>VDFB02000015.1:27113139-27771194 GCA_007258455.2 Sequoia sempervirens
GGATATGAATCCTATAAATATGTAATATGCATTATTGAATAGATATAGCACAATATATTATTTGATTAAAAAAATTTGTGCTCAAGAACTCCATGGATTGAAATTCTTAATAATTTCCTACCACTATGGTGATCTCACCAAGTTGAAAGGAAGACCATTATTGGAAATGCAATGTGTAATTGTTCATCTACAATATCTCTTGCTTCATTTTGAAATGTTTTAACCAATGGGCTTCTTTGTGAGAAGGAGAAGGATCTTCTTCTTGGATAGACATCATCTCCAAGAAAGGATGTTGGGAGGCCATTATTGAAAGAG
The DNA here is from genome assembly GCA_007258455.2 of Sequoia sempervirens. NCBI lineage: Eukaryota > Viridiplantae > Streptophyta > Pinopsida > Cupressales > Cupressaceae > Sequoia > Sequoia sempervirens. Next base: position 27,113,455 of record VDFB02000015.1, read on the forward strand.
AATTTGTAGGTGGCTTCAATGATGTTTTATTTGTTAAAAGGATGAGATTTTAATGTTTCTCTATCACTCACCATATTGGCTTCTTGTTATCTAATGAATGCCATAATTTGTTCATTTGGTAACCCCTTCTCATTTGGCCTTTTACATATTTTAATTCCATGCCCACTCATAGCTCATAAGTGAGCTTTCACTTGACTATATGAGCTCTTATATTGGATCTTGCATTAATTACAATTCCAAATAAAAGCTCCACCTCTTGGAAGTTGTTCAAGCATCGTAACATATTTTCATAGAGGAGATGCTTATTCATATTTAAATTTGTGAATTTGCCGCAAGGTCCACTAAACTTGAACTAGTAGTCATTCCAAATGAATTGTTATTAGAAATTACAAAATTTTAAATTAAAAAAAAAAACAACCCTACAATATGTATAAACAAATAAAAGTAATAAATGCTAAAAACAAACACCAAAAAACATTTTGAAAAATCTTAAAACTTGTTTTTTTTAAACTCGAAATAATTTATAAAAAACTTGATTTTTTTTGTTCAACTACTTTTCTTTGATCAATAGATGTTCTTTGTGCAAGATAGATTCCTCCCACTAGCACTTTGCAATCATTCTTCTTTGAAAAAATACCAGCAATCTTCCAAATGCAAAAATGGAAAAACAATGACTGAGTTTTTTGTGAAATAGTCTTGTTTTTGTGAAACAACTCTTAGTATGGGTGCCTCTTAGGCTTTTAAGCACTTTTTAGGTTTCTAAAAATGTTTAATGTTAAAAAATGCTTTAAAAATAAGGTTTGATGTTTTTTTTTAAATGGTGTTGTGGCCGTAGGTGTGATTGGGAGTGTTTGGGAGTAGTTGCATGCCCATAGGATACTTGGGATGGTAGGGCTGCACCTTGGTTGCTTTTGTTGCGAGATCGGTACCAGGACTAATTCAATACAGGATCGAGACTTGGGGGTGTACCTTGCAACTTAGATTACAACCTTTGCCTCCATCACAAACAAATCTTGGGATCTGACTTATCTGTTATCACTTTTGAGGTTGATCCACAATCAAATTGGATCATTGAGGTTGACGATCCCATCTTCGGCGAAGTGGACCTCTCATGGGTTGATTAGGTGGATCTCGAGACAAAGTTAGTAGCTTTGGTAGAGGATAGAGCATGAATAAACCCCTTGGATGTTGTTGTCACTAATACATAGATAAATATCACGGCCACATCATAATTAGGGACCTACCTTAGATGCCCATGTAGGACCTTTACAACTATGGATGTTGGGGTGAGTGATGCAGAGCCCTCTATGCCATAGACTTATATTTTTAGTTTTGATATTTGTTTTGATGCAATGGATTTCATAATCCATGAATTTTGTATACACTTGACAATATTTATATATCTAAAAATATTGTTTCCTTTAGCTAAAATCTACCTTTATATTCATGTGATTGATGTATACTTGTGCATGTAATCAAAGTAGCTTCTATTTGATTAGCTTATTGTGTCTTTAAAGTTTATTTATTTAAGGGTGCATAATGCAAGTTTTAAATTCTTAAAAATCTCTATATTTTATGGTTTTTTCAATTTGCCAAGTCTTGGCCGAGTTTGAGTGTCAAGTCCGAGTCTAGGCCAAATATCAGCTTGCTGAGTTTGAGTTGAGTCCATGTCTTTAACATTGATATATAGGGATTTCATGGGCAAGAGATTTGGATAACAAATGGTTTAGCTGAGGATATGTGATTACCTTTCTTTTTGTGGTGTAGTTGGTTGAATGAGGATGGGTAGATTGTGGCTGGTTTTTTAGCCACACTTGCAAAGGCAATGTATATGTTTGCTACACAGACCTATGAGGAGATTTGGCTTTGAGGAGCATATTCAGATATTGGGCTAGAAACATGATTCAATGTCATGTTAGAGTGTTACCAGCATGGCAGAGGACCCTACTTTTCATGAGCAATTGGAGCATATTAATGTTTAGTTTCAGATGTTGCATTTGCTTGCTTTGATTCTATGAACATAGAGAAGCCTAGATGATGCAAGATGGATATGGGATGTCTTCCCTTTGCAATGAGCTTGTCTATGGTTGGCTCTTTATAAGTTTTGTTCCTTATGCAATGTATACAACAATTGGGAAAATGTTGGATAGGTGTTGTACATCTTGCATATTAAAATATTTTATATTTTGTAATTGGATAATATTTTCCTAGGGGAGGTTGTATTTGACATTGCAAATGTATTTGATGTGGGTGGCACGTTGGGGCGGTCATGGTTTAGTGAGAACATGGTCAATTGGGCTCATTGGAGGAATGCATTAATGTTTTTGGTTAATTGTAAAATGCATTCAATATTGTAAAAGCATTTAATGTTTGGGGCACATTTTGCAACTCCACTTGGTTTGATGGAGAAAAGGGGCCTTAAGTATTTTTATTTGGGCATTGGGTGCATTAATTTTTTTGCGTGGTGCAAAGTTGTGCTTTAGTGAGTTTCCTCTTGCTTCTTACTCTCTTGCCTATAACTACGAGGCTTATGGAGCCATTCCTCACTTGTTGATCATTCACTTGATCATTTTGTACTTGTCCATTATGAGTGGAGCTTGGAGCTTGGCTTGGCTTGCTTGTTGAGGAGACCCTGAGGAGCATGGAGTGGGAGGTTTGGTTCTCTTTTGTTTTTCAATCAGTTTGATGGGGATGGCAACAACGGTTGTTCACTGCTGTAGAAGGTTGCATCTTGCATGGTTTTTTCTGGTTGAAAGTGTAAGAGGATAAGTTTGTGAATTCTCAGTATATGATAAATGCAGTGAGTGGACTCCTTATTGGGAATGAGATGCTTCTTACTGTTATCATCAAAAGAAGATCGAGCAATGACTTTTTTCACTTTTTCATGATCTTGGTAATGGGTTTATGGTCCAAGGTCTGGTAACTATCACTATTGGTAAGGGGGTCAAGTATCTTGGAGTCATACTCACATTTGTTCAAGATCACTGTAGCATTCCTTTGTCTGCCTTGAAAATAACGATATCTTTATTTTTCAATTATTTCTTTGTTGTCTTTTGGTTTAGATGACAGGTAAAAGAAGAGACTTTTCATTTTTGTCAAATTCTGAAGTTCAATAGTTGTTGATACCATTTTCACAAAGTCAATATCATTTCAATTTGCTTGATATTTCTGGTTACCCAAATGGCATGCTTTGCAATCTTCTTTCTCCCGACAATTACATTTTATGCATTTATATCGCTTCTGCTAAAATCTGCTAAAGATATCTGTTCTTTCACCACATATTCAATTTCTTTGCCTTTCTGCATCTAGGATGTATTTTAATTTTCAAAATTTAGACTTGAGGAAAATTTGTTTGTTCAGTTTATAAAACATTTTGGTGTTGGTGTCTGCTGCATATTCATTGCAAGGTGTTGCTGAATTGATTTCTTCTCCTCTCCTTAGTTCTGTTGGTTGATTATTGACGTTGAAATCTCCAGTCAATGTCGGTCTCCATGTTTTCAAGCTGTGGAAAAATGCAGTATTTTATAAATTTTTGGATATACTGAAACAAGTTTGATATACTGAAATGGACTTCGAAGAATTAAGTTCACCGACGATCCAAATGCTTTTTGTAATTGCTTCATTCTTCTATGATTGTTTGTCATCTTGCACATCTTTGCAGTTTCATGGTTGGCACGTGAATTTGCAGATGAACATACAAGAGAAGCTTCAAGATTTCTATCTGGACATGCATCAACGGAAGAAGATCCTATTGATCCCATTTCGGATATTCGAATTACGGAAATAAATGCTAGAATGTTCGGGTTACAGAAATGAAGAGTCAGAAATGCAGTGCTATGATTCTTGTACAATTGGTAGAGAATAAAAATAACCAGATTAGTATGTGGTACTGGCTGACCAAAGTGAACAATTCTAGTTAACATTTATAAGCATTTCTACGTGTTTAAGGTTTGCAACTCTCTTGATTTTTAGTATGAGTAGCAAACCGTTTATTTTAATTGGATTAATAGACTAGAAAGTTGTTGACAATATGGTGCTAAGTTCCATCCTTACTGGCGGCTGAGTGTACTTTGAACATGAACCGAGATGTTACAATCCAATTAGAAAAGTAAACGAACTTGCACATTTTTGCTTCACCATATTGAAAGCATTTATACCCAGTAGTTTATTGTCTGACCACTTAATTATGACAAATGGTGGCCTATTTTTATTTATTTGATCACCAATGCTGGCAACTGTTTTTTCAAGTTTGGAGATGAACTGCTTTACCATTCTTGCTATTATTTCTTAAATAGTAAAACAAATTAGTATTATATAATTAGCATGAATTGGTCCCTAAGTGAATGCAAGGTGATTATGATGATAATTGAACACTTGATTGCAATTCTAAGGAAAAATATTAAAAGCCCATCCCAGGCATTCCTTAGAGATCCTCATTGTTGGACGGGCTCAAATTATGACATCATTAACAAAGGAGATCCTCAGGGTTCATATTTATATAAGACAACACAATATACAATCATTGGCAAAGGAAGTTTCCTATCCACGAAAACAAAAGGAAAAAATGTGCAAATGAAAATAACTAAAAACAAACCAAGCCCGTGTAGATTAAAAATGTTCTGGTTTTTCTAGAAGCACTTTATCTTCAGTAAAAACAAAATTGAAAAAGAAAGTATTTTGAAAGGAAATCTAGTTCAGAGGGATGGTATCTCCCTAGTGCATGCTAAAACGTGGGTCCTTTAACAAACTAATTTGGAAGCCCTCTAAGCAAAGGTGATGAAGCTTTCCGATTGAAGTTCAATGTGAAGAACCCTTCCACGAAAGAAATTTATAAATTAGCATGTGCAATATGGTAGGTATTGTGGTGACCCCTATTAATCATATAATACTTTAAATTTACAATTGCATGAAAGTTTATTGTTAGATCATAATACTAGCAATTGCACCTTGGTGTGCAATGGGTACGCCAAAAGTATGGAAGGTCAATTGTGAAAAAAATTGGTCTTTTTTTTCATACATTTGTACAGAATGTGAGGTCAATTGGTAGGCCATTTAGCAAGTGGTGTTCATGCAAAAAAGGTCTCAATGGAGAAGTGATAGTTTAAAATCAAGTATGCATCCACTTACAGGGATCCAAACATGACTAAACGAAATCTCTAAATCAAGAAGATAATCCAGATTCATTACTAAGAGAGTCATGTTATGTTTTCAATAGGGAGAGAGAGGGAGATATAGGGATAGAAAGAGGGAGAGATAGAGATGGGAAGAGTGTGTGAGAGAGAGAGAGGGGATAAGGAGATAGAGATGGGAAGAGTGTGTGTGAGAGAGAGAGGGGATAAGGAGATAGAGATGGAGAGAGAGGGAAAGATAAAGATAGAAATAGGAAGTGATATATAGAGAGAAGTAGAGAGAGGGAAAGATATAGGGGTAGGGAGAGATGGAGAGATAACAAGATAGGTATGGAGGGAGAGATAGAAGAAGAAATATGGAAAGATAGAGATAGAGAGGCAAAGAGATATTGATATAGAGGTCTACATTGAGGGAAAGGGGGAGAGAGGGAGAGAGGGAGACAAATAAATAGTGAGATAGAGAGAGGTAGAGAGAGATAAAGATAGAGAGATATAGAGGGAGAGGGAGAGAGATATCGAGACATAGATGGTGAGATAGAGTGATAGAGAGAGAGGGAGAGGGAGAAAGAAAAATAGAAGAGAAGTAGAGGTAGACAAATATTGACAAAGAAAGGGAGAGAGAAATAGGGGGAGTAAGATATATGAGAAGAGAGATATAAATACATGTGAGAGAAAGGGGAGAGGTAGATATAAAGAGATTGATAGGGGTATAGGGAGAGATGGGAAGAGAAATAGAGAGAACTAGAGAGATATAGAAAGAGCGAGTGATAGGGAGAGATGGAGAGAGAGGAAGAGGCAAGGATAGAAAGAGGGAGAGATTGGAAGATAGAGATAAAGAAGGCAAGAGTAAGAGATAAAGGAGATGATAGAGACAAGTGATAGAGAGAAATATGGAGTGTGTGTGAATGAGAGAGACATATAGAGATAATGATAGGGAGGGGGAATAGGGAGTGTGTGTGAGAGATATGTAGATAAAGATAGAGAGGGATATTATATATATATATATATATATATATATATAGAGAGAGAGAGAGAGAGAGAGAGAGAGAGAGAGTGGGGGGGAGACAAATGTGTATAGAAAATAAGATTAAGGGAGAGAGATAGGGAGAGGGAAAGAGGGGAAAAGAAAGAAGGGAATACAAATATAGAGAGAGGTGGAGAGAGGAAGATAAATTGTGAGATAATGAGAAATATAGAGATAGAGAGGGAGACAAAGATATAAAGAGCTCTCTCTTTTTGTTCCCATCTCTCTCTATATATCTCCCTATATCTCTCTCTCTATATCTGCCTATCTCTATCTCTCTCTCTCTATATATTTCTTTCTTTCTCTTTTTTCTCTTTTTACCTCTCTATATCTTATCTATATCTTCCTCTCCCTTCTCTCTTCCTCTCTCTTTTCTCTTTATCTATTTTCCTCCTTAAGTGTGCAATGGGTACACTAAAGAGGACCCAATGCCAAATAGTCGATGTATCCCAATCATCAATCCTTGCTCGAGTGTCATTATTTCCTATCTTAAAGGTGAATTATCGTATCCTTAATCAAATGACATGCTACCCTAAGCATAACTCCCTAGGGACACATGCTATAATGGATTGTTGGTGTGAAATGACTAATCAAAAGTTAATTTCTCTCTCTCTCTCTAACTTTTAATTTAGATTTTAAGTTTTAAATTTGTTTTATTATATAAATTAAAATAAAAACTCAAAATATAATTATTCTACAATAATTAAAATGTTAATAACACAATTAACTATAAATTAAATTAATTCTAATAATTAATCATTTTTTGTAATTTCATAAGAAGGCATAAATAATTAGAATAAATTTAAAACTTAAGTCTAAATTAAAAATTAAAATAGCATAAACTAAATGCAAAGTCAAAATTTATAAAACACAAATATTAATAAAAATAATAATTTAAAAATATTAATAATAAAAAATAAAACTAATTCAAATTTATTGGAATTGAAATATTAATAAAATACAATTCTATTTTTCATTTCAATCTTATCAAATTTTTTTCTTTTCTTTGTTTTTAAAACAAAAAGTCTTTTAATTTGTTAAATCATTTTTATTTTTTAAGTTCTTAGAATTGAAATATTAATAAAATATAATTCTATTTTTCATTTCAATCTTATCTTCTTTTCTTTTCTTTGTTTTAAAATAAAAAGCCTACTTGTTAAAGTATTTTAAAAATAAAAATAGAGAATGATGGTTGAGATTAATTTCATAGTCTTGCATCCTTCTCCTTAATTCTCAACCATTGATTTTAAAAAGCAAGTCATACATTTCATATAGGGAACGCCTTCGGCGTAATTATTAGAGGTCATACCTTTATAATATTTATTTTGATGTAATATAAGATTATTTTACTTAATAAAGTATAGTTTGTAAAAATAATATTTAATAATTAATAATCTAATGATTATTAGATTATTAATTATGTCACATTCCTCGTGTTCAAAGACTAGGAACATAATAAAACAATAAAACAAATTAAAATGTCTTTTGAAATAGGAGAAGAGGATGGAGAGACAAACTTGCAGTGCAAGTATGAACATGTTGGTAGAGAAAGAGGGCTTGGGTGCCATGAACAAAGACAATTTGTTATCACACCTTAAGGCAGTATAGTGGCTCCTCTCCCCATCCATGACCCCATGCTATAAGTACTAAGATATTAGCCTAAAGGAAGGAGGCGACTTAGGAGTTTTTTTTGATCATTTTGGGGAAACTTTTAGAACAAAAATGGTGGAAAAGTGAAGTAGAATAGCAAGGAGAAAATGGAAGAATTTCATTATAGGAATGAAGGGAGGAAAGCAGACATAAAGGAAGGATGTGGCAGCTGTTGCAACTGCCCTAATAGACATGAATACCAAGTGCGAAAGATTATGGAGGCTTGAAAAGTTTGGATTGCCTGGAAGAAAGACAACTTTAGATGGAATGTCATTATTGTAGCATACATAAGACATGGTGTTTTTCATGAGGCATTGGCACGGTTCCGCCAAATGCAACAAATAGGTGTTCAACTTGTTCACTTCGCTTAGGCAAGCTTACAACTTTCCTTTTCCAAAAATAAGAGCTTTTGATGGGGAGTGTGAGCATCCATACTGTTAGAAGATTAATCTTTACTTGGTAAAGGTTATTATTTAATTGTAATTATTTATTTGTAGCTCCTCCTTAAGAGGCTTTTGACAATTTGCACAGACATAGATGAATGATGGCATTTGTTGAGTTGGGAGTTACTTTCTAATTCTAACTCCTCTTCTCACTTCTATATATTGAGGTGTCTCTCCTTTCATTCTTCATTCAAACAAGCAAGCTTATCTCTCTTTGTATCATTCTTAGGCATTTTTCCTACATTCATAATATCGAGTTTTTTCTTGTTTTTCCCCTTATCAAATTATTGTGACTCCTTTGCATTTGGTGGTGCTTGGTTTGGCTACTCTCACTTTGGCAATATTTCTCCTTCAAACAATGCTCATTGATTAATTCTTTCCTTTGTTCAATTTATTTTTTGCTTCATGGTATCAAAGTTTGGTATTATTAATCATTTGTGAGCTACATTGTTGAAGGTTTACCAGGTTTTAAAGACACACCATTGGAGGCACTCTAAAAGTAGGAGAAGAGCCAAAAGTTTAATCTTGCTTCTTGTCTAATAATTTTTTTTCTAACCTTGTGCAAGTTTTTTTTAAATATTTTTAAGTTTTTTCTTTTTTTTTCAAATTTCAAAGTAATATAATTTGCACGCATGTTTAAAATTTTGCATTTTTTAGAAACTTGATTATAATTTTTTTTTTTTACAAAAATTGATTATTTTCGTGTTATAATTTGCATGTTCAAAGTTAAATGTAATACCTCCACATCGCTATTCTTTGACATTCTCTCATTTGCATGGTACATTGTGGGTTTGATGATACCTGCTGATATTATGTTGTGGTAGCGAGATTGTTACCGCTTATAATACTTCTATGATGCCATGGATGCGATGATATTTTATTATGATTGTTTTGATGGGAGTTATTTGGAATGCAGTAGACTAGAGAATAGTAATTTATGATGTGATGCAAATTAATGTAAATTTATAATGCATTAGATGATGATATGATTGGTGAGGGGACAGGTAGCATCACTCATTCGCGAGCGCCCTGCTACACTGCAAATCCTTCTCACGATGCTTTGTAATTGATTATATGTATATATGTTGGGTATCACCTTGTTGGATGCAGGCTTTGCAGGAATAAGACTCGATTCCACCTATTTCGATAGGTCTGGGCGAGCATTGTACCAACCCAACGGCAGGAAGTTGAACAAAGGTGACATGGAAGTAACTCCGTTCCAAAGTGTCAACTGTCTTGCACCTTTTTTTGATTTGTGCGTCTTGGTCATAGCCACTTTGTTGTTACGTTAGTCTTTGTATGTTATTGTGATTTCATGACTTATCTAATGTGGTGTATGATTTTATATTGTGAATTAAATAATTAAACAATTAATAAAATAAAGCATAAAGTAATTAATAAATAAATAAATAAATAAATAAATGTTGTAGTAGTTTGCGAAAATATTAAAATTGTTTTGAAGAAATTTTGCAAGTGGTTGATTGTAATTATTTTAATGTGCATGTATTTATTTAATTAAAGTGTTTGTGGAGATAATAAATAAATAAACAAATAAAAAGCTCAATTTTGTGGATTTGAATGTATTTAAATTTTATTTTTGGAGAAGTGACTTCTGGTATTCACGGGAAGAGGAAATGGAAGAGACTTTTGAGTGTTGTTTTTATTTAGGGATTTTTCTTGGCATGAGGTTGCATTCTCTTTTCTTAAGAATTCTGGAGAAACTTGGATTCTTTTTCTATTTTTTTTTGGAGAAATTATTGAAGAAGAAGGATTTGGATCTGTTGCTGGAATTAATTGGCAGTGAAGGTTCAACTCTGCAAGAGGGATGAAGCTTCTACAGATCTTCTTCAAGCACAGGACGCCAGGTTCTTTTCATTTTTATTCATTTACCTTCTGTAGCATCAAATAAAATAGAAATTGTTTTCTCTGTGTATGACATTTCACCTAGGGTTGGAATCAAATGTTTGTGGAAAGAAAATCTATTGGGTTATTGTTTAATCAATGGAAATTTAATTGGGGATCGGGATTGCTATTTTTTAAAATGGAATTTTGTTGGGTTCTGGACTGTCATTTATTAGATTGAAATTTCTGGGGGCTTGGGACTGTTGTTTATTTTAATGAAATTATGTCCGGATTCTGGAATTAAACAGTACTACTGTGGTTTTGTTTTAAATCGAATAAGGAATAATTCCCCTACTATGAATTCGGGGTTGTGTTTATATATATATTTTACAAATACATTTTGTGTATAAATGTATATATACACAGTGACTGGTAAAATTGATTATTATTCTCTATTTTTTTTTAATACAGTATATATATATACATATTATATATATATATATATATATATATATATATGTATATATATGTATATACATACACATATACATGTATCCATAACATTGAATGAAAAATTCATTTATTTAAAAATCTGAAATTCACCGTACTTCACCGGTTTTGTTTTGATATTATTGTAAAATTCGCATCGGTGATGGTTCGCCTCGGCCACCTACCACCTACCGTCAGGAAGGAAAGTGGCAAACAGATTGTTACCACGAAGTAGCTCCTTCAGATCGCCAGACAGTCCGTGAGATCGCCCATGACACCGCCGGACTCATTGTGATACTGGTGGATCGTCCGGCTATTTGGATGGCTCTTTTTATTTATTTATTTATTTATTAATTTTAACGGGGTTTCGAATAGGCATTTAAATTAAAATTAAAATTCTTTCTTTAAATGTTAATGATTGATAAGTATATATATATATATCTATGTATACTCATTTATTAATTCGTTTAATGATATTCTGTAGTTCAAAATTGCACTGTTAAGTTAATTTAATTACTTCTGTTTGTAAACATAATTCTTTTTTTTTTTCTGGTATGAATAAAATAAGATTGTATTATAGTGAAAACATGAAAATAGAAAGAAATTTATTAATTTGTTAAATTATGAACTTTGATAGGATAATATAGTAAAAGGGCAATTTGCGAATATATATCAGCATTGATTGTTTGATTCTTATTTTAATGTGTATATGATGGAAATGGAATTTAATATAGAATTGGATAAGTTATCTTTTTATTCTTATTTTGTGAAGTTGTAGTCTTGTAGACTTGTGGGTTTGGGACATTGTTAGTTCTTCGATGTGGGAACCCTTTGGTGTTAGCACTTTAGTCTTCCAGAGGAATGTGATTTTGCTGATTTTATATCTTTCTATCACGAGCTTCTGTTATGATAGGTTTTACGATTGGGGTGTACTGTGTTGTGAGATTTTGGTTATGAAATTTATTGGCGAGATGGGTTTTGCCTCGTGTGTTATTATTTTTGTATTTCAATGTGCATGATTGTGATGGTACCACCCCGGGTTCTTGATGGTTTTGGTGGGTCTCTAGGGAGAGTGGCTCCTCGTGGGGGCCGGCGCCCCGCTTAAGGGGAAGGGCACAGGATAACCCACGAGTGAGTTAGTAAACAAGTGAAAACCTAATAATTAACTTAGGAGGGTCGGGTAGTAATACCATTATAAGATTAAAAAAATGGATGCCTCGTCTTCATTAGTGCTTCCGCAGACTAATGGAAGGCTGAGAAGGCCGTGGTTGGCAAGGTCGTGACCTCGTCTTCACGAGAGGTCTACGGCTCCACATGAGTCACCCTATGGACCGACACCTCTAATTGGGAGGAAGGGCACATGACAGCCATAGATGGGACCGGCGCCTCCAGTTGGGAGGAAGAGCACATGACAGCCCATGTAGGACTATGCGATGACACTCTCCCCTAGTTGCCCATGTGTTTACTTTATTGTATTCCTCTGGAAATAGGTTATGGGAGTTGGTTTAGATTGTTGATATTTGGATTTATCTTGATTTATGATTATTGCCTTAATATATCTTTGGTGTACTTTGTGGTCTTGAATGATCTCATTGATATTTATGATCTTGTATTTTTTTATGGTACTGTGATATGGTGTTATTGTTTGGTCTATGTTGGTACTTCTTGTATGTTTGTACTTCAGTTGACAGTTTTGGTCGGAGTTACTTCTCTGTCACCTCTTAGCACGGGGGTGGTCGGGTGGAACGTGCTCCGCACACCGTTGGGTTCCCCATCAGCGTTCGTTGGCTCAGTTTCATTCTTTTGAAGAATTGTACCAGTTGATCTCCATGTATTTTGATAATCTTGTATATTGTATTCATCCCACATGATTGGGAATCATGATGTAAATTATGTATGGATATGTTGTGTATTTAAAGGAAGTTGTAATGTAAATTTCAATCTTGTATCCTTAGTTGATTATGTTATTCCTCATGGTTTTACCTTATGATGGAATCTATGTATATATATCTAATCTTGTCATTAATAGTTTCTTTGTACTTAAGAATGATATCTTATCAGTTGATGATTTGTAATGTTTATTTCGATGTGACCTCGTGTGCCCCAAAGAACATAGTCGGTTATGATGGTAATGAAATTTATGTTCATATACATGATTATTTAATATTGGTTATATTGATTTATTGTTTTTCTTTTCAAAATTTTTTTTGTTTGCTTTTCATGTGGTTGTTCTTTGGGGCTTGCACGGTGGGCGTTACAAGTTGGTATCAGAGCCAAGGTTGCAAACGCTAGGGTCTTTGGGTAGTATTGTCCATTAGGCAACCTTTGTGTTTTGCTCATGAGCTCATATGTATCTTTGTCTTGTTGTGCAGAAGCATGCCTAGAGGCAGAGGTAGAGATAAGGGTAGAGGCTGAGGAAGAGGCCGAGGTGGTGGTCGTGGGGCCAACCAACCGATTCCTTCACCGCCAAGTTCTCATGGTCCTGAGTCTGAGGAGCAACAAAATTCTCAGAACAATCCGTCGGGTGGTGGACCGAACCCGAAGCAGCCGGGGTTGGATGGTCAGTTGCAGCATCTTCTGGGTGAGCTTCTTGATAGATTGGGTCCTAGACCTGATGGGGCTCAGCCGGTTGAAAGGGAAAGAGAAAGGTCTCCAAGGCATAGGGGAGCTTCAGTTGAGCAGGATGCATTATTAGCAAGCCATATGAGGGATTTAATGAGAGCTCATCCACCTACCTTCGATGGCTCTGGAGGAGGGTTAGAAGCCGAAACATGGTTAATTGATTTGGGCCGATGCTTCGCAATGCACCCCTACGGTAGTAATACCAAGGCTCGATGTGCTGTTATGCATTTGCGGGGTTTCGCGTCCACTTGGTGGCAGCTTGAGGAGCAGAAGTTGCATATGGATATCAGTATGGTCACTTGGGAATTTTTCTTGAAAAGGTTCAGGGCTCGCTTCCTCTTAGACCATTGGAGGCAGCGCAGGGCAGATGAATTCCACGATCTTAAGCAAATGGCAATGTCAGTGGAACAGTATGAATGTCGCTTCTATGAACTGAAACAGTATGCAGGGATTAGTCATGATGAAGGGATGTTGGTTCAGCATTTTGTTTGAGGCTTGAACGCTCGCATCAGTGGTGGTGTACGAGTCTTCGAACCTAAGACCATGGAAGTTGCTGTCGAGAAGGATCGCTTGGTAGAGGACAACTTGGCTATGGCATTAGGTGGTCAGGTAGGAGTGCAGATTGGTAGTGTGTCCACTCCTAGAGCTGGTTCTCAAGGGGGTCAGACACAGGCAGCAGGACCTTCTAAGAGCCGTTTTGTGCCTTCAAAGGGGGGTCAACAACAGCAATCTCAGCCGAAGCACAAGAATTCTACTTCTCAGCAGGGTGGCCACTTTCAGTCTCGCAGGGATCGGAACCAGAATTGTACACGTTCAGAATAGCCTGCATTGAGTTTTCAGTCTCCAACTAGTCGTGGGAGCTTCCAGCAATCAAATGCTCCATCCGGGGGAAGAGGTTTTGGTCGAGGATCTGGATGTTTCTCGTGTGGGCAGCAGGGGCATATTGCTAGGATGTGTCCTCAAAAGAGCGCTTCAGAGTTTAGTCAGAAACCAACTATGTCCGAGCCGACAGTGGGAGACGCAGGGAGATCTCACCGAGTCTTCGCAGTAGTGGAGAATCGTAAGGCGGATCATCAGAGCACCGTCGTTGAAACTATAGGTTTATTACATAAGTTTAACATTTCAGTACTTTTTGATTCTGGTGCATCTGATTCTTTTATTTCTCCTTTAGTTGTTGAGCGATGTAAACTGGGGGCAATAAAGCAAAGCAAAAAGTGGCAGGTTGAATTAGCTTCAGGATCCAAGGTTGTGGTCGAGAAGCTGGTACAGGGTTGTAGGTTAGAGTTAGGGGCAATGTCGACTAAAGTGGACCTCATAATTCTTCCACTTGGTTCTTATGATGTAGTCTTGGGCATGGATTGGTTAAGCTCACATCGTGCTTTGATTGATTGTCGCCGTAAAGCAGTGCGGTGTGTGGATGATTTTGGTAAAGAGGTGGAAATTGTGGGTGTTCAAAGGCCTGTTTCTTTGAGAATGATCTCAGCTATGCAGTTAAAAAGGTGTTTTCGTCAGGGTTGTCAGCTCTTTGCAGTATCGGTTAGTGACCTTGAGTCTGAGGGTAGCTGTGAAGTGTCATTGAATGATTACCCTCTTCTTGCAGAATTTTTTGATGTTTTCCCTAGTGAGATCCCGGGTATGCCTCCTAAGCGAGAGGTGGATTTCAGGATAGATCTAGTGCCTGGAGCTGAGCCTATCTCTCGGGCTCCATACAGGATGACCACGCAGGAACTCCAAGAACTTCGTCTGCAATTGGAAGAATTGTTGGCTAAGGGGTTTATCCGCCCTAGTGTTTCTCCTTGGGGAGCACCAGTGATCTTTGTCAAAAAGAAGGATGGTTCTCTCCGTCTTTGTATCGATTACCGACAATTGAACAAGGTAACAGTAAAGAATCGTTATCCCCTTCCCAGGATTGATGATCTCTTTGATCAGATAAAAGGGGCAAAGGTATTTTCCAAGATTGACCTTAAATCAGGGTATCATCAATTGCGGATAGCAGAGGCCGACATTCATAAAACTGCATTTCGCACTCGGTACGGACACTATGAGTTCATAGTGATGCCGTTCGGGTTAACGAATGCACCTTCAGTCTTTATGAGTCTAATGAATGGGGTGTTTTGAACTTACTTAGATAGGTTCGTCCTCGTGTTTCTTGATGATATTTTGATCTATTCTAAATCTATGGAGGAGCATGAGGTGCACCTAAGGCAGGTTTTGCAGTGCTTAAGGGACAACCAGTTATATGCCAATCTGGAAAAGTGTGAGTTTTATAAGACTGAAGTTCAGTATTTGGGCCATGTGATTTTTGGTGAGGGAATTTTTGTTGATCCTGCTAAAATCCAGGCTATCATGGATTGGCCCGTGCCCACTAATGTCTCAGAAGTTCGCAGTTTCATGGGATTAGCTGGGTATTATCAACGGTTCGTGTAGGGATTTTTGAGGATTGCGCATCCTATCACATCACTTCAGAGGAAAGGAAATAAATTTCTTTGGACAGAGCAGTGTTAGTTAGCTTTCCAAACCCTTAAGGAAAAACTGACTAGTGCTCCAATTTTGGCAGTACCAGATCCTACAGGTGATTTCGTGGTTTGTACGGATGCCTCTTTGGAGGGTCTTGGAGCCGTATTAATGCAGGATGGGAGAGTGATTGCCTATGAATCTCAGAAACTAAAAGATCATGAACTCAATTATCCCACACATGATCTTGAATTGGCCGCAGTTGTTCATGCTCTGGTGAGATGGAGGCACTTCTTGCTAGGTCACCAGTTTGAGTTGCATACAGATCATCGGCGTTTGCAATACATCTTCACGCAGCCGAATTTGAATGCAAGGCAGAGGAGGTGGATGGAATTTTTGTGTGAGTATGATTTTGAGGTTAAGTATATTCAGGGTAAGGAAAATGTGGTGGCTGACGCTCTAAGTCGACGTAGGAATGAGGTTTCTGCAATGTCTCTTGAGGTGGATTTGAAGAGTCAGATTCTTGCAGCCCTTCCTTCAGATAGTTGGTATTCAGAGGTGAAAGCTGAGGTAGAATCAGGTAGAGCTTTGGAGGGGAAATTTGTTGGTTATTCGTTGGATTTGGATGGTGCTATGCATTTCTCTAGACGGTTGTATGTACCTTCTTCAGAGGGTCTTCGTACCCTGATTTTGACGGAAGGTCATCGGGCACCTTACGCAGCACATCCTGGAGTCAAGAAAATGTATGCAAATCTGTGTTCGCTTTACTTTTGGTCAGGAATGAAGCGGGATATCGCCGACTTTGTGGCTCGATGTCTTGAATGTCAGAGAGTAAAGGCTGAACATCATCATCCAGCAGGGTTGCTACAGCCTCACCTTGTTCCGGAGTGGAAATGGGATGTTATTTTCATGGATTTCATTGTTGGGTTGCCTATGTCATCTAGATGACATGATGCTATTATGGTCACAGTTGACAGATTGACTAAGGTAGCTCATTTTTCTCCTATTCGATCTTCGTATACGACATCTTATGTTGCTAAGGTGTTCATGAATGATATAGTTAGGTTGCATGGGATACCATGGAGGATCATTTCTGACAGAGATCCGGTATTCACGTCTGCATTGTGGACATCTTTGCAACAGTCTTTGGGAACTAAGTTGAATTTTAGTTCTGCCTACCATCCTGAGACTGATGGTCAAACTGAGAGGGTTAACCAGGTGCTAGAGGATATGCTTCGTATGTACGTCATGGATGAGCAATCACGTTGGGAGGACTATCTGTACTTGGTTGAGTTTGCATATAACAATGGGTACCATAGTTCTATTGGTATGGCTCCCTATCAGGCTTTGTACGGCCGTCCTTGTCGTACTCCTCTGAGTTGGGATCGATTGGAGGACAAGGTGCTTCTTGGACCCGAAATGCTTAAAGATATGGAGCAACAGGTGGCTCGCATTCGGGAGCATCTTGTAGCTGCTCAGGATAGACATAAGAAGTATGCTGACGCTCATAGAGTTGATCGGCAGTTTGTAGTGGGGGACCAGGTGTTCCTTCGAGTGCGCCCACGGAAGAGCCCTATTTGTTATGGAAAGGGTTCGAAGCTTGCGCCTCGCTTCGTTGGACCCTTTGAGGTGTTGGAGCGGATTGGACCTGTTGCTTACTGTTTAGCTTTGCCACCCAATCTATCGCGGATTCACGATGTATTTCATGTTTCTGTTCTTAGACCATATTTTCCTGATGTTACTCATGTTTTGGATTGGAATGCTCTTCAGGTCGAGGACGGGCAGCTGGCGCTCGAGCCCGTGGCCGTGCTTCAGCGTCGGCGACTTACCCTCAGAGGCAGAGAAATTGATCAGGTGCGGGTTCAATGGGACCCGAATGATGAGGCTTCAGCTACATGGGAGGATGCCTCTTGTATCAGGGATTCTTATCCTTATCTTTTTACTGGCTTCCAGGAGTAAGCCGAATTCTTGGGGGGGAGGATGTAATACCCCTCCTGTTACTGCTTATTCTTGACATTCTCTGTGGTTTTGCATGGTACATTGTGGGTTTTGATGATATTGTTGATATTATGTTGTGGTAGCGTAGATTGTTACTGTTTATAATACTCTTATGATGCCATGGATATTATGATGATATTTTATTATGATTGTTTTGATGGAATTATTTGGAATGTAGTAGACTAGAGAATAGTAATTGATGATGTTGATGCGATTTGATGTAATTTTAAAATGCAATAGATAATGATATGATTGGTGAGGGGACGGGTAGCATCACTCGCTCGCGAGCACCCTGCTACACTGCAAATCCTTCTCACGATGCTTTGTAATTGATTATATATATATATATATGTTGGGTATCACCTTGTTGGATGCAGGCTTTGCAGGAATAAGACTCGATTCCACCTATTTCGATAGGTCTGGGCGAGCATTGTACCAACCCAACGGCAGGAAGTTGAACAAAGGTGACATGGAAGTAACTCCGTTCCAAAGTGTCAACTGTCTTGCACCTTTTTTTGATTTGTGCGTCTTGGTCATAGCCACTTTGTTGTTACGTTAGTCTTTGTATGTTATTGTGATTTCATGACTTATCTAATGTGGTGTATGATTTTATATTGTGAATTAAATAATTAAACAATTAATAAAATAAAGCATAAAGTAATTAATAAATAAATAAATGTTGTAGTAGTTTGCGAAAATATTAAAATTGTTTTGAAGAAATTTTGCAAGTGGTTGATTGCAATTATTTTAATGTGCATGTATTTATTTAATTAAAGTGTTTGTGGAGATAATAAATAAATAAACAAATAAAAAGCTCGATTTTGTGGATTTGAATGTATTTAAATTTTATTTTTGGAGAAGTGACTTCTGGTATTCACAGGAAGAGGAAATGGAAGAGACTTTTGAGTGTTGTTTTTATTTAGGGATTTTTCTTGGGATGAGGTTGCATTCTCTTTTCTTAAGAATTCTGGAGAAACTTGGATTCTTTTTCTATTTTTTTTTGGAGAAATTATTGAAGAAGAAGAAGGATTTGGATCTGTTGCTGGAATTAATTGGCAGCGAAGGTTCAACTCTGCAAGAGGGATAAAGCTTCTACAGATCTTCTTCAAGCACAGGACGCCAAGTTCTTTTCATTTTTATTCATTTACCTTCTGTAGCATCAAATAAAATAGAAATTGTTTTATTTGTGTATGACATTTCACCTAGGGTTGGAATCAAATGTTTGTGGAAAGAAAATCTATTGGGTTATTGTTTAATCAATGGAAATTTAATTGGGGATCGGATTGTTGTTTGTTAAAATGGAATTTTGTTGGGTTCTGGACTGTCATTTATTAGATTGAAATTTTTGGGGGCTTGGGACTGTTGTTTATTTTAATGAAATTTTGTCCGGATTCTGGAATTAAACAATACTACTGTGGTTTTGTTTTAAATCGAATAAGGAATAATTACCCTACTGTGAATTCGGGGTTGTGTTTATATATATATTTTACAAATACATTCTGTGTATAAATGTATATATACACAGTGACTGGTAAAATTGATTATTATTCTCTATTTTTTTTTAATACAGTATATATATATATATATATATATATATATATATATATATATAGATATATATATATATGTATATACATACACATATATATGTATCCATATAAATATTGAATGAAAATCTATTTATTTTTAAAAAAATTCAAAATTCGTCGTACTTCATTGTCTTTTGTTTTGATATTATTAAAAAAAATTCGGACTGGGTGATGGTTCGGCCTCGGCCGTACCCACCACCCAGCCGGTCGTGGTTGGTGCGGCAACCTACGGGCTACCACAGCAGTCCTTCGGACTGCTGTGACAGTCCGTAGACTGTCCACGACAGTCCGTGGACTGTCCGCGGCCGGATGGCCTTTATTTTTTTTTATTTTTTATTAATTAATTTCGAACGGGGTTTCGAATAGGCGTTTAAATTAAAATGAAAATTCTTTCTTTAAATGTTAATGATTGATAAGTATATATATATATATGTATATATTTACTCATTTATTAATTCATTTAATGATATTCTGTAGTTCAAAATTGCACTGTTAAGTTAATTTAATTACTTCTGTTTGTAAACAAAATTCTTTTTTTTTTGTTTCTGGTATGAATAAAATAAGATTGTATTATAGTGAAAACATGAAAATAGAAAGGAAATTCTATTAATTTGTTAAATTATGAACTTTGATAGGATAATATAGTAAAAGGGCAATTTGCGAATATATATCAGCATTGATTGTTTGATTCTTATTTTAATGTGTATATGATGGAAATGGAATTTAATATAGAATTGGATAAGTTATCTTTTTATTCTTATTTTGTGAAGTTGTAGTCTTGTAGACTTGTGGGTTTGGGACATTGTTAGTTCTTCGATGTGGGAACCCTTTTGTGTTAGCACTTTAGTCTTCCAGAGGAATGTGATTTTGCTGATTTTATATCTTTCTATCATGAGCTTCTGTTATGATAGGTTTTACGATTGGGGTGTACTGTGTTGTGAGATTTTGGTTATGAAATTTATTGGCGAGATGGGTTTTGCCTCACGTGTTATTATTTTTGTATTTCAATGTGCGTGATTGTGATGGTACCACCCCGGGTTCTTGATGGTTTTGGTGGGTCTCTAGGGAGAGTGGCTCCTCGTGGGGGCCGACGCCCCGCTTAAGGGGAAGGGCACAGGATAACCCACGAGTGAGTTAGTAAACAAGTGAAAACCTAATAATTAACTTAGGAGGGTCAAGTAGTAATACCATTATAAGATTAAAAAAATGGATGCCTCGTCTTCATTAGTGCTTCCGCAGACTAATGGAAGGCTGAGAAGGCCGTGGTTGGCAAGGTCGTGACCTCGTCTTCATGAGAGGTCTACGGCTCCTCATGAGTCACCCTATGGACCGGCGCCTCCAGTTGGGAGGAAGAGCACAGGACAGCCCATGTAGGACTATGCGATGACACTCTCCCCTAGTTGCCCATGTGTTTACTTTATTGTATTCCTCTGGAAATAGGTTATGGGAGTTGGTTTAGATTGTTGATATTTGGATTTATCTTGATTTATGATTATTGCCTTAATATATCTTTGGTGTACTTTGTGGTCTTGAATGATCTCATTGATATTTATGATCTTGTATTTTTTTATGGTACTGTGATATGGTGTTATTGTTTGGTCTATGTTGGTACTTCTTGTATGTTTGTACTTCAGTTGACAGTTTTGGTTGGAGTTACTTCTCTGTCACCTCTTAGCACGGGGGTGGTCGGGTGGAACGTGCTCCACACACCGTTTGGTTCCCCATCAGCGTTCGTTGGCTCAGTTTCATTCTTTTGAAGAATTGTACCAGTTGATCTCCATGTATTTTGATAATCTTGTATATTTTATTCATCCCACATGATTGGGAATCATGATGTAAATTATGTATGGATATGTTGTGTATTTAAAGGAAGTTGTAATGTAAATTTCAATCTTGTATCCTTAGTTGATTATGTTATTCCTCATGGTTTTACCTTAGGATGGAATCTATGTATATATATCTAATCTTGTCATTAATAGTTTCTTTGTACTTAAGAATGATATCTTATCAGTTGATGATTTGTAATGTTTATTTCGATGTGACCTCGTGTGCCCCAAAGAACATAGTCGGTTATGATGGTAATGAAATTTATGTTCATATACATGATTATTTAATATTGTTTATATTGATTTATTGTTTTTCTTTTCAAAAAAAAAAATTTGTGCTTTTCATGTGGTTGTTCTTTGGGGCTTGCACAGTGGGCGTTACATTAAAAAAACAATATATATATATATATATATATATATATATATATATTTTTTATTTTATTTTTTTCTTAAAAAAAATGAAAAAAATATCTTTTTAGTTCAAAGATTTCTTTAAAAAATAAATCAATCAATAAATTATTCTTTTCAAAAAATAATCTCAATTTTTTTTTCTCAATTATATTTAAATCCGTCTGGTTTTTAAAAAAATAATTAAAACCCTATATTTTTATAATATTCAATACGAAAAAATATATTTTTTTAAAGCCTTGTTATATCTTTTTAATCATAAATGTAAAAAACAATAAAAATAAAATCAAGTAATAAATTAAAAAAAGGCCCTTTTTTTTAAGGACTTGCCTTCTCGGTGGTTTCAAAAGTCCCACCCACGCTCTTTTTTCGTGCACTCTTTTAAAAGGTTGAGTTCTCTTTGTTTTCCCTTTAAAGACATGAAATTAAAAAACTTTTTTTAGTATAAAGTTTCGTAACCTTTTAAGGTATTACTTTTAAAGTTTTATAAAGTTTATTTTTATATATTAATTTTTTAAATAAAAGTTTTAAAGTTTTAAATTTTTTTTAATATAAAATTTAAAGTTTATTAAAAATATATCACATGCATACGTGTATGAAGTGGCCGAGTGGCGGCAGACGGAAGTAAGGATTGTGAAGGAAATTCACATGGCTCATGGAAAGCTCTAGAAATGAGCTTTTTCCATTATTGCACGATGGCATTGGAGTTGGGTAGCGTCCTCCGAACATTCGCTTGTCTTCACACATTCATTACCATGTGTGCAAAGATGAGTTAGTGCAAGCCAAATGAAGTTAAATATCTTTGTGCCTCGGTAACAAGCATTTCTTCCATTGCAAGCTTAGCATTTCGGATTGGAAAAAGCAGATTCATTTTGCTCGTCTTGGCGCAAGAGTTAGATATGGGAAGCATGGTGACCCCAGTTCAACTAAAGGGCTCTAAATGCTAGATTGCCTTCGAAGGTCCAATTTCGATGCTTCAGCTTTAGCGTTTGATCCGACATTCGAGCTACCTCACATTTGCGGCAATAAAATATGTAGCAGGGAAGGGATTTATGGAAGATGTAGAAGGTTACCACCTCGACTTAGACATTTCTTCTCAAGTCCTAGCTGGTCTTTTGGATGTCAGTGTTTCAAAGGAAAAATCTCGGGTGATTATGAAGAGGCTTTTCCGCAAAGACATGTTGGTCGGTCTGGAGAGGGCTTTGGTGACAACTTCCTTGGGCAAAGGCATTCCTCGTCCTCGTGACTTGGCTCTCCTAAACAACCCAGATGCTCTGGTAAAATTTTATCCTTTCATCTTGGACATTTTTGGTTTGGAATTGATGGAATATAGGCGCTTGGCTGCCATCGGAGCCAAATTCTTTAGGAAGCGGTTTCGTTTGACACCAGTGGTGGACGCATCTTGGAAGAGGGAGTTTCGAGTTTTTTCCCAACAGAATGTGTGGTAAAGCTGGTTGGTTGGTGGGTTAGGAATGGCGAGCAAGGCAGGCTCTCTGGTGCTTTTGTCTAGATATGTAGCAGGGTATGGTTTTAGTAAGTGTTTTAATTATCAGTAGTTTAGGTAATTTCTTTGTTTAATTCTGGGTTGGTGGAGTCAGTCCTGGTATTTCTCTTTTGGGTCTATTGTAGTTTTTTGGTGAAGTTTGTAATAGAGGGTAATCTATGAATCAAGCTCAGGCGAGCTAGAACTATGTAATCTCTGTTTTTGAAATCAATACAATACAATCTCTTACCTATCAAAAATAATAATAATAATAATAAATTTTATTAAACTATTTATTAATGTAATATTATTTATAATTTTTTAAAATTAATATAGATTTCATTTTTTTATCAATATTATTCATTTAAATTTATTATTTAAATTATTTTTTCAAATATTTTATATATAGTTTTTTTTAAAGGGGCTTATTTTTTCAAGGGGGCTATTTTTTTTCAAGACCTTAAAATCACTTTAAAAGGGCTATAATTTTTTCTTTTAAGCTTAATTTATTGTAGTGTTATTTTTTGTAGTAGGCTTTTTGTGTGCACTTAAATTTATTTTAAAATGTCTAACTTTAATTCCTAAAATCAAGTTGAATTCTTCTAATTATCATTCTTGGAAAACTCATATATCTTTTATTTTTCATTTTAAACATATTTTGGATGTTGCTACGGATCCCAAATCTGAACCTAATCTGTCTGCATCAAAAAATGATCAAGAAAAAGAGAGGCTAAAAAATGAAGAAGCCCTTGGTCTCATAGGTATCTCCATGTCACTTGAACTATATGTTCACATTGGGACATGTACAAAAGCCTATGAAGCATGGGATAAACTCAAGGCTATTTGTGATAGTTGAAATGAATCTAGAAAGATTCAACTTCAAGACCAACTTGAAGATCTAAGGTATTATGATTTCAAATCTATGGATGATTTTCTATTAAATTTTGATGCTTTGAATAATCAATTGCATGGTTTAGGAGTAAAATTAAAAGATCTTAGATTAATTCATCTTATTCTTAAAAAATGTCTTCCTAGGCAATTTTTGCAATTTATTACTAATATTCATGCTCAATTAGCTATTCCTTCTTTAGCTATTCAATTAACATGATATTTTTCGTAATTTATTAATACGAGAAGAAGCTAATTAATTCAATTTGGTAATCTTAAGTCTAATGAACATGTTTTTTTGTCTAATCATAAGAAAAAATTTAAGCATCATTCTAAACAACATTATAATACTAAACCTCATTATAATAATGGCAATGATCTTAGAATGTTTAACTCTTCTAAGAGACCTCACTGCACTTATTGTAATAAGGATGGTCATTGGCAAAATACTTGTTTTAAGAAGCAAAATGAGAAAAAACCTATGAAGCAAAATAATCAACAAAATAAACCTAATAATCATAAGTTTCATAACAATGCAAATCAATCTAGACGTGCTTTTACTTGTAGTTTTAATGTTTCTCAACCTCTTGAATGGGTTATTGATTTAGGTGCATCTCAACATGTACTTCACATAAAAAAAAATTGAGTCTATGCAACCTGATATGTCTAATGTTCCTCTTCAACTTGCTAATAATCATACTTGTAAAGTAGAAGCAATTGGAGATGTGAATGTTCCTAATGGTAAATTTCATGATGTTTTATATGTTCTTGAATTAAAGTCTAATTTTCTTTTAGTTGCTAAGCTTTGTCAAGATTATAAAATAGAATTTTACAAAGATATGTGCTATGTTATTGACCCAAAACCAAACAAGGTCATTGCTAATGATAATTTGTTCAAATTTTATGAGTTTGCTAAATCTAGATGCTCTTTAATATCTACCATTGATTTCAATGTTTGGCATGAAAGACTTGGTCATATAAATGCTAATAATATTGTTTTAATGCAAAAGATTAATATGGTAGACGAATTGCCTAGTATTGTTCCATCTAAAATTGTATGCACAGGATGCATGAGTGGTAAGATGCATAGGGAGCCCTTTCCACACGATCAATCATGGAGGGCAACTCAGAAGTTGCACCTAGTTCATAGTGACCTTTTGGGACCTATGGAGAATAACTCCATCCAAGGATCAAGGTATGCAGTTACTTTTGTTGATGATTATTCTAGAAGAACTTGGATCTATTTTCTTCATAGTAAGGATCAAGCTTTTGATTAATTTTTGAATTTCATAATTTTTTTGAAAGGCAATCTAGTTTTAAACTTAAAATTCTTAGAACTGATAATGGTAAATAATATGTGAACAATGCTTTTAATAGTTATTTGAAATCATTTGGTATTAAGCATGAGCTAACTATTCCCTATACACCTCAACAAAATGATGTAGCGGAAAGGAAGCATAGAACTTGTTATGCCTTGCATAACCACCCCATTTTGTTTTGGTCAAAATGGGTCCCCCTTTTGTTTCTTTTGTCCTTCGTGTTCTTGTTCGGGTCTTAGGAGTTGTTTCTTTTTCTCCTAAGTCCTAGTTTTCCTTTGTTGTTCGAGTTCAGGTTTTAGACTGGAACTTACACTTGTTACTTTCCAAAGTACAAGTTCCTGTTCGTGTTCCAATCCCGGTCCCCATGCTTTGCCTTGTGTTTTTCTTTGTTCTGTCAAAGTCAGGTTTGGGATCAAAACCATTACCTTTCACCCTTCAGGGTGTAAGTTTCTATTTTTATCTCGATCCTGACTTCTGCCTTTTTCCCTTGTGCATTTTTCTTGTATCAGAATCAGACATTGGACCAGAACCATCACCAAGAACTTTTTGAAGTTCTTGTTCTTGTTTCCATCCTAATCCCAACTTTTGACTCTCTTCGTCTTTTTCGGGATCGGACTTCGGACCCAGACTTGCACTAAGAACTTTTCAAAGTTCTTGTTTCACCTCTCGACCCAATCCCAATTCTCGCTTTGTCTTGTTTGTTTGTCGGGTTTCAGACCTCAAGCCTTCGCTTAAACCTTGCACTTATTGAAAGTTCAGTGTCGTCTCGTGTCCTAATCTCGACTCCCACTTACCTTCATTCTTGCAACCCACATTTATGACTTCTACCTTGATCCTGAGGCTCGACCAACCCGCATTTAATGGCTAACCATTCGCATGTGCGAACGGGTTTTTATTCCACTGTTCCTCGGTTTCTATCCATTCTGGATTGAACAGTTTGACGAAGTGAACGAGAGTGACGTCGAGGGTCAAGGTTTGAGGAGGTGCTTTGATTTCTTGTCGTTCTGATAGATTCTTGGTTGTGTTTGGAGGTAGGGTTTTTTGCCTTGTGTTTCTCTCGTGTTTTCTCTTTTTTATTTTTTTTTCTGTGTTTGCTTCGCCCTTGTTTTCACGTGTTTGCTTTCTTTTGTTTTGTTGTCTTTCTTTTCTGTTATGGCTTTCTTGGCACCCGTTGGTGTGTTTTCCTTTGTTCTTGAACCCTTTGGTCTAGTTGCCCTTGTGTCATTTTGGGCTTTCTACGTTTTGGGTTTTCCCTCGCGTTTTATTGTGTTTTTGTTCGTGGGATTTTTTGTCTCGTCATGCCCTAGTTTTCTAGGGATTTTGTCATACTACCTAGTCAAAAGTATGTTTGAATTGATAAATTTGAAATTTTGACCATTTTTTAAATCAATAATCTTGATCTTGACAATAACCCGGTCCCGAAGGCACGATTTTAGGATATTGTTACATGTATTTTTACTTTCATTTATTGTTGTGTTATTCTTGATTCTTGCATGTATATCAGAATCGAGAATCAAAATTGCACTTAGGTTTTTACCACTAGCTGAGTGTAGGTTCCTTCACTTGTCTGATTCCAACTTTTGATGTTCCATCGGGATTGTCACCATAGAATGTTAAAGGGTTTTGACAAAGTACTACTCCATGTCTCGATTCCAATCCCCACATTACCATTGGGATCGTAAATCGGGCCAGCACCGAACCTTTGAAACATCACCAAGTACCATGACCCGGTGATACCTAGATCCCAATCCCCAAACACATTATTAGGATTGAAACTCATAGTTGACCTATTTT
This sequence comes from Sequoia sempervirens, assembly GCA_007258455.2. Taxonomy (NCBI): domain Eukaryota; kingdom Viridiplantae; phylum Streptophyta; class Pinopsida; order Cupressales; family Cupressaceae; genus Sequoia; species Sequoia sempervirens. Next base: position 27,140,413 of record VDFB02000015.1, read on the forward strand.
CACCTTGCATACTTAAGGTCTGGTTCATGATGAAGTCCTGACCCTGATTCCCGATATATTATCAAGATCGGAATTCAGGAAGCTACTTACACATGTTCATCACTGTGGGTCCAGTTTTGAATCACAACCCGATCCCAACTTTTGATTCAACATCGGGATCGTAACTCAACGAGACCCCTTCATTGACTCTGTTGGTTAAAGTGACTACTTGGTGAAGACCTGATCCTGATTCCCAAACACACTATGGGATCAGACCACGAAATTGCACTAAACTTGTTCATCAACATAGGTATAGGTGTCGAGTCACAATCCAATCCCAACTTCCGACAAAGTTCAGTATTATACTTTAAATGGTCAAGTACTTGGTGAAGACCCAAACCAAAAACCCGAAGGTTCTCAATTAACTTGTCAGATGGGACTTTAGCTTGAACTAATGTTGTTATAATATGAATGTATGTGTTAAATTGCTCTTCACATGTCTTTTCTTTATTTGATAATTGTCAGTAGTGCAGGATAATTAACAAATGTCTGACTCAAAGGAGGAAGTTCCCACTAAAGGAACATCAAAGGGAACAAGGGCCAAGAGGTTAAAGCCAGAACAAGTGCCTCTCACAATAAAGTATAAGTTCCAAGGGACCCCAACACCATATAAGTTCAGGCATGATGTCATGAATATCACTGATACACTTATGGGCACATTGATTTGGACCAGTTTCGAGAGGATACCTTTTCAAAGGATGCTACCCTAAGAGCAAAGAGAATTTTAGAGTCTGGGTTAGCTCATTTAGCTAGTTTTCCCATTGTTTTGTAATGTCCTAAGTTCATCCTAACTGTTGCATAAACATACAATCCTACTCAAAGGCAATGAATTGATTCACAAGGTAATGTAATCATTGATTTAACTCTAGCAATGATCAGACATGTTTTTGACCCTCCTCCTTACCCCAATCTCAAGATTATGAATGAGGCTGAGACACTTCAACTCTGGGCAAAGGATGTGGAAGGGAACAAAAAACTTATCAACAAACAATGGCTTAAGACAAAGAAGAAGTCATTGAAGAAGTTGCCAACTAATCCCAAGAGGTCAAACTTTTCTGAGGATATAGGAGACATCACATTACTAGCCAAAGTATTTGGAAAAGAAAAATTCCATGTATTTGAACACTAGATGTTTCCATTCATCCAATTGATTCTAGACAGAAATCAATTCTTAGATTGGGGGTAGATTATTTCAGATAATATTGATGACTAGCTCCTAAAAGTAACATAAACCAAGACATTTTATGTCTTCATATGTCATTTATTGTGTTGCAAGGATGGGACGGTTTCCTGGGTTGAATATAGAAGGGTCTATGGATGATGGTCCAAATTAGAAGAAGGTCTGGGAATATTATGACCAATTAGAGCTAAAGAAGGTAGAAAAACACTTCAAAAGAGTCAACAATGCATTTTTGTATGTTATTATTAATCAACTCACGTGTGACATTAGTTTCAGATTATCATGAGATGTTATGGAATTCATCCAAGATTAGGGATATTGGTTTATTTAATACCCCAAGTCCACTTATTTCAGATTGTTTGGTTATGATGGTCACCCTTTCAAACTGCCAAGATGTTGTGGTGATAGATGGGTATTGATGGAGTTCACTCGTCAAGTCGTGGACGTAAATGCCAAGTTTTCTACACAACATAAGACTTGTTGCCATTCTTTCCCAATGCAATTCGAGTTTTATTCTTGTTCTTCTTCAATAGTAACTAAAATAGCAACAGAAGAATTTCAGTCCCTGAATTTCTAGCAGCATACTTACAGGAAATTTTTTGATCCAAGGAGAAAAATGTATAGGTTGTATTCTTCTCAGTTTCCCCATCATTAGCCACTTCTCAAGGACTTTTGGGCCAACCTTCAAGATCAATTTGAAGTGAGAAAAAGGGGGTATGAAGGATTAATAGTTCCCCATATGAAAGATTTTGAGGTTAAAATGGATATTTCAGAAGGAACTACTAATAGTGGGATCACAAATAATCCCCGATATGAAATGGATAAAGTTGCCACTAAGGATTTGGAGCCCATCAATTGGATGGAAAAAGAGGAAACTAAGATTCGTAAAATATCACAGGTAGTGGTGGACAGAAGTTTGAAATGGATTGAGCTTTGGTTAAAGCAACCAAGATTTAAGGATTCAAAGAAAATAGGTTCTAGCAGTGAACCTACTTCCTCCACAGAGACAAAACAATACAAGAGATTAAAGAAAGGTGTTGTAGCAGTGGAGATAGCTACGAAAGAGCCTCTCCTAAAAGAAGTTTCATTTAAACAGATTGATGAAGCTTTGCAGAAATCTAAAGTCACTTATGAAGCAGTTGTTGATGGGGTTGTTTCAAGTCTTAGCACCACACCTTTGGCTATTGTATATCCTAGAGAAGAAGTTACTAAAGAAGGCCCTTCTGCTATCCCTTCACAAACCAAGGATACCACTCCTACTATGCCATCAACTTTAGGAACAACAACTTTGAAGAGGAGATACCTCCCATGATTAATGTAATAGACTCACCTCCTTCCTCAAACTCTGAAAGGACTCTGTCTCAAGAAGGAGAAAAGGCAGAATGGGAGGAATATTTGGAGAAGGTTGAGGAAGAGCCTAGTGAAGAAGAAACTAGATTTGAGCCTAGAAGCCTATATGGGGAGGAATTGGAAATGAATGAAGTTTTGACTGAAAAAGAGCAGGAGGAAATAATTGAAAGTGCCCAAAGATTAGCTTCTAAACATTTAGCTCAGGAAGAAGAAGAACAAAGAAAGAAAATTGAAGATCTAGCGTAAGAAAAGGAAGTTGTTGAGGCATTGAAGAAAGTTGAAGAGGCTCTTGCATTAGAATTAGAACTACAGAGAAAGGTTGAACAAGATAAAGCTGCAGGGGAAGAACTTCATGCAAAAGAGTTGGAACAGAGGTTGAAAGATGAGGAGGAGGCTACACGAAAAGAGGAAGAAATGAAGAAGATAGAAGAGATTAGAGCCCAAAATGAGAGAATGGAGCAAGAACGGTTACAAAAAGAACAAGAGGATCAACAAAAGGCTTTTTCCCAGCAAACCGTTGAGGTAATTTTTTCTACACCTCCTAGTGTTCAACAAGTGATTACTCGGCCAACTGCTCCCACTTGGATCAAGCTAAATCTAAGAAAGAGACAACAAGTAAAAACTCAGCCAGTGACATGGGATGAGATGGTAGTGGAGATTGACAAGGTGAAACCAAGGAAGAAACCTCGTGTTGTGCATTCCACAAAGTTGACTGATAAGGGAGATTTGATAGAAGAAATTGCTACCCTTATTGTTGATAAGGATGACAGAGAATTGTAGGCTGAATATTATCAGATAAGCATTGTCAACTTGGGAAAACATACAAGAAATCAATAGATAAACCTGATTAGGTTAATCAAGGATAAGCAAGCTAAAGATGAGCTTAAGGCTCAAGTTGGAAAGATGAAGATTTTATGAAGGATTCAATTACATCCACTCCTGAGTAGCCCACACCATTGTAGACCCTTTTTTTGATGAGCCATAAGGAGGTGGATGGGTTGAATGAAATGAAAAAGAAAGCCACTTGGGTTGACAATTGGTTCAATGTTTTCAAGTCTAACATGGATAAGCATTTGGATGAAGGTTTTAAACATTATTGTGTAGGCCTTGCTTTGGTTAAAATGATAGAAGAATCTATAAGGAAATTGTGGGAACAGGAAGAAAAGCTCGGGCAGTACTTGGGAAAGTTGAAGGTGATTGCTAAAAGTTCCAATGAAGAGTTGGTCCAGTCACAAATTTTGGGTGATGAGAGCCTTGAATATATTTCAAAGGCTACTAATTTGTTTCTTTTCAAAACACAAAATCTCATTGAACAAAGAATAGCTATGCTCAAGGGCATTCATGAAATATGGGAACAGGCAGGCATCTTTGAGGATACTATTGCAAAACTCATTGATAAAACTTTACCTCTGGATTAGAGACTTGAATCATTAGGAGAAATAAAAGATACTTGGGAGGTGAGACTTGATAAAATAATGAAAGAATGAGATATTGTTGAGTTAACACTCATGGATAGGCTACTAGACATCAAATGTGGCATGTGGTTGGCAATCTTGTTGTTGCAGTGGAGAAGAAATTTGAAGACTCAAAGTTTAAAGTTGTCTAGGTCAATGGACCTGATGATGATACATTGAAACAAATTTTATGGAATTATGATGAGTATCAATGGATTCCTCATGAGGATGACAAGTAAAGGAAATGGTTTCAGGTACCTTTTTGGACAACAACACTTTCATGACAGTTTTGAGTAGATGGACGACTCCAGATCAATTTTGGTAATTCAGAGATAAATCATGGTGATCAACAAAGGACAAAGTTGGAACTCACAGTCAAGTTTTGATTGAAGAAGCATGCGGTGTACCTTTTTTAGCTCCTACAATTTCAATAGAGAGAACACTTGGATTTAACTGGGCGTCCCTATAATTGTGGATTTGGGCCCCAGATTTATGGATCTTAATTTTTGATAGGAGAGATTGATGCTAATTTTGTCTATATTTTAGAATTATCTCCTCATTGTAAAGGTTGGTTGATTGAATTCAGATTGGATACCTAGAGAGACTAGATAGTTTTAAGTTTTTACAACTTTTATGCAAGATACTTAAATACTTTTTACAGTTTTAATATAAGTAGTTTTATTTTAGAAGTTGTGAAGTTTAACGATGATGTTGATAAACAATGGTCATTCATATACCAGTGTATCTTGTTGGGCATAAGCGTTTCTTATTTGATGGAAATCAATAGAAGACTCTGAATTTGAATTCATTTTATTGCATTATCTATGGATGATATTTCTTGATATTTGTTGATCTGTTAATTCTGGTAATGACCTTGTGGTACTTCGTTATTGAAAAGGTTTAAAAAAAAAGTGATGGTGAATGGTTGTATGCTCTAAATATGCATTGTCAATAGATGCAATGGTATGGATTGTTTCATAAATTGTGTTGTTCTATAGTTTTAGTTGATTAGGAAAAGTGCTCATTATAAGAATTACATTTCTGAATTAAAAGAAATATGTGTTCATGTTTGTTGTCCCAAGCCTTGATCGATCTTTTTTTGTTGTTTATTTAAACCCCCAACATTAAATTACTTTGTATTATCCAGTTTGTACTCATTTACCAGCAGAAGCCTTGAATATTATGGTTGCATGGACCATTGAATGATAACAACACAACAGAGAACCAACTACAAAGACCTTGGAAGATAGATGCTTTTAGATCATTTGTCTTTTTTAGGAGAAATAGGGTAGAGATATTATGTTTTAACGTTGATGTGTTACTTTTGACCATCAATTGAACTATTGTTGAAATGGCTAGATGTGTGTTACATGGTAAAAATATGTTTTATAAATTTTGGGTAGAATCTATGTTTTGTGCTACTTACATTATTAATAGGAATCCTACTAAAGCCTTAAAGGACATAACTCTTGAAGAAGCTTGGTCTGGTAGGAAGCCCAATCTTAAGCATTTAAGGATTTTTGGTTCAATTGCTTATATTCACAAACCTAAACAAAAGAGGCAAAAAATAGCTTCTAAATCTTCTTATCATATTTTTGTTGGTTATGATGAGCATTCTAAAGCTTATAGAGTTTATAATCCTCTTACTAACAAAGTTAAAGATGCTAGAGATGTATGCATTGCTAAAAATGGTGTTCATGATTGTTCTAAGGTGCATGATATTGAATCTTCTCAAAATAAAGTTATTGTTGTGGAGGATAATCCTCAAGTTGAATCTTCTCTTAACCCTCCTAGTGCATCTCTTACTCATAGTGATAGTGATGATGAAAATGTTGAAATTTCTCCTCATGATTCTTCTTCTAGTGATGACACTTCTATGACTAAAAGAAAGCCTAAATGGTTTAAAAAAATGATGCAAGAAAGTGAAGATATTTTAGCTAGAATGAATCAATCTAAAACTAGATAGGCGAATTATTATAATTATGCTTTGATGTCTAACATTATGCATTCAAATGATCCTCAAACTTATGAACAAGCTAAAGATCAACCTCATTGGCAAAAGGCTATGCAAGAAGAATATGATACTTTAATTGCTAATAAAACTTGGGATTTAGTTCCCTTACCTCAAGGTAAGAATCTTTTTTCATGCAAATGGTTGTATAAAACTAATGTTAATGCAAATAATGAAGTTAGAAAGTTTAAAGCTAGATTAGTTGCTAGGGGCTTCTCTCAAGTTGAAGGCTTAGATTATAATGAAACATTTGCTCTAGTAGCTAAGATGCCAACTATTAAATTAGTTCTTGATTTAGCTTCTCATATGCATTGGCCTATTCATCAAATGGATGTTAAAAGTGAATTTTTAAACGGTGATTTACATGAAGAAATTTATGTCTCAACCTTTGGGTTTCATTAAGGAAGGTAATGAAAATCTTGTTTGCAAATTAAACAAATCAATTTATGGTTTAAAACAATCTCCTAGAGAATGGTATTCTAAGATTAATGCTTTCTTTCTATCTCAAGGTTGCATTAGGAGTAAAAATTATCCAAATTTATATATTTAAGCATAGTGAAAATGATATTGTGATTATTATTTTATAATTTGATGATTTAATTATCACTTCTAGTTCTAACAATTTGATTATTTTATAGGAAATTAGTTGGTGGTTTGAATTATCTAACTCTTACTAGACCTGATATTTCTTATAATGTTAGATTGGTTTCTAGATTTATGTCTAAACCATAACAAAATCATTTTAAGTTGCAAAAATAAATAAATATATATATATATATCTGTGTGTGTGTGTGTGTGTGTGTGTGTGTGTTAAAGGTGCTCTTAATCTTGGTCTTTTTTATGATGCAAATTGTCATTTTTCTTTAAAGCGTTATACTAATTCAGATTTAGGAGGTGATCCCAATGACGGGAGATCCACTTGTGGTTATTGTTTCTTTGTTGGATCAAGTGCAATCTCATGGAATAGTAAGAAACAACAATCTACTTCTCTTTGTTCTACAAAAGTTGAATATTAAGGTTGTACAAATGCATCCAAATAAGCATTATGGTTAAGAAGATTACTTGAAATTTTTTTGTCTACCTCAAAAGGATCCTACTCCTTTATATTGTGATAATCAAAGTGCTATTTATTTAGCAAAGAAATTAATTTTTCATGCAAGGACCAAGCACATTGCTCTTCAACATCACTTCATTAGAGAGTACAGTGAAGAAAAAAAACAAATTTCTCTTTTGTATTGTAAAGGTGAAGTTCAAGTGGCAAATATTCTCACCAAACCTCTTCATAAAGATATCTTTTTCTTTCATTGTAAAAATCTAGGATTACAACCCATTGAAGGGTTTGATGTAAACTCCCCAAGTAAAGCTTATGGGGGGATGTTAGAAGATTAATCTTTACTTGGTAAAGGTTATTATTTAATTGTAATTATTTATTTGTAGCTCCTCCTTAAGAGGCTTTTGACAACTTGCACACACATAAATGAATGGTGGAATTCATTGAGTTGGGAGTTACTTTCTAATTCTAACTCCTTTTCTCACCTCTATATATTGAGGTGCCTCTCCTCTCATTCTTCATTCAAGCAAGTAAGCTTAAGGCTAAGTGCTCTCTCTCTCTTTGTATCATTCTTAGGCATTTTGCCTCCATTCATAATATTGGGGCTTTTTCTTGTTTTTTCCCCTTATCAAATTATTGTGTCTCCTTTGCATTTGGTGGTGCTTGGTTTGGCTACTCTCTCTTTGGTAATATTTTTCATTCAAACAATGCTCATTGATTAGTTCTTTCCTTTGCTCAATTTATTTTTCCTTTCACATGCACTTGTATAATAATAAGGGGTGTTATTTTTAAAGAACATTTTAAGAGATATTTTGTGATTTCTAAATTGTTTTAAGGCCTACAACAACATGCCATGCAAAGCAGGGCTCAAAGAAATTATAGCCAGATTTCAACACTTGCAATACAAATATCTACAACATTGTTGTCCCTAGGGTTGAGTATTCCTAACATGATATCAAATTTGAATGATCCATTTATGCGGGTAAATAATAATTAATCTAGTTGTTTTAGGGTTTGTGTATAAAATATGTAGCTAAAGAATAATTAATCTAGTCAATTTAGGTTGTGTATGAAATATTGAGCATTCCCATTATACACTATGAAGTTATAAAAAATGATATCCCAAGAAAAGGCACAATTTTTTTTATATGTTCCTTACATTTCTCTTAGCCTCATTATGTGTCAATTTATTCTTTATAAGGAAGTGTTCAATTTGTAGAGAATAGGTTGAGGGTGGGGTTTATACAAAATTGATATAAATCTTAGTTGCAAACTGGTGATGAGTGTGTTGATTTCCCTAAACCTTGCAAGCAGTTACCAATTGAGTAACTAGATCCCTAACTTATAAGTTTGGCATTGAATTAAAAGATAAAACTTTAACCTTGTTGTTTCTATATTTGTTGGAAGAATTTGTCAAATAGTTAAGCTAGCATTTAGATAAAATAGGGATTTTTATGGAGTGATCACACCAAATACTTCTTTTTCAAGCATGCTTCTCTTATTTTATTTATTTATTTATTATGTGTGCAATGGCATAGTATTTATTAGTGGTAGGCATCCATGATCAAGGGAGTCTTTGGGAAACTATTAATAGAATTTTTGTTTGATATAGATAGGAACAAACCATTTATAAATTTAATACTCACTTTACTTAAAGTTGAAGTTATTGTAACTAGTTTAGTCTTAACCCTTAATATTATGACAACTGTGTTTATTCTTTTACCTTGCATAATCATAATTAAATTATAATAACTATACGATGTTAGAGGATAAGAGAAGAAAATCATGATTTTCTAGTGAGAAAACTCAAGAGATTTTGGTAGGTGTATCAAGTCAGAGGAACCAATAATATTTATGACAAAGGATACATATAATTAGCCAATAGGCTATATATATTGTATGATATTTTTCCCAAACTTGTCTTACGCTCCCGACAAACTATTTTCATTTTTCTAGGTTGTTTTGACCATTTTAAGGGTAAACTTTACGGTAGACTTCCCTGCAGCCTACAACATAAATCAAATCTCATTGATGCATTTAATGTATCAAAAAATAGTTGGTTATGTTAATATCTACCGACAATGTAAATGCAGTTTAATATTTACAATGAATAGATTGAAGCAACAATTGTAGGGAAATTGGTTTTGGTTTGTCTCATTAAAAAAATATGTTGTTGTAGGTCTTCTGTAATTTTTCCTACAAATTTTGCCCATTTCTGTTGTGGTAGGGCATTGTAATTTTTCCTGCAAACTCTGCCCCTTTTTTCTCATCGGCATCGTAGACAACACAACATGATTTTTTGCAGAATCTTGAGCTAATTCAAGGGAGAAGATTGAATTATGGGTTTTATTTTTTCTAAAATGGGGGAATTTTTTATGTTGATTTAGATGCAAGGCCTTTCCAGAGAAGGTTGTAGAAGTCCTTGTGTTTCTTCCACTGCCTTTGGCATTGAGTAAGTTCTTTTTTGCTCTTTTTTTACATAGCCCTGCAACCCTGATCTATTTTCCACTTCTTGTTTACTATGAATAGATTGAAGCAACAGTTGTAAGGAGACTGATTTCGGTTCATCTCATTTTAAAGATTTCTACATTGGTAGGGTTCCCTAAAATAAAATCCTGTAAACCTCTGCCCATTTTTCTCATCGACATTATTGACAACATGACTTGTGTTTGTAGAATCTTTAGGTAAGTCACTTGCCATGGTTTCAATGAGTGTTCTCTTTTGGAATCTCTATGCACTAGATCATTTTTTTGTTGTGTTCTAATTCATTCTAAAATAATTGTGTTTATATTTTTTAAATGAAGGCACTTGTTTTTTGATTGCATTTATGGCTATTATAGCACTAGTAAACTTTGATGGCATTCTATGCTCCAAAAATAGGGGTTAAAATAGGGGTTTAGCACCAGTCAACTTCGTTGCCTTTCAAATTCATATGTAGCTGCATATTGGTCTTCTACAAGAACGTATGGTGGATAATACAAATTCAAATAATGCTCACTTGCAAGCAATGAGAAACAGTTTGTTGCCACAATCAACAAGGGATATACAGAGTAGTGATAATATGCATAGTGGTTATGGTATTAATATTAGATCTTCTCATAAAAGACACAAAGTTTCTAACTTCATGATGCTTTGATACTGATTGTTGGTTTTAAAGAATAAACTAGTTGCAAAGATACATTATTTCAAAAGTAGTCATTTCATAAAACACTGGGTTAAATTATAACATGGAACAAGCGATAACATTAAACATAACAAAACTGAACAGAACATTTCTACAACAATAAAAAAATATTGATTCATTCATTAGAAATCAACAAAATTGACATTACAATTCTCTCTTGATGTTTAGTAACATTATTGCTCTTAAAATCAGTTGTTTCTTAAACCCAAATATTTTAAATACATGTGCACGATTGAAGAAAAATTGCAATATGCCTACATTATATTATGACATTTACCTTTCCAAAGCTAAGAAATCTTCCCATTACAACAGTATTTAAGAGAAAAAAAGTGACACCGACAACTTTTGGGTTAAAACATCATCCTATAGGATCCTTGCATCCAGAACAACCTAGCAATGTACAAGTAAAAAATATGAAGAAATAATTTTATTTTTGTTTACAATGCATAATATAAACCACACACAGCTGTGTTGAATGAAGAGGACTTTGGACATATGTCAATACAAATAGAACAAGTGCCAAACAGTGGCAGATAATAATTTAAAAAAGGTTTTACATGAGAGAAACATCTATAACAGTTGGCAAACTAAAAATGGTGGTAACTAAAAATTGTTGGATAATACATGTTTATAATATGTGATGTGGTGTCCACTAAGCATTAATGCCTTCAAAACCAAGGATGAGTCTTGCATACTCAATACAAACCCAACCAACACCTCCATCTTTGTAGATCTAATGGAGACAATTATTTAGCTCAAAATTTCAAGGAAAAAAAAGGATTATCGATGAATTCGTAGGCATGTGGACAAGGCTTGCGATCTTGGAAAAGAGGGTTATAGAGAAATGGAGAGACACTCTCCACAGTCGAATGCTTCCTAATGTTTTTTTCACGTTTATCTACCCAAATAAGGAGACAAGATTTAGTGGTCAAAGGCAGACCCTTTTCCACAAAAGAATTTCATCTTTTCCTACAAGGCTCATTCCAAACTTCGATCCCATTCACTATGTTGTAAAAACTTTGGTTTGGCCTCCATACCCAAGATTAGAGGTGAAGTGTCGAGGGTTCAAATCCCATGGTTGTTCACTTCCAAGCCAAATTTTTATCAAGAGTAAAAGGAGACTTCTTCAACTTGACAGTAGAGAAACACAAGCAGTCAAACCCAACATGGTTTTTGTTACATAGCAGGTTCAAATCCCGCCCCCAAAACTTGAGCAAAGAACCCAAATGGCTCCAATGTGACCATAGTTTTGAATCTTGTCTCAAAAAACCCTAATGTAGGTGGCTAGATAGGTTCTCAAAATGCATGTGAAATCAAATTCAGATGTGATGAGTATACTAGGGCTCTACTTCTTGCAGAGCCCCATCATGTGAAAAGATGTCATTCCAGTTGACACCCATATTGATACCCATCACTTCTCCCTCACACTACTCTAGTCACCACTCACACACAATTTCCAACAATTCCATTGAAGAGGAATCCCAATACCAGAGGGTGGCCTCAGTACAATGTCATTGAAGAGGATTGCTCCTATGGCGATGATGTCTATGGAAAAAAAAGGGATTCCATGCCAATGTTATGTCATTTTGTTCCTTCTATGTTTTTCCCTGCTCATTTTTGTGTTTTCTCTTGCTTTGAGGCATGCCAACTACCCTTTCAATCCCCAGGTCTCAATTAAGGTCTATGCTTTCATTCAAACCCTATACATTAGCACTCAAATTTGTTTATTTCTATAACCAGACACTTACAATTTAAATAAGTAGGTACACTTCTTTACACTATTGTTTGGTTTTTGACAGTGGAATTCTTTAATTTCTTTTATTTGTAGAGTATAGTTTTTGGTAACTTTTATATGGGAGTGGGGGCCGATGAAACAAGTGTATCCATGAAGATGGTATCTTGCAATTTGAAAGTGAGTGTTTACAAATGAATTACCTTTTTTAGAATTCATGTAGATTCTACCTTTGTGGATCTAATCTACAACCTATTACCTATTGCCATGGGCTAGGTGAGCACAAAATTGCTACATTTATTTTTTGATCTCTTAAATTGCATTCTTGCCATGCTATATTAGAACCCCAAATCTCATTTTTGCTAAGAGAACTTTTAAAGTTCTAGCTTGGCTAACATGCTTCATGGAGATCCATTTTAGCTTGGATCTTCCTAACATTAGGAGTTATCCAAAGACTCGAGATAATTACTGTGTTTTTGTATCCACAAATAAATTAACCACATCAAGTGATTGCAATGCAAAGAAATCAATACCTCTAGTCTCTTGGGTTCCTCCTAAAATGTGTTGGGTTTGGGTAAAGTTTTATATGTGTTAGTAGTAGTACATGGAGTTTAATTGTGACACATTAAGAGGGTAGACTGCGAATATGTAGAAATGAGTTGGTATCACTTATGTGCAACACATTTTTTTGTTACCATTTTTGCCCATACTTTTGGAGAGAGGATAATTTTTCTTAAAATTGTATCTAGTTTGTTTAAGATTTAAAAAAAAATCTATTAATTAAAATTGAATTGTATCACATGTATGTGTATTTATTTGGTGCTAGCAGTAGTCCATGGAGTTTAATTGTGACACATTAAGAGGGTAGACTGCAAATAGGTAGAAATGAGTTGGTATCACTTATGTGCAACACATTTTTTTGTTACCATTTTTTCCCATACTTTTGGAGAGAGTGTAATTTTTTTTTTCTTTGCATTGACCAAATCAATGATATAGTTCATGCTTATACAATGACATTAATAATATTTTTATGGAGTGTGACTTGCATCCAAATCCACTAAGTGATGTGTATGTTTAGAAGCAGTAGCCTTATCTACACCAAACTTTAAGTCCAAAAGATTGACAAATAAATTTTTCAATTTGGATGTAGTTGTAAGAATACTATCAGTCAAGAAAGAGCTAGCACACTATGTCCATAATGATTGAAGGGAAGAATTTTTCTCTGTATGATCCACTAAGTGATGTGTATGTTCAGAAGCAGTAGCCTTATCTACACCAAACTTTAAGTCCAAAAGATTGACAAATAAATTTTTCAATTTGGATGTAGTTGTAAGAATACTATCAGTCGAGAAAGAGCTAGCACACTATGTCCATAATGATTGAAGGGAATAATTTTTCTCTGTATGATCCACTAAGTGATTTGTATGTTCAAAAGCAGTAGCCTTATCTACACCAAACTTTAAGTCCAAAAGATTGACAAATAAATTTTTCAATTTGGATGTAGTTGTAAGAATACTATCAGTCGAGAAAGAGCTAGCACACTATGTCCATAATGATTGAAGGGAAGAATTTTTCTCTGGATGACCCACTAAGTGATGTGTATGTTCAGAAGCAGTAGCCTTATCTACACCAAAATTTAAGTCCAAAATATTGACAAATAAATTTTTCAATTTGGATGTAGTTGTAAGAATACTATCAGTCGAGAAAGAGCTAGCACACTATGTCCATAATGATTGAAGGGAAGAAGTTTTCTCTGTATGACCCACTAAGTGATGTGTATGTTCAAAAGCAGTAGCCTTATCTACACCAAAATTTAAGTCCAAAAGATTGACAAATAAAATTTTCAATTTGGATGTAGTTGTAAGAATACTATCAGTCGAGAAAGAGCTAGCACACTATGTCCATAATGATTGAAGGGAAGAAGTTTTCTAAGTAATTTTGATGCAAATGGTGACATTTCTCTAGAACTTGTAATTGATATATGATTGAGGGCTTATGTACTGAGTAAACTGGTTAAGCCCAAGTTCCAAAAAGACATCTACTATATTTTTGTATAGGATTCAAAGACATTGAATGCCATCAAGTCACTACAAAATTCTTTCGAGTATGATTACCATGCTCATTGGTTGTTCTCATTGGATCATTTTGATTTGGGTTTGCAAGTTTTTAGAATTGTTGGCATAAATCAACATTTTTAGCAATTCAAGGTAAGCTAATTGTATATGATATCTCACAAACATGCCTATTATTGCAATTGTATATATTTCTCTTAAGGAAAACTATGGCTCAACAATTTCTATTTTTCATTTGTTTTGTTTCATAAAGCTATATGCAATGGCAAGTCATAAATTTCATGTAATTGCTCTTATCACTTATTCAAGAACATGGCATGGTTGTATACTTTATTTGTACTTCCTACTAGTTTTTTTTTTAGATTGCAATAATTGGTCAGGTATCTATCCCCCTATAAACTGCAGTGCACCTAGTAAACTTTTTTCATGTGACCGGTGGTGTTGGCGCAACACGCCCTCTGGTACCACGGGGATGGTGGGGAGAGTAGACCTCGTGACCTCTTACCTGCAATAGGATGCTTTAGCCAATCAAGCTAGGCCCACCACCCCTTGTACTTCCTACTAGTTGGGTGTAATTGTGTTTAGGATTTAATTTTCTAGCAATTTAGTTAATAGTTTATTTGTTGATTTTATTGATTGAGGATGGATTCTCATCATATTACCTTACCAGCATGATATAAATTAGATTGAAGAAGCCTTTAGGTTTCCTTCTCCTTAGTATGCAAAACATGTAAAAGGTGTTCTCTATATGTTTTTATATTTTGAGCTTCAGTTCTTAAAGAAAAATAAAGAATATACCTCCTAAGCATGTTAAATTACATATACTTTTCTATCAGCGTAACCCTTGCACCCCTTCTAGCGCAAGTGCTAGTATTATGGTGCATATATGAATAATGAAATTCATATATTCACTTAGATAAATTGTGGAACACATGATATCCCTATGCATGTGAACACTAATATGCAAATGAATATGTATACTAAGAACCAATTCTAATATATTAAATAAGATAACTGTGCATGTCATTACTCCTTAAAAATATTGCAAGTATATATGACTTTAGTCATAAACAATTTAGACAATGTAATTGAATGTTCTTCATATTGGAACATATTTAATGAATGATCTTGGGCATGCTACTATTACCAAAATAATAGAATTAGTAGAACATTTAAATATATATTCTCAATTTGGGTAGTCAAATAGTTTGATTTCCTTTCCTTCAAATAAATTACATAAAATAACACATTGAGCTATATCATATGATTGTGTAGGTCCCTTCTAGTGAGATTTAGTAGGTCATTGTAGAATAGAGAGAGAAGTCTTGATATCACCATGGCTATAATCAACAATGTGTATCAAGTACTTAACCACAAGGTGAGGTCATCAAGATCTATGAGGCATGTAATAGATATATATGTGGTGTTATACTAAGGGTAAATGAAATAAAAAAGGTTAAGAATATTACTACTATTTATATGATTGAGCACATGCATTATTCTATCATGAACTACTGGCTAGAAGGTCGAAAATGGTCTTAAGTATGACCCCACCATTAATCAAGCTTAAAGAAACAATATAATTATTATTGTAAGTCCTTTGAAGTTAAGTAATTTTTCTGTGGCTAGGTTGGTGTAGTTCATTTTCTACCTAGAAGAATGTCCTAATATGAATTTTAGTAATGTTTATAATTGTTGGTATAAGTGTGATGATAATGGAACTTGAATTCCATTTGGAAGTTTTGATATCACAAGTGGGTAATAATGTCTATTTATTTAAATATATGTTTATAACTAAACCTTGTGACTTATTAGTGTCGTCATATTAAGATAAGATAACTATCATATTTGTTGGCATCAATAACTGTAGCATCTCATACCTTTGGGGAAATATGAATGAGGTTGTAAGGAACGAGTTTGGATCTTCATTTATCCTAATGGGTTTGTGCAAACAAGAGAACTTGTTGATAAGAATTCAGCCTAGCCTTTGCACTATGAGATGTGCCTATAAGAGACTCTAGGATGTTTACATTGAATTATGAACTATAATGGTGTAGAGGTATAAATTAAGACCTTGGTTACCTTTTTGGGAATCTTTAAAAGGAACCCTATATGGATATGCAATAGTAATCAATAAAACTTGTGAGTTATGGCTTGTTTTGGGAATGTGTATTGGAAGACAATGATTTGTCACATTGTTTGGATTTAGTCCCTTGTATGGATTTTCCTTGTATAGTATTCCTTCGATTTCCCTTATAGGAGGAAAGTTACTTTAAATAGTGGTTAGGAAACCTTGTGCAAAGGAACCTATATTCATGTTCTTTAAAAGATTAAGGTGAGGATAAATACATGGGACTCTGATCTCATTGAAATAGGGTATGTAGGAAATTCTTGGGCAAAGGATGCCTCTATGACCCAGGTTTGTAGAGGAGGACTTAGGAAATAACTCCAAGGTTTGGGGTTGTTCCTAAACTTATCTGACCTTCCCTCTTTAATATGCTTCAACATGATGCTAAAAATTGCATTAGATGGTTATGAATGAGTTTAAGGAACTTGATAACTTACATCTAATAGATAATGCACTTCCAAATATTATGTTTTTAGATAATCAATTGAATGAAGCAAATGGATTTGATTATTTTATAAGTTGGTATTTTTTTTATATGTGTTGAGTAGAGGCCAACTCATGTGGGTTCAATGTGATTCTTATGTGTTTGTAAAACTTGACCTCAAACCTATATGACTCTATGTATAGGATCATTGAGCACTTGATTCTGACATATATCTAGGTCTAGTTGACCAGTATTTGTGAACCATTTTGATGTGTAGATTATGTGACTTGGCTATAAGATCCCCACATGTTAGAACTGAGTATGATTCATGAGTGCTTAGTTGGATGTCACTAATATTGTGCTAGTGACGAATCCTTGTAGCTATTCGTTGTATCTTGAGGATCAATCAACTTTCATGTGAGGCCTACCCCTATGATACACCAAGTATTTAAACTATTTTGAGTTGTGGTTATTGATTATGCTTAGAGATACTCTTGATGACATGATACTTAGACATTTGAGTTCTTATGCTGATTTGACTATGTTATTTAGACATTTGAGTTCTTATGATGATTTGATTATGATGCTTAGTTAAATGACTTTAATGGTTGACCTGAATTTATGCTAGTTACTATGGTTGTTTAATTGAATTTTGAAATGATGAACAAATGAAATATGTGTTGTGAATAAACCATATATATAATTTGATGAAATTGAAAATTAAGGTAAAAAGAATTGGATATAATATGTGATTAGTGTTTGTTCCAGTTATGATGTGAGATATATATACTATGTGAAATTATGAAACTTGATTATATGAAATAGTGATTCAAATGTTTTGATATATGATTTATTGGATGGATTAACGTGTGCATCGAGTGTGCAGGTACACTTTCCATGGCCAATGGAAATTGGAGGTGACCTTTGGGAACCCCGAGTGAGTTTACCAGTGAAGCCGAGCTATAGTCCATATGAAGGGACTATAGTTCCATTTTGTAATGTATTTTTCTTTGTGATGTATTTGTGCATGTTTGTAAATTGGTTTTTAATTCCCATGTCAATCCATTAAGTGGTGAGTTGTCCACCCAAGTGGACAAACTCGGATTTGATCCTTAGGGCACTTTCTGAAGGTTGTAAAGTTGAGTTTTTTAAGTGTTTTTATTGATTTAAGGTCCCTAGGTCAAGTACCTATCGGTTAGGTACCTTTTCAGCCTATAATGTTGAGTTAGTTTCATGATTGGGCACCCTTTTTGAGGCCTTAAAAAAGTTTGGCGAAAATAAGGTTTTGAGAAGTGGGAAGGGGACTAGTCCCTTTCCACTCCCACTTCTCTATGATGTCTTGGAAGTCCCCCAAGTTCTCACACATGTGAGAGCACACATGGGTGAATGTGCTTGGGAGGGTGAATGGGTGAGTGACAAATGTCGCTTCCCCCATTCAAAGGAAATTCAAACTTGAGATTCTATAAGAAAAACTAAGAACAAGGGTTTTGGGGGTTCTCTTTTGGGCATTCTTTGTTTTGGAGTTGTGATTTTTGGGAGCTCTTGGATTTGGCTTGAAGGATTGGAAAGCAAGCTTGGAGGAGTTGCGCTCATCCTCATCACTTGCTTCCAAAGCTTGGATTAAGGTAGGGTCACCAAACCCTTTTGCTTATTATGTTGTTAAATTTGTATGCACTATGTACATGTGATTGTGTATTTGAAATTCTTTCTCTTAAGTGTTGTTTTCTTTTGTTTTATTTTCTTTGTATGAGTTTTGTTGGGAAAAAGGGTTGTAATGGGATAAGCTCACCCAAATTTGGGAAGAGCATCCCAAGTTTGGGGATGGTTGGAGTAGGAACCTCCATGGGGACATGTTTTTCCTCCTTAAAAGGAGAGGTTAGAAGATGGGTATGAGTACCCTTATGTTTTGTGAAATGTGAAGGATGGTTGGGGTGGATAAGAAAATGAGAAGGATTGAAATGAAGGGGTTGAAAAGTTTGGTGATTGTTGTTCATAGTGTTTACTTTTGAGTTCCCAAAATGGAGTGCGTAGTCCACCCCCATTCCCCATTTTTGGGTTCAAAATGAACTCTTTGTTATGTGAAAATTCCATTGGGTGGGTGTGTATAAGTTTATGTGTGTATTTTGTGTGTTAAAAATGTTGGCTTGCATGGATGTACCCGGTTCCCAAGGTGCCTCCTAGTTCGGGGGTGGTTGGTATTCCAACCAAAGGTTGGGAGGTGAGCTCCCCATTGGCCTCTAGAGAAAAGTTTTTGTGTATTTTGCAGATTGGAAGGAGCTTTAAAAGCTATTGGAATGCCTATGTATCATATGGATAATGTTAGTGAATGTCATAGCCATGAAAGGCTATTGTAAAGAGCATGTGTGAAGTCATTTTAGTCATATTACTGTTTTGTTTAGTATGAGTCATTTTGTAAGCAAGAGAAGATATTATGTAAATGCTTATAGTCTTTTTTTATGTTGTCATTTAAAAGGAAAAGAGGAAGTTGAAATCATACTTGGAAAACATTTATTATTTTGCTTGGTCTATCGACTATTGGTTATGTTTAGTATGCTGTATGAGAAGAGAACTCAAAACTTTATTGGTATATAAAAATAAATAAAATAGATAATAATATGCATGAAAGTGATTTCCTGTCAATATATTGAGCAAAATGGCTACTGTTTTAAATGAGAACATCTTACTTAACTTAGAGTAGGATTGAATGTTGCTATTAGAATGTGATGAATGAAGAATATCCACTGAGCTGTAAATGTTACTTTCCTTGCTCTATGAAGTTATGTATTTACCTTGTAAGAGTGAAAGAAGGGGTTATTCTGAATTTAAAACCACACCCTGTTATTCTGTAAAAAAAAAAAAGAGCTCTTCAAAATTTAAGATGTGCACCTTTCAAAAAAAAAAAAACAGAATAGAGAGAGTTATGTATCAAGTTGTTTTAGTGATCTTTATTTTTTATTTTTATAGTTCAAAAAGAAATATAAAATGATTAGTTGCAGCAGCTATATGCAGTTTATTTAAACAACTCCTTGTAATGAGCATATTGGTAGCATATTATATCATTCTGTAAGTTAAGGTTTTGTTGAATACTCTGAGTTTTCCTGTGTATACCCTTATGTAAGACGAAGATTAATTATTGCAAACAACTAAATCTAAGATTATTAAATAGACATTTCTGTGCAAACAGACATATAACCTCACAGATATAGCAAAAAATAGAAATACAGTATCTTAAGATCTAAATGTATGATATTACAGAGATATTTCTGTGCAAATAGACATATAACCATATAGATATAGAAAAATAGAAATATAGTATCTTAAGTTCTAAATGTATGATAATATAGATATAGGAACAGAGTTATATCAACATAAGCATCCATAAATAAAATAGCTATCATGTTGAGAGCCTGTGTGATTCTCCCTCCGCTCCTCTGTTCATGACGTCTGAAGTGGAGCTCTGATAAAATGGTCTTCCGGTAGCCCCCCTTCAAAAAAAAAGAGAGTAAAACAAATTCACAGCCTACTAATGGGTGTTCTTAAATAAATAAGTTACATGTTAAAACAAAATAAATGCAGGAAAAGAATAACGCTAAAATGGAAATAAAATAAAAACAAAACAAGCAAAGGGTATACTCACGGCCAATGGCCAGTAATGCCGCTCAAGCTCTTCAACAAAGGACAGAGGCGCCTTTACCCTCCCCTGCGTGCCACTATTTGGACTTTCCCTCGTGGCTGTAACAGATATGTCGGCCAGTCAACCATTTTGTTTCTGCAAATGAAGTGTATTTTAGACGATAGGGTTTCATTTTTCTCGGACCCACTAGGGGAGAGGGCCCAGTAGTCGTGCACCCTAACTTCGCGCTTCTAATTATCCTACGTTGAAATTTCAAATCACTCCCAATTTTTTACAGCAGCTTACTTGGCAAGTTCTCTGCTTATAACTAAGGTTTCAGGGCCACATCATCAAATATGATGCCACATCAGCATGCATTTTTGTCAAGGTGTCCAAAAAAGGCCCCAAAAAATAGTGAGACCAATTCTCGTGCATTACATCATGAGTAGTTGAGCGCTGATGTGGTATCACATGATTGGTTGTTTTTTAGATCAAAAGCATACATTTTGTTTAATTATGGGTAGTCAATTCACAACTAATAAACATTATATAAACGACTATTGGGTATTATATGTACGATTGGGTGCACGACTATTGGACCCCGCACGACTATTGGGCCCTCTCCCCTAATGTGATCCTTTCGCTGACCTAAACTCTTGAGATTCGAATTGGCGCTTTAACCACTGTTTTCAAAATGGACGCAAAATTTTATTCAACTCCATTGGAATGTTCCACGTCCCTCACCATGCCCTCTATCTCGAATAAAAAAAAAAAATGGTCGTGAGTTTGATAACTCCCACGTACACAGTAAAAAAATAAAATAATAATATAAATAAATAAATTAATAATCATAGTTGGATTTTCTCTTGCAAATCTTGCGCGGGTAAATTTAGTAACTATACGGTTGTTGGCAGCCTCCGGCAGTAAACTTTAGCGTCTGAGAAAGCCTCTTATCTAATGCAAATTCTCGTGCCCCTAAATTAGGGCTGAGTCACCAAATGTAGCTTCTTCCCTGTTGCTTCGGAATAAAATAATTTACATCAACATTGTTACGATAAATATAATTTTTCACATCCTACCATTAGTTATTTGGCTGGAGTGAAGTCTAAGAAATCCCCTTATCAGTATGTTTTAATTGCAATTGAAATTCAAATGGAGGCTTTTAAATAAGCCAAAATCATGAATAGCCCCACGTATTAAAATATAGTTTCTTTTTAAAGTTCTTAATCTTTAAGTGAAGAAAAAGGGAATCGTGAATTCCGGCTTGATTTTAAATCATAGGTTTTCGTATTAGTAAAGATGTTTATTAGTATATTAAACTTTTAAAAGAACACGTATGATAATAATAGTTGGGTTTTATCGTTATGGTGGGTAAAAATTTACATATGTAATAAGTTCTAATCTTTAATTTAAAGAGAGGGGAATATATTCCCACCCTCTTAGGAAAAGGAATCTAGTGTATATGTGAGGAAAGAGGCCCACGTAATATTAGGTAATTCTCATAAAAGGTAGTCCTCCTTTATTTATTATCCTCTAACCTCCTTATTTAAAGGAAAATAATAATAGGTAAAATGTAAGAGAATTCATGAATGTTTATTTATATGGGTTATTTCTTATTCTTATAATTATTTACTTATTTCATAGAGGATATATATATTTGTTTATTTTTAAGGTTAAGTGGATCATTAAATTAAAATAAAATAATAATAATAAATAATAATATATAATTATAAAAATTTTATAATTAGAGTAAAATATACATATCTTATTTAGTTATGTACTTGAAATTCGAATTTGATGTTAACGTAAATTTTGTTAGTTTTTTCTTTTTTTGTATTTGTGTGTGATGGTCTCCATCTGCCCCTCTCGTTTAATTATCCACTCCCCTCCATCGAACTACATGCCAATGATGTCATTGATTGGACAAAATCATTCGGTGCATGTAGCTAGTTAACGAGCGTAGACATTTCAACTTACTTCAACTGGTTAATGTTTGTGAGCTTTATAAAAAAAGAAACAAATAAAAAATATATATATATATGTTAGTTGTGTTTATGCCCTTGTGTAAATTTTGGGCATTACATTTCACTAGTAGTATTGAGGTGATGATACCAAGATTTATCCATGTTACACTAAAAGAGTGGTTGGTTGTCACTAGTACCATGCAATTTATGGATGCCTAGATCTATCTATTATATCTTTTGGGTCTAGTTGGTTGTCGCAAAAAGGTGATTGATGTCAGGGGCTACCCATGTTGTGAAGGAGCTAATCAACATATCACCAAGGCCACATGGTGTTATATGCTTAAAGCTACCCCCTTCTAAGTTGGAAAAACTTGTCATCGATTGCCTAAGGGCAATAGACATTTGAATCTAGCATCTCAATGGTTCTCTTAGTTGTGGGAAGTTAATTAATGTCCTTATGTGATGTGTTTTTCCACAATTATTCCTTATTCAATGATGATTGCAAGTAGTTTGAGATATTTTTCCATCATCATACTTGGTGCAAAGGATCGGCAAAAAAATGGGGCCTACAATGTAGTGTGGGATGCATTGACATTCCTTTTTTAGTTGGGGTGCACTACAATAGTAGGTGTTTGTGAACCAGGTAATGAAAATATTCCTACATTTGTATCGCATCTACTTCCTATTGCTAGTTGATTATTGTGTGTGTTAGTCACTCACCATGTACTTGTGTAAATGACCTCAAGTATTGTGCACATTTTCATACTTATGCCCTTGCTAGTGATGACATCAAGTACTATGGGATATGTGGTTTTCATCATAGATGGGGGTGGATTGGGAAAATTATGGGACCCATGATGTAGTATGGGATGCATTGACATTTTTTTTATATGGGATCTTACTAGCTTATGTGATTGTGAACAAGGTAGTGGGATGATGCATGTAATAGGTTGCATCTACTTCTATTTTACTAGTTGATTGTTAAGTGAACATGTGATTTTTAAGTTATTCACATTATGTTTTTGATGGGTGCATGAGCAAGTCACACTATACTTGTGAGGTATACGTAAGCTAGTCATGATTGTACTTATGATGTGTATGAGCTAGTCATTGTTGTACTTGTGATGTGTGTATGAGTGAGTCACCCTATGAATAAGTGATGTATGTTTGAGTCAATCACTATGAATTGAAGATTTTGGAATGATATTGATCTCTATGTGCTTTTGTGTGTTTGTCCACTAATGATTGGTGTGGAACCAAGACTTGGTCGGAATGTGTTGTTATTATTCTATTGTAATTGGAGTAATTGGAATGTATATGTTTAATGAATAGTCATGATTTAAAGGCAAGATCAAGATCTCATACAAGAGAAGAGGCTGAATTCTCTATGTCATTGGTGTACGGACTATGTAGCCTTTGATACCCAAAAGGGAAACGTAGGTAAGTCCATCACGAATGAACCCTTGAGGTTTAGGTTTGAGTCCTAACATTGGGATCTTACCACTTTTTAGTGTAAGCATATGACCGGTGGTGTGAAGTCATCACTATTATAGTGGTTGGAGAAGTTATGAAGTCGACCCTTCAAGGTTATCTGGAAGATTCTTGGTTGATTAAGTCAATGGTTGTGAATTGAAAAAAAAATCAAAATCAAGTGATGGTTATTCAAATTATTTATGAATAGCTGGTATAGAACAAGAGTGAAAACTATTTTTAAAAGTATTGGGTTTTTCTCACATTAAAAAGATATTGAGATTTTAGATAATAGTAAGAGATTTGATTGGTCATATGGAAGTGAGAAGACAATTTTTCATAGACATAAATGTAAGTGTTTTATAATATGATGATGCATTGTAATTTTTTGGTCGATGTCGATTATGTGTATTAGTGTAATTTATGAGTATTTTGTTTACATAATTTTATTAATTTATAACATCTAAATTAATCAGTTAATTAAAATTATATAAATAATATTAGGCACATTATTGATTATTTTATTTAATCTAAAATGATATCAAAATAAGACTAATGTTAATTAAAAATATAATTCAAGGAAATTAATTTTATTTATAGAAAATAATAGAATTTTTTTTAAAAAAATTAATATAAAATAAAAAAGTACAATAGAAAATACATATTAATGTACCAAAGCCTTTGAACCTCTAACAAAATAAATTTGCTTGAAAATTATGCAATTTTATTTATAGAGAATAATAGAAAATATATATTAGTGTACCAAAGCCTTTGAACCTCTAACAAAATATGCAATTTTATTTATAGAGAATAATAGAAAATACATATTAGTGTACCAAAGCCTTTGAACCCTCAAGTCAAGTTGCCCGTGCCCTTTATTCTTACCATTGCACTACAACTAGTCAAAATGGAAATGATTTTAGTTTTTTTTTATTTACTTTTTGATTGTGAAGTAATTTGCATTATACATTAATATGTTATGACTATAATTTTATAGTTTTATTTAATAAAATTATAAATATTACATTTTATATGTTAACATGTTATAAGTATGGGCATTTATTTTCTTGAAGTCTATTCTAATTTTATAGTTTTATATAATAAAATTATATGTAATAGGTTTTTTAATAATATATTTGTTTTTTATTATTTTTAAATAAATAATTTAATTATATATGATATTATAAAAATTTATTGTAAATTAAATATAGTATTATTATCTTTTTGATAATGTGATGGAATGACAATCAAAAGGAGATCTGGTGGGCGATAAAATGTGTGGTAATTATTAGGTGGGATACATTTAATGCTTTGTAGCAATATATTGATTGTTGTTGTCACACTTTCTTTATTTCTTGCATGTGTTAGCGAGTTATCTGGTGTTGGTTCTTCATTGCTTCTATTGTTGGTGCTCATCAAAGAGGGGTTGGTGGTCAAGTTAAATGAAAATGGGTGAAGAATGCTTTGAAGTTGAGGAAGAGGATGGTGTTGGGGGAGGAGGTGGTGGCAGATTTTATAATGTTCATTGATCAAGAGATTAGAGATCTTGCATTGCCACAATGGGTAGTCCATATTTTGGAGTTGGTCAAGGGCTTGGATAGTTCTCCTGGTGTGAGCATTTATGAGGCAATGGGTAATTGTTGTTGGTTCCAAGACATTCTTATTGGCAATGGAATACCTTCGATGCCACTCGATCTTTATTATGTGTGGCCATGTTTTCCACTATTGTGAGATCTTATATTCTTCATGATGACTTTGTCAATGTTATTGAACAAGGTGAGGTTCATTTCAATAGTGTTTTGGAGAACTTGCATGATTTAAAGAAGAGATAGTTACAACTAGCCATTCAGGTGATTTCCAAGAAGTTATAGGTCATCCTTCCGAAGGAAGCCATTCCTTTGTTCTCTAGATGTTGCAAGTTGAAGAAGGATGAAGTCAGAGTAGTAGTGAAGAATGCCTTAAACCATAATGTGGTATCTACTAATTAGAACTGTGATTGTGTAAAGGATGAGAAGGTGAGGCCTATGGAATTTTTCTTGGCCCTTGTTTGATGTCCTTAAATTTTATGTTAGTTTGCTTAATAGTTTGGGTAGGGTTAGATGTGAGAGAGGTTGTGGTCATTTTGATGAATGGGTAGAAGGGGTTGTTACTATTTGATTTCTTGTCAACCTGTGTGACAACATGGGGTATCCTCATTTTTTTTGGTTCATGGAGTTGAACTAGGTAATATAAACAAAAATATATTGTATTATTAGTGTATGATTATTCTATTTAAAATTCTATTATAAGTGTAATCAAATTATTATGCTTTATTTAACACTTTGGTACACTAACGTGTATTTTCTATGTTACTTGTCATTTAGATTAATTTCTTGTGTTATCCAATTTAAGAAAAATATTGAATTATTTTATATTTTATTTATTTTGACTAGTTTATAACTAACATGTTTTTGTTGTGTAGAAAAATTTAATTCTCCACACATATTATTTATATCAGTCAAATGGCATCCCATATCTTTGCAATTGACAAGGCATGCATGCTAAATGGAAGTAACTACTCTATCTATAAGATTAGAATTGAAGTAGGGTTTATGGCCAGAAACTTATGGTTGATTGTCAAAGTGAAAGAAAGGAAACCATTATAAGGAAAAAAAAAATTGATCTTGTAAATGCTTTTAAAAATAAATCTTAGGAAACACTATCAATAATATTAAAAAGTATAGGAGGTGAGTTTTTCTTGCATATTGTAAATCTATAATCAACATACATGAAGCTTGGAAATTATTTGAAACTATGCATGAAGGATCTAGGCTATCTATAATTATTAAATTAATACTAGAATTTTTTATGACTCTTATGAAAGGAGAGGAAAAAATGATTAACTATCTTGTTAAAATCAAGAATATCAAATCTCGATTGGATGGTTGCAAGTATGACACAATACAAGATAAGCTCTTATACTTTATAGTACAAATGAACATTCACGAATTATTTTAAAACTTTATTTCAATCTTGAATTTGAAATATAAAAACAAGGATGCTCTTCTTGATTTATCAACTCTATTTTCTCTTATTCAAAAAGAATAGGTGATTCCAAATTTTTACTCTAAGGAAAATGCATTAGAAGCCTAATTGAATCAACATAAATTTAAACTAGTATAAAAGAAATAAAGATGATGATAAAAATAACTTTAATTCATGTGATCGCTCTAAAAACTATCCTAAACATTTAGAAACAAATCTATAGTGAAATATAATAACTATGATAAACTAGGACACACGAATGAATTGTTATTTTAAAAATAAAAATGATAATAAATTCTTCAAGAACAAAAAAAACCCTAATCAAAATTTTAAAATAAATTAAATAAAAAATATTGCTTTTTATATACCTCTATCTTCATCATGAAATAACAATTGAATCCTAGACAATAAAGCTTCTAGACATATGAACTATATGTATCACATTGTATCTAATATTAAAACATGTAATGTAAGAAAATATATCTAGGAGATAATTTTATGAGAAATTAAAAATGTTAAGTTCCTTCATAGTGACCTAACGGGGTTTTGTTAAGTTCCTTACCTAAGTGGGTCCCTTCGTACCCTTACAATCATTGACTATTTTATTAGAATGATTTGGATTTATTTTCTAAAAAATAAATCTTATGTTTTACCTAGATTCAAAGAATCCAAAGCTTTAGTTGAAAGTCAAACTAATTTTCAATTAAAAATTATTTGAATAGATAATGAAACTAAACACATAAACAAAGAGTTTGAAAATTTTGGTTATGGGGAATTTAGAGAGAAATAACTTATCCTTGTTCTCCCCAATGAAACAATATTGCTCAAAGAAATAATTTGATTATCATAGAAATAGTTAGATCTATGATGCATTCATCAAATACATCTAATTTTTTATAGGTTGAATCTATGAAAAGAACTAAACTATTTATATACTAAATAGGGTACTTTAAAATCTTTACATCTTTCCACACCTTTAGAAAAGTAGTCAAAGTAGAAATATAATATCCCTCATCTTAGAATCTTTGGGAGTCTTGTATCTATTTTTATTAGTTCCTGCCAAGGTAGAATACTATTGCATTCATTGAATTTTTTCTTTAACTAGTTTTAACCAATAAATGCATAGAATTAAAACTTTTCAACAAAAATTCAATAGTCTAAATTTAGTTTTTATTTTAAATAATTATAAAAATACTATTTTTCTCTATTCTTATTGGTTTGTGTAAGTATAATATTCAATTTTTACACCAAAAATTACAAATTATTATGTCATTTATTGTAGTCTGCACTCCGCCAGATTAGTCAGTACGTAACAATTATTATAGAGCCACCAAGCAGCTCGGCGACAAATTTGCATTTTATACAGCTGTTGTTTACGGTATGATGGATTTTAAGTTGTGTTTATTGGTGAAAAAGTGAAATTTGAAATCAAAAGTACAATTATTTGCGTAAATTAGTTTTTACTATAATATGAATTTTATTGGATTTTAATTTGAAATCAAAAGTACAATTTTTTTTTTTGAATTTTTAGTTGATAATTATTTAAAATTCGAAATATTTATAAGATTTATTCAAATATTTTCATTTTTTATTCTTTAATGATTTTATTATTTATATTTTAATGTTTTGTGTTTTTTATATGCAGTTTGGATTTGAAGTTGAGGATATAGCTATTTATTTTAAGTTTTGTAATGAAAAAATAGATGTATTATTTTAATTGTATTTTAATATTTGATAAATTAATTTAATAATTTCTTTTTAATTATATTTCTTTTCATTTAATTAATTTTTATATATTAAATATAATAATACAAATTTTATAATATTTCTATTATATATTTTACATTAAATTATTTTTATATATAATTTTAAAAAAATTGTTTTCTATTGTATTGGCATGAATGTCTTAAATATATTTATGTAAAAGGTATCTAAAGATATATATTTCTTTACATTGTCTATATTAAATTTGATACTTATTTACTCAACACCATATTAATATTTAAACTTTTATTTAAGCAAAAAAAAAATAGAATATGATAATTAAGTTTAGTTTTACTTGTATTTTTAAATATAAAAGTTAAATTTTTAGATTTAACAATTTTAATATAGTTTTTTTTAAATATTTTATTTGTAGTACAATTTTAATTTTTTAAATCTAATTTACTTAAATTAATTTAATTATATTTATGTCAAATTTTATAATAATAATATTATTTGTTATTTTTACTAGAGTAAAAATAGATCCAATGGCATTTAGAATAATTAGATTCTTGAGCTTGAAAGAAGATTTTTGCACCCTTTCACACGAATATGTTAATTGCATGACAAGAATGCTCACTACTTTTTCATCTACTTTCTCCTCTAGATCAAAATATGTCATGCTCTCCAGCAGGAACTCGACGCTTGCGTCACTTGTTTCTAAACGTAAAAGACAAAAACTTGTTTTCACCTCCTCTCATTGTATTTTTGTTGAGTATGGAGGGGGAGTAGAAACAAAAGGTCTTAGACTTTATGAACCTTCCAAAAATTATTTTTTGAAGGTGGATTCGATAATGTCTAATATTGGTCACTTTATTTTTCTCGCATCTTGGTTGGCATTGACATTTCTAAGGCTTTATATGGGGATGGAATCTTGATGGTCAAGGATAGGTGGTGGAATTAATAGATTGATTATGAGAGCCTACCATTCTGGTGCAAATGGTGCTTCACTACTATACATCTTACTTTTGTGTATCCCCACTCTCACAACAAGATTATGAGATCACTAAATGATTGAGGAATGCCCTCCCCAATTAATTTACTATGGATACATTTGATGTCTTTGTATCTTTGGTAGACGATGATCCTTGTCTTGCCTCCCCAATGGTGGATCACAATTTGTTTGTGAATTTTTCTTATGTCATGGCTTCCCCTAAGGAAGGTAAAGCCTAGAAAACTTCATTATCCCTTGCTATGGATTCTCCTTTGGATCCATTTAAAGCTTCTCATTTGTCTTATTCTTTTTCTATGGCAATAAACTATGTTAGGATTCTTTCCCTTGCTCACTTTACAAATTCGATACAACATACAACATTTTCAAGTCCCTGTTTGGCTTCAAGTGGGGAGGTTCTAATCTAACATGACAAGCACAAAATAAACAACAACAACCATATAATTATTCGAGTGGGAGTGACTCCTAATGTGGGCCCACCAACAAAAATCCAATACTTTTGTCAAGTGAATGGATAGCTAGGGTATGCAAGTTCATGTACCACTTATACACTCCTAACCTCAGAAGGACAAGACCCTAGCCAAGGATAATTGCTATCTCAAAAAATCATAGTAAATGGTGAGTAACTTCAAGTTACAATCCATGTCCCTTGCAACACACTAGAAGATGGTCAAAGGTCTTAGGCTTCTATTTACAAGCTCTCTAAGTGAAATACATGAACTACGGGCTTGTCTACATGCATGAGCCTAGGAGGGTCTCTCCTAGTCTTTTCACCTCACAAGTCTCATTGGAATGAGGGTCTTGAGGCTCTTCAAAACGCGATGATGGATCCTTTTTGAGGTATAGCTTTTGCTCTCCCCCTTTCTATACCTTACCAAAAAATGTGGTTGAGGGGTGTAAAAAAGAATTTGGGTCCACAAAGAGGGGAAGTTATGGCAAAAAAAATACCAAAAGGAATAGGTTTCTATTTTAGAATGGGATCCCAATCTTAAATCTAAATGGGTACCCATTCCGCTTCAAATACTCAGAAAAAATGGGTACTCATTTTGAGAAGCTATTTAATTTATAAAAAAAGTGATTGTCGATTCATTTTCACCTACAACTTTTGTAGCTAGAGAGCGACCTAAGGAAAATAGGTACCCATTTTGCAAGGCATCTATGCCACCAAATTGTGCCTGCCACCTCCTCCCTTCCACATACTCAATCTTCATGACCTCCAGGTTAGTATTTGTGCTTTTTTTTTGCTATATATTTAATGTTTTTGTTTGTAATTATGGTTTAAAATTTAATTCTATAATGTAACATTTAGGGTTTGTAATTTTATGGTTTATATTTTTGTTTATTTTTTTAATTAGGATGAATTCTATAATTTGTAAATTCCATTTGTAATTATATTAATCAAAATAATGGATACATACAATAAACTAAAACCTAGAACCTAGACCTAAAAACTAAAACCCTGATCCCTAAGTTTCATAAAACCTAAACCGTAAATCTTAAACCCTAAAACCCTAAACCTTAAAACCCTAAAACCCTAAACCCTAAATAGTGTCACCTCTCATATTAGCAATAGGGGATTCAAAATTGTGAAATGAAATTAACTCACTAGCTTGATTAATCTAATTAATAACACTAACCACATTCAAAGTATTTGGGACACTAACAAATACATTGTAAACATTACTATTTAAAAAAGGGTTAGCAACTAAACTTACATTGAATCCAAAATTATATGATACTCATAGGCCATATATCAATTATCAAACCTTCATCTAGATGTTTATTATTTGATAATGAGAAACTTCAAGTGTTTATTATGTGATCTAATACTTGCATTTAAGTCATTGTAGGTGAAGTATACCTTGAATATACCTTTGTATCTTATTTTCCCCTTTGTCTAGGAAAATATCACAAGTTCATCATCTTCATATTCTTCATTTGAATGTGTTCTCTAGTTAAATTATAAAGTAGATTTTTTTCTTATATTGAATTTGTTCTCTAGTTAAAAATGATTATCACAATTGTAAAAGTAAACTCTTTGTATGAATTAAATCACCACTACCACTTGACCTTGTGGTTGGAATAAAACTCCCACAACCCTACTTATATCTCAAAATCAAGAAACTCTAATATTACTTGTTCTATAACCAATAGGTTTAGAACCCTTGTTTACATCAAACATGAATTTTATATGCTAGGTATTAATATGTGACTTGTACCTAATCACTATTCTTTACTTTAAATTTTTGAAAAATATCACTCTAAGTTTTATGAATGGAAAAATAATTATTAAAATAACCAAGGAATGTGCTATAACAAGAACACAAGACACCAAATACTACTATAGAAAACCCTTCAAATGTGAAAATATAAGAGTATGCTACTTTCATCTCATCACTATTTGTAGCATCAATACATAGAGAAAATATCACCTCACCAACACGATTAATTGGCCTCATTTCAATAGATTGTGAACTCTTTCTATCCTACATACTCTATTCTTATATCTAATAGAAAATAATGCACACACTCCTTTGTTTCCTCAAACAAGAATGAGCTCGTACTCACAAAGAGGCTTGATATTTAGGTGTTTCATTTTCCATCTCATATCATTCCCCATTCATGCCTACCATTATAAATGAATGATCACTAAGAATATGAATGGTCACTAGTATTGGAAAAACTAATCCCTTCTATGGAATTAAACCACCACTACCACTTTCAACCTCTTGGTTGGCATAATACTTCCAAAACCTTGCATAGATTCTAAAAACAACTAGCTATGATATCAAATTCATTTAAAATAATTGATTTTATAACCCTAGTGTACATTAAACATGGATTCTCTATGCTAGCTCTTGACAACTCTCTCCTAATAATTTTCCTCTACTTTAAATGTTTAGAAAGTACTAATATATATACATGTTAAGAATGATAAAATAATTAGAAGAAATATGGGGTATACGCTATAACAAGACTACCAAATGCCAATTGTTACTAGTGAAAACCCTTCAAATGAGTGAAAAACTCCAAGAAGATTATGCTACTTGCATCTCATCAATATGCTACAAATTATTCTCCATTTTATCTTTTACAAATTATTTATTAAGAGTTACAAAAATAATATTTCAATATAGTTTGGAAGAACTTGTTTCTCTAAAGTAATGTGTAAATATAAGACCCTATCTCCAATAAAATTGATGTAATACTTGTGACCAAACAATAAACACATTAACTCCAAGATATTTTTAAAATAACTAGAAAAGATGTTAATTGAGTACTTTTTCAACCTACTATATTGAGGCACATCCACCTTATCTCTAGACATCATCATATAAGTGAAAATTTCCCTTTTTTCCATTAACTTCAACATCATCAACGCATTTAGGAAATAGGATTAATAAGTATGTACCTAATTATAATCATGTCATGTATATATATCCCTCTCAAAGTGACTATTTATTAGGATGAAATTCTTGATTAATATAAGATGTTAGGATAAATTAATATCAATTTTTGGGAAAAATTGAAATGAAATTCATATTAATTATCAACCACTAATGGCCCAAAATTTCACGTGATTACAATATACCACTAGGGTGTGTATTTTCTACCTTCACCTTTTGAAACTCTAAATATCTAGTCATGAAGTAAGTTACATTTTCCTTATTTTTGGGCCAAAAAAGTATTCTTGAACAAATTGTGAAATATTTCTTCTACTCTGAGATGAGTATGAGATGGTGTTTTATGTTCCTCATACATGATTATATGCCTTAAATTTTTATTTTCAATGATACAAATACATCCCTAATATCTTGATAATCTAGTTACATCAAAATAATATCCTCATTTTTCCATTTAAAATTTAGATAAAATATTAATTTCCTAATAAAATGAATCAAATTTCTACTATTCAACAATCTTAT
Source organism: Sequoia sempervirens (assembly GCA_007258455.2). NCBI lineage: Eukaryota > Viridiplantae > Streptophyta > Pinopsida > Cupressales > Cupressaceae > Sequoia > Sequoia sempervirens. The sequence goes on from VDFB02000015.1 coordinate 27,173,748, forward strand.
TTGTCAATTCAAATTGTAGACTAGTTATTTTAGGCATATGTTGTCATTTTCTTAACTCATTAGGAACATTATTTTCTTTTTATTTGATATACTTGAGATGTCAATATCAAAATCATAAAGTAATTTTATAGCCATGTTCACTTGATGTTTTTTATTAGATTAGCAGGGGAAGGGCCCTGATCCCATGGTTACAACCAAAACTCAAAAAAGAAAACAGGGTGGGTAAAACAACACCACCAACCAACATAAAAAATATGTCCAGGGTGGCACGCAAGCCAAATAACAGAACAGCAACCATAGAACCACTATACTTAATAAAAAACAAAGGATTACCACTAGAGTACTTAAAACTATGAAGGTCATTTATCAAGTCAACCATATACCAGCAAGTCTAAAACCATAACAAAGCTATTTGGAAATATCAGTTTGGAATATTAAAACAAAATGACAAGAGCAGGGTAGCCATTAATAGAAATAAGAAAAATCCATTACTTGGCTTTCCCAAATAGGTCCCAGTAATCTCCTATTAGGGAGATATACTCTCTCCAATCAAGTCCCTCGGTCTCATCCAAGTCCTTCAAATTGTCTGTCTTTCCCAACTTTTTTAGCTTCCTATTGATCTTGGTTTTCCCAAACACTACACCTACCATTGCTCTGCGCATTAGGTCAGTCATTACTTTCATCAATGTGACCAAATATTTGTCCATATCGTCCATTTGAACCTGCATATAGGTTAGTCTTCTTTTCAAATAATCGATGCTAGAGTCTTCAATGGTAGTTTCATTTCCAGTATTCTCGGATTCAAGGGAAGTCAGGGTTTTATTCTTCTGGACTTCTTCAATCTCATTCTCCTCCTCATTATCTTCATTCTCCTCAGTTTCCTCTTCACCCATGTCATAGAGAGTATCTTCAAATTATGTCCTATCACTTTCTTCATCAACCTAGGCTTCAAATTCTTCCACCTCTAACTCTTCCTCCTCATGAAAGGTGGCTTTTTGTTTCCATTTCCTATCCTATGATGCATCCTTGGCCAAGCATGTAGATCTACAGCCGCCATGACCCTAACACTACTTCCTATCCTTCAAGTCCTCAGTTTGCATGCCCTCATTTTCTTCACTAATGGTAATGACTTCACTTTGCATTTTCGACTCTTTTTTCATCTTCTTAGACTTAGGTAGTTCCAAGAGAAGAGGGGAATGCTTGCACTTCTCTAGATTCACTTTAACCAACTCAAGCTCTAAGAATCTTTTAGCTGGATTCTTCAAATCCATAGGGGTTGAAGGATTAGAGCTTTTGGTAGCAGGGGAAGGGCTTTTAGTAGCAGTTAGCTCATTTCTTACAACAAAAAAGAGAGGAAGTTTTGGGTTATGCTCCTTAATAGGGTTAGCCTCCTCTAAAGGTTTTGCATTTTCACCAGCATTACAATTCTCATTACCAGCATTACGGTTCTCATTATCTAGTCTGGTGACTAAAGGGTTTCCATGAGGGTTCAAAGCTAAGGTGGGCTTGTAAATGGAAAGCATTAATCCTTGATGCAAGGGAGGGCCCACACCTTTTTCAATATTAATTTGCAGGGAAGATAGTAAATAAAAGGGAAAATTGATTCTCTCATTGTGCCTAATATGATTCAACAATGGAAAATGGTACACCTGCGCTATCATATATCTTCCTTCAAGTGTGAAATATTGCATCACTAACATACTCACCAAGGCATAAGGAGGCAGGAGCTTGAGCCTATCATAACCATTTTGAAATATGGTTAGATTCTCACCTTCGTGAAGAAACTTGTCAACAAAAGACTGGTAGTTGACACCACTCTTTTTAGGCGCTTTGGTTTCCTAGTTTTGTAAACCAATGGCCTCTGCAATAAATTGTGTCGTCACCTCAAATTTAACCGCTCCAATTGCCACATTCCCCTTCCTCCAATAATTGGTAAATTTTGCAATAAGGCTTTCATTGTATCCCTTCATGGTCTCAAAAAAGGGTACCATACTAGCTCTATCAAAAAGTCTCCACAGGTCCGCATTTTAATTAAGCGCCTGACAATGTCAAGGTTTCATGCACTTTCGCGGCCCACTCATCTTTGTGCTCTGCTAACTTTTAGGATTTCACAGGCTTTTCTTCATAACCTCACTCCACTTTGGCTTCCTACCAAACTTGCAGAAGACACTATTGCAACTAGTTTGGAAATAAACACTTAAGGAAGTAAATTTTGAGAACTTTCTCTTAGAGATAGATGATAACATGTTTCTTGGGGCTAAGAGATCATTATTATTTTTACAAATAATTAATGACTCTTTATTGTTCATACAAGGAAAATCTTCGCAATAGCAGATGAAATTGGCATAGGGCTCTTCAACACACTTGGATTTGACACCCTTCTTCAACTTGATTATAGCCATGTGATCCTTAACCATCTCGGGAAGGAGATAATTATTACCTTTTTCTCCTAAGGAGATCTTCTTGCTTGATACCATACCACTTACATCATCATTATTCTTCATGCTCTTTAAATCACTAGATCGCAAGCACTTCCTCTGCCACTCCCAACCATCATCTTTGTAAGTTGTATACATATTCAATTTTTTCTTTGAGAAGCTTGTCCTTTAATGACATCGACAATTGATTATTAACCCAATGGGTCCACCCATTACACTTCAACGCTTCGTTGGCAGCATAGTCAGCTGAAATATTCCCTTCTCTATACACATGTTGCACCCTGCAATGAGTAAAGAAGCTCATAAGGGACAAACATTTATCAATGATGTCTTTTAATTCCCAAGGGATCGCAACACCTTTGTTCAAAATCTCCACAATTAGCTTTGAATCTCCTTCCAAAATAACTTTTTTTTGTTTTTTTTGCTAGATAAAAAGTTGGATAGGGCTAGCACCCATTCATATTAATAAAATAAAATAATACATAAGTATGGGAATACAGTGCAACAGACTAAATAACCTTAATCTGCAATCCAAATCACTCCACCAAAATACCAAACTTCCTGCTACTGTTTGCTTTAACTCAACTCCATCACTCAGATACTTCATCGCCAACACATTGCCTATCCATGGCCTCTTCCAACGATGGATTTCTTTGACAGCTCATCCGCCAAAGTATTCCCCTCCCTGTAAATATGGCTTATTTGAAAATCTTCCAAATCCACAATACAAGTTCTAATGGCTACCAACCACCTATTAATCTTCCAGTTGGGAGCCAAGTTTTGTCTGATTGCATTTACTATGATCAAAGAGTCACCCTCCAGATGAATTCTCCTCACCCCCAATTCCTTGCCCAATTCCAAACCTTTCAGTGCTGCTCTGACTTCAGCAATGTTGTTAGTGGTTTCGCCTATATACTCCATGCATTCTGCTAAAATAACTTTTTTTAAACCATAATCCTTTAGAGTATTTATGCCCCCCATACGGCCATTGCCTTTGCTTTATTATTAGAGTAGACTCCAAAATTAACACCACAACTAACAATGCAATCACCTAAGTGGTTTCTAAGCAAATCTCCTACCCCAACCATACCCGGGTTACCTTTAGAACACCTATCAAAATTACACTTAATCCACTCTCTTTCAAGAGGAGCCCACACAGTAGACTTCCTAGCCAAAATCGTAGTCCAATTAAGGTTGGTTAGATCCTTCCTTAGACCCCAAACCTACTTAGTTCTCATCTCTTTGTAGTTCAGCCAGACTTTTGAGAAGTTGTATCTTCCCACATCCATATTTTTTTGAACTTTCACTTTTATGCTCATACAAACCTTGTAGCTACTTCTCTCATCTTCCTTGAAGATCCTATTATTTATTTCCTTCAATATTCCCCAAGTTAAGAAGGGGGGAATTTAGTTCCAAATATCCACAATTATCTTATGGGAGAAAGGACAGTTAGACCAACTTTCAACAAAGGACTTCATAGTATGGGGAAACACCCAATCAGTGAACAACAAAGGAAGGAAGAATGACCATACTTCTCTAGAAAATTGGCAGTGAAAGAAAAGGTGAATAATAGATTCTTCATCCTACTTGCAAAGGATGCATTGTAGTGCCCTTCATTTGTGTTGCCTTTGTGATGCTTTTCAACTCGCTGAGAAAGTCAGGTATTGTTAGGAGTTTGAGTTCATTTGATTAAATATGGCTGATAAATGTTTTTGATCAAATCACAACATTTACATGGAATTATTAAAGTTAAAAAGTGTATTGGATAATCAAAAGAAAATAAATAAATAGCCTAGATCATATTTAAAAATAAAAATAAAAATAGAATAATAGTAAATAAGATAATTAAATGAACTCAGTGTTATATATTAATTTAATTTAATTGAATTGATCATTTTACTTGTATTTTATGCTGCGACTATTTGTCATAGAGAAGAGACTATAATATTTCAAATGCAAGAAAAGGGCGACTCTCGTTCTTATTAAGAGAGTAAATTTGAACTTCTCTTATTCTCATAAAGCTAATATTCTTTTAATGCTTGGGTATATCTACTTATTCATTTCCAAGACATTTACATATTGAAAGTATAGCGAATTCTCCTTATATCAAATAGTGCATTGGCATAGTTATCTGCTCAATATTAAAACTTTTATATGATTGTTAACCTAATACTTGAATTAAAATATATATAATAATAATTTGTTTTGCGCATATCTATAACCATTTTAGCCTTAACACCACACGTCGTTTAGGAATTTTGTCAATGTTCACGTGTCTTGTTTATGCTTCTGCATTTTGCTCACGTCTTCTGGCATAGGAATTGATTTTGACACTTGATGATTTCTTTTGGGGGGGAAGGCCTCTAGAAGAAAGGAAATTTTGTGGATACCAGGGGGAAGAAAATCGCACTGCAGGAGGCCACAAAATTTAGTTGGGACGACATCTTTTCCATGAGACTACATTTCTATGAGGCACTCTGTAAAAAAAAAAATAGCTAGTGTGCCTTGTCTATGTTGGGCATTTTGCATACAGGGCTGCCGAGCACTTGCAATGACAACATCTCATGGCTGCCAGGGCATTTGCAACTACAAAATCTGACAGCAAAGTTTCCATTTTGGGGCAAGGACAGAGAGGATGCGGGGAAAATTCTGCTACGGTGTTCGCTCCTCTAAGGTCTTCCTCTCTGGTATGATCTTTCGCTTCTCCAATTTGGTGAATTTGTAGCCTGAGAGTAAGGTTTTGACGAAGGTTTTAGAGTATGTTTATTAAAATGAAAATTGCTGCCATGTTCCAACAATGAGCACATTTAGGTTTTAAGATTATGACATCCCTCACCCTAGGTAGTTAAGTATATACCAGCATATGTAATATATAACATATATTTTATATGGTCATACTCTCTCTAATCTGTCCAAGCTCTTATTTGGTATAAATCAGATTTTATGTGGCCTATGTAGTAGCATTTTTTTTCATATTCCATTAAATATTTCATGTGCCTTGTCTTTGCTCCATAGTTTCCATACATTTCTACCAAAGTTTTTCCAACTATAATTTCTAACAACAATCCCACATCATTTATGCTTCGATAGATGTATATACTCTATATCAAGCTACTATTTTGGCATAAGCAGGCAGATGCCGGTAAAAACTATGGAATTTGGCATTTCACCTACTGAATGCTATTGCTTGAAAGACCCTAAAGCCTTCTCCACAAATCTGTTTTGTACATATCCTGCAACTTTTGCATTCCAAGAGATCACATCTCTTGAGGCATTATGTCAAACAGCTTCCGTACCTCGTCTTGACACTTTCAAAGGCTAATCTACCTCTTAGATGGTTAAAAATGAGGTCAAACCTTTTTATGTGAGAAATATCTTTGAGGGAATTAGGAATTGTACACTTCAATTTCTTAGATTGGGGAAAAAATTTATGAAGAGTATAAGAACCATGCAGATGGAAATACTAGCACTCAGTTGATTGAAGGACAGATTCAGGATAGTCAATGTGGACAACTAAGAAAGCGATGAAGGAATCCATCATCTCAAGGAGTTATCCTAGAGTATATTAGTTCATGAAGAAGAGGGAGATTTCCAACAAAAGAAGGGATAATCCCATTAATTTTTCTCTTTCAGCTAATAATAAGTTGAGGAATGACTTTCTTTTACAGGATACATTCAACTTAAATTAGCATAGTTGATGATATTAGAGTAAACATGTTAAGCCTTTGAAATCCTTAGACCCTTCGAAAAGGTTCCATCCCACCTTTGTAGTTAAGGTTTTGTTAAGCAATTTGATTCTCCTTATCCCCAGCCCTCCAACACTTTTTGGAGTGCACACTTTCTCCCAACTCACTAGAGACAATCTATTTTTCTCTTCAGTTCCTGACCACATAAATCTTCTATGAATTTTTTCTATTTTTCCCCTATGAAGGTTGGAATTTTGAAGAGAGACAGGTAGTAAATCGAGATATTCTGTAAGGAGGATTTTAACAGTTGGATCTTCCTTGCTAAGCTAAGAATTTTCCCCTTCCACCCAGCTAACTTCTTTTGAACTCTCTCAATATGATGGTTCTAATAATTATTTTCTAACTTTTTGGAAATTAGAGGTAACCCAAGGTAATCTGCTAGTAGGGCAGCTTCCTGACATCCCAATATCTTCACCACTCTTTCCTTCACAACTTGGCCAGCATTAAAGAAGTATATCTTGATTTTTTCATAGTTGATCTACTAGCCAGAAACATAAGCATAGTCATTTAGAACTGATTTCCAGAGGTTGGCTTCCCCCACCGAGGCTTCACCAAACAAGAGTGTTTCGTCAACAAACTGTGGGAGTCAGGCAGGAGAGACAAAGCAACTTTTGCACTTTTAAGGGATTTAGAATCAACAAGTTTTTGGATATTCATTCCTAAGACCTCAACCACTATTATGAAAAGATAGGGTGAGAGGGGATCACCTTGCCTCAGGCCACAACCACAAGAGAAATAACCTTTTGGGACACCATTAATGAGAACAAAACACATAGGAGAGGTAACACATGCATAAAGCAGCTTTAGGAATCTTCCCTCAATCCCAAATTTCTTAAGAACAGCAAAGAGAAACAGCCAAGAGACTCTATCATAAACCTTAGAGATATCAATTTTGAAGGCCATCCAAGATTTTTTACTAAGGTCCATAGAGTGGAGGATTTCATGGGTAGAGATAACAACATCAAGAATGTTTATGCCTTAGACAAAACCTTTTTGGTTTGGGGAAATCATTTTTCCTAAAAGAACTTTAAGTTTGAACACAAGGATCTTAGAGAAAATTTTATAGAAAGTATTACAGAGGCTAATGGGTCTGTAATCTTTAATAGAAGAGGTATCATCATTCTTGGGAATAAGAGCATAAAGGTGGCATTTAGTTGGTTTAGGAGCCTGCCCGACCTGAAGACATCTCTAGCAGCATTAAATAAGTCAAATTTGACAATATCCCAGTAAGTCTAAAAAAAAAGTAGGAGGGAACCCATCAGGGCCAAGGGCTTTATAAGCCCCAAAAGAGAACACATCCTATTTAACTTCTTCCATAGAAACAACATTAGTCATATTATTTAAGTCTTGTACAGAAATAGCTTTAGGGATCACCTAAAGGAAGTCATCATTTACCTGATTAGCATTACCTTGGACATTCTGGTAAGAGGAGAATAAGTTAACAACTTCCCCAACAATTTCTTTTTCAGTTGAGACCGTAGTACCATCATCTTTCTTGAGCGATCTAATCTTGTCCCTGCTTTTGTGTTTCAAGGTAGATTGGTGGGAGAATTTAGTGTTGTGGTCCCCTTTAGTAAGCCATTGAACCCATGACTTTTGTTTCCAAAAAATTTCCTCATTTTTATTGACCTTAAACCATCGGGATCTAAGTTCGCATTCCTTTATGCATATCTTGGCATCCATAAGGCCAACTTCCATTTTTATTTGAACTTCCTTTAAGTTTTTTACCAATGATTTCTTAATCTCAAAGATGTTACCAAAAGTAACTTTGTTCCACCCTTTCACTCTCTGCTTGATTATATTCAACTTCTCCACCAGGCAGAACATAGGGGTGCCACTTATGGGTTACTCCTACCAATTTTTTAATAAAACAAAAAAATCCTAGTGAAGGATTCACATTATTTCAAATCTAAAAGGGAAAGGGCCCTTATTGTGGTCAACATTTCTTTTAAGCACAAGAGCATTATGATTAGAACCAGACCTAGGAAGAGCAGATAGAGAGAAATTGAGAGATGTTCCAATTAGAAGAGATTAGAAACCTATCCAACTTAACTTGAATTAGTTGATTTCCATTCCTTCTATTTGACCATGTAAATTTGGAGCCCTATAGAGGAATATCAATAAGCCCAACAGAGTTTAGGAGACCAGCTAGTTCCATCATACTATCAGTATAATCATACAGCCCCCCAGACTTTTCTAAAGGAAGAAGGGGGGAGTTGAAATCCCCTCCCAACATCACTTGATGTTGCATGTGATCTAATTTTATATGTTTAATTTCATTGTACAAAAAAATTATAAATAAGTCCAAAATCATGTAGTATATTTATGTTAAATTTGAATGTGTCTAAATGATGTATTTTGAATGTGTGTTCAATATGATTTTTAGTTCAAATTGTTCATTATTTAATGATCTCTTTGAAAATAGTATCAAAATTTATCTTAAATATATTAAATTTAAAAAATTAGTACATTTAATGCTTCATGTTATGTAATTAGATTTTTTATATTTCTCTTCTAATTGTTTAACATGTAGTGGCCCTTGATGGAGCAATTACCATCAACTGATGAGTTTTTGATAGATGATTTTTGCATAACCCTCATCCTCAAAACCCCTCACCTCCACACTCTCCACCTCATATCCCCCCTCCTCAAATCCCCCCACCTCCTAACCCCCCACCCCCTTGTTGGAACATGTCTTTCGTTGCACCAAAAAGATCAACCTGTTAATGCCTGATACAAACATGAGAGATAAACGGATCCATGGGAGACGATTAGTCCATGTCCCAAATCTAAAGAGAGATGTTGGTGATTAGTCCAACAATTCCCCCCCTCAACATCACCCAAAGGGATTTGAACCCATGACAACAAATCTAATATCATTTTTTGGAACATGTTTTTTGTTGCACCAAAATATCAACCTATTAATGCCTGATACAAATGTCAGAGATAAACAGATCCATGGGAGGTGGTTAGTCCATATCCCAAATTTGAATGGATATGTTGGCAATTAGTCCAACACCCTTGCATTTGATGAGGCTCAATTATGAGAAAACATCAACGAAAACATAAACACTATTCAAGAAAGATTAATTTGATAAAAAATGACCCTAATATGCCCCCTGTTAGAGCCTCCAAAATTTACATAAATTTACCATATTAGCAAACATTGAATCCAATAGGTGGAACCCTAATCCTTGTATTGTCAATTAAGATACCATTATTTTCCTGAACTTGGTCATTATCGAGGATAATAACCTTTTAGGTCTAAGTGACACTAAAAAGCTAAAACATCTAAAGAGCTTCAAAGATTAGAAAATTGTTCAATTGTAACCATGATATACCCCATACTCCCACCTAAAATAAATAAAAATTCCATTATTGCACTCTCGCAGGGGCATCTGCTCAATTCTAAACGTCCTTGGTAGGCCAGCGGGGCTAAGAAAGCAATGTAAACCTTTACCACAATACTGCGATGGTCAACAAGGGTATGCATTGTTGAGATTATGGATGCACAGGGTCCCTGAACTTGCAGTCTTCAATGGAGGAACTTTTCCAGGAAAGATAATCAACCACATAGAAAGTGTTGCAACTATGAATGCACAATGGAGATTCTATATTGATCTACATTATGATATTGGATGATTACAAATGTACAAAATCCCTGATTATATAGGAAAAAGAGAAAACCTAAGATGCAAGAGATGTTGCCATGTGTCATGATCTAACAACATGTGACAACATGTGGACCCTATCTAGGAAATTATTAAATGTTGAGATAAGTTCTAGAAGGACAAATCATCTTCTAGAAGGAATCTTATCCCTACAAACATGGAAGGGGACATCACCCCATTATTAAATGATTTATTAAAATGCAACCTAGGACTAAATGATATATGACCTAAGTTAACTTATGCTAGTGTAATAATTAATTTAATTACACTAACATGTGCAAGATGGTAGGACATAAGAGACAATATAAAATGTTTACCGCTATACACGAAAATTGAATACAAGGAGTGCAGGGTAGCAAAAGAAGTTGTTAAATTGTCACAATAACCCGCAACCCCGCGATAGGCAACCCATAATGAAGAGTAAGATGTGTGGTATGATGGTGAGCAACTTAATAACCACTAAAGGCAACCTATTGTCCTTCGATGAACAAACTATAATATGAAAGTGATATGTGAGATAGTGGTATGAGGTTGTTTAACTTGCTACCTCGCAACAAGAAAGCAATAACAATAATAAAGCTTGCAGTATAGTGGGATGGATAGTATAGGAGAGTTATATGATCTCGCTATCCTATGAAGATCAAGAAAAGTGATAGTGGTAGTGTGGTACATGTTGGAAAAGACATTTATGTTGATTATGGAAGTAATTACATTTAACTTATCACTGACTGTTTGATCTCCTAAGATCAAAGGCATGTATTCAAACTCGAAATATGGCAAGATTATGAAATATTTTGCATGAAGACATTAATGTCAAAATGACTGAGCTCAGTAGAAAATAAGTTTAGATTTCAATGTCATTTTTGCAATCATTTACAAAAGCTTGTCACTCCAGAAGCTCGGGAGTTCAAGGAGGAATACTCTGCAACTGCTATCTCACTAGGTAAGTGCACAACCACTCTACATAAGCAAGTATACAAGTATTTGGTTTTCTTAAATTCTGTAAATAGAAGCTTATAAGGTTCAAGTAGGAGTAAAATTCTGCATCATGGCACCCAAAAAGAGTGAGCCTGCAAGTAAAAAGGAAGAGTCTACACAAGCCCTAAAACAAAGAAAAGATCTCTGCAACAATCCATATTAGATATATTACCTTAGTCAACAGATAAAGGGTTCAAGACGGTATTTAGAGATGTAGCTCATGGATGTAGAGATGCAATCATCCCTATCTCTAGGTGGGATTTGTTCTAGTATTTTTATGATAAGAGAGATGGAAAAATTCTAGCTTCAAACCCTTGGACTTTAGACTTAGCCAAGCTAATAGTCCCAAATGTATTTATAGATGTAGAATTCATTAGAGTGTTTGCACAAAATTATCATCCTGCTTCCAAAACTGTGAGAATGATAGATGGTTCACCGTTAGTAGTATTGACTAAATCAGTAATTGTTGAGTGTTTCATGTTGAATAAACAAGCCATCACTAAAGTTGATTTGGACAGAAGTGAAGAAGATTATATGAGATTGAGAAAAAACTATATAGGAGTGATGAACTTCTTATGCACATGAAAAGGGGTGCAAATAATTAGAAGATGCCTATCTCCCCTTCCTGCAATGAGCCATTTGCTATAGAAGACTTTCAAGTATATTTCAAAAGAACTTATTTTTCTTTGAGTCAAGTGCTTGGAATGGATTCTCAAAAAAAGATTCCAATCGGTCTCATGATGATGGAAATGAGAATTCAAAACCCCGAGGTGAACATTGAGTATGACTTTGTTGCATTGATTGAGAAAGGGTTGCATGAGTGGTTCTTACAAGTGAGAGAAAACATGGCCCCCATCACTTTCAAAAGCTACTCTTTCTTGTGCCACTTAATATTGTATCAAAACATAGATAAATGGACTAAAAGAATGTGCTTGGGGATGAATGATCAAGAGAACTATTGAAACCCATGGTATTTAAGCCAGAACAAGGAAACACACATAATTTTGGTGATTGGTTCTTTTTACCAGACCATACAATAATAAGAGTGCATGGATGTCTCAGGCTCCACACATTTTACCCAAGTTTGTTCCTCTTCAGATAAGATTTTTGGAGTTTATGTGGCAGATGTTGTGGATGGAGAAGGAGGTCATGCATAGGTAGAAGAAAGGCACATTCTTTCCCGACCTAATGGTGTATGGAGAATTATATATAAGATTTGATACCATTGAAGAACTACAAGATTATTTGAAAAGCGGATATTTTTTGAAGTCTAAAAGGGAAAGGATCTTTGATGCAAAAGGCCATATGAATTTTGTAAGGAAAACATTGCTTACAAAAGTTGGGATCATACATGAAATTGGTTATGAAGAGGACATGATAAGAAATTGTCTCACACCTAAGACGTGTTTCAAAGAAGAAGAAGATGAGAGATCCTAATAAAATCGAAAGAGAAAAAGAAGAAAAGGGATACTAATTTCTTAGGATTTTATATATAAGAAGTGGATCCTCTTAAGAGGATTAATTTGATGATTGATAATTTTGAAAGGTTATATGGTAAATCAACAATGGAACTTGAGAAACCCACCAAGTTTCCCATCAAGAAACAAAAAGGAGTTATAATTTCAGAACCCCAAAGCACTTCCTTTGTGTAATATGTTTCCCTAGACTCACCATCGGAACAACAAGAGGCCAAATGGAAAAAGATACAAATTTAGTGTCATGTTGTATCATATGAGATGTCTGAAGAAATAAGAGATACAAAAGAAGTGGCTAGTGTGTTGAGACATTTGAAAGATGACATTGAAGTTGATTAGCCACTCACTGCACATGAGATTGAGGCTCATAAACCAGAGGCTAAAGTAGATGTACATATGCATGGTGAAGTAGAAATACATGAGGATGAGAGGGTAATTTCTTCCCTCATGTTCATAGAAAATGATTTTATTAAAACTCCAAAATTTAAATATTTTTGGGTGATAATGAAGATGAAAGAATTTGAAGAGAAGGTTCAAATTAATAAAATGGGTGATGAGGACTCTCAACATGATCAAATTGTTTCCCAGACATTTAGTGAACTTAGAATTGATGAAATTGATATTATTCCACAGGAGGCCAGGTAGATGGTCCTAAAAAGAAATATATATTGATTATCCTTGGGATAGAGTTGAAAGAAATGTTCTTGATCAAGTAAGAAATCAAGAAGACCCCATGTTAATGGAAGAATTTAATTCAGAAGAAGGTATGAGTGGAACAGGGTATAACCCAAAAATTGAAACCTTAGCCTTCTGGGAAAAACAAAAAAAATACAGAAAATCCAAAGCTTCTAGATATTGTGAAAGAGATGAGAGGGAGCGGTATGATCAAGACACTTAAGGAAACCTTGGCATTAGAGGCAGCTAGCATGACCATGCACTTTGCAATGTTCACTTGAGCAACTGTCAAAAGTTTAGAAAACATGCTTACAGAATATGAGAAAGAACAAACGGCCATGAATGATGAAGTGAACAATTTATTTATGGAGAATGTAAAACTTAAACAACAATTGAGAGGAGCAGGTACTTCCTAGAGCATAGAGATGATAGTCTACCAGTCCCCCATAGTTCAACAAATTGATACAGGTACTATCTTTGTTGATCATGTAAATGCATTGAAATAGGAAATTGAGAATTTGAAGAGAATCAATGGAGAAACAAAAGAGGGGTGAAGAGAAAAAAAATTTAATACATTGGAAAAAATCTTGGAGCATAGAGTTAGAAAAACTATGGATAAAGTAGATACTATAAATGAATGCTATGTCTCCCCGTCTTAAGCACTTGACCAGATGAAAGCTCATGTGCCAATATTAGACCCCTTGTTCAAGAAATGGAAACCCATACATCACACTCTAATAACATTGTGCATATTTTTTCAATGAAGTTTTGAGGCTCTTGCAATTTTAAAATCTACATAACAGATGGTAAGAATGGTCATTGATGACTTTCAATACATAGTTGGGGAAAATCAAAAAATCAAGGAAAGAATGGAGTCTTTTCACACATTGAAACAATGGTTTGTGCCAAGAATATTGAGGGATGATGATCAATTGAAGAGTCTCAATGATTGGAAAAGTGAATTTAGCCAAATAGTTGCAACTTGTATTGATCATCTACAAAAGGATAGTGAAATGAATGATCGCAGCTTCAACCTGATCCTAGATGGAATGATTGCACTAGATGCAGGGTACTCAAAGTTCATCACATATGCTATGGGATTGTTGTTCAAAAAGTGGAGAAATCACTTGGCTAATATTCCAAGAATCCAAGAGTACAAGTGGCCTAGTGACTACATAGTGTACCAACTAGAAGAATAGACCTTGCAGTGAAGTACTGAGCCTTAGAGATACCATCATGGAGGGAGGAACTTTCCAAATCAAATGATCACGGGTGCCTTACGATGAATAATGAACTTTGGGTGTCTTACAAGCACTCTGGAACTTCAACATAAAAAAATTCTTTTATTTCATATATTTAATTGCTTTTATTGTAACCATGCACAAACAATGGTAATTAAAACTTTTAGTTTATGTTAAAGGGAAGTTAATTGAACAAATGTTTTGAAATGTAATGGTCTGAAGCTTTTCACTTCCCTTACACACTTCTAAAAGGGAAACCAAGACCACATCAAAAGGGGTGGTATAAGATAGAGTCGAGAGAAAATTTTGATACATATTGTAAAATCTTTTGAAGAAGATTAATAGAATGAAAATGTAATTGATTGTTGAATTCTGGTTTCAATTATTTGTTGAAGTTAATTGATGAGTGTTATCTTATTGTCTCTAGTTTGATTTTTCCTTGTTATTTAAATCAATGTGTAGTTAGGGAAAATCTCAAATCAGGTAAATGTATAAACATCAATAATGAAACCCTAACAATGCACAATGAAGGACAAGATAACATGAAAATAAAAATAATAAATTCAAATGCAAACCGATATCCATGCTAAACTTGATTGATCTCCATTTCTCTTCTCCACCTCGCATGAGAATCCAATATTTTGAAGGTTTGATTGTTGATTGCCCAATTTCACAATGTAACGATAGGATGAAGATGATAGAGGAAAATATATAGATTAAAGATGATGGATGAAAGATTGTAGAGAGAATTCAACAAAGTAAGGGTACTTGAAAGCTCATCCATGCAAATGGCTTGGTTGTGGATTAATTTATAGACTTGCAAGATGGATGATCAATGGTGGGGAGAAAAAGGATGAATCAATGGATGAGAGTGAAGGAGATACAAGAATGAATGTGCATGCGCCAAGTGTCCATGAAAAGGAACTCTATTTAGAATCCTTGGGTGGGCTTTGATAGTAGTAAGATTCATTTCTCCACATAGAACACTTTTTCTATTTTGGAGTTGGAGTGATGAGGAGATAATAGATTTTTTCTATTTTATTAAATTGTCCCACATTTTGATTATTTCCATTTTTCAAAGACAACGAGGCCCACTTGCACATTTTAGAAGAATAAGATAAAAATGGAAGAAAATTAAATTAAATAAATAAAATTTATTTAATTAGGTGGATGGTGAATAAATAAATAAAATAAGTGATTTTATTTATTTATTAGAAGAAAGATACAATAATTAAATAATTTAAAATTATTTAATCATTTGATGAAAGATAGAAGAATAATGAACATTAATTAAATAAATAAAATTTAATTAATTAATTAAAGATATGAAGAGGAAAATGAAATATAAGTGTGTTAGACAAAATGAAGGTATGTGGTGGAAAATGTGATAAATGCCTAAATAATGAAATGGACCAATTTTGGGTGTTTACACAATGTATCAAGGATATATTTGATTTATCAAGACACATTGTTGTTTTTGTGCGGTTAATTTAACTGGTTCCTTCAAGGATTAAATTATTTTAAGTAAATCACAGTAACCTGGGGAGAATCATTAGGATCAATAAGAAGAGCCTGGTAACTACAATCTTGCACATTTATACAAGGTATAAAAATCCTAAGTTTTGAACAATTCAAATTTCAGCTAGAAGGAGGACACATCATTTTGCATTCTAAACTCCATTTCCCAATAAATAAAAGGCATTGGTCACATTTATTCCAAAAACAATATCTCACAAAACCTTATTTATACATTTTAATTTTCTATAGTAGTAGGAGTAGAAGTTAGTTTTGCATTTAAATTATCTATTTCAAACCCTCATGCCATATTGAAATAGATTGAGAGAAAATCATTTAATTGAAGAGTTGTGATCACATGAGATGATTTAATTGAAATTTTTTTTGATCACACAAATCCTTCAAGAGGTTTTAATTTGCTTAAATCACCATTTAATCTTGAAGAGTGTATATTTGTTGGTGATCAAGGTACACCTACCTAGGCCTAATCTTGAAGAGTGTATATTTGTTGGTGATCAAGGCACACCTACCTAGGCCTAGTAGATCCTGAAGAGTGGGGAATTCTAACCATCTCGGTTGCTTCCGATCGTTGGCCAAATCCTTGTTAAACTTGAACATAAAGCTTGGCATACTTTTAGAGTTTAGCAATCTACAAATTTGGGAACCAATAGATTAGCGACTCTACTGAGGAGGTAGCTGCCATTGGGAAGCATTGAAAGTTGAAGGGTGTTGGAATAAATGTTTTATTATGGACGTGGTGAAAAGGGCCCAAAAAATAAAACTCGGTCCTCTCTAAGACAAGTGGCGACTCTAGTAAAAAATCTCTAAGAAATTATGTATGAGTGATTAGTTGAACATCAGATCAAAAAGATCAGATTTCAAACATCAAAGCATTATAATTTCACCCAAGATGGTAGGTAGAAGATCCTTGCATAAGGGAATCCCAAAGAAAGATAATAAAAAATGGATAGAAAATCATGGTTCAAAGACCACTCCCACTTCAAGAACCATTACTATTAAAGAGGGGGCCTAATCAAATCCACTTAAAATCATAGAATTACAAAACAATATGCACAATGATCAAGGGAATACATCACAACTACACTTCACAATATATAATAGTCCTTTGCCTGGATCATAATTTCACAACATTGAAAAATTCCCACCAAGGGACTCTCACAACCCTCCTGAATAAAACAACTTATATAAATATGTTCTCTCTTTTAGGCCTAATCCCCAAAAAATGAAGGAGTTTGAAGCTCGTGCTGATGAAGAAGTGAGATGGGTTGAAGCAAACAGAGATTATGAGGACAGAATGGCTCAGAAATATGTCAAAAACTCTCAACACATATTCATGGAACAGGTACCACCTGTGGTACACTTCATAGATACCTATGGTGGTCCTACTAGAATGAGATAACTAACTTGTCAAGAGTTAGAACAAAAGGTTGAACAAATGTCAAAAGAAGTTAAAAGGATTGAATTGATAAAACAAGAATAAGCATTGGCTCAAAAACTTCTCCAACTAAACAACCAAATTACTTACAATATGACACAGTATAGACCCACCTGTAATCAAAATATAGGTGGTCCTAAGATCCCAAAAGCACACCACAACATAGTTGGGAGTTCAAGAAATATGAGCAGTGCCAATCATGTGCAACAGAATTCTCCTCCACCACAAATCCCAAATCCACAAAATATTCACATAACCTCTCAATATATGAGTAGTGATTATCCAATCCCTCCTGGTTAGGGAGGAGTAAAATGTCAGAATCATAGGAAAAATCAACATATTAGACTATATCAACATCAAATTCCCCATCAAAATGTACAAAGTAATGTGTATCCTCATGGAATTCCTAATCAAACACTGATACATTTTGACTCAAAATCTGACAAAAGTTTGTCGGAATTTCAATGAAATTTTGTTGGAATTATTTCGTCGATTTTCCGATGAACTTTGAAATGTCGAAATTCTGACCCTGCCGACGATGCTAGGTCAGAATTTTGACATTTCAAAGTTGGTCAGAAAATTGATGAAATAATTTTGACGAAAGTTCGTCGAAATTCTGATGAACTTTTGTCGGATTTTGAGTCAAAATGTATCAGTGAAAATATGCAAGGCATGCATCACTACCAGTACCAATAAGGACCTCAACACCAACAGTATCAACATAACCAAACATAAAATCAGTTTGCAAGAGAACCCATGAACATAGACAGATTTAGACAACTTGATTTATGTGGTATACAAGGGTTATGGGACATAGTAACCCAACCAAAATAACCCTAAACAAAATAACCTAGTCACAATAACCCAGGGACAAAATAACCCAGGGTCATAATAACCCAAGCCAAAATAACCTGTGGTCAGAATAACCCATGGAAAAAATAACCAGGGGTCATAATAACCCAAGCCAAAATAACCCATAGTCAGAATAACCCATGGAAAAAATATCCCCATAAGAGTATAGAGAAAGGAAAATAAAATTTATAAATTACATGTATGTTGCTAAAATAACTTTATTATTCAAATTTTCAATTAAAGTGTCAAATTATGAGCAATGCCTCTTATATAATATAAAATGTTATGGTTGTCATAACCATCAACTAATATTTTTAGTCTTTCTTTGAGTTCAAGGTATTTTTTCCTACTTGGTTGCCCAATGTATCTAGCCATATATTTCTCTATTTTATTCTCTTGGAGACTCTGTTCTTTTTTCACTGCTTTGATGAATTTCTAGACTGAGTTGTGCGATGCTTGAAGCAATTCACTAAATCCTCTGTGCCATCCCTCAATAATGCGGAGCATTGAGAGAAATGGGAAAAACATCCCCGAATAGTGGCATTTGGAAAAAATTTAGAAATAGCTCCCATGAAACCTAATTCAAAATCAATAAGTATAGATTTTGGGTTTAGATCAGGTTGAAGTTGTTTTAATTTTGCAAGTACTTATGTATAAGTGGTTCTTGTTTTGTTGCTCATAAGAATATAAATGAGTGGAAATATTGCATTAGTTTTCAAGCCAAGAATCATGTACAACTGTTGAAAAATACTTGGCACTTTTTTAAATGTACCATCACTAAACCAATTTTTATATTCTTTCAGTAATTGCAAATTCTGTGTGGTGGTGAATATTAAAAAATGATTCTCATCATCACTGTCATGAAAATGAAACTCTTCCCCTCTATTGGTAATTGTATATTCAACTGGTAAGATAAGATCTGCCGATGTGTGAATATTAAAAAATGATTCTCATCATTACTAGCTTGATAAAAAATGACCATGGGTTATTCTTTCCATGGGTTATTTTGACCACGAGTTATTGTATCTGTGGGTTATTGTGACCCTGGGTTATTTTTTCCTTGGATTATTTTGGTCAGTTTATTCTATCCAGGGTTATTTTGGTCAGGTTATTATGTCTTGATACTGTATACAAGGATACCCAAATGCCATTGATAATAAATTAAGGAATGCAATCTCAAAATTCTCTAGGAGTCATGCTATTTCCAAAGAGGATCACATAAGGGCCTTTGAAAAAATCATGGACAATTATGACATACAACATGAGGATTTTGACATGAAGTTGTTCATGTAATCATTGACCGAAGATGCTAGAGATTGGTATAAAAATATACCAAATGCTTCAATTAGTTCTTGGGCAGAATTCAAAAGACTTTTTAATGAGCAATATGGAGACCATTCTGATACAAAATTTTCTCTACATGAACTAACTAATATTCAAAAAAGCTATAATGAATTAGTTGCATAATTTAATACAAGATTTATGAAATTGTTCAATAGGATTCCACCTCACCTAAAGCCAACTAATCCTATGTGCCTAGTCTTCTATTTAAATGTGTTTGATCCAAAGACTAGTTATGAGCTTAGAACAAGGAATCCTCCTATCCTCACTAAAGCATTCAAAGTTGCTTTAAACATAGAAAATAATAGAAAGGCTTCAGGAAAGATAGGTAGAAGGGATGAAGCTATAATACTACAAAACCCTATCCCCCATCAACATAGGTAGCCAAACCATCATAGAAATGAAAAACCAAGATTACATGATATGCCTTATAAGACTAATTGGAAA
Source organism: Sequoia sempervirens (assembly GCA_007258455.2). Taxonomy (NCBI): domain Eukaryota; kingdom Viridiplantae; phylum Streptophyta; class Pinopsida; order Cupressales; family Cupressaceae; genus Sequoia; species Sequoia sempervirens. The sequence continues at coordinate 27,193,583 of VDFB02000015.1, forward strand.
GATGGGAAGCCAATCAATAATGATCAAAAGAAAAATGTGAATAAATACAATCTTGATCCATTAAAGAGGCATGGGACAAATATGGTAGAGAGCGCTCCATGGTGTATACCTTGCAATCTCCCTCATTCTCCTAAATATTGCATAGTCGCACAATCAATCCAGGAAGATGAAGGGCTATATGATCAAGAAATAAATGATCACACTATAAACATGTTGGCAGCCAGGCCCTATAGGACATATAGAGAATATTCATCTTCAGAAGAAGATGGGTTTGAGTATGATGTGGACAATCAAAAGTAAAATGTTCATATGGGCCAGCAAGAATTATTCTTAGATCAAGAAGATGATAATATAGGAATTTCTCAAATTAATACTCCTAGGCACCAATCAAATCAAATCCAACTAAGAAGGCCTACTAAGAAGGAGATGAAAGCACTTATGGTTGATGTTGTGGCACTAGCTAAGAGCAATTACAACCTTAGAAACAAAATTGTAAACTCAGATTAGGGGACACCTGGGGGTCTATTTGTGAAGGACCAACAAAAGTATAAGAGGGTCACCACAGCAAATCAAAAGAATGAAGAGAAGAATAATCCCCAGGAGACAACTCAAAAATATGTGCCAAAAGAAGTAGCACAAAGTGAACAAAATAGAGTGGGAAGTAATCCTAAACAACATGCGGAGGAGAAAAGACCTACTAAGGTAGAGATAGATAAAGCAAAAACAAACACACCTTCTTTCAACATGGCACAAGCTTTGTCCCAAGTTAAGATGTCAATACCATTGTTGGAAATGATGAAAATAGATGAATATAGAGATAGTGCCATGAAGTTGATTTTAAACATGCCAAACAAGCGTGGAGGTCAAAATAGAAATAATACTAAATCAAAAAATAATGAGACACGGGTTAGTAATGTCAAAGGAGAAACTATGAAAACCTCTGAGATATATTTGGGAACCACTCTAATGAAAAATTCATCTCATGTAGATCCTTTCTACACCACCTTGTTGATAAACAATAAATTGGTAAAAAATTGGATGATTGATTCAGGGGCAGCAATTAACATTATGCCCATGGCAGTTATGAAAGAATTGGGCTTATGGGTTGATACTACCCATGGGAAATGTTATCCCATGGATAACAAATATTTCCATGTTATTGGTGTTATATGGGATGTGGAGTTAAAATTAGTTGCATATCCTGAAGCCACATATAGAACTAGTATTATTGTGGTTGACACTCCACCCTATTATGGCGTATTATTATCAAGACAATAGATTGCTATAGTTTGGGGAAACGTGCAATTGGACCTATTATATTCAAATATACCCATGAATAGGAAATAAGTTAGGTTATATAGAGAACCACGGTCAAAGCAAGTAGTGGAACACATTAATCCTAATCTGATGAATTGCTTTTGTGATGTGGATTTGGGAAGTTTTAGAGTTGAACAATCACAACCTCAATTGCAAAATAGTGATCCAATTGGAAATACAGCCCAAAGAGATGAATTTGGCATCTAGTAGATGTACTTTGATGGTGCTTGTATCAAAGAAGGCAATGGGGCAGGTGTGGTCTTTATTGCACCTAGTGGTAGGACATTCAAATACTCATTTTTGCTATCCTTTGAGTGCACTAACAATATAGCAAAGTATGAGGCACTATTGTTAGGTCTAAATATTGCCACTAGATATGGGATCAAACTACTAGTAGTATATGGAGATTTTGAGCTAGTTGTCTCACAAGTTAGGGCCAGGTATGCTTCAAAGAATAAAAGACTCAAATAGTATAAACATGTTGTGTGGGACACTATGGAACCCTTTGATGAATTCTCCATCGAATGGATAGAAATATCAAAGAACCTAATGGCATAATTCCTTGAAAATGTGGCCTTGAAGAGGGATGATGTCATGTTAGCAGGAATTTCAGAGGTGGAATTCAAAACCAGAACGTTTATCCCTGATAATGTCTATAACTCGAAGGTGTACTCAATGATGATAATGATCTGATAAGGCTTCTTCAATGTATAGATCAATAAGAAGCCCAACTTTAATGCTTTTGTGGAAAAGGTGGATGGTAAAGATATCGTCTTTGGTCAGGAAGTGGTACATTTGAGAACAAACAAGATCCCAAAGGGTTTAGTAGCTCTAGAAAGGGTCTTTGATGGAAATGGTCAGTCCATCTTGAAGCGGGAACCAATTAACCAAGAGGACCTTGTGGATATAAACCTTGGGACTGAAATTTCCCCAAAGAAAGTATACATAGGTAAAAGTATCAGTCCAAAAGTAATGGAAATGCTTATAATCTTATTGAGAAAGTATAAGCATGTATTTGCATGGTCATATGATGACCTCAGATATTATAGAGAAGATCTATTTCAAAATGAAATTCCCTTGAAATTAGATGCCAAACCTTTTAGATAGAAGTAGAGACCCATAAATCCCATGTTGGTGCCGAAAATGTGGGAAGAATTAATGAAACTCGGGGATGGTGGAATAATTAATCCTATTAGGAATTCATCTTGGGTGTCAAATCTAGTACCAGTGAGAAAAAAGAATGGGGATATAAGGGTATGTGTATATTTCTGCAATCTAAATGTTTCATCACTTAAGGATAATTACCCACTCCCCAATATGGAAGCAATGTTGCAGAGAGTGACTGGATGTGAGCTGCTATCTATGATGGATGGTTTTTAGGCTATAACTAGGTCAAAGTTAAGGAATTAGAACGATATAATATCACCTTTACTATACCATGGGGGACTTATGTGTATGTTAGAATTCCATTTAGCCTTACAAATTTCAATGCCACTTTCCAAAGGGCCATGGATGTAGCTTTTGTAGACTTGATTAAAATCATTATGGTTGTTTACCAAGATGACCTAACTACATATTCAAAGAATGTAGAGGATCATTGCATACATCTAGAGAAGATCTCTAACAAAGTACTTGAGTATGGGATATCTTTTATTCCCAAAAGGTGTCATGTTTTTGTAACCAAAGGGAAATTACTAGGACACATAGTTTCCAAGGAAGGATTCAGAATTGATCCAAAGAGAGTGAAGGCTATTGATAAGGTTCTTATCCCTAAAATGATGAAATCCATCCAATCCTTCTTTGGAAAAATTAACTTTGTCAGAAGATTCATCTCCAATTTTGCTAAAATTATAAAACCTATATAAAAAATGTTGAAGAAAGGGGCACAGGTTGATTGGGCATCTGAAGCCATAGATGCATTTGTGTCAATAAAGAGGGCCATCAAGGAAGCTCCTATATTAAAATCTCCAAATTTCAGCAAACCCTTCCAAATCTTCTCTTTTGCATCTTACCATATTGTTGTTGTGATGTTGCAAAAGAATGAAGAGGGGTATGAACAACCAGACTCATTTTTTAGTAAGTCACCTCAAGGGGCTAAATTAAAGTATGATGCCACTGAGAAATAGGCCTATGCACTAGTAAAGGTAGTAAAATTATTTATACCTTACCTAGTAGGGGCACAGGTGATTGGTTATGTGTTAAATGCAACAATCAAAGATGTCTTTGTGTAGTCTTAAGTCATAGGAAGGAGATGTAGGTGGATTAATAGAATTTGAGAATTCAACATTGATATCCAAATTACAAAACTTGTTAGAGGGCAAGGTCTAGAAAAATTAATGGTTGAATCCAACTTGGAAGTCGCTCAAGTGTGTAACATTGAAGAACATAAGGATCTGATCTCAAGCATTGAACACACACATTGGTATACAGATATAGCCTATTACCTCAAACATATGAAGTGATTAACAATATGAGTGATAATCAGAAGAGAACACTGAAACTCCAAGCATCAAAGTATGTTTTTATAAATGGTGATCTATTTTGGAAAAACAAGGAAGGCATCCTATTGTTATGTCTAGATGAAGGACAAGTAAAACAAACCCTAAAAGCAATGCATGAAGGTGTATGTGGAGGTCACTTTTTTACTAATGCCACTGCACATAAGATACTAAGAGTCAGTTACTATTGGAGAAAGGTCTTTGCGGATGCTCACAAATATGTAAGGAAGTGTGAGGCATGCCATAAATTCTCTAGAAAATTCAAATATCAAGGAGCTTTACCTTTGAGACCCATGCATATTGAAGCACCATTTCACCCATGGGGTATTGAATTCATAGGAGATATAACGGATAATTCAAGTGGGGGACATAGATGGATACTTGTAGCCACTAACTATTTTACCAAATGGATTGAAGAAATCCCCACAAAGAAAGTTACAAGAAAAGTGGTGATCAAATTCTTTCTAGAAAATATCATCACAAGGTTTGGAGTTCCTATCGGATTAATCACAGATAATGGGATGTGCTTTAGGTTTGATGAATTCAAACAAAATTATGAATCCTTTGGCATAATGGTTTCTTATGCTTCTCCTTATCACCCTCAGGATAATGGCAACATGAATCTAACAATAAGAGCATTATGAAGATAATTAGAAGGATGCTTGACAATAACAAGAGAGCTTGGGATTCAAAATTAAAACTAGCATTATTGGTAGACAAGATCACAGTGAAAAAGGCTGCTGGCAAATCTCCCTTTGAACTAGTGTATGGAGCTCAAGCAAGAATTCCAATGCATAACCTTTTGCCTGTCTACAAATTCATGTTATAGGAGGATATGGATATCCTGTTGGATGTTGTGGTTGTGTTGCTGATATGCGGTTGTCATTGATGTCAACACTATTGGCATTAATGTCTTAGAAGTTGTATATGTCGAGGATATTGAGAAAGTTGTATTGAAATAAGTTGCAAGTTGTTAGTGGTGAAGTGAAGTTCAGTCTGTTGGTGAGTTCAATATGTTAATGATTAGTGGTTGTGGAATAAAGGGTTTCTTTTTTATTATATCTAGTTTATCCACGTTAAGTTTTAGAGATCCACATGAAGATTTATATTCTAACAGTTTTTTTGTTGCTTCAGTTGGTGTTCCTGAATGAAGATGATATGATTTTAGTAAGTTCAGTTGTTGTGGATGCTTCTCTGGTGATTCATGATATTTGTGGATGTTTCTAGATCATGCTCTATTTGTTTTGGATGTATGTATTGATCGTTGTGCTCACGATTCAATATTTTCTCTTGCGTGTTCATATTTTTCATGTTCTTGGATGACAGGGTGTTGTAGCATGTTGTGGATCTTCGAGGAATAATTTTTGAAGGTGGTTCATGCTCGATAATTTTATTTTGGGTCTTCACTATGTTGTGTCCAACTTTGGTTGATTTGCATTAATAATCTTTATTGTTTTGAGCCAATAGTTTGTATTCATTTTATTATTTTGTTGAGGCCGACATGTAGCAATGTAATTTCTTGTTGTGGATATATATAAGCGATTTTTTTATCATTTGAAGGCATGATTATGTGAAGTGTGTGAGTCCTATGTGCGAATAATGTTGAGATCTTTCGAAGGAAAAAGTAGAGTGTGAAGAAGAATGAGCAGATTGTGAAGAAGTGTTCATGTGCTTAACCGGAACTGTAATCAGGCATTAGCAAATGTTATTTTCTCAGTTCAAATTCTTGTGGATGTAATCCAAATTCTTTTGTAAGACAATGTGTCTTCCTTTTGTAATTGAGCAGTGAGCTCTAAGCAGTGCGCCTAAATGCATGTGCATCCCCCATTCATATTTCTTTATATTTTTAACAGGGTATAATCTTGTGGACTGACCTCCACCATGGTTTTTCCCCTAACAGGATTTCCACATAAAAAATCTTGGTGTTATGTGTGTTTTTGATGTATTGTTGATTTATGCTTTCATGGTATTGATCAGATCTGAGAATAAGGTTAACAAGTTGAATAAGTTTGAAATTTGGTGACAACTTATTCACCCCCCCTCTCAGTTGTCTACCCTTGTGTTTCCAACAATTGGTATCAAAATAGGTTCCTTGGAAGAATTTTAACAGCTTGAGGTGATCTGGGATGGCGACATACAAGAAGGATAGTCATAGATTTGATGGAACAAATTATTCTCTGTGGAAGACTTGAATGGAGTGCCATCTGAGATGCATTGGTGAAACCTACTGGAGCATTACAAGCAATAGGTATGTTATTCCTCAAAATGGTCCTACTAATACTACTGAGATTAGGGATGTTGAGTACAATATCAGGGCTAAGGAAGCATTGTTGAGTGCTTTGACTGATTCTAAGATGACAAATGTTATGGATCTAAAGACTGCTTATGAGATCTAGAAAAATTTGGAAACTTTGTATGAAGGTGATGCTAATGTGAAGATTTCTAAGTTACAAAGTCTAAAAGGGAAATATGAAATTTTGAGAATGGGTGATAATGAGAACATTACTACTTTCATGCAAAGAGTGAATGAACTTGTGTGTGGTATCAGATGTGCTAGTGGACAGTTGGAAGAATCAGAGATTGTTGCTAAAGTGCTTAGATCCTTGCCTGCTGCATACAAAGTCAAAGCTACTGCTATTGAGGAGCTTCGAACTATAAAAAATGTAACCAAAGATATGTTGATTGGTAAGCTAACTGCTTTTGAGTTAAGTGAGTTTGGTGATGCTCTTCCTAAGATAGAATTTGCATTCAAGGCTACTACTTTTGGAAGAGATAAACAGAGATATGATCTGAGAGAAATTTCTTCTAGAAAGGAATTCAAGTATGAGGAGGAACTGAGAGATATTGAAGAAGAGGAGAGAAAGCTAGAGGAGCTTGAAGCACTTATCGTCAAGAGAGAAGCCAAAGGAGAAGGTAAGTATAAAGGGAAATTACCTATTAAATGTTTTTCTTGCAATAAGATAGGTCATTTTGCATCAAGATGTCTAGAAAGAGTTCCTAAGTCAAGACCTAACAAGCCTAGATTTCAAAGAAAGTGTTATTATGCTACTGATGAAGGTGTGACAGATGATGAATCTGATAAAGGGAGTGTAAGTGAAGATGAATGGGTATTTATTGCTATCAAGGAAAATGATCTTGTACCTACTGAATCTATTAGTTGCTCAAATGTGGAGAAATCCCTAGTGGCCAGAGTTGAAGAGAAAGATGAATGGTTGATTGATAGTGGATGCTCTCATCACATGACAGGTGATAAAAGTAAGCTTGTGAGCTTGGAAAAGTATGATGGTGGTGTTGTAAGACTTGGTGATGACAAAGCTGGTGTAATCCATGGAGGAGGATCCATTTCTCTTGATGGTAAGAATAATATTGATTATGTTCTTTATGTGGAAGGTTTGAAGCATAATCTCTTGAGTGTTGGACAAATGGTTGACAAGGGATACAATCTTCAATTCAAGAATGGAAAGTGTAGAATATTGGGGAGTTCTGGAAATGTGATTGCTTCAGGTACAAAAACAAAAGGTAACATCTTTCACCTAAATGGTGCTAGTAAAAGTTGTTTGATTGCTCAAGTTGATGAAATTTGGTTGTGGCATAGGAGAATGTGTCATGTAAACTTTGATAATATTATTAAGATAAGTTCTACTCAGGCAATGAGAGATCTTCCTAAGTTAGTAAAGCCTACTAATACTATATGCAAGGAATGTCAGTTAGGGAAGCAAGCTAGAATTTCATTTCGGAGCAAACAACATTGTTCAAAAGAAGTGTTGGAGCTTGTTCATACTAATGTGTGTGGTCCCTCTAGAGTCAAAAGTTTACAAGCAGATAGGTACTTCATGTTACTTATTGATGATTACTCTAGATTGATGTGGGTTACTTTCTTAAGGGAGAAATTTGAAGCTCTAGAGAAATTCAATACTTTTAAGGCTATGGTTGAGACAGAGACAAGTTTGAAGATTAAATGTTTGAGATCAAATAGAGGTGGTGAATTCACTTCCCATGAGTTTAATTCTTTTTGTGAAGAGCATGGGATAAAGAGAAAATTATCTGCCCCACGGACCCCTCAGCAAAATGGAGTTGTGTAAAGGAAGAACAGGATAGTTCAAGATGCTACTAGGACTATGATGTTGGAAGGAAATGTTCCTCATATCTTTTGGAGAGAAGCTATGAGTATTGTTGTTTACATTCTCAACCGAGTAAAAGTCAAAGGTGATATTGGTAAGACTCCTTTTGAGCTATGGTTTGGTCACAAGCCTACTGTTAGATATTTCAAAATCTTTGGGAGTAAATGCTATATCAGAAGAGATGAAGAGATAGGAAAGTTTGATGCTAGGAGTGATGAAGGAATCTTTCTTGGTTATTCTACTAAGAGTAAGGCCTACTGGTGCTACAATAAGAGATTGAGGAAAATAATTGAAAGTGAAAATTTCAAGGTTGATGAGGACATAGCTAGACCATCTAGAACTTGTGTATATGATTCAGATGATCAGAATAATAGTTCAGTCACAGGAAAGAAAGTTCAAACTCAAAATCAAGTTCAGATCATTTCGGTGAATCAAGAAAATCAAGAGGAAGGAACTAGTGAAAGTGTAGAAGAGAGATCACAAGAGCCAAAAGTTCAAGAACATCCTAAGACTCCAAGGTATGTAAGACTAAATCATTCAGAAGATTAGATTATAGATGATAAGAACAAAGGTGTTCATACTAGGAGAAAAATTGCAAAAGAATACTGTCCGATTTCAAAGACTGAGCCTAATAGTGTGAATGAAGCATGCAAAGATGAACGTTGGGTGGAAGCAATGAAATAAGAACTATAGCAAATTGAGAATAATAATACATGGATTCTTGTTCCTAGAGCTAAGGACAAAAATGTAATTGGAACTAAATGGGTCTTTAGAAACAAGTTGAATGAGCAAGGTGAAGTTGTTAGAAACAAAGCAAGATTGGTGTGCAAAGGATATTCCTAGATGGAAGGAATTGAATTTGAAGAAACTTTTGCCCCTGTTGCTAGGATTGAAGCTATGAGATTATTTCTTGCTTATGTTGCTTACAAAAACTACAAATTTTATCAAATGGATGTCAAGTCAGCATTTCTAAATGGTGAACTAGAAGAAGAGGTGTATGTAGAGCAACCTGATGGATTTCAATTGACTGATCAAGGAGATATGGTTTTTCGGTTGAAGAAAGCATTGTATGGACTTAAGCAAGCCCCAAGAGCATGGTATTCCAGATTGGACAAGTATTTGTTGAAGCTTGGATTTAATAAAGGTAATGTTGATAGTAATTTGTATTTCAATATTGATCATGATAAAGATTGGATTGTTGAAGTCTTTGTTGATGATATCATTTTTGGCGGAGATGATAATTTGTGCATGAAGTTTTTTGATGAGATGCAAAATGAGTTTGAGATGTCTATGATTCGTGAGATGAAATTCCTTTTGGGATTACAAATTACTCAGTTAGATAAAGGGATCTTCATATCTTAGTCCAAGTATGTGAAAGAATTGCTAAAGAAGTTTGACATGGAAGATTCAAAGCTAGTTGGTACACCTATGGTGACTAGATGTAAGTTGACACAAGATGATGATTCTCTGAAAGCAAATCAAACTAGATACAGATCGATGATTGGTGGATTGCTTTATTTGACTCAAACTAGACCAGATACCATGAATGTTGTATGCATTGTTGCAAGATTTCAAGCTTATCCTAAAGAATCTCATGTAACTATTGTGAAGAGGATTTTCAGATACTTGAAGGGAACAATTGATTTTGGCCTGTGGTACCCTAAAGATGATTATCTTACTTTGAGTGCTTTTATTGATGTTGATTGGGCAAGTGATGTGGATGACAGAAAGAGTACTAGTTGTGGTGCATTTTTCTTGGGTAAGAAGCTGATTTCATGGTTAAGTAAGAAGCAAAATGCCATTTCTTTATCTATTGCAGAGGTTGAATACATTGTTGTTGCTAATAATTATACTCAAGTATTGTGGATGAAGCAGATGATGAAAGATATCAGAGTTGTGTATGATGAGCCCATTGCTATATTTTGTGATAATTCAAGTGAAATTAACATTTCTAAGAATTTGGTGTTGCATTCAAACACCAAGCATATAGATCTATCAAGTTTCACTTTTTGAGAGAGAAGGTGAGTGAAAAGGAAGTCAGATTGGAGTATGTACCTACTAAAGAAAAAATTGCAGATATCTTTACAAATTCATTGCCTAAGGATACTTTTGAGTATCTCATAGGGAAGCTAGGGATGATTACCCCTCTTAAACAGAACTAAGATGCATTTACTTGCATCAATCCATGCATTTCATAGTCATATCTTGATCCAGATTGATGTTGTGGTGGCTACTACTCAGGGGGAGTAGTCAGATGTTCAGATATGTGGTTGAGAGCTTGTGTGGAGAAAAGATATCTTTTTCATTGATGTCAAAGGGGGAGAAGATTAATGTGAAAAATTTTGAATTATCTGGAGAGAAGAGTCATGTGGGAAGAAGAGTCGTGTAAAAAAAATTGAGGAGAAAAGAGTCAGAACCTAAGGGGAGTAAGTGTTGAAGATAGTTGTGTTGATGGTGTTTTTCACATCATGTGTTTCCATCAATGCCAAAGGGGGAGATTGTTGGATGTTGTGGTTGTGTTGCTGATATTTGGTTGTCATTGATGTCAAAACTATTGGCATTAATGTCTTAGAAGTTGTATATGTCCAGGATATTGAGAAAATTGTAATGAAATAAGTTGCAGGTTGTCAGTGGTGAAGTGAAGTTCAGTCTGTTGGTGAGTTCAATACGTTGATGATCATATGTTGTGGAATAAATGGTTTCTTTTTTAGTATATCTATTTTATCCACATTAAGTTTCAAAGATCCGTGTGAAGATTTGATCGAGTTGTGAATATTTGTATTTTGATATTTTTTTGTTGCTTCAGTCAGTGTCCCTGAATGAAGATGATTTGATTTTAGTAAGTTCAGTTGTTGGGGATGCTTCTCTAGTGATTCATGATGCTTTTGGATGTTTCTAGATCATGCTCTATCTTTGTTTCATGCTTTTTTTTATCGTTGTGCTCGTGATTCAAGAATTTCTCTTATGTGTTCATGTTTTTCATGTTCTTGGCCGAAAGGGTGTTATAGCATGTTGTGGATCTGCGAGGAATAATTTTTGAAGGTGGTTCATGTTCAAGAATTTTATTTTGGGTCTTCACTATGTTGTGGCCAACTTTGGTTGATTCGCATTAATAATCTTTATTGTTTTGAGCCAACAGTTTGTATTCATTTTATTATTTTGTTGAGGTCGACATGTAGCAATGTAGTTTCTTGTTGCGGATATATATAAGCGATTGTTTTATCATTTGAAGGCATGAATATGTGAAGTGTGTGAGTCCTATGTGCAAATAATGTTCAGATCTTTCAAAGGTAGAAGTAGAGTGAAGAAGAATGAGAAAAGTGTGAAGAAGTGTTCATGTTCTTAACCAGAACTGTAATCAGGCATTAGCAGATGCTATTTTCTTAGTTCAAATTCTTGTGGATATAATCCAAATTATTTTGTAAGAAAGTGTGGCTTCCTTTTGTAAGTGAGTAGTGAGCTCTAGGTAGTGTGCCTGAATGCATGTGCTCTTGGTGTTATGTGTGTTTCTAATGTGTTGTTGATTTATGCTTTCATGGTATTGATCAGATCTGAGAATAAGGTTAACAAGTTGAATAAGTTTGAAATTCAATGACAATTGATTAATCCCCCCTCTCAGTTGTCTGCCCTTGTGTTTCCAACATATCCCTGATCCCATGGAAGAAAGGATAGAGCAGTTAGTAGAACTAGACGAGATCTGAATTCAAGCACAAAAATAAAATGAGAAAATGCAACAATAGATGAAGTATTTATTTAACAAGGCCAAGGATAGAAAATTTAAATTTGATGACATGGTTCTTATGTGGAATGCTCGCAGTCAAGATAAGGGAAATAATGGAAATTTTGAGGCATTGTGGTTAGGCCCATTTTTCATTATAGACAAGTGTGGGGAAGATTCATATTATTTGAAAAACATGGCAGGTGAAGACTACGAATTGCCAATGCATGGACAATTCTTAAAGTACTTCTTTTCTTAAGAAAATATTCCCATGCACAGTAGTTTAAGACTCCCTTTTATTCTCTTTACCCATGGTTTGTGTCCCAAAGAGTGCTTTTGGATTCTTGCAATGACTAAGTAGCTATTCATCCCCAATTAGAGCCACTATTAGAACCTCAAAAAATTGCATAAATTTACCACATTGGATCTAGTAGATGGATCCCTAATCCTTGTATTCTCAATTAAGATCCCCTTATTTTCCTGAACTTAGTCATTATAGAGGATAATGACCTTTTACATTTGACTGACACTGAAAATCCAAGACATCTAAAGAGCTTCAAAGATTAGAAAATTGTTCAATTGTGACCATGGTATACCCCCATAATCCCACCTAAAATACATAAAAAATCCATTACCGCACTCCTATGAGGGAATCTACTCAATTCTAAAGGTCCTTGGTGGGCTTGAGGGGCTAAGAAAGCAATGTAAGCTTTTGCCACAATATCATGATGGTCAACAGGGGTTTGTGTGGGATGGCAAGACATAATAGACAATATAAAATGTTTATCGCTATACCATGGCAGTTGAATAGAAGGAGTGCGAGGTAGCGGTAAAAATTCATTTAATCATCACAATAACCCACAGCCCCACAACAGGCACCCATAATGAAGAGTAAGACATGCAATATGGCGGTGAGTAGCTTAATAACCACTAAAGGTAGCCCGATCTCCTATGGTGAACAAACTAAAATATGAAAGTAATGTGTGGGATAGCAGTATGAGGTTATTTAACCTACAACCTCACAACAAGCAAGCGATAACAGTAATAAAGCTTGCAATACAACGGAATGGCTAGTATATGAGAGTTATATGATCCTACTATCCCACAACAATCAAGAAAAGTGACGGAGGTACTACAACACAGGGTGGGAAAGACATTTATGTCAATTATGGCAGTAATTGCATAACTTATCACAAACCGTTCGATTTCCTAAGATCAAATGGATGTATTCAAACTTGAAATATGGGTAGATTATGAAATATTTTGCATGAAGTTGACATTAATGTCGAAATTACTAAGCTCAGTAGCAAATAAGTTTAGATTTTGATGTCATTTTTTCAATCATTTGTAAAAGCTCAACATGCTAGAAGCTCAGCAGTTTGAGGAAGACTCTGAAATGGCTATCTCACTGGGTAAGTGCACAACCACTCTACATAAGCAATTATACAAGTGTTTGGTTTTCTATTTTTTTGCAAATAGAAGCTTATAAGGTTCAAGTAGGAGTAAAATTTTGCATCACGGCACCCAAAAGCACCACCTAAAACAAAGAGAAGACCTATGTAATAATCCATATTACATATATTACCTGAGTCAACAAATAAAGGGTTTGAGAAGGTATTTAGAGATGTAGTTCATGGATGCAGAGATACAATCATCCCTATCTCTAGGTGGGATTTGTTCTGGTATTTTTATGATAAGAGAGATGGAAGGATTACCCTTGGACATTAGACTTAGCCAAGCTAATCGTACCAAATTCCTTTATAGATGTAGAATTCATTAAAGTGTTGGCACAAAATTATCATCCTACTTCCAAAACTATGAGAATTGCAGATGGTTAGTTGATAGTAGTATTGACTAAATCAACAATTATTGAGCGTTTCATGTTGAATAAACAAGCCATCACTAAAGTGGATCTGGAAAGAAGTGAAGAAGATTATATGAGATTGAGAAAAACCTATAGGAGTGATAAACTTCCTATGCACATGAAAAAGGGGTGCAAATAATAAGAGGATACCTATCTCCCCTTCCTACAATGAGTCATTTGCTATAGAATACTTTCAAGTATATTTCAAAAGAACTTATTTTTCTTTGAGTCAAGTGCTTGGAATGGATGCTCAAGAAAAGATGAAAATCAGTCTCATGATGATGGAAATGAGAATTCAAAACCTCAAGGTGAACATTGAGTATGACTTTGTTGCATTGATTGAGAAAGGGTTGCATGAGGGGTTCTTACAAGTGAGAGAAAACATGGCCCTGATCACTTTCATAAGCTACTATTTTTTGTGTCACTTAATATTGCATTAGAACAAAGATAAATGGACTAAAAGAATGTGCTTAGAAATGACTGATCAATAAGGAAATAGGTTTCCCATGCAACACTGGTGTTACATCTGAGATAGCAGGTGTAAAAACAATGATTATGTGATTTTTCATGATGACTTTGTTGTGAGAGTTATGGTTGTTCTTGGCCATGTGTTACTGATACTACATACAGTAATAAGAGAACTATTGAGACCCCTGGAATTAAAGCTAAAACAAGGACACACACATAATTTTGGTGATTGGTTCATTTTACCAGACCATACAATAATAGGAGTGTATGGATGTCCTCAGGCTCCACATGTTTTACCCAAGTTTGTTGCTCTCTAGATAGCCTTTTTGGATTTTATGTGGTAAATGTTGTGGATGGAGAAGGAGGTCATGCATAGGTAGAAGAAAGGCACATTCTTTCCTAACCTAACAGTGTGTGGAGAATTATCTATAGGATCTGATACCCTTGAAGAACTACAAGATTATTTGAAAAGAAGATACTTTCTGAAGTCTAAAAGGGAAAGGGTCTTTCACCTAGAAGGCCATATGAATTTTGTAAGGAAAACACTCCTTACAAAATTTGGGATCATACATGAAATTGATTATGAAGAGGACATAATAATAAATTGTCTCACAATTCAAGAGATGTTTTAGAGAAGGAGAATATGGGAGATCCTAATAAAATTGGAAGAGGAAAAGAAGAAAAGGGATACTAGTTTTTTAGGGTTTTATATGGAAGAAGTGGATCCTCTTAATAGGATTAATCTAATGATTAATAATTTTGAAAGGTTATATGGTAAATCAACAATGGAATCTTAGAAACCCACCAATTTCACATCAAGAACCAAAAAGGAGTTATAATTTTGGAACCTCCAGACACTGCCTCTATGCAATATGTTTCACCAAACTCACCATCGAAACAACCAAAGGCCAAAAGGAAAAATATCAGAGTCAAGGTCCTCTTGTATCATATAAGATGTCTGAAGAAATAGGAGATACAAAAGAAGTGGCTAGTGTGTTGAGACATCTGAAAGATGACATTGAATTTGATCAGCCACTCACTACGCATGAGATTGAGGCTCACAAACCAGAGGCCAAAGTAGATGTACATATGCATGGTGAAGCAGAAATACATGAGGATGAGAGGGTAATTGCTTCCCTCAGGTTCATAAAAATGAGTTTATTAGAACTCCAAAATTTAAAGATTCCTGGGTGAAAATGAAGATGAAAGAATTTGAATAGAGGGTTCAGATTAATAAAATGGGCATTGAGTAATCTCAACATGATCAAATTGTTTCCCAGATATTTAATGAACTTAGAATTGATGAAATTGATATTAGTCGATAGGAGGCTAGACAAATGGTCTTGAAAAGCAATATATTGATTATCCCTGGGATGGAGTTGAAGAAAATGTTCTTACTTGATCAGGTAAGAAATCAAGAAGACCCTATATTAGGGGAAGAATTTAATTCACAAGAAGGTATGAGTGGAATAGGGTATAACCCAAAAATTGAAACCTTGGGCTTCTAGGAAAAACAAAAAATAATAGAAAATCCAAAGCTCCTAGATATTGTGCAAGAGATGAGAGGGAGTACTATGGTCAAGACACTTAAGGAAACCTCGGCATTAGAGGCAACTACCATGACTATGCACTTTGCAATGTTCACTCGAGTAGTTGTCAAAAGTTTAGAAAAATAGCTTGCAAAATATGAGAAAGCACAAATGACCATGAATGATGAATTGAACAATTTATTTATGGAGAATGTAAAAATTACACAACAATTGAGAGGAGCAGTTACTTTTGAGAGCACAGAGATGATAGTCTACGAGTCCCCCATAGTTCAACAAATTGATACAGGTACTATCTCTGTTGATCAAGTAAATGCATTGAAATAAGAAATTGAGAATTTGAAGAGAATCAATGAAGAAACAAAAGAGGGGGTGAAGAGAAAAAAATTTAATACATTGGAGAAAATCTTGGAGCATAGATTTAGAATAACCATGGATAAAATAGAGATTGTATATGAATGCTATTTCTCCCTGTCTCAAGCACTTGACCAAATGAAAGCTCATGTGCCAATATTAGACTCCTTGTTCAAGAAATGGCAACCCATACATCACACTCTAATAACATCGTGTAGAGTTTTGCAAAGAAGTGGCGAGGCTCCTATAGTTTTAAAACCTACATAACAGATGGTAAGAATGGTCATTGATGAGTTTCAATACATATCTGGGGAAAATCAAAAAATCAAGGCAAGAATGGAGTCTTTTCACACATTGAAACAATGGTTTGTGCCAAGAATACTGAGGGATGATGATCAACTGAAGAGTTTCAATGATTGGAAAAGTGAATTTAGCCAAATAGTTGCAAATTGTATTGATCAGCTACAAAAGGATAGTGAAATGAATGTTCACAGCTTCAACCTAATTCTATATGGAATGATTGCACTAGATGTAGGGTACTCAAAGTTCATCATAGATTCCAGGGGATTGTTTGACAGTAGGTGGAGAAATCACTTGGCTAATATGCCAAGAATCCAAGAGTACAAATGGCCTAGTGACTAAACAGTGTACCAATGGGAGCAGACATATTTGGCTCCCCCAAATGAATAGGCCTTGCAATGAAGTATTGAGCCTTAGAGATATCATCATGGAGGGAGGACCTTTCCAAATCAGATGATCATGAGTGCCTTGTGATGAGTAATGGACTTTGGGTGTCTTACAAGCACTCTAGAACTTCAGCATAAAAAAAATCTCTTTTATTTCCTATCTTTAATTTCTTTTATTGTAATCATGCACAAACAATGGTAATTAAGACTTTTAGTTTATGTTAAAGGGTGGGTAATTGAATAGATTTTTTGAAATGGAATGGTCTAAATCTTGTTTCTTCCCTTACACACTTATAAAAGGGAAACCAAGACCGCATCAAAAGGGGTGGTAGAAGATAGAGTCAAGAGAAAATTTTGATACATATTGTAAAATCTTTTGAAGCTGATTAATAGAATGAAAATATAATTGGTAGCCGAATTTTGGTTTTAATTATTTGTTGAAGTTAATTGATGAATGTTATCTTGCTATCTCTAGTTTGATCTTTCCTTGTTATTTAAATCAATGTATCAAGGATATATCTAATTTATCAAGAGACATTTGTTGTTTTGTGTGGTTAATTTAACTTGTTCCTTCAAGTAAGGATTAAATTATTTTAAGTAAATCACAGTAACCTAGGGAAAATCATTAGAATCAATAAGAAGAGCCTGGTAACTACAATTTTGCACGTTTATACAAGGTATAAACATCCTAAGTTCCAAACAATTTGAATTTCAACTAGAAGGACACATATCATTTTGCATTCTTGACTCCATTGCCCAATAAATAAAAGGGATTCATCACATTTATTCCAAAAATAATATCTCACAAAACCTTATTTATACATTTTAATTTTTTGTAGTAGGAGTAGGAGTAGAAGTTAGTTTTGCATTTAAATCATCTATTTCAAACCCTCGTGCCATATTGATATAAATTGTGAGAAAATCATTCAATTGAAGAGTTGTGATCACATGAGGATGATTTAATTGAAAAGATTTTTTATCACACAAATCCTTCAAAAGGTTTTAATCTACTTAAATGGCACCATTTAGTCTTGGAGAGTGTATGCTTATTTGTGATCAAAGTACACCTGCCTAGGCCTAGCAGAGCCTGAAGAGCAGGGAATTCCAACCATCTTGGTTGCTTCCATTCGTCGGAAAATCCATGTTAAACTTGAACATAACTTGCTTGGCATACTTTTAGATTTTAGCAATCTACAGATTTGGGAACCAACACCCCCCACCTAGCACATTTTGCATATTCAATGCAAACTGATGTTGACTCTATTTGATCTATCGATGTGGATTTAGATAGTTTTTGTCGATGGAGAGAGGAGAGGAGACAATTTTATTCATATGGACTATCATATAGAGATATCCTAGATCTCCACATTACCAAACAAATCATTTACCCATATTTCATTAACCATCATACTAATCAACCTATTCCTCCAAATAAAAAATGAATTTCAATTAGATGGTGTAGGCACCCTCAAATAGTCACAAATTTTTGGGTGCAATGGTGGATGGTCTTTGATCATTCACCACACTAATTGTGAGGTGCTCCTTTATTTTTTGAGAAAATTATGGGTAGAGTTTGAGATGGATTTAGAAACCAATTATTTTGATATGAGGTCATTTCAAGGAGTTGAGCATGGAGTTCCCCAACATAGATTAGAACATATCAATCCTAATCGACGTGCTCTGATTTCACCCATTGTTGCTCCTCCATCTCTTGGTATTCTAGCACCATTTCAACACTAGGTAGTGATGTTGATATTAGGAGCATTGAGTTCACTCTCAGGATATCTCACTAATCAGGCTACCCACATGGAAATTGAAGTCAATGGTAGAGAGCATGGAGGAGATAGTCCTAGTAGCTCCCATGTGCCACAGCCACATTTTTGTCATAGTTACAATCATCCATGTTATGACCCTACTTAGGCATCCACTTCAAATGCACCTACATCAAAGGTGGAATCATTTATGGATTTACTATGTTCCAATGATCATCCTACACAGGCATGTACATCAAGTCACATTTTAATTTATTTGAAATGTGTAACATTTACATGTATCAAAATCCATGTTTAATAGCAGTATCTTGATAGGTGTTAGTTAGGATCCTGATCAAGGTCATTTTCATGAGTCATCCATGTCGTTTGAAGTCCTAAAATTTACTAAATTTCCTATACAATTTTTAGGTCTTTTAAATATATATGAAGAAAATCATTTTTCATCACTAATATTTTCTAACCTATTGTTTGCTTTATTTGAATATCCAAGAATTAGTAGTCATGCATTTGGTCCTCAATCGATAGTTATACCACTTGTTGAACAAAATGTGCCAATAGATTCACATGATCATATGGTAATTTATGCATACATTCTAGTTTAGATTTAAAATTTTAATTTCGTGATTTTATCAATTAAGTTAAATTAAATCAAAATTTCTTTAACTTTATCTAATTTCAAGTTTCTTGAGCTCTTCTACAACATTGTACAAGTCCATCTAGTTCACGTGGAATGAATAGGACTCTTGATTTTACTGATGATCTTGACAATTGGCTAGTTTTATTTTATGGACTATATGTACACATACACATGTGTAGATGTATATTTTATTTATATATGTGTCATTTGACTATACATGACTATGTACATTTCACATGTTATTTCATGTCCACTTCTAGACATATTTTAGTACATTTCATGAGTTCTATATGATCATTTATATTTATTTGTATGTTGACTTTAATATTTTTGTATATGTACATTTTCATACGTTTTATTCCAGACTAGCTCTAGATATATATATCATTTCATGTGTTTTTTAATATAGTTGATTAAATGCACTCGCACGTATGTATTTTAGAAATTTTCAAGTATGCACTATAAATTAATGTCTAATCAAATTACAATATAGTTGTTTAACTGCACTCGCATGTATATATTTTAGACATTTTCAAGTATGCACTATAAATTAATATAGTTGATTAAATGCACTCGCACGTATATATTTTAGACATTTTCAAGTATGCACTATAAATTAATGTATAATCAAATTACAATATAGTTGATTAAATGCACTCACACATATATATGTTAGACATTTTCAAGTATGCACTATAAACTAATGTCTAATCAAATTACAATATAGTTGATTAAATGCACTCGCATGTATATATTTTAGACATTTTCAAGTATGCACTATAAATTAATGTCTAGTCAAATTACAATATTTAGATGTCATTGTTGAATGGAGTTTAAAACAATAATTTAATTTAAACTATAATTTCATTTGTCGATATTAAATATATACCTTGGATAGAAAATAACTCCTATTATGCACCTTATATATCCACATATTGCATTAATGGTTTAGATTTATAATATGTATGTATTATAAATTTTAAGTGACTAGGGTCGAATTCAACACATCATGTAATATAAAAAAATGATTAACTTTCAAAGTTCAATAAAATTACATGGTTATGTGATATAACCAATGTTAAACTAAATATTGATTAAATGTGACAATTTAATGCATTCCTTGTAGTTTACCATATATTCATAATAAACTAAGGGCCTAGTTTTAACTATTTTCCAATTAGCAAATATTCATTAGTAGACAAAAATCTATACTTGACATATATGACAATGCAAACTTATCACATCACTTTAATAGGTGTGCTTCTCATACCTCTTTTCTAATTAGATAATACAAAAACCAATATCTTACTTTTAAAATTTATCTATAGTCACTATGTGCTTTCATTCATGGCTTGGAAAATAGATTTGATACAACCTAAAAGAGGACACTTGATCTACCTCACCTTGATACAATGAAAATAAATAGCTCTAACATTCTTAAGTTCGAAGAGCGTGAAAACATAACAAATTGTCCACCATGAAGTAGTAAAAGTAGTCTTATGTTGATATTGGGGATTAATGAGTATTTGATTATGTGAGTAACAACCTTCCATAAATCAGAGAATCTCATGACCTATAGAAAATCAGCAACGATATATCAATATTGGATAAATTAAAGTCATATTTAAATGATGACTTATTAAGATCCATAAAATCTATATAATCCTTTTGGACACACTTAGTTGAATCCAACTCTAATGAAATTAACAACTTGGAAATTTATTGACCTCACATCAAGGTCACATATAGAAGGTCAAATAAGAATTTAAAACAATATATATATCAAAGACATAATTTGTATAAGATAAAATTAGAACAATATAAAATGTGATTTATAAGAATTGAAGTTCATACATCAAAGATGTAAGGCCAAACTAATGATCAGTAAAATTGGTGATAAACACACAATTCAGAGGTGGTTCCTAACTGAACAGTCCACTAAACCCTTGTAAAGACTCCATTTAATTATCAACCAAAGCTATTGTAAGCTTGTGATGATGTTGGCACTATATGTGCATCCAAAGATTCTATACTACCTATATCATCTAGTATAATTGTTTACACATGTGGGAAAAACATGAAACTGTGAAACAAGAAAAATATTAATTCTAGAACTATTGCTATGGGTACCTACAACTAAAGACTATGACTAGTTAACTATTAAAACTTGAGCGTTGTAACTACTAAAATTGTTAACTATGAATTTTAATGACTTGACTTTGAAGGTTGACATACTAAGACAAAACAAAACATAAATTACATGACAAGATCTCATTCATGATTTCCTTCTCATATAGGAAATGAAGAATCTAATTAAGATGAATGCAATAAATAAGAGCATCTACTGTAACAAAAAAAAATTAATGGTGAACAATTACCTTGAGTGACCCTTGATCAAGTTATTGTATCCACAAAGTAAACTCAAATCTAAACTCCTTGAATCAACTAAACATAACGATAAGTTCTAAAAACATCTCATTGCATATAACAAGATTTCACAATCTAACAAGAATCTTCAGAGATATCTTATTCATGAAAGCATAACTGGAAAACAAATATTGTTTGTGTAATAAAAACTATCACTATCTGAACATATCCACACGCTATATCTACTCCTCGACCATCGAGCCAACTATATAGGTTTGAGGGAGGTTTGTTAAAACAAGGACTGAAAACAAAAAATTAAATGTGAATCACCACTCCCCTATGAAATAGAGAGTGACTAATTTTGCATATCTAAAAAGGTGGAGGAAGACGATTAGGACTGGAACTTTTTTTCAATGGTATACCTGTTGGAGTTAAAATGACACTGAGAGGGGGGGTGAATCAATGTCTTAACAAATTTGACCAATTTTCACATATTCAAAAACATAGCTCAGATTTGATCTCAATATTATTCTGATTAATGCATTCATGATTTGAATGTAATCATTCATAAACAGAATTAAGAAAAGTAATCAACTCAACAGTGAACTGAAACAACAACACAGAAAAGTAGAGAGCACACAAAAGAACCAAGATACAAAAGATTTCCCAAGTGGAAAGACCTCCTGGGGTATAAAAACCACTCCCTAAATACCTTCCTGGCTTAATCTTCAAAACCACTTTTAACAATGCCTTATAGGCTAAATTTCTGAGCACCAACTCAAGGAGCACCAACCCCTCATTTAGAGACACCAATCTCAAGGAGTACCAACCCCTTATTTAGAGACACCAATCTCAAGGAGTACGAACCCCTTACAAAGATTACAGAATTACAATAAAAATATATCAGAGGATCTCTCTGTTTACAGTTAATTTCATAACACTCTACTTCTAATACTCTAGGAGCAATGTCCCAGTATTACATCCAGTTCCCTCTCTTGATTACGGCCAGAATCACTATCTCAGAATTACTGGCCAACAGCTCCTTCACTATTTTCAACATTGGTTTTTATATACATTCCAAGTGTGTCAGTTATGAAGAAATCTTCAACAAGCATTTTTCACAAGGTTCTAAAACTCTCTTGCTATTTTTAGAATCTGAAGCTGGATAATGATGATCTCTAGATGATGGTAAAAATCAGAGTAGTGCATATCTAGAAAGCTTTAATTTCTACGCTAAGTCAAGAGATTTCAAATTGTAACTGAAAGATTTTCATCAAAGCCATGTCTGCCTACTAACAGAAAATCATAACCTCTAAAATCTCAGAGAATATCTTGCCAGAGATTCGATACCAACCAAAGAAGTCTGTATGCAACTATATTTAGAAAAATCCATTAAATCAAAAAATGCAACAGCTCAAAAAGAACCTCGATGAATATCCTGTTATGTAGCCGTTTTGAGATTTGATGCCAATCCATGATGACAACCACAGAGTTTTGAGTCTTCGTAACTATTCGCTGAGACAACAATATAGTTCTGCCAAAGGTAATTAAACTGCCAAACAATCCCTTTAGATATCGCTTTCGCCAAGAGCCATCAGAGTTGGGAAGAACACATAACGAATACATCATGTCTCATTGATAGGCTTCCTTAGAGTATTATTCATTTGCTGTCGTTGTAACATAGTGGTTCTCTCGCCGAATGCATCCTTCTATCTGTCGCTTTGACATTATACCGAAGAAAAACCTTTGCCGATAAGACCTTTTTGTACACAGTCAGTGAGACAATATGTCTTCGGTGAGACCACATGCCGAATACAACACTCCTGCCGAAAGACTTCCACATGCATTAGTCAGGGAGACATCACCTTTTCGCTAAGACATCATATCAATAGCCATAAGTTTTACCGATAAGACTCCATATGCATACGGTCGATGAGACACACTTGAATTCGCTGAGATGTTGAACCGAATACTCCAAGTCTGGCCGAAGTGAATCCCATATGTGATGTCGGCAAGACAAAACCACTTTTCCGAGACCTATTTTGAAAACCCTAACTCTTGTCAATATGCATCCATCCACCATCAGTTGGTGTGACAAACTGATTTCGCTATAACCTCACGCCAAAGCCTTAAGCTCTTGCCGATGAATTTCCATTTTAATCTCTGATCGGTGTGACATACCAATATCGCTGAGACCACATACCGACGGAATAACATATGCCGATAGAGATCACTTTCAGTCATCGAAACAAAAGACAAGTCTTGCCGAAATATTCTTTCTTGTGTTGGTCTCCAAGACACAAAACGCTCGATGAAACATCATGCCGATAGGGATTTCTTACGCCGATGAACCACCTTATGAGTTATTCGGTAAGACCCAAATCAATTGGTAAGACCTCCCAGCGGTGAACAAATCTCATGCCGATAGGCTTTTCTTCTGTCGCCAAGACCATGAACACTGTCACGCCGAAAGCTGCTAGAATGTTAAATTCAATCGCCATAACATCGGAAATGTCTTTCCGATAGGCAACTCATACATTTCAAAGAGGATCGATGAGGTCCTGCCATTCTCACTCCAATATGAGTATGCTTGAGAGAGAAACAACCAAAGCCTGTGATATGCAAGGAGAACCATTCTGACAAAGAAACCATCTTTCAAACTCTATCAGTCAAAGATGTAGCATTCATAACTTGAACCAGAAAACTCATCACCATGAAAATGAACCATAACAAATAACTCTCTGTAATAGCCAAGAGACATCAAAGAAGTGCCATAATAAATCATATAGATTCAAACTGAGACTGATCATCAAAGAGAACCAACTGAAAGAGATTCTGAAATCAAGGACAAACTATAAACACAACTTAGATCCAACAAACTCCCCCTTTGTCCTTGATGGAAAAACACAAATGACTCTCCCCCTTTTTGCCTCAATGACAAAGGATAGAGGAGAAGAATGTGCAATGCTAGAAAACACAACTGAGAAGCCAACCAAGTACCATAAGAATAGGCTGCAAATAGAGCAATAGTGTAGCAGACATATTGTTTAACTTCACATCACCAATGCAAGATAGAGCATCATTCTGTAACACCACAACTTCACTCACTTAAAATGCACAGAAATTATCAGAGAAATCAGCTGTAACAACCTATACAATAACTCCCACTTCAAAATCAGAAACTTAATAACATCATGCAGATAATCTTTCTTCAAGGCAGCACACCAAAACTCTCTCCTTTTGTTTCTACCAAAAACATGAATTGAAGCAGCTTTCATTTAAATAACTTGCACTCACTTTCACACACAGCACTAAGTCCCAGCCATACATGATGAGGTTAATACTACCAGTCACCTTCCTTCCTTGAGACACAAATAATAGAGCATATCCCATCAACACACATAGTTCTCATGACTGTTGTAGCAACCTACTTAGATCACTATACCATACTCAGAAGACCACAACACTCAATTCTGTCATACCATCTTGCAAAAGACATTGTAAGTATCTTCATTCAACACACAATCTTAACTCAGCTTCTTCATGCAACACCAAATAATATTATCACAAAAATAATTCATAACATCAAACATGTTTTTCAATCACTATTCTCCAATGATAATTCCATCAACATCCCTTCAAAAACAAAGGCTTTCTTAACTTTAATAAGTTGAGGAACTCACCTATATATCTCCACATCACTCAAGGATGTCATAAGGATGTACCATTATTTCCAAAACCCAAGCAACCAAAGGGTTCATTTAAAAATAAAGTGCACTGTCATTCCAAAAACTTCTGAAAACTATCAACCACTAGACCAAACAAAAACATTTCTTAACATCTTATACCACCAAAAGTAAATGCAAGATGCCATACCTCATTCTAGACTCCATAGGGGTAAAATATATTACCATAATAGACTCTCCCTGAGTCTTTGCTTCTTCTCAAGACCTGGAAGGCAACACTTGTGCAAGGAGTGCACAAGGGGTTTTCTCGTAAGCATCTTTATTGCACTTCTTGTCATCTTGATTTCTCTTTCTTCTCCACTCCAATGAAGAATTTTTCACTTGTTTGCTTGAAGTACCTGTCTTTCTATTGAATCTGCATTGTTGTACTTTATGTCCAGTGTTATTACATCTGAAACAAATGACTTTGTGATTGTTCTGAGAAATAGAGGACTTCCTACAGACTTTTGCAGCATTGTTCCCTACATTATCCTCACTTGTATTTATTCTATAGTCTCTTCTCAAGTGACCAAAAATGTTACAATTGTAACACACCACATCCTTATTTCTAGGGACATTAGAATGATTCTTATTTGACCATCTTATGCAATCAATTGCCTTATGACCATAGTCATTACAAACATAACAATATCCTTGGAAAGAATGATTATACCTGAAAGAATGATCATGCCAAGGATTTGAAGATCTGAACACATTTTTCTTTTCTCTATTAATAAATTTAGATTGTCTTCTAGTGTCCATGTTATCCTTTGATGCAGCAATACTGTAACCAAGATCAACCTTCATTCTTGGTGTTTGCTTGGTTGTAAACTTCTTTCCATCTGAAGTAGTAAACACTGTTTCATGTTTAGATTTGTCTGCAGAGCTTTGTCCAACCTCATATCCAACTCCTGTAGGATCTTTAGAATGCTTTTGTCTACCCAACATCTCATTCAATATATTAGTACTATGATCAAATTTCTGAATTTTACCAGATTGAGCATTGATACATTCAAGCTCTTTTCTTAAAGCAACTACTTCTTCTTCAAGTTTTAGACAAACAATCTTTTTAATCTCCAAATCAGAACTCACAACATTTGCAATCCTCTTATATTCTTCAATTTCAATTTTCTGACTTATAATCATATCATCCTTAAGAGTTAGTTCTTTTAACAAGGAATCATTATCTGAATATTTCTTTAAAGAATCAATCTCATTTTCTAGTTTATTACACAACTCATCCTTGTCTTTTAACTTGACTTCCAAACTCTCTTTTTGCTGAAGCTGTCTTGTTAACAACTGGTTTTCTTTTCTAAGTTGTTTAATAGTATCTAAGGCACATAGGAGTTCACCTTCCAAATCAACCTCACTTTCTGGTTCATCATATTCCAGTTCAGAGTTAACTTCATCCAAAGATTAATCTACATTTACACAAGTTTCTTGATCATCTAAATATTCATTAATGATCTCCCTAGACTTCTTTTCAAAATTATAAAGGTTTACACCTTCTTCACTCTCGGATGATTCACAACTTATTTCAATATCAAAAGATATCTCCTCTTGTAACTCACTATTCTGATTCATTTCAGTCAACTTGTCCCAAACTTCCTTAGCACTGCTGTAATGAATGACTTTTGTAATGAGTTTATTTGGCAAGTTATTAAGAATAGCATTTATAGCTCTGGTATTGAATTCAAGAGCTTTCATCTTCTCAATAGAGGAAGGAGATGTTGCAGATGTAGTACAACCCTTTTCTACTGCTTCCCACACTTCAGATCCTAAAGAATGTAAGTATGTTTCCATCTTATGTTTCCATATAATAAAGTTTGTTCCTTCAAACTGAGGAGTTCTAGATCTAGGATATTCTACCATTTCAGATCTATTGTTTATGAATTCTTCATCTTTAATCCTTATACTAGATTTAGGTTGAACATGATGATCAACATTTTTATGACATCTTTTTCCCTTATTCCTTCTATTCTTTCCCATATTTACAAAACTACTCCAAGAAACCAGGAACAATCCTAGGTGGTTTAGACCTATCAGAGGACCCTAGGCTCTGATACCAATTGTTGGAGTTAAAATGACACTGAGAGGGGGGGTGAATCAGTGTCTTAACAAATTTGACCAATTTTCACATATTCAAAAACATAGCTCAGATTTGATCTCAATATTATTCTGATTAATGCATTCATGATTTGAATGTAATCATTCATAAACAAAATTGAGAAAAGTAATAAACTCAACAGTGAACTGAAACAACAACACAGAAAAGTAGAGAGCACACAGAAGAACCAAGATACAAAAGATTTTCCAAGTGGAAAACCCTCCTGGGGTGTAAAAACCACTCCCTAAATGCCTTCCTGGCTTAATCTTCAAAACTACTTTTAACAATGCCTTATAGGCTAAATTTCTGAGCACCAACTCAAGGAGCACCAACCCCTCATTTAGAGACACCAATCTCAAGGAGTACCAACCCCTTACACAGATTACAGAATTACAATAAAAATATATCAGAGGATCTCTCTATTTATAGTTAATTTCATAACACTCTGCTTCTAATACTCTAGGAGCAATGTCCCAGTATTACATCCAGTTCCCTCTCTTGATTACGGCCAGAATAACTATCTCAGAATTACTGGTCAACAACTCCTTCACTATTTTCAACATTGGTTTTTATATACATTCCAAGTGTTTCAGTTATGAAGAAATCTTCAACAAGCATTTTTCACAAGATTTTGAAACTCTCTTGCTATTTTTAGAATCTGAAGCTGGATAATGATGATCTGTAGATGATGGTAAAAATCAGAGTAGTGCATATCCAGAAAGCTTTAATTTATGTGCTAAGTCAGGAGATTTCAAATTATAACTGAAAGATTTTCATCAAAGCCATGTCTGCCTACTGACAGAAAATCATAACCTCTAAAATCTCAGAGAATATCTTGCCAGAGATTCGATACCAACCAAAGAAGTCTGTATGCAACTATATTTAGAAAAATCCATTAAATCAAAAAACGCAACAGCTCAAAAAGAACCTTGATGAATATCCTATTATGTAACCGTTCTGAGATTTGATGCCAATCCATGATGACGACCACAGAGTTTTGAGTTTTCGTAACTATTCGCTGAGACAACAATATAGTTCTGCCGAAGGTAATTAAACCGCCAGACAATCCCTTTAGATATCGCTTTCGCCAAGAGCCATCAGAGTCGGGAAGAACACATAACGAATACATCATGTCTCATTGATAGGCTTCCTTAGAGTATTATTCATTCGATGTCGCTGTAACATAATGGTTCTCTCGCTGAATGCATCCTTCTATCTATCGCTGTGACATCCTGTTGTCAGGGAGACGCTTTGTAGATTTCGCTGTGTTTCACCGAAAATACTTTATCCCTTATAATTTGTTGTAACATAATGTTTTTCTTGCTGATGAGCCTTCTATCTTATGAGTGTCGTTATAGCTTACCGTCATCGGGGAGACCTCTCGTAGAAAGCTTGAGTCATACCGAAAGTCTTTATCATTTCCAAGTCGCCAAGATAAGAGCACACTTACACCGAGATGTGTCCTTCATCCGCCTTCACCAAGACAATGTGTAGTCGGGATGACATCTTATAGAGCATCCTGTGTCTTACCGAAAGCTCACGTTTTCATTCCTGTCGCCATGACATATCGCTTTCGGGGAGACCTCATATAAATATCTTCGTTATACTGAAACACCCTGAATTCACCTCAGATCGCCAAGAGAGAACAAATCTCACACCGATAAAGTCCTTTTGAATTCCATCGGCGAGACATATCAAAGTCGGGGAGACCTCTTGTAGAGCACACCATGTCTTTCCAAAAGTCTTCATCCACTTTTGTGTCGCTGAGACAAGACAAACCTTTCGCCAAAAGCCCCTCTTTAGACTTAGTCGCCAAGACTTGACGGGTTCGCTGAGACTCTACATCAAAACACATGAGTATTACCGAAATCCCACGTGATCATTCCTATTCGCCGAGACAACTCAATACTTATGCTGACAAGGTCTATATGAATTCCATCAGTGAGACCCACAGGGTTCGCTATGACATTATACCGAAGAAAAACCTTTGCCGATAAGACCTTTTTGTACACATTCGGTGAGACCACATGTCGAATACAACACTCTTGCTAAAATAATTCCACATGCATTAGTCGGGGAGACATCACCTTTTCGCTAAGACATCATATCAATAGCCATAAGTTTTACCGATAAGACTCCATATGCATACGGTTGGTGAGACACACTTGAATTCGCTGAGATGCTGAACCGAATACTCCAAGTCTGGCCGAAGTGAATCCCATATGTGATGTTGGCGAGACAAAACCACTTCGCCAAGACCTATTCTGAAAACCCTGACTCTTGTCGATACGCATCCATCCACCATCGGTTAGTGTGACAAACCAATTTCGCTATAACCTCACACCAAAGCCTTAAGCTCTTTCCGATGATTTTCCATTTTAATCTTCGATTGGTGTGACATACCAATATTGCTGAGACCACATACCGACGGAATAACATATGCCGATAGAGATCACTTTCAGTCGTCAAAACAAAAGACAAGTCTTACTGAAATATTCTTTCTTGTGTCAGTTGCCAAGACACAAAACGCTCGATGAAACATCATGCCAATAGGGATTTCTTACACTGATGAACCACCTTATGAGTTATTCGGTAAGACCCGACTCAATCGGTAAGACCTCCCAGCGGTGAACAAACCTCATGCCGATAGGCTTTTCTTCTGTCACCAAGACCACAAACAATGTCACGCCGAAAGCTGCTAGAATGTTAAATTCAATCGCCATAACATCAGAAATGTCTTGCCGATAGGCAACTCAAACATTTCAAAGAGGATCAGTGAGGTCCTACCATTCTCACTCCAATATGAGTATGCTTGAGAGAGAAACAACCAAAGCATGTGATATGCAAGGAGAACCATTTTGACAAAGAAACCATCTTTCAAACTTTGTCAGTCAAAGATGTAGCATTCATAACTTGAACCAGAAAACTCATCACCATGAAAATGAACCATAACAAATAACTTTCTGTAATAGCCAAGAGACATCAAAGAAGTGCCATAATAAATCATATAGATTCAAACTGAGACTAATCATCAAAGAGAACCAACTGAAAGAGATTTTGACATCAAGTACAAACTATAAACACAACTGAGATCCAACAATACCATAAATGTGGATTGTAGAAATAGTCACATTAGCTTCCCGATCAAATCAAACTCCTTCTCCCTTCAGTGGTCTTATTAAAGGACATGGTGATTCATAATCATCCTCATTAATAAACACCTCTATTTCTATAACTATTGTGTTCTTATTCTGGAATCTCTCTTAAATCATTTTCTGAAATCCTTTGGTTGTGGGTTGTGCTCCCTAGTTCTTGCAAGCTATAGTTTTCTTGCTCTGGATTCTCTACTACAAGGAGTTAGTTCATCTAACATATACACAATACTAATAACCACAAATTAAGCATAGATTCATACTGCATTTCATACACACACACAATTAATCATGCAATTAACAACATATTATGATCATATTCCCATACATCAAAACCAGGTTCAAGTTTCCTGAAATATATAAAAAGATATTAAATGTTTAGGAATATATATGAAATGAGTATCTAGAAATGCCTAAAAGTATGAACTAAACAATACAAAAATAGCTAATACTTGGTCTCATCATTTCCCCCCCCAACTATGATATTGCTCGTCCTCAAGCAATCAATTTAGGACTGAAGGTTGTATTTCAAGGTCATTTCCTTGAAATTTGTAACCACGTTCACTCATGTTCCCTGTTTCAAGTAGTAGCCTCCATAACATGAAAGTATTTTCCATTTGAAATGTTTTGCCTCTTCCCTTTCTGCATTTTGTTTCCCTATCCAATGTGGCACTGGATATAGGAGTATTGGTGGATGGAAGGTAAGAGGTACCCATGAGAGTCATTTTTCCCTGGCAATCTCTATACACCTATGAAAACTTTCAAGCATGGCTACAAAATTGTATAATGAGTGAGGTTCCTTTTTATGCAATTTAGGAGTCAGTTCTTCCCACCTCCCTTGCATAAATTTACAAGCATGATAGATGAGACCTACAAATAGCTATTACATCTTGACATAATCATTCTCTCTAACATTTATGATTATCCTACCTACACCCTTATACTTTGGGAGAGTTATCCATTCCTCTATAACTATACTAGGGTATTTTGAATCTTTCCTAATCTGGAGAGCAATAGATTTCTCTCTCTCAACATAATCTTGTATTATTTCACCCCTCTGTTGTTTGTTCTTGAAGTAAGAAGCTAGTGCTCCAATCTGTAAATCCCCCACAAACATCAATGGGTTCTATTTGTATCATTTGATAGAGCAAGGTTGTGTAGGTAAAATTCACACAATTGATCGTGTATATTTGGTGTAGAATTAGAAAAAACATTTAAAAATTCAAATTTCATGCTTAGAGCAATTGGTAGATTACTAATTAGCTGGCTGAATTGAAAACACATTAACTTTTCTTGTAAAAACAAAGCATAAACCTTGGCAAGTGGCCTACATTTGAGGATTTGTGTAGCCTTGTCTATAATTTTCTCAATCCTGAATGTCATATTTTTCGATTAAATTTCCTTTTGCTCAAGATTCCTAGCATGGTTATCTGATATTTTTACTTTTTCCTTCTTCCATGCTTCTTTTTGCTCAGAGAATTCAATAGTTCTTTTCCATAATTCATATCCTAGGGACATAACAGTAGGACCAGTTGGAGTTCTAGCTTAAGGAGGTCTACCTTTAGTCACAGGTTATTTATTCCCTGTTTCTACTAGAGCAAGTTGTGCAAGAACATCTAGGTTAGACCAATGTTCAAATTTATGCAATTTCTCCTCCAACTCTTTAATTTTCACGCCCCTTTCATTGTCCTTCAACTGATAACTTTCCAACAATTCTTCCAATTGCTTTATTTTTTCAAGTGCTTCCTACAATTCTTTCTTAACATTCCTCTCTTCAATAAAAAAATCATCTTTATCTAAAAATTGATTATCTTCTCATATCATCTTCACAACCCTCACTATCAGGGTTTTGTAGGGCTCTCTTTCTCATTTTTCTAGCAACAAAGGAATCCTCTAAATCAGATTCAAAGGTGCTTGAGAAATACCATTGTGGTTTGACCAGTGTTTGTACATTCTCATGGGGAAATTCTTTTAATTCTGAATCTATTTTAATTGCAACAACACCTTCTTTTTGTTTCCTGCATGTACCCCTCAGTGCCCCTTTCCCTCTTAAGTGATGAGACTGCCTTGTCGGTCTTTTTTGCCTTGATGTAGGCCTAGAAGAAGGCCTAGTTTTCCTTTTCTTGGATCTTGATGTCTTCCTAGGGGTATGGGTTTCTTTCTTGTCCTCTGTTGTGGGTTATTACGCAGAGGCTGCAAGTTGAGTATCCTACATACCCTAGTTTTTTCTCATCCTTGCTATGGGTAGGTGGAGAAAGGGGGTCAAAGGACCCTTTCCTTTTAGACATAGCAGGTTCTTCTACTTTATCTTGTATAGCATGTTCCTCTAAAATATTATCAATGTGGTTACAATTGATAAAGCTTTCCCATGAAATTTGTGGATGTTGAATTCTCGCTCCTTTTAACCAATAGGGTGACCAAACAATAATATGACAAAAAAATGTTATTCCTTTTTCTTTTGTATTCAGAGCCCATTCTTTTCAATAGATTATAGAGAAAATTTGGAACATTAACTCTTTTATCATGACAAAGATGACTCAAGATTTTTAAATGAGCTGTATATAATAAGGATTTGTTACCCTCATATGTAAGATACATAATGATATATGAAGCAACAGAATCCCAAACCCATGGCAAGGATAATCTTTTAGTACGTTGGGAGGATGAGTCCATATTTTCTCCATGTTCTCTAAATTAATATCTAGCAACAACAGCATTTGCCCTTACTAGAAAATCCTCTACTTCCCTTGGGAAACCAGACACTTCTACAATTGCAGACTCTAAAGCATCAACCTTCAAACCCTTAACTACTACTTCATCATGCTATAGTGTATCTACAAATTGCTTTGTCATGTCTTCATTATATTCTATCAACATCAAGAAATAGTCCATCCATCCAACATGTTGGAAATAGGTGACACCAATCTATCTTCCAATAGTTGATTGTGTGCAAATGGCTCTCTTCAAATTATATCACCACCCATGGTGACAATTTGCTTTGTTATATTCAAATTCCCTCAAATTTTATGTTTATCACTTTGCTTGTGTGCTTGTGTTTTCCAAATGTACCTACTCTACCCCTTATCTTTCCTTTTAAATTTGAATTATAGACGAGTTGTGTTGCAGAATGGGGAAAAATAGAAAACAAAATGGCAAAGGATTTTCTAGAAATTATTTGGGTTTTTAAAAATCAAGAATGAAAATGAAAGGTACTACTTCCCCCCTCCCAACTAAAGGTTTTAAGTGTCCTCACTTAATTGCAATTGTTTTAGCAGAGGGTGAAGTGATGCATTGGAAATAATGAAAATGATATGAAGCATGAAAAATTCATTATGGAAGCATGTAAAAACACAATTGACATCTATGATGATTATGGAAAATTAATGTGTACCTGTAGAAGTGTGGTGAACTAAAACTCAGCTCATGTGAATTTGATTTTAACTACCTGCAACAAGATATGATGTGACTCTTTATAATTGTAATGGGTGATGAATGATGTAATTGAATAGCATGTGGTAAATGATGGTTGTGAAAGGTTGTGTGATGTATGGTGACGAGATTTGAAATAAACTACATGTCACATGGATATCGAGAAAAATGATATGAATGGTACGTGGGATGAGGTGGATGAAGTTGTATGTAGTGAATGTTGGAAAAACAAGGATAGACAACTGAGAGGGGGGGTGAATCAATTGTCATAGATTATTTAAACTTTTCAATATTAACTCAAACTTAACTTAACCCAATTTCAGATCTGATGCATGAACAATAGACCATAAACAATCAACACTTCAGAAACACAAAGAACACCAAGATTTTTTATGTGGAAACCCTATTAGGGGAAAAACCACGGTGGATGTTAGTCCACAATATTATACCCTGTTAAAAGTATAATGAAAAATAATGGGAATACACATGCATTCAGGCACACTGCCTAGAGCTCACTACTCAAATACAAGAGGGCTCACTTCCCAAGGAATACATAGCAATTCAGATTAGATTCGCAAGGTATGAACTGAGAAAATAGCTTCTACAAAAGCTTGATTACAGTTCTAGTTAAGCACAGAAATACTTCTTCACACTCTGCTCTGTAATCGAATGAATAGATCATTATTCACACACTTTCACTTTCTTTGGCTCTTCCTCACTTCACACACACACTAACTTCACACAAACAACCATTCTTATATATCTGCAACCTAGATTTACATCAACAACTTTGTCGGACAAAATATAAAACATATTACAATGTCGGCCCTAGATTTACAAATAAATTTTTAATGTGAATCAAACACCATTAGCTAATATTATGATGCGACCCAAAACAATATCGTCGACTACACAAAACATTCAAATTTAAGTCTCCAAGGATCTGCAACACGTTACAACCATCATGTCATCCAAGAACATGAAAACCTAAACACACAAGAAAAATCTTCGACCACAAGCACATCGATCAACGCAGACATACAAGGATGAGAATGATCTAGAAGAATCCACAAGCAACAAGAACTAACAGAGAAGCATCCGCAGCAACAGAAATTACCAAAATCACATAAACTTTAATAAAGATCACTGACATAAACCGCATAAAAACTGTCAGAACACAACTATTCATAACACAATCAAAACTTCACACGAACCTCTAAAAATTTTGATGGATAGACTAGATACTCTCAGCAATAAACCATTTATTCCACAACAACTAATCTTCAATTTACTGAGCAAGACACCTTCATGACCTTCACTATTCCATTGGTAACCTGTAACTCTTTCTTTAACAATTTTCTCAATATCCTTGACATATACATCCTTCAATACAATAGTGCTAATAGTGTTGACATCAATGACAACCACATATTAGCAACACAACCACAACATCTAATAATTTCCCCCTTTGGCATTGATGGAAACACATGACGTGAAAAATACCATCAACACAACTACACTTACTCCCCCTTAGGTTCTGACTCTTCTCCTCAATTGCTTTTCTCCCCAAAAATATTTTTCACATTTCTCTTCTCCCCCTTTAACATCAATGGAAAAGATAAGAATTATCATCCCATATACAAGCTATGAACTGCATATCTGTACATCTGACTACTCCCCCTGAGTAGCAGCCACGGAAACATCAATCCAGATGAGAATATAGCTTTGAAGCATATGGATCGATGCAAGAAAATGCATCTTTAGTTCATATCAAGAGGGGTAATCAACCCTAGCATCCCTCTGAGATACACAAAAGCATCCTTCAACAACGGTTTGGTGAAAAATTCCACAATTTGTTCTTTGGAAGGCACATACTCTAGTCTAATTTCTTTCTCACTCACTTTCTCCCTCAAGAAGTGAAACTTGATTGATATATGCTTGGTCTTAGAGTGTAGCACCAGATTCTTTGATATGTTAATTGCACTTGAGTTGTCATAGTCTATGGCAATAGGCTCATCATATACTACTCGGATATCTTTCAACATTTGTTTCATCCACATCACTTGAGTACAGTTATTTGCAGTAGCAATATACTCTGCCTCAACAGTAGATAGAGAAATGGAATTTTTCTTTTTACTCATCCAAGACACCAGCTTCTTTCCTAGGAAGAAAGCACCACCACTAGTACTTTTCCTATCATCTACATCCCCTTCCCAATCCATGTTAGTATATGCACTCAAAGTAATATCATCATCCTTAGGGTACCAAAGCCCAAAATCAATTTTTCCTTTCAAATATTTGAAGATTCTCTTTACAATAGTCACATGAGACTCTTTTGGATCAGCCTAAAATCTAGCAACCATACATACAACATTCATAATGTCTGGTCTAGTCTGAGTTAAGTAGAGAAATCCGCCAATCATTGACCTATATCTTGTTTGATTTTCCTTAGGAGAATCATCATTTTGTGTTAACTTGCATCTGGTTACCATGGGAGTACCAACAGGCTTTGAGTCTTCCATGCCAAACTTCTTCAGTAGCTCTCTCACATATTTGGACTAAGATATGAAAATCCCTTTGTCTAACTAAGTAACTTGCAATCCTAGAAAGAAATTAATCTCTCCAATCATACTCATTTCAAATTCACTCTTCATTTCATCAACAAATTTCATACATAGATTGTCATCTCCTCCAAAAATAATGTCATCAACAAAGACCTCAATAATCAACTCTTTGTCATGATCCAATTTGAAATACAAGTTGTTTTCAGTAGTACCTTTATTGAATCCAAGCTTTAATAATTATTTATCCAGTCTAGAATACTAGGCTATGGGGGCTTGCTTGAGTCCATATAGAGCTTTCTTTAATTGAAAAACCATGTCTTCATTGTCAGTCAGTTGAAATCCATCTGATTGTTCAACATATACCTCTTCTTCTAGCTCACCATTCAGAAAAGTTGACTTCAAATCCATTTGATAGACTTTATAGTTCTTATATGTAGTATAAGAAAGAAATAATCTTACAACTTCAATTATGGAAACAGGGGCAAAGGTTTCTTCAAAATCAATACCTTCCATTTGTGAATACCCTTTACATACCAGTCTTGCTTTATTTCAGACTACTTCACCTTGTTCATTCAGCTTATTCTGAAAGACCCATTAAGTACCAATCACATTTTTATCTTTAGGTTTGGGAACAAGAATCCATGTATCATTCTTTTCAATCTGCATAAGTTCTTCCTTCATAGCTTCCATCCAGTATTCAACATTGCAAGCTTCATTGACATCTTTAGGCTCAATCTTGGAAATTAGGCAATACTCTTCTTCAATCTTTCTTCTAGTTTGCATACCTTTATTCTTGTCTCCTATAATTTGATTTTCAGAATGATTTAGCTTTACATACCTCAAAACCTTAGGATTCTCTCGAACTTCTAGTTCTTTTGTTCTTTCTTCTTCACTTCCATTTGTCTCTCCTTGACTTTCTTGATTTACCGGAATGATTTGAAGTTGATGTTGTTTCTGAGCATTCTTCCCTTTGTTTGTACTGTCTTGCTGGTCATCTAAATCATATCCACAATATCTAGATGATCTATCAAAATCCTCATAAACTCTAACATTTTCACTTTCAACCATTTTTCTCAATCTTCTATTATAGCATCGGTAGGCCTTGCTTTTAGTAGAGTAACCTAGAAAGATTCATTCATCGCTCCTTGCATCAAACTTGCATATGTCCTCATCTCTCTTAATATAACATTTGCTTCCAAAGATCTTGAAATATTTAACAGTAGGCTTATAACCAAACCATAGTTCAAAAGGAGTCTTACCAGAATTACCATTGACATTTACCCAGTTTAAAGTGTATACAGCAGTGCTAATAGTGTTGACATAATTGACAACCACATATCAGCAACACAACCATGGCATCCAATAGTGAAATGATAGTTATGATGTAGCATGTACTGTGGAATAAAGTGTATTATGGATGGCCATGCAATTAATACAACAGAAATTTTAAAAATTTTAACAGGCAAGTGCTACGGGTGCCTACATCAACAGGTATTTTCTAAATTTTGTCGCCTATAGGCATGAAGCTACAAGTCCCTATTGCATCATGGAATGTGCTTGAAAATTATTTTTGACTATTATCACACGTGTTATGTGTGCATGTGATATGTGGTGGGAAATTATACCTGATTGACCTTAGTAGGTGAGTTATGTAGCTCATTTGTTGAGTCAATTGGAGAACTTATTGCATATGTTGTTGAATTTGTGATGTCTAGTACAATGTCTTTATTAGAATCATTGTCTGGTCCATTTTGGTGTATTAATGAAAGAAGGAATTTGGCATTCTGCTCTAGCTTTTAATAAAGTTTTAATCTATGACCATTAACCAATAGTGAAAATATGACTACATCAATTGTTTGCAGTTGTACTGCTCCATTTGGGAATACTTGTTATATCTTATATGGGCCCAACCATCTTGTCTATAATTTTCCTTTATAGTCCATGTACCTTGAGTCATAGAGCAAATCCCAATCACCCACACTAAACTCCTTTATTTTGATGAATTGATCATGCCATCTAATTCTCTATTTTTGAACAACCTCAGTGTGGTGCATAGCTTCCATCCTAATTTCATCTAATGCATTCAAATTATGTAATCTCTCCTTTTGTGCTATTGTCAAGTTCATATCCAGTTCAACTGTTGTCCTCAATGTCTTGTATTCAAATTCAATACTAAGTACTGTTGTTTTTCCATACACCAATTCATATGGTGTGAACCCTATTGCAGTCTTCCAAGTTTTCCTATAGGCCCAAAATGCCTCCTAGCTTCCCAATCCTTCTTGTGAATTTGCACCTAGCTTCCCAATCCTTCTTGTGAATTTGCATTGTCTTGGTCAGAATGTTTTCAATCTCCCTATTTGTTACTTCCACATGTCCATTGGCTTGAGGGTGGTAGGGGTTTTGAATTCCTATGCCTTATCTCATATTCCTTGACTAATTTGGTGATTAGCTTTGATGTAAATTGGGGACCTTGATCTATTACAATTTCTATTGGCACTCCATACCTTGTAAATATGTCTTCATATAGAAATTTTGCCACATTTCCATCTCTAGAAAATTGCAATGCTTTAACTTCTACCCACTTTGTTAGATAATTTGTGCATACCAAGATATACTCCTTGTTGTTTGATGCTAGTGATATTGAGCCAATAAAGTCCAACCCCCATTTATCAAATGGTGTTAATACTAACTATGGTTGCAAAGGAATCTCATCTATTTTAGTTGCCATGCCCATCCTCTGACACCTGTCATAGCTCCTTGTGTATTTCACGGCATCCTTATGAATAGTTGGCTAGTAATAGCCAATGGTGATAATCTTGAGTGATGTCCTCTTTGATACAAAGTGTCCCCCACAAGGTTCATCATGGCAGGCTTTGAGGATATCATAGACCTCATCTTCCCTTATGCATCTCCTCATAATATTGTTTGGACCTATGTAAAATAAATAACCAACTATACAAGAGTAGGGAAAATTTTTGTGTACCAATTGTCTCTTTTATCTAGGGGGGAAATGAGGTGGTATTTATCTTGCTACTAGATAATTGGAAATATCAGCAAACCATGATGTGTGCATAGATAGAGAATATAAATGCTCAACTAGAAAGGAATCATCAACAACATCTTCTCCTAATTGAGTTGGTAGTCTGGGCAAAAAAATTGCCACTACATTTACTTTTCTAGGCTTATCCAATATGGTGATGTCAAATTCCTAAAGCAATAACAACCATCTAACAAGTCTACCACCAACCACAAATTTATTCATTAAATGCCTTATTGCAGTGTGATCAGTTTGGATGAAGATTGGATATCCTATGATGTAGTGTTTGAACTTTTTGATTGCATAGACAACTTCCAACATCTCTTTTTTCTATTACTATGTAGTTTATTTATGCTCCTTGCAAATTCTTGTTGATGTAGTAGATAGCATACTCTTTATTACCTTCCTTCTATCCAAGCACTACCCCTATAACAAAATCAAAAGAATCTATGTATGTGGAAAGGCAAGGTCCAGTTTGGCCCTCTCAAGATAGGTGTTTTGGTCAATATTGTCTTGAGTGCTTCAAAAGTGTGTTGGCATTTTGTGGTCCACTCAAATTCTACATCCTTTGTGAGTAAAACAAATAAAGGGTTTGCAATTTTACTAAAGTTTTGAATAAATATTCTATAGTATCCAACATGTCCTAGAAAACTCCTAACATCTCTTTATTTTTGTGGCACAAGGAGTGTGAAGATTATCTCAAATTTATTTAGAACCACTTGAATCCCTTCACTTAATACAAAATGTCCTAGCACAATCCCTTGGGTCATCATCATGAAACATTCCTCATGACTCAAGGATAGGTTGTGTTCTTAACACCTTTTTAAGACTTTCTCTAGGTTATTAAGTGCTTCATCATATGTTTCCCCATAAGTTGTGAAATCATCCATGCAAATTTCCATAGAGTCATGTACAAAATCTGAGAATATACTTAGCACTACCCTTTGGAAAGTGGTTGGAGCAATACATAGCCCAAAGGGAAGAACACAATAAGCATATGTGCCCCAAGGGCATGTAAATGTTATTTTATCCTCATTCTCTAGAGCTATTCTGATTTGGTTATAGCCACTAAATCCATCTAGAAAGGAGTACTTTTTACTTGCTAGGGAGTCAAGCACTTGATCAATGAATGGTAGTGGAAAGTGATCTTTTAGTGGCTGCATTTAATTCTCTATAATCCACAAACACTCTACATTTCCCACATTTCTTTGGGACAATAACTAGAGGTGATACCCATTAACTATCATAAATGGGGTAAATGAAACCCGCATCAAGTAATTTGTATAATTCAATTTTGACTATATCTCTTAGTGCACAGTTCATTCTCCTCTAGGGTTGCTCAATTGGTTTGAAACCATCATTAATGTATATCTTTTCATGTCATGGTAATCCCATGCAAAGGTTGTTACATGTTCCTTTAGCACAATGGTCAGGGAAGTCTGTTGTTCAATAGTTAATTCACTGCTAACATTTAATGTTTTACCCGATATGATTTCTAAAGTCTTAGATGTTGTTTGCACAGATGAAAGGTCAAGTCCTAATATGTCTGGGACACATTGTTGTGGTATAAAAGAATGGAAAATTTTAGATATTGACTTTGATGAACTTGCAAGGATAATATTTTTCAAAGGATCTTGTAGACATGTCAAATAGTCTTGTTGATGTGGGTCCCTACTACAATTATTATGTATGATGTGTGCTATCAATTCATCCTCATCTTGGATTCCTAACAAAGGATTGTGTTCAATAGTCATGAGTGTTTGAAAGTACTATTCTTACTCATCTAGGGTAGGCCAAATGGTCTTCTTTAAGTCTGCATGAGGATGGGTTGGTGGATAAAGGACTAACTTTTTAGTCATGTTTTCATTTGAGATAATCATGTTTCGAGACCTAAAACCTATAAATACATCTATTATTGATAACCATGGTCTTCCTACAATAATGGGATAGCCTACAAAGTTATCCTTTAGCTACAATACCATGAAATTTGTAGGGTACTCCCATGAATCCAATGTTATGACCAATTCCTTAGTGATGCCCTCAAGTTTAACTGTTGACCTATCTGTCAATTGTAGAATAGTGGGTGTAGGTCTAGGGTTTATTAATGGTAATAGCTACATTGTTTCCTTAGTCATCACATTAATAGATGCCCCCAATTCAATCAAGGTATTATTTATGAGAGTTTCATTTATCTTAACATCTACCATAGGACTCCTAGGATCTACATACTTAGGGACAGTTATTTTTCCCAATATATTGTCAGCAAGTTTCCCTAAGACATGTACAATCTGAGGGTATTTTCCTTCCTTCCTATATTTTTAAGGAAAATTTCTCTCACTATTTTAGTGTAGATGGGAATCTCCTTGATGGCTTGGATGAGGGGTTATCTTTATACACACATCCTTAAGTTGTCCAAACAAGTCAGTTTTAGCTTGGGTTTGATCTCTTTGCATAGCTAATCTTTTAGGGAAAGGAGGCTCTGGACTTGTATTTGTTGGGTGGTGTTGGTTTGACTCAGCCCCCTTAGGTTGGTTGTCCAATGTCTTTGTTGGAGGTTCCTCATCAACCAACTCTGTGATTTGAGGGGATGAAGGTCTAACCAATTGTTTTCCTAATCTAAGGTGGACATCACTCACCTCTACCCCATAATTAGGGTATTGAATAGCCTCATTATTATAGGCATGTTAAACAAGCTTGTTATTTGGGTTATGTGTAGGTTGGGCTGGAAATTGAGGTGCTCTAAGTGGCTA
The DNA here is from genome assembly GCA_007258455.2 of Sequoia sempervirens. NCBI lineage: Eukaryota > Viridiplantae > Streptophyta > Pinopsida > Cupressales > Cupressaceae > Sequoia > Sequoia sempervirens. The sequence continues at coordinate 27,235,696 of VDFB02000015.1, forward strand.
AGGTGATGGATTTGTTGGATTGGGCATGATGGCTTGTTGTTTTGGATGCAAAGGATGTTGTGGTTGTCGATAATCTATATTTTGGTTTTTCCATTGTTGTCCTTTTTACCATTGAAGCTTCCATTGGTTTTGTTATGGTGGCCATTGAGGGTTTTAGTTGGATCCTTAATATTTTTTTTGTGGCCACATATTTTTGTTTATGTTGGTTCCAGTTTGGTTGAGGATTTTTCCATTGGTTCTATATATTTACCCAAGGTTGAGGGTTCCAACTAGAGAAATTTTGGTTGCTAATTGAAAATGGCATATAATTTATAAGGATCTTGAGGCATACCTTGTCTTGGCTACCATGGTTTCCTTTGAGAAACATAGAAAACGTATCCATCTTCACCCTCCAGTGCTTGAAAGTTTGTTTTCCCCGGTTTGTCCTCACAAATACTTGCCACTCTTTTGCACTTGTAATTAGCTTTTCTCTATCTACAATTAGGGCAGTATTCAGTAAGGATTACCTCTACCTCTTATTGCTTCTTCTTCACATCTATAGTGTCCAATTGGGTATCCAAATGGCTTATATGATGTCTTCTTTCATGTTTGACAGTAGGCTACTTAGCTTCACTCTAGAGACCCCATTTGATGTCTTGTTGATGGAAGATTTTTTATCTCCTCTAACCTTCTTTGTGAAAGGCCTTGAGTAGTTCTTGCATGCCTTACAAATCTCCTCAAATGGTGCCTAAGAAATATCTCTTGCGCCAATGAGATTAAGTGCATCCATATGGTCCTCATTAATCCCCCTTAAGAATATTAGCCTTAGGGACTCATCAGAGAGCCTATTTTGGTGGGACTTCTTAAGGAAAAACTGAAGTCTCTGCATGTAGTCTTCCAAAGATTCATCCTCTTTTTGAGACATCTTGGAAATTTCATCTCTTTTTCTATCAATTTCTCTATAGTAGGCCTGGTACTTCTCCAAGAACTTTGTCTTCATAGTATTCCAATCAGGAACAACATCCCTTCCCAAACCCATAAACCATCTTAAAGCAACATCCTTCAAGGTTGCTAGAAATAGTTTGAGCCTATTTTCATCTATTATATAATCATAGCTTCTACACATCACATAAAACTCAAACAAGAAGGTACTTGGATCCTCTATAACCAAACCATAGAAGATGGACAATGTTGAAGGAGGTATGTTCTTCAATGGATTTTCCCTCTATTGGTTGGAAATGGGGAACTCAAAAGTTACATGTTTTGGTGGGTCATCCACCACTACATCAGCCATGGTTTGGAAGGTCTCCTCTATATTTGTAGTGGATGTTGGTGAAAGGGAAGGTTCTTTAGGAATACCCTCACTATGTTTGTTGTGATAATCAATATCCTCTTTAGTTTCATGTGTTGAGGGGGGAAATCTTCCCAAAGTTTCTTGCTTCTTCTGAGAGTTATGAATTTTTGTGTCACCCACTCTTGCACAATGTTAGTAAAATGTTTTGGTTTTGATGGATTAAAACCTAATTATCCTAATTCTATAAACAAAACTCTAAACTAAGAAAGCTTGAAATAACATAGAAGAATCTTGAATGTAGCACCATCCCTGACAACGGTGCCAAAAATGTAAGGCCCAACTAATGCTCAGTAAAATTGGTGATAAACACACAATTCAAAGGTGGTTCCTAATTGAACGGTCTACTAAACCCTTGTAAAGACTCCATTTAGTTATCAACCAAGGCTAACGTAAGCTTGTGATGATGTTGGCACTATATGCACATCCAAAGATACTAAACTTCCTATATCATCTAGTATAGGTATTTTTACATGTGGAAAGAATATGAAAATGTGAAATGGGAAAAAGATTAATTCTAGAAATTTTGCTATGGGTGCCTACAGTTAAAGACTATGACTAGTTAATTGTTAAAACCTGAACATTGTAACTACTAAAATTGTTAACTATGACTTCTAATGTCTTAACTTGATCTCGATGTTTACATACTGAGACAAAACAAAACATAAAGTACAAGACAAGATCTCATTCATGATTTCATTCTCATACAAGAAATGAAGAATCTAATTAAGATGAATGCATTAAATAAGAACATCTACTATAAGAATAGAAATTAATGGTGGAGAATAGTTACCTTGAGTGGTCCTTGCTCAAGTTATTGTATCCATTCAAAGTAAACTCAAATCTAAACTCCTTGAATCAACTAAACATAATGATAAAATGAAAACATCTCATTGCATATAATAAGATTTCACAATCTAACAAGAATCTTCAAAGATATCTTATTCATAAAAGCATAACTAGAAAACAAATATTGTTTGTGTAATAAAAACTATCATTATATGAACATATCCACATGCTATATCTACTTCTCAACTACCAAGCCAACTATATAGGTTCGAGGGAGGTTTACTAAAACAAGGACTCAAAACCAAAAACTCAATGCAAATCATCACTCCCCTATGAAATAGAGAGTGAAAAAGTTTGCATAACTATAAACATAACTGAAAAGGTGGAGGAAGATGATTAGGACTAGAACTATGTTTCAACAGCATAATAGAAATGTGGACTATATAAACAGTCATGTTAGCTTCCCAATCAGAGCAAAATCCTTCTCCCTTCAATGATCTCATTAAAGGACATTGTGATTCACAATCCTCATTAATGAATGCCTCTATTTCTATAACTGTTGTTTTCTTCTCATTTTGGAATCTCTCCTGCATCAGTGTCTAAAATCCTTTGGTTGTGGGTTGCACTCCCTAGTTGTTGCAAGCTACAGTCTGTTTGCTTTGGCTTCTCAGCTGCAAGGAGTTAGTTCATCTTACATATACACAACACTAATAACCACAAATCTAACATAGATTCATATTGCATTTCATACACACTCACACAATTAATCATGCAATTAACATATTATGATCATATTCCCATACATCAAAACCAAGTTCAAATTGCATGAAAGATATAAAAAGATAGATAATGTTTAGGAATGTATATGAAATGAGTATTTGGAAATTCTTACAAGTATGAACTAAACAATAAAAGGCTAGCTAATACTTGGTCTCATCATAAGACACATTTAACAAATTGATTTTTAATACAAATATAATATGTGATGAAACATATGTGCATATAAATACAATTAGCTTGTCCACTTTTAGTTCAAGACCACAAAATTGATATAACATAATTTATATGATGAAATTTTTTACAGTGATAATCATTGTGGGTCAACTTTATGGGAACCTACAAAATAAATGAATATAAGTAAATTAATTGTATATTCATGTCATTTAATTCCAAGTCATGCAAGAATATTTTAGAATTTAAATAAAGAGAAATATATATCTTATAAATTCCTTAAGGGGATTTAAGTGGATGTATTAAGGGAGCGTAAGATGATGAAATTAGGGTAGCTAAGAGGATGACTTAAGGGGTCCTAACAAGATGACTTAAGGGGAGATACAAAAGCCTTGACTCAAACTATGTATCATTTGAGAAAATTATGAAATGACTTAACTAGGTGACATAAGAGGATGGATTGAGGAGAGATACGCATGAGCCTTGAATTGAATTCATGTGATAAATTTAGCTATAGTTAGAAGATAAATTAAGAGGGGGATGACTTAAGGGGTCCTAAGACTCATATGGCTTAAGGGGAGATACAAGAGCCTTGACTCAAATTATGTGTAATGCAAGAAAATTAATTCTATAATTATGAGATGGCTTAAAAGGGTAGGTAATCTAGGATGGCTTAATGGGACCTAAGAGGATATGACTTAAAGGGACATGCAGTAATTTCTAAACTTTTTATAAAATCACAATGAATTAATAAGAGACATTAGATTTCCACAGTCCATGTTCAATGAGTGTTTTTTTTTGTATTTTACTATGTAAAATTTATTTGCATCAATGTTTCGGATCACACTTTGTGATCCATCATCAAGATGAAGAGAGTTGTAGGAGAAAAATGGGTGAATGCAGACCAAGCCTAGATATAAAGAGGATATTAGGATGCACAAGATTCAAGAAGGGAAAGGAACATGAGGAAAAAAAAATAGAAAATAGATAAACAAAAGAAATTAGGAGAAAATTAAACAATAAGGGAACCAAAAGAAGAGAAACCAAGTAAAAAAGGAGAAAAAAAGTTAAAAATATGCCAAAATATGAAAAGAATTATATTTATAAGACACTTTAAAACAATAGATATAAACACTAATTATAAACAATATAAATAAATAATGTTTATAAGTATTATAAATAATATTTATAAATATTATAAACAATATTTGAAAAATAATATTTAGAAATAAAACCAACTAAAAAGCTAAAAAAGAGAAATGAATAAGAAACCAATAAACCAAAAAATAAATATATATATATATACAACCAAAAATAATAGACCAAAAAGAATTAAAACAATTAAAACAAACTAAAATAATAAAACCAAATAACACAAAAGCATAAACAATCATAAAAATCAAAAAATATAAACAATATTGAATAAAAAATAAATATAAACAATATTTACAATTATAAGAAATAATATTTATAAATATTGTAAACAATATTTATAAATATTATAAACAATATATAAATATTATAAACAAAAATTAAAATAAAATATTTAAAGATAAAAACAAAATAAAGAGCTAAAAAAGGGAGAAATTAAAGGGAAAGAAAAATAAAGAAACCAAATATATATAAAAACCACAAGAAAAATAAACCAACAAATTAAGAAAAGAAGAGAATTAAGAAAAGAAATGTAGAACACAAAAGCATAAACAATAATAAAAATCAATAAATGAAAAAATAAAATGTACAAGAATTATAAATTCTTGGTTATAAATATTATAACCAATATTTATAAGTAAACAATAATTGTAAATAATATAAAAAAAAATGAAAAATGATATTAGAAAACTATAAAGTTAAAAAAGAGAAATGAAAAAGTATGAAAAACAAATTAACTAAATAATAAATAAAGAGGTATATATATATAAATAAAAATAAATCAAAAGGAATAAAAATACAATAAAGATAAACTAAGAACAATAATAATAAATCAAAGGAATGGTAAAGGCTTAGAGCAAGAGGGGTCGATGGAGGGACTAAAGGAGGGGGAAGGGGCGGGAGCTAGGTGGGGAGAAAAGAGCGAAGCAAGGGATGGTTGAGGGTAGATAAAAGAGGTTTCCAAGATGAGCTTAAGGTCCACCCTTCGTCCCAATTAAGGTTCGTTGGGTGGTTAAATATTTTGATGGCTTCCCGAAGTTTTCTTTTGAAGAAGTTGTTTTCAATGGATGGGATTTGGGTGTTCTCAATACAAATGTGGTGTTTTTTGGAGGAGGATTGGTAAGGCAGATTTGAAGACATGCTCATGCTTGATTTCAACACAATGTTCCTTGATTCTAGTACTAAAGGATCTACCAATTTCACCTATGTAGGGGATACCACAGGAACAATCTACCTTGTAAACACCTGGATTGAGGTAGATGTTTTTGGGGTGTTTGAGGGAGGGGATGAGGTTTCTTAAGGTTGACAAGGGTTTAAAGGCACATCGAAATCCCTTCTTAAGAAGGATTTTTGTGATTTTTTGTGATAAGCCTTTGATGTAAGGGAGGGTGGCATTGGGAGGAATAGGGGGTTGGATGGACTTAGGTTTGGAGAGGAAATTATATTTGGTTAGGTTGAAGGTTCTAGAAATTTGTTTGTTTCTATACCCATTTAGGAGGAAGAAATGATGAAGATAAGATAACTCATGGTTTAGATTTTCTTCATCACAAATACGAAAGGCGTGCATGGTCAAGGTTTTAAGGATGCAAGATTTTTGGGCAGGGTGGTGGTGGGAGGAAGACTGAAGGTAGAGGTTAGTGTGGGTGGTTTTTCAAAAAATGATATGAGCTAAGGATCCATTTGGCTTCTTGGTGAGGAGAATATCGAGGAAAGGGAGTTGGTTATTAGACTCAATTTCTTTGGTAAATGAAATGCAAGGGTTCAAAATGTTGAGGTGGGCATGGAACTTTTCTAGACTTTCTAAACCATGTGGCCAACAAATATTAGTGTCATCCACATAGTGTTTCCACCATCTTGGTTTGAGGGGGAAATTGAAGAGAGAAACTTCTTTGAAATGTTCCATATAAAGGTTAGCTATAATATGGGAAAGAGGGAAACCCATATCAACACCATCTACTTGCTCATAGATGATCCCTTGGAAAGAAAAGAAGGTGGATCTTAGGCATAATTCAACTAAAGAGGCCACCTCATCATTGGTCTTACGTCTAACAATCTCAATGGAGTCAAGAAGGGGAACTTTGGTGAAAAGGGACACAACATCAAAGCTAACCAGAATGTCATTTTTATGGATATTTTTGTCTTTAATAAAGTCAACAAAATGGGATGAGTCTTTTATGAAGGAGACAATTTTACCTACAAGAGGGGAGAGTAATTTGGATAAGAAGGCAGCTAACTTGTAGGTGGGGGAACCTATAGTGTCAACAATGGGTTTGAGGGGATTGCCATATTTGTGGATTTTTGGAACCCCATAGATGCAGGAGGTTATTTCACTAGAAGGGACTAAAGAATTCTTGGTGTGGGTATCAAAAGAAGAGAGAGAGATGGCAGATTTAACTTTTTAAGAATTTTGGAGCAAGGGTTGATGGATAAGATTTGGTAGCTAGAAAAATCAAAGAGAAGGGTACACATTTTGGAAATGTAATCCTATTTATTTAAGATGACTATAGCATTACCTTTATCTGCTTTGGTAATGACAATGTCAGGATTACGTAAGAGTTTTAAGAGAGCTGAATGGTTGGATTTCAAAATGTTGCATTTAAGGGTTTTGGCATGTCTTAGGACAAAATCAAAATCTTGGCTTATCTCTTCCGCAACATTTTGGGGGAGGGAGGGATTGATTTTTCAATTTCGATGAGGAAAGTGTGGTGGGGAATGGAGTAGGGAGGCAAGGCGAAGCAGAGGCCTCTTTTTAGGAGGTTGAAAGCCTCAGGATCTAAATGGATGTTGGAGAGGTTGACAACAAGTTTGCTCTCCTAGTTGTCAATAGGATGGGGGTCAGGAGGCTTGGTGACATTGGTGACATTGGGAAAAGTGGATCCAGCATAGGGGGAGAAGAATGAGAAATATCGAGGGAAGAGCACTCGAGGGGGGAAAGGCTAGGATTAGATGTCATGGGGGTAGGTGGTTAAGGCGAAAGAGGAGAGGTTGTCAAATCAAGGGGGGTAGAAGGAGCACAGTTCAACGAAAGAGGGGCTTGAGGATAATCCAAATTGTGGGAGGTGATCACGCAACAATTAATGAACTGAGCATAATTCAAAGAAGATTGAGGAAGGTTGTGTGTACCTAGCAGCAAAGGAAAGGAGTCATTGATATCATGGTACAGCATGGTTCCTGTCTGAGAGAGGTCGCACTGAGAAGGTGGCATGGAGTGAGCTAGAGACAAAACCTCCCCAACTGAAGAAGAACGCATAGAAGTAGGAGAATTTTGACTCACTACTAGTGGAGGATTAGATTCGAAGAGCCCATGTTGAAGTAGAGAATCGGCCGGAGGGAGGCCACACTAAGAAAAACGAGAGAGGACAATGAATTAATTAACTTTATATTTTGACTATAAATTAAATATATAGAAATATATAGTTACCCGCATTTATTCAAATTATTTTGTAACATTTGTATCCTCTCTTTTTTGTAATGCATTTATGATGAAAATTTGTAGTGGAAATCATGGTGGACCTAGAAAAATAATGAATGTAATTCCACATTAACTATACATTTTATGAGTCGTAACTCTAAGTCATGTGAGGAAAGAACAATTTAATAAAAATTAGAAAATTGGATCTTAGAAATTCCTTACAAATTCAAGTGATGCCTACCATAAGAAAAATTATCTACTATATTTTTCCATGAGTTATTGAATTCACAAGTACTACCCACCAATGCCATCTAGTTGTGGGAGACCTAAAAAAAATGATTAACTATAATTAAGAAATTAGGGGATGTAAGAGGATGGATTTAAGGGTACACAATATAGGATGAGTTAGGGGGACCTAAGAGGATATGACTTAATGGGATATGCAATCAATTCTAAACTTTTTATAAAATGACAATGAATTAATTAGTTTTGTATTTTGACTATCAATTAAATGTATAGAACTATATAGTTACCTATGTTTATTCAAATTTCATTTTAAAATTTGCATCCTCTCTTTTTTATAATTCATCTAGTTGTGGGAAACCTAAAACAAAAATGATTAACTATTATTAGGAAATTACTTAAGGGGATACAAGAAGATGGATTTAAGGGTACATAATCTAGGATTTAGGGTAGTACATAATCTAATATTTAGGGTAGTTAAGTGGTTGGATTAAGACTATCATAATAGGATGGCTTAAGGGGAGTTACAAGAATGAATTAAGGGGAGTTAATAGGATGAATTAAGGGGATGCAAGAGGATGGATTTAGGGTAGCTAAGAGGATGACTTAAGGGGTCCGAAGAGGATGAATTAAAGGGAGTTAAGAGAATGGATTAAGGAGATGCAAGAGGATAGATTTAGGGTAGCTAAGAGGATGAATTAAGGAGTCTTAAGAGGATGGCTTAAGGGGAGTTAAGAGAATGAATTAAGTGGATGCAAGAGGATGGATTTAGGGTAGCTAAGATGATGACTTAAGGGGTCCTAAGAGGATGGATTAAGGGGACTTAAGAGAATGACTTAAAAGGATGTAAGAGGATGGATTTAGGGTAGCTAAGATGATGACTTAAGGGTTCCTAATAGGATGGATTAAGGGGAGATACAAGAGCCTTGACTCAAATTATGTGTCATGTGAGAAAATTAGTTCTATAAATAGGAGATGGCTTAAAAATATATATAATCAAGGATGACTTAAGGGGACATAAGAGGATATTTTTGAACACCTAGAATACTGAGAGGGGGGTGAATCAATATTCTTTTAAACCATTCAAACATTAAACATCCAATTATCAAAGCATATTCAACTTCAATAAGGAAAGAAAGCATGAAACATTCACAACATCACATAACACATGAACACTAGGATTTTTACGTGGAAAACCCAAAATGGGAAAAACCACAATGAAGGTTAGCTCACAATATATTATAACTGGTTATAGTATATTTATAAAAATGCTCACTGCATGTGGACTTGCTATCCACAGAGAAAAAGATAGAAGAGAGATGGTGGTTCACAGCCTATTTTTGAAGTGTTATAGTTGCATCTAATATATGCATGAATATAGTCCCATTGAAGCTTAATAACAATCTTTATTTGATTTTAATTCAACACTCTACCATGCTCTTCATTCACACAACTATGATCTTCAACTCAACATTTGCAACTTAACTTCACACTGCTCTAATCAAATTTGCATCATATATGTGTGGTTCATTCTTATCACTTGAAATCTATATCAAATCATCAAAAATAATCTAATATATATATCCACATAAAGTATAACATCAATTAGGTCAGCCTAATTAGATGTAATAATCAAAATATACCTTGTCGGATTCAAAAAAAATCATCCACATAATGTGCCACAATTCAAAACTCAAAACATCTTAAGATAGGTCGGCATGGACCTATAATAGATCCTACATAAGTCAGCAATACATATCTTTCCTTCACACAACATCAAACATGTTAGGTCGGCACAACATAAGACCTAAAACCAAAATCCTTTATCTATATATCCATATATCGACATGTGGAACCCAAAACTTGATTCCATCTAGAATCCATACTCTACTACCATCTGGAAACTTATCCTCAAGAGTGTAAAACCAAAAAATCATCTATGGAGAAGTGTGGATTCTCCCACACAAACATATTGTATAGAAAATAACTATGAATTTCCAAGTCAAACTCTATTACTCATATCTCTCACTTCACTTGTCCAAACATGATAAAATATTGGAATTAGATACATCTAACATCCATCAAAAAAAAATTAGAAGCGCATAGTGATATCTTCATTTGCGGAGTGGTGTGGAGCCAAAAACTTGCACATAGTAGCACTGTAGTGGAAGATTTGACACTTAGTCAAATTTCCACACAACTGGTCTTTCTAGATCAAATCATCTTACACAAATGTCTTCCTTAGCACTACATAAACCTATTAGAATTGATCAAAATGATTTACAACAATGTTTACATCAATGACAACACTGCATCACATCATTATGTACCTTCCATGTTCATGTTGCCAAACAATGTCATCAATTAAAAACTTCCTCAAACTTTCAACAATCTCCCCCTTTGTCATTGATGGCAACCTACCAAAAATATCCAAAATATTCTCCCCCTTTGATATCACGGGAAAAGGGCACCTAATCAACCTTTTTTGACTATCACCGTAACCCCCCCTAAGAAATGTAAGCATACATACAAATTAAAAAGAATTGATTGACTCCCCTTAAGTCATACACCAGAGCAAAAACCAAAAACGTACTGGAAAAATTCTATGTATTGTCCGCATATGTACAAATAATCTGAACATAAATATTGGAAATGCATAAGAACATAAGAAATAAGTCAACCTTAGGTGGTTGACACCTATAACTTCTTCAAATGGCCTTCCCAGGCTTGCCTACCATGTTCCCATTCTCTCTTGGCCTCCAGAAGTAGTCTACTATGCATTTCAAACTCAAGTAATAACTCTTCTCCCTCTTTTGGAGTAGTAGGCACCGGATTCATCTTTGTGGATTTATTTTCACTTAGGAGAGATTTTGCAACAAGTAGGAATTTAGGATTGAAAATATCCCTTAATTCTCCAAAATATAGAATAATATGCTCTTTTTGTGCTTACAACTGGAAGAATTTCTTATGCATATTTTCTATTGTACTCCTTGTCTCTCCAATTAGATTAGTTGTTGGATCATAAGAAATTGAGTTAGAGTTAATTTGAGACTTAATGGAGTCTATCTCCTTCCTTGTGCTTTGTGTTGCTCTAGGACACTTCATTCCATACTGATACAGAGCCTTCACCTCATCAACACAACCTTCAACATCCTTCAATAATTCAAAAAAAAAAAATTATTTGCAATGGCACACTTCTCAATCATTTCTAACATTATTTTTTCATTGATTCTTTTCTTAGCTTCTTTCTCTGCTTCTTCCTTCAAATGGAATGCATACACTTTGAACATGAATCAATCATTAGTTTTATTTTTTCCATACCGAAGAGTGAGGTGTCAATAATTGCACAGGGTACGGTTTCCTGTAGTGCTTTAACTACTTCTTCCATCAATTCACCGCTCTTTTGGTTCGATTCAATTATTTCCTTTCTTGTGGATTTATGGAACATATCTCCCAATTGTATATTATAGATGGGAGAGATCTTATCTAACTCAACATTTCCTTGATGCATTGGTAATTGCAAAATTTATGAACACATAACTAGTTGAAATTGGGGTTACATGCTTGGAAGATTCTTTAAGGAATCTCTAGAGGATCCGAAGGATTCACATGAAACCTTAGTTGTCTCTATAGCTTTTCCTTTTACATCCTTCTCTTCAACATTACCAAATTCTAATGGTTTTTTATTTTTATTAGTGCATCTTCGAATGCATCCTTATCTTCATCTTTCTCCACATGTTCTTCTCTTTTCTCTGCATCATCATTCTTTTTTGTGTTCTATTCCTCTGTAATGTTTTCAGTGTTTTCTATGACTACCAAAGGAGTAACTTTTTGTATCAGAGGAGGAGTGATGGTATTCTCCTTTGAAATGTATTCTTCGATCATTTCATCCTCAACACTTCTTTATGTCATGCCATCCACTTTCAAAGTAGTGTTATCTAATGCAGCTTCTTCATTTGTGTCATGCTCATGTTGAGCATCGTCTGTCTACACATATCCTTTAGTATTTTGTTCCAAATGGATCTTTACATTCTCTTCTTCTTTTTCCACTTGTAACATTTTTCAGTTTTTGAACTATCTCCTCAACTTTTTCATTACTTTCCTTTTGGATCCTTTCAAGATCAACTTGATCCTTTCCCATAAGGGTTGTTACCATTTTCTTTGTTCTCAGCTCCTTGCTGAATACAATGGCTAATGTGGCTCTATCATCATCAGATAGAGGAGCACTTATTCTCTCCAAAGCCTCTTCCTTAACCCTTTCATGTTCTTTTATTACCTGTTGTCTCCTTTCCAACAAAATGTTCCACAAATCTTTAGGAACATGTTTCTTGATGTTTCACATGTCCACTTCAAGAACAACAATATATTTGACCATAGCTTCAATAATGGTGGCCCTATCCACCTCATTTTCATCCTCATATAAATTTTTGGTCTCTCCCAACATGTCATTTTATAAAATACTATTAAACAGTGCCTCTAACTTCATGGGGGAATGAGGCCTTAGTAGTTCTTTTTGTTCCTCTTCTTTTCTTTTGACCAGAGTCTTCTTCTAACTTGTTTATTTTCCCTTCTTCTTTGGAGAAGCCTTCTTGGCTTCCTTCTTTTCTCTCATATGGATCTTGAATGCTTCTTTTTCTTTCTCTATCTCCTCTTCACTCTCGATGTCAATTATATCAACTCTTCTTCTTTTGGTGCTAGCTTCACATTATGAAGCATCACTTCTTCTATGAATCAATAGGGGTACATCTTCCAATTCTTCCTCTTCTTTTGCGACATTTATTCCAATACCCTTCTCTTTTATTACTTTTTGCTTCACTCTTCTCTTGGTTGGGGTAGTAGGTGGTGCAACAATGGCAGTCTTCTTCTTCTCAGCTCTGGTGGAGTGTACAACTAGAGGGGATTTCTCACTTATTAGAGGGTTGGTATTTTTCTTTCTTTACTCTCCAACAAAAGGAAAAGTCTCAAAGAACTTCTAGAAAAAAGGAGTGGTAGAAATCCTACTAGATCTCCTTGAGCTTCCAAATGCCTCTGTTGTGCTTGAATTTTCCTTGGCTCTCTCTCTAGCATGCTACACTCTTTCTTTAGAAAGACCCATTTCTTTAGCATACACATCAACTGTCTTATCCACATTCTTCTTGATCTGTGGTTTCCTATATTCCATGTGAACGTCCATGGACTTTTTCTCATAAGTTCCATATCTAGGTTTTGTGGTGTCTTTGGGGATTTTCAACAAAATATCAACATAACCAATAAGATCTGCCTTTGTCACCTCATAACCCAATTCAAGAACCCAAATAGTTGGTTCCATTGCCTTCATAATGCATTTTTCTATAGATACAAGGAATGTGATATCATTTTTGTATCTCTCAACAAATATCCTTGGAATTTTCTCTCTCTCGTGCATTCTCTTCTAGAATACTACAAAAGTAGTAAGGGCATCATTTTGTTCTTTGAAATCTCTAAGATTCCTCATATGATCTACAATTTGATGTGCAACTAGTCTTCCTTTTACCCAGGTTACACTTCCAATTATGGGAATCTCCTTCAAGAAATAAAAGAGTAAGAACATGAGCAAGGTGCCATTCTTAAATACATGTTTCTTTTCCTATCTGATTCAAATTCTCCATTAATTGTTGTCTAAGCAACTCACAAAGGTCATAATCTGCACCATTTTCTACCATCTCATATGCCACACTGATTGTGGTGGTAGATATAGAATTTTCTTTGTTTGAATAATAAATTTTGTAATCAATCATCATAGTTGTGTATCTCATAGCTAAATTTCTAATGGGATTTACTGCAAGGGCTCTCTTATCATGTGTTGCACTTTTTTTCTCCATAACCACTTCATTTTTAACGGACTTCAAAATAGGGATAGACCTAGTGGAGCATAGAATGGTGACTTCTCTTATTAATTCCTTAGTGATCATATTAGGCATATCAATCTAGACAAACTGATCATGTATTCTGCTCAAAACCATTCTGATCCACTTGACATCATAAAAGAAATTAGGGAACCATTTCCATACATCCAATTTCTTCTTAACTAGGATTTTACATTCTGGCTTTAGGGTGAATTTGTCTCCCATTAACTCATTTTCCCATATATCTCCTAACTTACTGGTAGAATGCTCTTTCATTTTGCCATGAATATAAGCTCTAATATTTTCAGTCGATAGAACCCCATATGGAATATGTGAGAATTTTCCTAACAGGTCATCATCTATGGCTTTTGTAGGATACCTTTTGAATTTTAGTTGTGGTTTCTCTATAACCTCTGCAACCCTTGGTGTAGCCATTGCAAACTAGATTCAAAAAAAATTCCAAGCAAATTTCTTCAAAAATTAGGGTAAATAGATTCATAAAATACCTTTTCTACGCTTGCCGAGTTAGGGTTTTGATACACTAAAACACAAATCTCCTTGAACACTTTGAATTCTATCTCTACTGAATTATCCTTCTTGAATGCTTTTGTGAAATGATTTTTCCTTAGTGAATTTACTTATAACCTTTCATTTTGACCTAATTCTACATTGAATGCTTCAACCCATAAAGTTGGCAACACTTTTTCTATATACACAAACAAATTTTGAAGCTCCACAAACTTTCACATCATCATATTTTCTTTTGCAATCTTCACCAATAGATTGAGCATGTTGATCTATATCACATATCTTCATGCTCAGACCTCGACACCTCTTCTCTAGTAGGGGACAAAGGATATCCATTAAATCTCCCCCTAAGACATGGCTCTTAGCTCAATTTCTAGAGGAAAAATCTACACCAGAGGATGGTATAGATTCTCCCTTGTCTTTTGTCTCTTCCTCCTTTCTCCAAATATTTTCCATTTCCTTCTTTACTTCAACCAGATCAACCTTTTTAACTAGTTCATTCCTTTTTACCAAATTATCCTTCCTTGTATTTCTACTTTTGCAAAACTTATCAATATATCTAGGTCTATTACATTTGTGACATGTGATTATTTTGAATAGTATTCCTTCCATTCACTCTAGATCTACATTGATTAGCCTTGTATCCAAATCCATAACATGTATAATAGTAACCATTGAAAGATTGAATCATTCTACCATTGTTATAGTCATTCATCATTTGACTTTTGCATTCACTTTCTCTATGACCAATCTTTTGCATGCAAAACATTGACCAAAAAAGGATGGAACATTCTGATTCATTCTACTTCTACATTACATTGCTTTATGTCCAAATTTATTGTAAGAATAGCAAAAACCATTGAAATATGGGTACCTTTGTGTATTTGGTTGTCTTATCAGTGGTCCTCTAGATTCATTTCATTGATTCTAGATCTTTCCATTGTTCTTGTCTTCAATCTTTGGTTCATTGATCTTCTCTTTGCATTAGGTGCATGATCTACTTTTGATATTTCACCTTTTTCAAATCCGAAGCCACCTTTGTCTTTGAATGCTTTCTGACCTGCAATCATCTCATCAAGCATTGTAGAACTCATCTTGAATTTGTCTTCATGAAATCTTGCTTTTTCCATATTTGATCTTAGGTTTACCACTTCTTGTTCAAGTCTTATGCATTCATCATATTTTCTTTTCACCATTGCACTTAGACATTCCTCAAATTTTTTGTTTTCTTCAACTTGTAATTTCAGTTTGGTGATAGTTTATTTGCTTGTTTCAACTGCTCATTGACTTCCTTATGCCTTTCTCTAAAATTCATGATTTGCTCTCTTAATTTTTTGATACACTCATTTGCTTCTTTGACATTTTCCATCAGATCTACGTTTTGACCTTTAATTTGTTCTAGATCTTCAAGAGCAACTTTGATTTATCAATCTTTTTCAAGCATGCAATCTTCTTCTATAAAACCAACAGTAGGAATCTCTTATGGAGGAATGGGAAATTTTCTATCAGCCATGTGTTTAATCTCCAAGACCTTCCTAAAGCGGTTAAGCTCCTTCCAAGGAACCAAGATTTGATACCAATTTTTGAACACCCAGAATATTGAGAGGGGGGTCAATCAATATTCTCTTAAACCATTCAAACATTAAACATCTAATTACTAAAGCATATTCAACTACAATAAGGAAAGAAAGAATGAAACATTAACAACATCACATAACACATGAACACTAATATTTTTACATGGAAAACCCAAAATGGGAAAAACCATGGTGAGGGTTAGCTCACAATATATTATAAGTGGTTATAGTATATTTATAGAAATGCTCACTGCAAGTGGACTCACTATCCATAGAGAAAAAGATAGAAGAGATATGGTGGCTCACAACCTATTTTTGAACTATTACAATTGTATCTAATATATGCATGAATATAGTCCTATTGAAGCTCAATAACAATCTTTATCTAATTTTGATTCAACACTCTACCATGCTCTTCATTCACACAACTTTGATCTTCAACTCAATAATCACAACTTAACTTTGCATTGCTATTATCAAATTCAATCATATATATGTGGATCATTCTTAACACTTGAAATCTATATCAAAACACCAAAAACAATCTAACATATATATCCACATTAAGTATAACATCAATTAGGTCGGCCTAATTAGATGTAAGAATCAAAATCTACCTTGTCAACTTCAAAAAAATTCATCCACATAACACGCCACAATTCAAAACTCAAAACATCTTAAGATAGGTCAGCATGGACCTATAGTAGATCCTACATAAGTCAACAATACATATTTGTCCTTCACACAACATCAAATGTGTTAGGTTGATATGACATAAGACCTAAAACCAAAATCCTTCATCTATGTATCCACATATCAACACATGGACCCTAGAAATTGATATCTGGAATCCATGCTCTATTGCCATCTAGAAAATTATCCTCAAGATCAAAAAACCAAAAAATCATTCGCGAAGAAGTGTGGATTCTCCCACACAAACATATTGTACAAAAAATAATTGTGAATTTCCAGGCTGAACTCTATTACTCATATCTCTCACTTCACTTGTCTACACATGATGAAATATTGGAATTAGATACATCTAACATCCATCAAAACAATATTAGAAGTGTAAAGTGATATCTTCATTTGCGGAGTGGTGCAGACCCAAAAACTGGCACACAGTAACACTGTACTGGCAGATTTGACACTTAATCAAATTTCCACACAACTAATCTTTTCGGACGAAATCATCTTGTAAAAAATTCTTCCTTAGCACTACAAAAACCTATTAGAATTAACAAAAATGATTTGAAACAATATTAACAGCAATGACAACACTGCAACACATCGTTATTTACCTTCCATGCTCATGTTGCCAAACAACATCATCAATGACAAACTTCCTCAAACTTCCAACATATATGACTTAAGGGGATATGTAATCAATTCTAAAAATTTTATAAAATGACAATGAATTATTTATCTTATATTTTAACCATCAATTAAATGTATAGAACTATATAGTTACTTGTATTTATTCAAATTCCATTGTAACATTTGCATCCTCTCTTTTTTGCAATGCATCTAGTTGTTGGAGACCTAAAACAAAAAATGATTTAACTATAATTAGGAAATGACTTAAGAATAACATAAGAAGATGGATTAAGGGGGGATACACATGAGCCTTGACTCTAAATTATGTGAGAAATTTTTAAGTATACATATAGACTATCAATTAAATATATACAACTATGTACTTACCTTTATTTATTTATTTCATTGTACCATTTGCATCCTCTCTTTTTTGTATTTCATCTATGATTGTTTCATGCTCATCCATTGAAAGTGTTCATAACACTTTATTAGTGAGTATCCCTTGATATCTAACTAGTTTTATATTGGTTTGCACAATCAAATGTTAGTAATGTATAATCTTCTTGTGTCTTTCATAGTCTTCAAATGCAAGCAAACCATTCTTTCCTATTAGATATTTTCATAGCTAGGTTCCAACAACAACCACATAACCAGTTGGATACTCATATTTATTAGCATCCACTCTAGGATGTACCAACTTATGTTTTATCTCAACACATCTAGCCAAAAAATACTCTATTTCATCTTCATTTCCCTCAAGTGCAACAACAACATACACATGTCCTACAAAAAATATTTAATTCAAGAAAGAGTGACATAGTTCACATATAAAAAAATGCATACATATAAAATTATATATATTATAAAATATGTAATAAAAAAAATTGTATTCAATTTAATACCTTCTTGTACAAGGTTTGAAACATAGTCATAATCATCTGATAAAAACACTTAATTATCTTCTTCAATTGTTGTTCCATGGTGATCATGTATTGATGTAGGTGTTAAGGCTCGTTGTTGCCATTTTGCAACCCATTTTATATTTTCACATGCCTCCCAATCACTTGCAATACAAAATTGACAAAAACATGCAAGCTCCCTTGTCCATATTGTCCATGTGTTTGCATTTGAACTCTTAAACGAATACCATTTTTACAATCCATTAATTGTTTCACAATATTGTCGAGTAAGAATATTCTCTTTTTCAACTAACCAAAACAAGTGTCCAATTATTGAGTTCTCACTTGTTCATGTAGATAATTTAATATTACACCAATCTACAATTGCATGTGCATCTATGAATTTCACTACATCCTTGAATTTCAGTTGCTCTCTAGCAAGAGCTCTTTTCACACATGCACCTACTCCATCATGTTCTCCTTTACCATGTCTAGCTTCAAAAAAACTCCACATGTGTTGGATATTATTTTCCTTGTGAGCTCTACATAACCAATAAATAATTCTAGCATTCTTGAATTGTCTCGTATAATTATCCGGCCATATGAGATGTTCTCTCATTTAAATTTCTCTTTATTTTAATTTTTATAAACATATTAAAACAATATTGAATAAAATTTGATGAGTGTAATCAATTATCACTCACATAAAATTGGTACTCTCTCAAGAAAATTCTATTATATTTTTTACTATCATTTGCATGTCTATATACAATATGAAAAAATATGGCCACTTGCACTGAATTATAACATTGGGATTGGATTTCCTCTTGTGGAGCAAGAGTATGGTTTTCTACAAAATCAACAATTGATAATATAGTTCCAATTGGAAATGTTTTCTTACATGTATGAAATTGATCATCAAGCCATCGATCATATTGAGAGCGTTTGGCATATGAATGCATGCATGCACACTAATTTTTTCTATGATTAGCTCACAACATTTTCTAATTTTTCCATCCTTTAAAGAATATTCAACATTCTTGAATTTTTTAACATCCACTAATTGTTGTCCAAATTCATGTAAACTACTTTCATGCATACATTCTCCTAACAATGAAAGGTTGGCACATCTACTACATTGTCCAGAAATACATGCATTTAAATAAAATCAGTGTCCATTAAATGGTTCACAAAACAAACTTGCTATAAAATCCTTGATTATTCTAGGTGGCATATTAATACCACATTCCTACATAATTTCATTAGTATGAAAAGTACAACATATATATCAAAAAATATCATGATAATAACGAAGTTGTACATGAGTTTTACAACAACAAGATATTCGTTGTTTATTAATTATGACATACTGGAAGGTTTACATTTTTCAAATGATCTTTGACTTATGTTAATATTTGGTAAGATTGAATCATCTAAAAAAATATATAAAATTCAATTTGAGTCATATCTAATAGATGTTTTGGATGAGGGCCACAGATTTTTTATCCCAACCTTAATTTTAAAACATCTCTAATATTAGGTGATACTCTTGTATTATCATGCCAATATTTTTCAATTAAAGATTTGATTTCATTAGTTAATTTCATGTCTGACCTTGGGAGTCTACCACTAAAACTCCAACATTGATTAATTGGACCATTTTCAATACTTTCTCTTCTCTTAGCCACTCTTATCAAAGTTTTAGGATTTACTTTTATATATTTACTAATCTTAACATTCTTTTATTTGAATTTGATTTATTAACTAAAGCATTTTTTATTGCATTAAATGTTGCATTCTTATCTTTAGATCGACTTTTTTCCCTATAGAATCAATAGCATTAGCAACACTAGATATGACTTGTTCTACTGAATCATCTTTCTTTTATGGTTTTAAAAAAATGCCTAATTTTTTCATCACTTTTTGCATTCTCCACATTTTCATCAATTGCATCATGAGTTGACATTGAAATCCTAATTTTTTTCTATAAAAAATATTCTATATAATCTATTTCCATGGGTTCTCATTTGTCTCCAAAAAATTTTACTACGAAGGTTATCTAAGACAACTCTTTCAATTGTAAAAGAAACATTTTCATTTTCATTCATACAAGGGATTTCATTTTCATTTTCATACAAGGGATTTTATTTTTATTTTCAACCATACAAGGGATTTCATTCTCATTTTCATCAATACAAGAGATTTCATTCTCATTTTCATTCATACAAGATATTTCATTATTATTTTATTTTTCCATTATTTCACCAGCATAATAGATATCATTATAGGTATATTTAGCTTCATGTACAAATAACTAATATCAATATTATCAAAATGTGGGTTGGAAGACATACCTAGATTTGTTTGAATAGGTGTATTTTTCATATCATTGAAAGGTGGATTTGAAGACATACCCAAAGTTGTTTGCATAGTCACTATTTCCATATCATCCAAAGTTTAATTTAAAGCCATAGTTGGGTTTATCTCTATAATTGCATTTTCTTCCATATTCACCATTTCCACATTTGCATCATCTACATTCACCCCATCCTTCATGGTCTCCTCTTCAAGATTCATGGAACTATATGCTTCAATATTTTTCATTTCATGAATCTTTGTTCTTCTATATCTTTATCTTTTTGCCTCCATCTTTCCCAAATTATCAATTTCCCAAGAAAAGCGGCCCTGGAGGATATTTTGAATTGGTTTAGTCCCTACGAGTAAGTTAGAAATCCATTAACAATTAATACTCCACATTGGGCATTATAATTAAGTATGAGTAAATCTATATTAAGCATCATAATCAACATTTCCCATAATTGATCTACCCCCTCATGTTGCACTACGGTAGGAAGGTAAGATTACAATGGTGGATCTCATGCTTGAACTAGACCCAAAGGCATCACCCTTTAATCCAAAGGTAGAACCCCTCTGGCCCTCGTGGGCTCATCATGTCTCACCCTTGGGTGGCATATCTAGTGGAGACCAACCTAAACCTAAAGGCAGTACCCTGATTAATCAAGCAGTACCGCCTTGGCCCTTGTAGGCTCATCATGTCCCACCCTCGGGTGGTGTATCTAGGAGGCTTTGCTACATGAATTCCACTATTTGCAATCCCTCTTCCCTACCATGATGGAACATGGATATCATAAGATAAACAGATTAACAGTGTATAAATTTTTGAATATATCATAATCAGAAATAAACAATAAATAATAAATATTAGACAATAATAAATAACAATGAACAATAATAAAGAACACACCTATGATTTTATTTCATGATACAACTAAATTCAACAATACATACACCTATTGTTGTTATTATATAAATTTTGAACATACTCCAATCAAAGATAAGTAATGGTAAATATACCTATTATTCTATTCTAGAATTATGACTCTAACAAGCAAGAGGAAATATATCTATGGATCCTATTCTACAGATCCTAACATAGTATATTTGTAAGAAAATAGAATTAACCATGCCTACCCTTCCAACCTACTTTATATCCTTAGCAGGTTACAATTCAGAATATTTGAGTATACGCCATGAGAATATGGCATACTGTATTTTATTTATTTTTATTTTTTGATCAATGATTCCTTTGTTTAGAATATATTCATATATTCCTCCTTTTTATCCCCATGCCTTTGGTCTTGAATCGGTCTTCCTTTTATGGACCAATCAATCAAGAGTCTCACTTACCTTTTGGCAAGGGATGTGCCTTTATGCAATTGTTTGTCTTTTGGGATTGATTCATAACTAGTGTTGATTAGTTTAGCAATTAGTAATTGTTTCCTTCTAATTGCTATGTCAAGGAACCGATTCGTGAATCGGGTTTTGGTATGTGTCTTATATTTGTCATTTGTCTATTTAGTCACATATTTTAGTATTTACTTAAATAATATTTGTTTGTTTAATTAATGATATCTATATTATAATATCTATTATATTTATAATCATAATTATAATATTATTTTGGTAATCATAATTATAATGAGATTGCTAATATTTATATTTTAATATTTATAATGTGATAGTCATAATTATAATATTTAGTATTTATATTTTTGGTATTTACAATATTATATTTAATATTTATAATTGTAATATTATTTTTGATAATTATAATTATAATAAAATAGTTAATGTTTTTTATATGTATTTTGTTTATCTTGTTTTCGATACATATTTATATTCTAATATTTATAGTGTGATAGTTATAATTATAATATTTAGTATTTATAGTTTGGTATTTACAATATTATATTTAATATTTATAATTATAATATTATTTTTGATAATTATAATTATAATAAAATAGTTAATGTTTTTTATATGTATTTTGTTTATCTTATTTTTGATGCTTCATATTGCAATGCTACAATTTCAAGGGACATGACAGTCCACCCCACCCAAGATTGCTTGTCCTCAAGCAATCACAAACATTTATCCTAAGGTTGAAAATGATCCTGGGATTTGTGGGTTATGGGCCCATAATGTAACTTAACATAAGCTTATGTAACAATTTTGTTGTAACTTAATTTGTATCGAATTTATCTAAGGTGCCTAATATTGAAGTGTAACGCCCCGCCACGCAACCCTAGAAAATGTCACACACATAACGAAAGCGAACAAATTTTTTTTTATTAAGTGTAATTAAACAAGTAAAGTGAAATACACTAACACATACATTCTTTAAGGTACGTGACGACGCTTACTTACAAACCCCATTACAACAAAAGATACTAAACATAACATAAGATTATTACTTATAAATTAAAGATCATACATCTATCAACATTAAATTACATCACATAAAATATAAAGTACAATAATGATCCAATCATACATTGCATCCATTCAATATTACAATTACATCGCTCATTTCCAAATGAGATAGTTTATACAAAGGTGTTACAATTACATATCACAAAGATTCTCCTCAAATACAATTGAGGAGTGATACAATAACAAATTTCAAAGTATCCAACAGATACAAGAGAGAACTGAAAGAATTACAAATTCACTGGTACACACGAGCTTTCCAACCATGAAGTACTCACCATCACGAACAAGAATTGGGGACCCAACAATGTAAGGTGCATGTTCCACCCAACCGTATGGTACCTGAATGACCAACCCCTGTGCTAGGAGATAGTAAAAGAGCTTCCTAGACAAAACCTACAACCTCTAGACATAGACAAAAACAATACTAAATTACACAAGTACGAAACTTACAAAAATGGTTACTATATGCTTCCAAATAACAATGATCAACTATACAATACAACTAACTGACTCACGGTTGTCATAGGAGGAGTCTCATCACAAAGGTTGCATGGATTACCCTGGCGTATCTTCCTAGGCTCTGGCCCCCATATTGCGTTACCCTGGTGACCTCTTACGATACCCGGCCCCAACATACAATCCAATGCGGAATAGGTTATATTTCAAGAAGACAAGATAATGATCTTTCCATTCCAGGCCTTCTTGTCTCATCCCAAGTCTTTACTAGCCCTTGTGTCCATGAGCGAGGCATTAAATAAGTTAAGTGTTTAAACTACCCTTTTTCCTAACATATTTATTTAATTTCACTTATTAGACTAACTCTGCATAAGTTACCCTAACACCACTTTGTGTGTAGGCCCTCATGAAAAGCCACTCCCCTATTAACAACCTAAGGGATCAATTCCACTAACATAGGGTAAACCAGGTGCACATAACCCAAATACAAATACCAACTTAAAACAATGTACAACACAACCTGTTCGTAGAATCAGGTGACCATACATGATAAAACACCACGTGCACTACCCAAGTTAACTCAAAAGCCAAACAAGTAAACTCAAAAGCCAAACTATCTCAAGTTGCAGCCCCACCACAAAGAAAACACATATGGAAGTCTTGCATAAACTAATAACCCAATTTTCCCAACAACGAGAATGAGAGAAAACACAACTTTCAAGCAATTTCAAGCAACACATTAATCTAACTTTAGGATTTCCTAAATCCAAATAATTCACCAATACATCGTTTGCATATACCCAAGGTAAAATACCACAACATACATAATAGAAGAAACACAATTTAAAAGCAAATTAAGCAAATAAAACATCTAATATTCGGATTTCCCAAATCCGATATAAATAGTAATACTTTGCCCAATTATTTTTAAATCAAGACAAATTTTATTCATAGAATAAGAAAAAATCATAACCAATAGCTTAACTCTATAATTCCTCAATACATCACATGCACATAATTAATCTTGTCATAAATTTGTTTGCGACCAATAAGAGATATAAATAAGAATTGCTTTCTTAAAAAAATTCATTTCATCTAAAACGAATAACCATTTCCCTTTAAGTCATTCCCTTATTTAATAATGACTTGCACTTTTGACAAGCAATAATAAATTTAAATCTAAAGGTTTATTTCGGTTTCCCATTAATATTTAAATATACTAAAATCCCATTTCCCAATTAAAATTATTTCATTATAAAATAGCTACCTGGACATAACACAATAGTCATAAAATTGCTCTAAACAAGGTCGATACATACTTCGACTCTAGATGGTTGACAACACTATATTTATTGGATCCAAATGTATACATTAAATAATAGTATATATTGTTAATCTCTTAATATCTTTTATTATCTGGAGAAATGCATTACTTTTAAAATAGTCTAGTTCACGAAATATGAAAAGTTCATCCTGACGACTTATATCTATATATATAATTAAAGGTAAGTAATAAGACAAAAGGACAAGTTATATTATGCTTGGTTCAACGTGTTTCTATGTAAATTTAACATCTATATCTCATATTTAAATATTCTTTTATTTAACCTTATGCACATTATCCATTTTCCTTAATTACACCAAATGATCAAAATCAATTTTTTTTTAAAAACATTTTATTAAAAACAATCAATTTTTCATCTAATAAAATAATCCTAAAATCATTATACTTAATCCTAAATATATAAATTAAACATATATATAATTATATACCTAACGTATATACCACTATATATATATATACATATTTAAATATATATTTATAAAAAAAACATTTTTTAATTCTAAATCATTAATTATAATCCAAATTTACAAATTAAATTTGCAAATATAATATATATAATATATATATTATATATTAAAAATAATATATATAATATATATATAATTATAAAATTTATAAAATATATAATATACATATTATATATAATATATAATACATATTTTATATATTATATATTATATATTTAAAAAATAATAATTAAAATTTATAAAAATGTAAACCCCAACCACAGCCGGGCGCACACAGCAGCCACGGCTGTGGCCAGGGGTTGCTGCCCACGCAACCCTCCCATGGGGGAGGTATGTTGTTGTGTTGGCAGCAACGCTGCCTCCACAACAGCTCCTCTCTATGGGGGTGATGTGGGGCAATCACCCCCCCCCCAAGCCCTTCCTCTTTTTTTTATAAAATAATTTATTTATTTATTTATTTTCCCCTGTTTCCAGAATTTCGAACGAATTCTATAGACTTCAAAAAGATTTTTAACAGAAAAATTATGAGCAGAAAGATTTATATATGAAATATATAAAATATATATGTGTGTGTGTGTACATAAACATTTTAATTTACAGTTAAATTGGACAAATTTTTCCTACAGAAAAATTACAATAACAAAATTTTCAAACACAAATTCTTAATTTAAATTTCTATATTATAATGGAAATTACCAAATCCAAACACAGAAGCTTCAAGATTTTCTTTTGTTTCCCTTTCAATTTTTTCTATTGGTAAAATTTCATTTGCCAAATTTCTATTGTTTTCTTTTGTTTTCTATTTTCTGAGAATTTCTCCATTTTTCCACAGAGTTTTTCAAGAACTCACAACAAGCTTTCAAAAATTTAAAATCTAAAACTTCTAAACAATAAAGCAGTAAAGAACCTATGTTCTAAAGTTTGAAAAGAATGAGATCCAGAGTTGAGCTTCCCTGCAAAATCCAACCCTCCAAAATTTCTTCCAATTCTCCACTTCAAATCCAAAAATCTATGAAACAAGAAAAACCCTCTTTCCTTCTTCACAACAAATTTTCTCCAAGAATCCAAAAAAATCTCCCCTTTTTTTTTCCTCCCAAATTTAGTCAATCCTCCAAAATAATATCCCAGATATTTTCTTTTTTCCAAAAATAAATATCTTTCAACACTATAGATATTTTCATGCATTTACAAAATATCTTACTTTTAATAATTTAAAACAAAATTCCTTTTCAAATAAATTTAATTATTTTAATTTATGCATTTACAAGATATTTGCATTTTAATACTTTAAAACACAATTTAAATTTCAAATAGATTTAAATCATTTACTTTATGCATTTTCAAAACAACTTTACAAATACAATTAAACTATTCACTTAATAAATTTAATAGATTAATTTATTTACTCCACAACTAAATTTATTTAATTAAATTATTTATTTAATAAATAAATTTAACTACAAAGATTGAATTACTTTACCACATAAATTAAATTTAAAGCATTTTTTAACAACTTTACTCCAAATAATAAATAACATTTAAAACATACAATCACTAATTTACACATATACTTCCCACCAATAATAAATTATCAAAACCTTAAAGACAACATGACTAAACAACAAATCAGACACAAACTAATGACACACTATGACAAGGTTGTGGTTTGACAAGGGAACCCCGTTACTATCTCCCAATCAACAAAACTGTTGGGATATGGACACACTCAAACTTGTGAAACCAGGTGGCGACAATGTCCTGTACCTGCAATCTTGTAATCAAAACGAATGTCAAACATGCATAAAACATAACCATCACTTCGTGAAGAGAAATCACAGAATCACAAAGCGCTCGCATGTGAGTGATGTAACCCCGTCCCCTTCACCAATACAATCACATCAAGACTGACGAAAGTAAAGCATCATTAATCAACAAATAAGCATAGATCAATATTAACAACTATGCTAATCAAAAGCATAACATAAAACATAACATCCATATAGTGCATCATCTCATCATGGTAAAACATCCACATCACTCTAAAGCCGACGATCATAAGACAATAACAAATATCAAGGTCTATCATAGTAGAGATAATGTCTAACAACATATACAAATCTAAACACACAGAAGCACAACTGGAGGGGTACTACATGAAGTCCCTTTTTATCCTAAATGTGGAGTTGCTTTGATCAAGGATAGGATTTGGGAGGAGAAGAAGGCTCTTGGATAGATTTATCCATTTATATCAATTTCTTGTAGGAGTCACCACCCTTCATGGTTTCCCTATTGATGGTTTCTTTACAAGGAGGTGATTCCCCCTTTTTATATCTTACTGTTGAGGGAGTCACAATCTTTCATCTTGGAGGACCACAACTTTTCACATACATCTACACTATCTTTGAGAACCTAATTTAATTCTCTTGCCACATTGCTTAAGGTTCTATTCTTAATTGCATTCTTCGAATGATGGTATGGATGTCTCTGTGAAATGCTCCCTCTTTTATATTTCAAGTTTGAGGGGATCCACATCCTTTCACTTAAATAGTTACAACTCTTCATTATTGCATTTGGATAATAATAATAATAATTCAATTTTAGGTAAGTTGACTTGTTAGTGCCTCCCAACCCCATAAGTATTTTGACAGACATATTAACATTTTCATAGTTTTAAGCATAAAGTAAACAAAATAATGAGCTCCACATGAACCAAAAATTAAACCAAACAACCAAGAAGCTCAAACAAACAAGCAAGTAGTTCAACCAAGCAAGCCGATAGCTCAAGCAAGCAAGCAAGTATCTCAAGCACATAGGTAAGTAGCTTAAGCAGGAAAACAAGTAGCTCCAACAAGTAAGCAACTAGCTCAAGCACACAGGTAAGTAGCTTAAGTACACAGGAAAGTAGCTCAAGTAGACATGAAAGTAGCTCAAGCACACAAGCAAGTAGCTCAAGCACACAGGCAACCAACTCAAGAAGACAAGTGAGTAGCTCAAGCACGCAAGCAACCAGCTCAAGAAAGTAGGTAACCATCTCAAGTAGACAAGTAGGTAGCTCAAGCATACAAGCAACTAGCTCAAGCAAGTAGGCAACTAGCTCAAGTAGGAAAGCAGGTAGCTCAAGCATAAAAGCAACCAGCTCAAGCAAGTAGGAAACCAACTCAAGCAAGTAGGCAATCAGCGCAAGTAGGCAAGTAGGTAGCTCAAGCACTCAAGCAACCAGCTCAAGCTAGTAGGCAAGTCAGTACTTAAGCATGAAACCAAGTAGCTCAAGCAAACAACCAACCAACTTAAGCAACTTGACAAACACATTTTGAATGTTTTTCATAGTTTTTAAGCATATCATAGTCATAAACACAATGACGAGTTCCACCATACGTCACAAATACATAGTGACTAGCTCTAACATTCATCACATACACAATGGCTAATTAGCACATCACAATGGCTGACAAGCACATATGTCCATAATGCATCCCAAATAGAAAGAATATCGGTGCATTGCACACTATATCGTGGGTCGTATCATTTCCTCATGTATACATATGAGCACACAATATACACTTGAAGTCACAAAGTATATGCAAGGTATACACATGGTTGCATAAATACATGTAAGTCACAAAGTATACACATGGAAGGCACACACATACGAAGACACATTAACACAGGATGGCAGGAACATGCTCTAATACCACTTGTAATGTCCCTTTTTGGGACAACCCTAAATCTTTCCCAAATTATCAATTTCCCAAGCAAAGGGGCCTTAGAGGATACTTTGAATTGGTTTAGTCCCTATGAGTAAGTTAGAAATCCATTAACAATTAATACTCCACTTTGAGCATTAGAATTAAGTATGAGTAAATCTATATTAAGAATTGTAGTGCCCCTTCGTGTTTGGCCCTCACTTGAGGTATGATTAATTTTATTTGGGTTGCTTGAATTTAAAATGGGTTGATTAGATTGTTTAATTAAATAAATGATGTTGTTATGTGGGGTATATGTTGTGTTTAGATAATTAAACTATTAAATTAAGTGATTAAATTATAACATGTTTCTACAATTAAATATAAAGATAATTATTGTGTAATGAATTTAATTAATAAATTTAAAATGGAGAAAATATTAAAGAAAATAAAATATTAAAATTAGTATTTAATTTCAAATGAAGATAAAAAAAACAAGAAAAACAATTAAAAGATGGAAGGTTTTGCATGCAAGTGCATGCACGGCTTCGAATTATTGTCGAAAAGGAAATGAGATGTTTTATTATAGATTTTTGAGTTTTAATTAGAATTTGGGTTTTCGGGAACAAAACAATTTTGCTTTTTGGGGAAAATAGGAATTAGGATGCTTGGAGGTTTTCGAAAGGAAGGCAGATTTTCTTTGCATGGAGCAGAAAACCCTGAAAAGCTACAGAGAAAATAGCCTATTTCAAATTTTGGGGAAATGGCATGAATTTTCGAGAGGGAGCAAAGATAACGATAGAAGAAAGAGTAACAAAAAGGAAGATTCAGTAGAGAGGCCAAGCCATGAGATGGTGTTTCTCGGATCCAAACTCATATGACCCTGTAAATCAAGGATGTAACTTGTGCGGAATCTTGAGGTAAGTCACTTGCCAATTGCTCTTACATGGAAATTTCTAAGGTTTTTCCGTGTAGATTCATTAGAATATAACCTACAATAGGGGTTTATTAGTCTAGTCTGTGCTCCACATTCTCTAGAACGCCATGATTATTTAGCATCATTTTTCATTCTATTTTTGGTCTTCTCCAGTAGATCACCACCCTCAGACAATTAAATAAATAAGGGATATGCAAATATAATGTATATGTTACGTTTGGGATTACTATTTCATAAATATGTGCTTGTCCTTCGCTTTTGTGTTGCACTGATATTTGATTTTATTTCATTCGATGATATGCTAGATTGGTGTTTAGTTTTATGTGTGATTTTCCAATCTATGGAGCATTAGATTGTATCATGATTCGATATTTTATGTCTCATTGTTTGTAACCTTTCTTTGGTGAAGCCTTGCTTGTGTTTCTTCCTCTTTTTAAAGTTTAGGATCGGTGAACAAATAGTTAAATTTTTCTTTTTCTTGAAATGTTGCCTTGATCTTGATTTCTATCTAACGGTATTGAGATTTATACTTGGTGATATGGAATGTCATTTGATGGTTATTTTCGTGTGTAAAAGTGATGGTTATGCCCTTTTAACTTGACAGTCGATACTTGCTTGGGGATCTTATATTATACATTGAGATTGTGCTATAGGTTTGGTAATGTTTCTTTTCACTTCGATGCTGCAAGCGCAATTCTTTCTCCTGCGTGTTTACCCGACTGCGTGTTAAGATTTGTATGGGTTTTGAATGGAATGATATAAAGAATATGTAAAGCATATATTAGTATTCTTATTACGTTTTCATTTATTTGATTATATAGTTTATATATAAATATATATGTATGTATTCCACATTATAACTTGTTATGTTGTAGTGGACAATTTACTTGGTTAATAACCTATACACAATTGTATATATATATATAGTTATGTGTTTCGATTTTAATCAAATCTCATTATCAATACTCAATCTACAAGTTGTTTGATGAAATTACTTATGTGGTATTAGATGAAGATATACATGTGGATATATAGATATATTGAATTAGGATTAAAGTTTAGAGCATAAATGTTTTAGAAAAGATTATTTAATCGTGTATAAGATCAAGTGCATTCATTTATTCAAATATTAGAAAAGGGAATGATTTAGATGAATTTATGTGCATATTTAAAAGAATAAGTATATGGTATATGGTATTTATTAGTTACAAAATTATTTTTTAAATATAATTAGTTAATTTAAAATTAAAGAAGTTGTTTTTCACAAATTTAGATAGTTGAGAGATTTATTTAAAAGAAAGGCTTAGAGGAACTCTAGAATGTTATTTAATAAAGAATTTAAAATTGGAATTTCTTAATGGATGGTTTACCTATAGTTATGTTGTTGGTTTTGTTAGTTTTGTAATGGATAATGTTAGAGTTGTAATGAATAAAATGTTCAAATTATAATGATTATTTTGTCATGGTTGCAATTGATTGATGCTTGGCCTTTTAATCGTCTTACACTGTAAGTACTTTCCCTTGGGTTCTAACTGTTGTGTTTTTCATGTTATCACCTTTGCATTGATTTTCATACTATTATGTAATCAAGTTCAATTTTGATTGATATATGACGTTCTAATTGAGTTTGTACCGTAAGAATGTTTTCTGGAGTTCTTGTGGAATTGGATTTTTCCTTATGATTACTTTTGCACTGTGGGGGTATCTGATATGTAGCGGAATCTTGAATTTCCTATTGTCTTGATCATCCTCGAAATCTTTGGAGTTTCAATGTTTTGTAATTTGATGATGTTTCCACGCCTATTCCCTTACGGTTGTTGGTGAGTGTTAATGGTACCTAGTATTTTCGTGATCTTGATTTTGTCATTTCTTTGATGGGGGAACCATTGTATAATGAGTTGTTAGTCTTCCAGAGGTTAGAGGGGAGTATGGTTTTTACTTGCAAGAGTTGGTATGGGGGTCGGGGATCCAATGAAGTTGCCTTGGTAACCCGAGATGGGGTTTGGCAACCTAGGAGGATCCGCATTGGGTAACCCATATCAAGCCTAAAGTTTTTACATGAGTTCTATGTTGTTTCACCTAAAAGTGGGTGGTTTTCTTGATCTTGTCACTTTGATAATGGTTGATCTTTATACTTGGATTGTGTTTATGTGGGTTCAAGCCTTGCACTGTGGAAATGGTTTTATAATGGATATCTTGTGCGAGGTGGTGCCACCTCATTTTATGTGCATATTTATATGGTTTTGCTAGTTTGTGCAAGTTGGCTTACCCAGTTGGTGACTGTGAGTCTCTTGTTGCTAACAGGGGGAGTGGCTTTCAATGAGGGCCAGTGCACAAAGTGGTGTATAGGTAACTCATTGAGAGTTTCCTTAAACAGTGATAACATAATAATTAATTAGGGGGTTTGGGTAGTAACTCACTTTAATCCAAATAAGTTAGCCTCACTCATGGATCAAGTGCTCACTTAGGCTTGAGATGAGTGCGAAGGCTTGGAAAGGAAAAAGTAAAAATCCTTGTCCACTTGAAAGGTATATTGATCCCACATGAGTGAGAATGGGGGACGGGGATTGGTTGAGGTTGCCAAGGTTCAACCAGGTAGGGGGCCAATAACCTATGAAGATCTGCATTGGGTAACCCATGTCAAGCTTATGTGATGACACTCCACCCCTTAGCAACCTTGTATCTTTGTTGTTTCCCCTTGTTGTTCTTGTACCTTTGGAAGCTGATGTTTCTTGTGTTTTTTGTTTCTTTTGGTTGTGGAATCTTGTTAGCCTTGTTCACTTGATCGTTTTAGGTTGTGGGTCCTTCTTGTCATCTCCTAGCATGGGGGGTGAGCCTTAGGGTCCACATGGTCAGATGGAACATGCTATGCACCCCATTCAGTCCTGATGCAATCAGAGGGAGGCCTACCACACACTCAAACATAATTTCAATCAACAACACCTATTAGATCAGCAAACCCACAATCTCACACTATCTCATCAAAAACACCCTATTCCTTGTAGCAGTGCAAACTAACTAAATCGGGTGAATATTCCCAATTACATCCAATCAGATCAAAACATGAGTCATTTTAGGGACCCGTTTTAATGCTCAATAACATATCAACACAACTCCATAGGTTACTTTTTAACAGTTCCTTCAAAACTTGTTGTTTCACGCTTTTTAGGCCTCAATTAGGCCTCTTTTGCAAAGGACATTGCATTTAATCCTTTCACCAGATTTCAAAATCACTACGGCAATAGTCAACAGGTTCACAAATCTCATATTCCACAACTAGTTTGTAGAAAAACTCACTTTAAAGGCCAAAACAGAAAAAACCCTCAATATTCTCCTAAAACTTAGGGTTTTACAGAAAAACGCAATTCCATACCTTTTCAAAGCTTGCAACCACCTCCAATAGGACCAAATACCTCTACCTAGACTCAATTCACCCTTACACAATGCTGCCCCACCATTTTATACACTTTACCATCACTAAACCTCACCGTTTCATGAAGAAATCTCACTTTTCATCATTGGGGCTCCATGCCCAATACTTGAAACGGCCTCCCCTACATTTATTGACCATACACACACCTTTATTGGTTAGTAATTACCCATTCCACCAAGGCACGTATTCTACAGAAGGTGGAATGGGTTTATTGCTTCATGGAAACCTCAAAACCACCAATACCCTGTTTCAGCCGGTTGAAGAAAAAAATAAAGAAAAACTTGAAAAATTATTGTGAAACCTTCAAATTGAATCCAAATGAAATTTAAACAATATATTATACTCTCCCAAGAAGATTTGAATCAAAAATTTACTGTATGGCCTCTACAAGTGCTAGAAACTATGAAAAAACTAAAAAAAGAAGGAAAATAGTAATAATACTTGATGTTTCTTCTTCAAAATCTTCAAAAATCTCTTTACATCGATGAAATTCATCTTATTTGTGCCGCCTCATTTTATGTGCATATTTATATGGTTTTGCTAGTTTGTGCAAGTTGGCTTACCCAGTTGGTGACTGTGAGTCTCATGTTGCTAGCAGGGGGAGTGGCTTTCAATGAGGGCCAATGCACAAAGTGGTGTACGGGTAACTCATTGAGAGTTTCCTTAAACAGTGATAACATAATAATTAATTAGGGGGTTTGGGTAGTAACTCACTTTAATCCAAATAAGTTAGCCTCACTCATGGATCAAGTGTTCACTTAGGCTTGAGATGAGTGCGAAGGCTTGGAAAGGAAAAAGTAAAAATCCTTGTCCACTTGAAAGGTATATTGATCCCACATGAGTGAGAATGGGGGACGGGGATCGGTTGAGGTTGCCAAGGTTCAACCAGGTAGGGGGCCAATAACCTATGAAGATCTGCATTGGGTAACCCATGTCAAGCTTATGTGATGACACTCCACCCCTTAGCAACCTTGTATCTTTGTTGTTTTCCCTTGTTGTTCTTGTACCTTTGGAAGCTAATGTTTCTTGTGTTTTTTGTTTCTTTTGGTTGTGGAATATTGTTAGCCTTGTTCACTTGATCGTTTTAGGTTGTGGGTCCTTCTTGTCATCTCCTAGCATGGGGGGTGAGCCTTAGGGTCCACATGGTCAGATGGAACGTGCTATGCACCCCATTGGGTCTTGATGCAATCAGGGGAGGCCTACCACACACTCAAACACAATTTCAATCAACAACAACACCTATTAGATCAGCAAACCCACAATCTCACACTATCTCATCAAAAACACCCTATTCCTTGTAGCAGTGCAAACTAACTAAATCGGGTGAATATTCCCAATTACATCCAATCAGATCAAAACATGAGCCATTTCAGGGACCCGTTTTAATGCTCAATAACATATCAACACAACTCCATAGGTTACTTTTTAACAGTTCCTTCAAAACTTGTTGTTTCACGCTTTTTAGGATTCAATTAGGCCTCTTTTGCAAAGGACATTGCATTTAATCCTTTCACCAGATTTCAAAATCACTACGGCAGTAGTCAACAGGTTCACAAATCTCATATTCCACAACTAGTTTGTAGAAAAACTCACTTTAAAGGCCAAAACAAAAAAACCCTCAATATTCTCCTAAAACTTAGGGTTTTACAGAAAAACGCAATTCCATACCTTTTCAAAGCTTGCAACCACCTCCGGACCAAATACCTCTACCTAGACTCAATTCACCCTTACACAATGCTGCCCCACCATTTTATACACTTTACCATCACTAAACCTCACCGTTTCATGAAGAAATCTCACTTTTCATCATTGGGGCTCCATGCCCAATACTTGAAACGACCTCCCCTACATTTACTGACCATACACACACCTTTATTGGTTAGTAATTACCCATTCCACCAAGGCACGTATTCTACAGAAGGTGGAATGGGTTTATTGCTTCATGGAAACCTCAAAACCACCAATACCCTGTTTCAGCCGGTTGAAGAAAAAAATAAAGAAAAACTTGAAAAATTATTGTGAAACCTTCAAATTGAATCCAAATGAAATTTAAACAATATATTATACTCTCCCAAGAAGATTTGAATCAAAAATTTACTGTACGGCCTCTACAAGTGTTAGAAACTATGAAAAAACTAAAAAAAGAAGGAAAATAGTAATAATACTTGATGTTTCTTCTTCAAAATCTTCAAAAATCTCTTTACATCGATGAAATTCATCCTATTTATGCTTTTTCCTTTCAAAACCAAATTTCTAACTTCCCTCAACCGCCTTTTGAACTCTACTGACCGTTCATATTCCATACAAGGCAATTTTGCAACTTTATGTTTTGACAACTTTACCAAAAATACATTTTTTGCAAATGTCAACATAATAACCCCCCTAAATGCCCAATACCATCAAAATGACCAATTACAATCTAAAATGGTATTTAAGACCTTATTTTATGCAAAATCCATCAAAATGCTAAAGCCTAGACACCAATTTCTTATCTTGACAACATTTATCTAATGGTGCTCCTACACCAGGTCCCCAGCCGAAGATCGAGTTTTGCAGAGTTGTACCATTTACTGTGACTCTAGAGCTACACCAGAGTTGGAACCAGTATTGATGCTTTGTACTCATACATTTCATTTGTATTAATCCACATTATTGTACTATTCCCGTTCATGTTGGGAAGCACTATTGTATTGATGTAATCCCTGATCGATGTATCTTCATATTATAAATGTAATGGTTGTAATCTTTGTCATTATCTTATGATCATTGATGGATGATTATCGTAATTGTAATGTATATTGATCCTTGTACTATTATGTGTTATTGGTTCATAATATATGATCTTTAGTGGCGTGGAAATATTTATAATTAAATTCATAAGTGTGAAGGATATAATGTAATGTAGTCATGTAACCCCAAGGTTCTAGTTAGTTGTTATATATATATGGATTCATTTCTAGTAACATATGTTAATGTACACTACCTCTCATATTAGTTTACTTTAAAAAAAAATTGTGTTGTAAATGTTAGATATTATGTTGTCCTTTGGGGTTTGTGTGGCGGGGCGTTACAAGAATCATAACCAAAATTTCCCATAATTGATCTCCCCCCTCATGTTGCACTATGGTAGGAAGGTAAGATTACAATGGTGGATCTCATGCTTGAACTAGACCTAGAGGCAACACCCTTTAATCCAAAGGTAGAACCCCTCTGGCCCTCGTAGGCTCATCATGTCCCACCCTCAAGTGGTGTATCTAGTGGAGACCAACCTAAACCCAAAGGCAGTACCCTAATTAATCAGGCAGTACCTCCTTGTCTCTCGCAGGCTCATCATGTCCCACTCTTGAGTGACGTATCTAGGAGGCTTCATTACATGAATTCCCCTCTTTGCAATCCTTCTTCCTTACCATGATGGAACATGGATATCATAAGATAAACAAATTAGCAATGTATAAATTTTTGAATATATCATAATTAGAAATAAACAATATAATAAATATGAGACAATAATAAATAACAATGAACAGTAATAAAGAACGCACCTATGATTCTATTTCATTATACAATTGAATTCAACAATACATACACCTATTGTTGTATTATATAAATTTTGAACATAAGTAATGGTAAATATACCTATTATTCTATTCTAGAATTATGACTGTAACAATCAAGAGGAGATATATCTATGGATCCTATTCTACAGATCCTAACACATATTATATTTGTAAGCAAGTAGAATTAACCATGCCTACCCTTCCAACCTACTTTATATCCTTAGCAGGTTACAATTTAGAATATTTGAGTATATGCCATGAGAATATGACAGAACGTATTGTATTTCCTTTTATTTTCCAGTTGATGATTCCTTTGTTTAGAATATATTCATATATTCCTCCTTTTTATCCCCCTTCCTTTGGTCTTGAATCGGTCTTCCTTTTATGGACCAATCAATCAAGAGTCCCACCTTTTGGCAAGCGATGTGCCTTTATGCAATTGTTTGTCTTTTGGGATCGATTCATAACTAGTGTTGATTAGTTTAGCAATTAGTAATCGCTGCCTTCTAATTGCTATGTCAAGGAACCGATTCATGAATCGGGTTTTGGTATGTGTCTTATATTTGTCATTTGTTTATTGCCACTAATTTTAGTATTACTTAAATAATATATTTTTTTTTAATTAATGATATCTATATTATAATATCTATTATATTTATAATCATAATTATAATATTATTTTGGTAATCACAATTATAATGAGATTGCTAATATTTATATTTTAATATTTATAATTATAATATTCATAATTATAATATTTAGTATTTATATTTTGGTATTTACAATCTTCTATTTAATATTTATAATTATAATATTATTTTCGATAATTATAATTATAATAAAATAGTTAATGCTTTTGATATGTATTTTATTTATCTTGTTTTCGATGCTTCATATTGAAATGTTACAATTTCGGGGGACATGACACTCTACTAGACTTTTTACTCTAGGAGGCCAACTTTGGAGGTCATAGCTTTCTCATACAAAGGATTTTTTTTATCAATTACTCTTGAAATGGGAAAATATTTTACACTCTTCATAATGGTGTAATTGGTTTTCAAAATTGACCCCTTTATTTTCAAATTTTGAGTTTTTCTATTATGTTGTTGTTTAGTCATTCTTCTTAAAACTTAAAACACTTATAACTTTCACAATCAAGCTATTTTTTAGTATCTTTTTTTGAAATTTGGTATTTTTTGAACTCTACACAATGGAGTAGTTTTTTATTTTGTAAGGACATATTACTTTTAATATTTTGGCCACTATAAAACATTTTTTAATATGATATTTTGCATTGTAACATGCACTAAAATAAAGTGCCAAATGTTATAATCTTTGGTGGGTCATTTCACATATAATGTTCGTGAGGTTTCTCGTATGTTTCTTGTTTTGCTACTTATATCTATAATTTTTGCATTATAGATCACGTAAATTTAGTTTTAGTTCCAATTCTTACAACTCACAATTACTTTAGATGGAATCCTAAAATTATGATTTTACTAAAAATTAAAGGATGCCATAAATATTCAATGGGGATAGTTCTTAAACCTCTTGATGTGAAAGAAAATATTAAGTGAGAGATAAAACATGATGAGGTTAATGGATTTTTAAGTTTTTTTTATCTTTGTCAAGGATATGTTTAGTGGTGAGTCTTCGCCAATTGGTGAATAGTTCATATCAGCCAATTCAAAATGGCAAATACATTGCAACCAATGGGGTGACCAAATCGTTCGAATTTTATAAATCATGGGTCCGATGCATTTTAATTTGCCATCAATTTATTTTGAAGCATATTTAATTAATATTTTTGTCATAAAAAACTATGTATTTTCAATGGTATAATTAATATTTTTTCCTATAATTTTGGATGCATGTATTAATTCACCCACATATTTTCCAATGCCATTAAAATTTCATTGAGGACCCTTTTTTCCATAACATTAAATTTTTGGTGTGTGTGAGGACTTGTTTCACCAATAACATTAAAAATTAACTACATATGAGGACCTATTTCGCTAATACTATGATAACTCCATACTAATCCTAGGTCCATAATTGCCTTGAAAATTACAACGTATGTGTTTTTTCGAGGTTCGATTCACCCAAAATTTATATGTATCTTTTTATAATCACGCGGGATTTGCCAAAATTTTACTATACCATTTGAAAATCCCATAGAATTTTCCAAATATAGATTGATATAAATATAAATTGAAACTTTGATTTATTTTTATAGATTTTGTTTGGTTCTAAACTTCCAAGCTCTCGATTTGGATCATAGGAAAGTTACAATTACATGTATTGTTGCATTAGTGAGTCAGTAAAAAATAAAGGTAATTGATCATTTTTTATTCTTAGTTCATTCTTATAGATGATGTTGAGAAATGAGACATCTAGGGCCCAAAGATCTATATTCCATTATTCCTTCTTAAACAAGAAGGTATTTTTTGGAAAAATTTAATTTCGTGAGAGATGTCGAGCAAGAACAAGACTAAGACTTCTAAAAGGGGTGAAGGGAGGGAATCAAAATGTAAAACCATAATTTCATACTTTGGCAATGTTTGTAGTCCATTAGATCAAGATGGAGCTACAACATCAACACTTACACTAAATATTAATGAAGGCAATACCTTAGAGGAAGATCAAAATGAGTTAATTGAGTCGAATAAAAATGATACAAAAGATGTTCCAAGGGATACCCGGGGCATTCAAAATAAGTTAATTAACTTGGATGACAATGTTGTAGATGATGTTATTGTACAAAAGGGGAAAAGAAAAGTGAAAAAAAAAATGGGGGCACGAGTGGGATATGACAAGGAATTTTCAAATTGATTGGGTGTCAAAGTACCCATTCACTGAACTAGTTGAGAACGCAAACAAACATGAACCTCAAATAAGATGCAAGTGTAAGAATTGTAGTTAGAAATATAAAAGGGGCAAGAACTTGTAGCTAAAACTTGACACCATAGAAAAACATATTAGTAAAGTTTATAAAAAAGGAATCATAGACAGAAAGAAAAAAATTAGTGATAAGATAGAAAACAAAGGGAAAATATCTTCATGTTAAGCATTCCCACAAAAAAAATGTGCATATGAAAAGAAAGGTGAAGCTTGTTGAATCTACAAGTTCAATTCAAGCTCAATTTGGAAAGATAATGGCAAGAGCACAAATGGAAAAATTATTCAAATGATTATTATTTTTCATATTTTGATTAGAGGGAATTTTATGAAAGACTACTCAAAATATAGTAGTTTATTATCTTTTTATGCATTACTAACTTTCCTAATATAAATTGGTCAGTATATAGTGGATGGGAATGGGAAAGTTGTCATGGTAAGGTGGAAAAACAAGATTTATAGGCAAAAATAAAAGAGTCAACCTTTACTACATTATCTTTATATGAAGTTACAACGGTAGATAATACTTCTTGGGTATGTATGCATGTATATATTGTACACAAACATGTCCACCAACCTCATCTACTATGTATTTATAAAATGAAAAATAATTTGACATCACAAAATCTATTTGAACTAGTTAAGAAATATTTGAATGATATTGGAGGTATGGATGACTTTACAATTCCCAAAAAGTTGGTGTGTGTAGGAGTTGATGGAGCTTTAGTAATGCAAGGTCATAGGAATGATCTTTGCATTAAATTATAAACTACTTAACCATATATTATTGACATTCGTTGCATGGCCCACAAAATGAATTTACCATTCAAAATTGTGAGCAAGTTTCTTTTGATATCAAAAGTTGAAAATCTAGTCCATGAGCTCTACTCATACTTCTATTGAAGTCCCAAATGAGTTGCAAAATTTCAAAATTTTGTTGAGGAAATAACTGTAGGAAACAATATTCTTAAGTATGTTGATACTAGATGGATCTCCTTGCATGAACCAATGCAACAAGTTTTCTATAATATCAATCCTTGATTGGAGTAAAGCATGAACATTCGTACAAAGAAGACAAAGCTCCTAACCTCTTACATAGGTTAAGTGATATACAGACACTCTTAACTATATTTGGTCTTCTCCCCATGCTAGAGGAAATGAAAAATCATGAAAAGAATCCCAAGATAGAAGTATGTATATTACAAAATATAGTAAACTATGTAGAATGACATGCCTCACCCTCAATAATCTATATCTATCAAATTCCTCATTTGTAAGTATAAATTTTAGTAGCTATCAATTAATGACAAAATCTAGCTAGTTTTTTACTTTAATACAACTGAGTTATGTGTCTTTTTACATGGATTTGAGATACCAATGCACGATCAGGTGCTCTACCAAAAAATTAATGTTATAAGGGAATATTTTAACAACATTGTTAATTATGTAAGTATTATTTAAAGAGTATCGGAAAATATCTTTCCTTAAATATTATAGAACAATTCCCTCAAGATGAACTACTTGAAGCCATGTCTATTGTGTATCCTCAATATTGTGTCCATCGTTAGTCAAACGATTATCATAAGAGGATAAAGACATTGGCCAATCATTTTTTCAAAAGTTCAGAATTCAATGCACAACAAATAGAAGAATTATAAATATATCTAATCTTATAGAGAAATTTGGTTATTTTTCAATAACTATGAGGGAATAGTTTGATCTCATGGAGAATCCCTTTCAAGAGGTATCAATAGCAAAGCTTTGGGAAATCTTAAGTCAGAGTGAAATATTGCGTGATTCAATATTGAAATATTTGAAACTTGTCGATGTATGTCAAACCTCAATATTGGGGTTGGTGGAGGTTGAAATATTTCTCAATGCATTGGGGTTCTTGAAATCAAAGATAAGAAAAAAACTAGACAAGAATTTGTAAAATTTCTTGAGGATGTATACAACTAGGTATGATATCATTTTTTCTTTTGAAAGGGCACTCACAATCTGGAAGTCCAAATGTGAAAGAAGAGGGTTGTGCAACACTTCAAACCATAGTGGCACAAATGATAGTGATACAATGAATAAAACATGTATTGGTAATGTTGAGATGCAGTTAAGTGACTATATGCAAAGTGAATAAAATGAAGACCAGAATCAATACGTCTCTCAATATCATGGTTAGAGTGATGAGGTGAATTGGAAAATGAAAGAGATTTAGCATTTATGAGGTATTTATACTTATTATTATATTTCATTTTTTGTTATTATATTTCATGAATCATATTCCAAAATGCAAACCGTTGATGATCTTTTATATTTCTACCATTGAATCCTAGTAAGCAATTGCTTTTTTCAATTTTTAATTTACAATTTTTTTGATGCATAAGAGAGATTATATTCAATTATATTTGGATGCCAAAATATATAGAATGTTTGCAATCGTAGGAATATGGGACCAAAATTTCCTTTTGCTTGATAGCAACACAATCCCCTGAAAATCCCTAAATGGCCACCAAAAATTATAGACCTAGAACCAAAACAGACTAACTCCCAAAACTTACTATATGGACACCAAGACAATCTTTGTCATGCCCATGAGAAAATAGTTTTTAACTATATTGCTAACAAGCTACTAAAGCAATTAGCAAACACTATGTAATTCTTAGACACCAATAGACCCAACACCACCAGCATTGGTTAGAAACCATTCAACTTGGCGAACTGATCAAAATTCGCCACCCATTCGAACCCTTCTATCGGCTCCATCACAAGCAGCTTCTTCAAAAAACTTACGCCATAGGCTAAAATTTGGTGATGTTTGACCAACGACATTCCCTTGAGCTCCAACAATAGGGGATATATTTTTATTACCTCACCCGTCACCTTTACAAGCAGCAAGTCACTGAGTCGAGGAGCACCATGACCCAGGAATGCAGACTTCAACACCTCATCCAAACCACCCAGAAGCTCACTTTTGAAGAGCTTATAGACCAATGTCTTTTCCTCAGCCTTAGGAGTCCTCACATCCAACACTGATGCCAGGAAATAGGATATGATGTGGGTATTGACCTTGATGGTCTTGCATTTCTTCACAAAGTCCTTCCCTAGAATCATCTTGACCACGAGCACCACATGAGGATCTATCCTCAATAAAATCTACTTCAACCACTGGTCGGTTATGTGCTTAAAGGTTGTATGCCTCACCTTGTAGTCCAATTGAATGCGGAAGTCCTGACTAATACTAACCACAGCCTCAGAATAAATTTCTACTATGAATTTGGAGTGTTTCGCCATTACATTGACTCAGAGCAAACCATAGAAACAAACCCAAAATGATGAAAACCATCCAAGCCTATGTTATTTATTGCTTCTCTTCCTCCAGGTTATCACTCTATGTATAAGTTATCGTGCCTTGCCAAATTTCATCCTCAGCGGGCACCTATCCCAAATTGTGCATAATGCCTCGTCACCAATTGCCAGGTGGGTGATATGTCGTATTGAGCCCAAATTAGCAAGGACACAAAAATTATTACTCTAACCGCCAAATATCGAGGCTCATTACTTCAATAACCTTGTTTAATTATTTACCTTCAATCTTCCACTGTGGGCATGAGCGAGGTACAAAGACCATCGATTATTCTTGACCAACTCAAGTTCAAACCACAAGAGATGGAGGCCACCTCATCTACCACATAGGTCTTGACCCCCCAAAGGGACCCAATCAAATTTATTTATTTTCCTTCCTTCCTCCTTCTAGGGACCAATAAATACGGTCTCTCCACATCCTTGTTGTGGAGAGATGCCCACCCAACCACCCACAATTGGCTCCCAATCAACTCCTAATATTAGGTGAACAATTCTTTCATCGATATCCCATTAGCCCCCAAATTTGATAAATGATCCATCTCCATATTTCCTTCTCTAAAAATATGATTGAACATTACCTGATCAAACTTGTCTGCAAACTCAATGTAATTTCCAGTTTAGTCCCCTATTTCCAGTTTTGAACTTTCATCAACCTTAAAGTGTTGATCACCAACGAGGAATCTCCTTCGATAACAATGTTCCTAAGGCCCAGCTCAAAACATAACCCCAGCCCCATGATCAAAGCTTGAAACTCGGTTGCATTATTGGTTCCTTCAGGAAGGGGAGATGCCAATCTACCTAGAGTTTGACCCTCGCTATTCCTA
Organism: Sequoia sempervirens; assembly: GCA_007258455.2. Lineage (NCBI taxonomy): Eukaryota > Viridiplantae > Streptophyta > Pinopsida > Cupressales > Cupressaceae > Sequoia > Sequoia sempervirens. The sequence continues at coordinate 27,279,512 of VDFB02000015.1, forward strand.
ATTATGCATCTAGCTCTAGAGACCCTCAAATTACCCTTAGAGGCCCTGTCAAAATTCAACTTTACCCATCCAGCTTTTGGTGGAACCCAATTCACCTTCCTCCTTTCAATTTCTGGAGACTCACCTCCGTTGCCCAAAAATGAAAGGACATTTAAACCATTCCAACTCCTTCTAACCATTACATCCCACACTGTGAAGTTCACTTTTTTCAGATTTATCTCTTCCATTCTGGAATTAACCACTTCCACAATAATGGCCTCAATTTTACTTTGCAACTTTGATTTTGACAACTGCTGGTCCTGAAAAATTTGTCAATTTTTCTCCTTCCATAGCTCCCAAATGATGATTGAAGGGCTAACTATCCATAGGCTACGAAACATTGCTTGTTTATAATGAGTTGGCCAACTCTTTAGTAGTTCAATCAATCTAGCTAGGAAAGCAGAGGACCAGAAAAGTTTTGTACAAAGCCAATTCCAACAATGTTGTGAGTACTTACAATCCAAAAATAGATGATCCCCTATTTCTTCCTCCATTTTGCATAATGGGCACCTAGATTGTCCCTGATATCCCATCTTGGCAAACCTATCCGCAATTAGGGCTTTTCCCTGGGAGGTGGCCCAAATGAATATTCTAGCCTTTGGAAGGAATATTTTGTTCCAACATAGGTTGATTGGCAAGTTGGAGTCAAAGGAACCTTCACTCGACAAAATATTGTACGCATCCTTTGCCTTATATTCCTCATTTTGAGAGGCATTCCATCTAATTTTATCATTTCCCTGCCTTAAACATATAATTCAATTGTTCAAGACCTGGTCAAACAACTCCACCTCATTCCTCTGGAATCCCATCACCCTTATGCTCTTCCATTTATTATTAATTATGCCCTATTGAGGTGGATCATCCAGATAATCTCTTACCCTATCTCCCCATGCCTATTTTGTTACCATCTTTACTTGTGCCAGAGCATTGATGTCAGCTAATTTCTGAAAACCATCCCAAGAGTCTTCCCAGAACATGGCGGACTGACCATCCCTGACTTCCCAAGTCAAATGTTCCAGAATAACATCCCACGAACTGCATATGAAGTTCCAAACTTGGGACCCTTTTGGGGGATTGCTAGCCGTCAACATAGAATGTTCACCCTCATCAAGGTACTTAGCCTTGAGTAATGTTACCCATTTCAAATTCTAATTTGTGTGAAGGGCCCATTGCCCATTACCCATTTCACCCACAAAGCTTTATTTTGAAGTAGCAAATTTTTCAATCCTACCCCATCCGCCTCTTTCCTTTCACACACCTTTTCCCATTTTATCATATGGAACTTACTTTGCTCTGAGTTTCCTTTCCAAAAGAAATCTTTCATCTGCTTATTTAGAGATCTATATGCCCCGAATGATAAGTGAAGGCATGACATCATATATGTAGGTAAAGCTAAGATGACAAATTTCAACATCGTCAATCACCTAGCCCAAGAAATCCATCTACTTTTCCATGAAGTCATTCTATCATTCACCTTGTCTATTAGTGTACTCCATAGATTTCCTTTCTTCACTCCCTTATCTAGTGGGAGGCCGAGATACTTGCAGGGAAGCTTCCCCTTTTTAAAACCTAATATCCTCAAAATTTGAATTTCTCTTACAATGGGTGTGTTCAAAAAGAAAACTTTCAAATTCGTCGTGCCAATATCTTGCCCGGAGGCCAAAGAATACAAATATAGGATGCCTTTTAGCCTATTAGCTTCTCTTTCTATAGCCATCCCAAATAGAAAAGTATCATCAACAAACTGTTGATGTGTGACCACACGATGGTTACTAGTTATGCAAACCAATCACTGAGTCACTCCTTCTTGCTCCTTCAAACGCCCTACCTAGGGATTTGGCCATAATAATGAATAAGAAAGGGGAGAGGGGATCTCCTTTCCTCAGTCACCAAGAGGCACTGAAGAAACCTTTAGGGGATCCATTCACCAGAACAAAAAATTGAGGGCTTTCAATCCATCCAAAAATCCAATCTAGCCAATCATTATTGAAGTTGAAGTCCTCCATAATCTTAAAGAGGAAGTGCCAATTAACCTTATCGTATGCCTTCCTAATGTCAAGCATAAGAAGCATTGCAAGATTCTTCAATTTCTGCACTAAATGGATCACTTCTTTGGCTATGATCACTCCATCAAAAATTGATCTTATAGGGACAAATCCTATTTGCTCCTCCGAGATGATGAAGGGGAGAATGTGTTTAACCTAATTTGCAACCGCTTTTGCCAAAAATTTATAAAGTGTATTGCATAAGGAAATTGGTCAAAATTCCTCCATTAATTTGGGTTTCTCTTTCTTAGGGATGAGCGCAATGAAGGTGTTGTTTATTTCTTTTAGTGTGCGTCTCAACTCTCTTGAATATTCAATTGCCTCATAGACATCATGCCCCACAATATCCCAAAATTTTTGAAAGAATACTACAACAAAACCATTGGGCCCCAGAGCCTTTTTCTGGGTGCAATTGAAATAAAGCCACCCTTATTTCTCCTTCAGTGAACTTTCTGAAGATCAGCTTGTTTTGATCCTTAGTTACCACCCTAGGTATGTTCCTTAACATCTCATTTTGAGCCCACAAATTGGAACCTTCATAGTCATTTAGGAGAGTTTGAAAGAAATCCACCGTTGTGTTCCTTATCTCAACTAGATCATCCACCATTCTCCCATTCGATCCTTTAATGGAAGATATTCTATTAACTTCTATCCTTGCCTTTGTTGAGTTGTGGAAAAATTTCATGTTTCCATCGCCAGCCTTCAACCATACTTCCCTGGATTTCTGTCTCCAAAAAAATTCCTCTTTTTCCACTACTTCCTTCAACCTCCCAAGCAAAGATTTCTCCTTTGCAAAATTGTTTACATCCATCCCCTCCACTATCACCTTTCTTTCCACCTCTTTCAAGGCATCTTCAATCTATTTTCTTTCTTCAAAGATGTTCTTGAAGCTTTCTTTGTTCCATTGCTTTTAGTTATGCTTGACAGATTTTAGCTTTGTCATAACATTGAACATTTTTTAGCCTCCTGGGTTGTAGTCCATCCACCACTGCTTAGCCAACTCCCTAAGATTCAAATCTTTGAGCCACATATATTCAAACTTTAAGGGGCACCTAACTTTCCTTCTTTCTCCACAAATTTCCATTCAGACTAGAAAATGTTCCAACCCCACCCCAGGGAGGATGTTGCATTCCAATGTGAAAGGGAACCTACTTAAATCCCCTTTAAAGAGGAACCTATCATTTTTTTCTACTATACTACTGAATCTTTTTCTTCTATTTGTCCAAGTATAATTTCCATTCCCCATTTGACCTTCCATTAACAAATTATGATCTACAAAGTCTTTAAAATCAACTTGTGATTGAAGAGGTCTTCCCACACCCTCTCTTTTATCATCTGATCTCAAAATAGTATTGAAATTACCTCCCAAAATGAAAAAATATTGCAATGACTAATTTAGAACTAAATCTAATTCATTTTGAATGCATGAATTATGACCATAAACATTTATAAGTAAGAATCGTAGATTTGATATGAGACTCCTTACCCAACATACAAGCCAATGTTTGCTTCTGCTAACTTCAATTATATCACTGTTTGTGACTTCCAAACAATCATCAAACCACCAAAGGCCCCATCCACATCGACCCCTACGCACTTCCAAGATTTCCACTTTCTCTCTAACCTTTCTTTCTCCTTTCCATCCAATTTTGTTTCCTGCAACATACCTACATCTACTTGAAAACCATCTAGTTGACACCTGATTAGGCATCGTTTGTTAGGGAAGTTTAAGCCCCTAACATTCCAAGTTAGGATTTTCATGGTTGTTTAGGAAGAGCTTCACTCTTCCCTACTTTTAGCATCTCATTGATCTTCTTGTGAATGCTAGCCTCCCCATCCCATTTGAGCTTCTCCTAATTTAGAATTATGCCCCTCCTTTTACTTTCACCATAGTTTGGGAAAGTCTTTTGCATTTCCTTCTGACCAATGCCTAATTTTCCAACCTCACCATTCTTCGCCACCATGAGTTTTTATTTCTTTCCCATGGATAGACTGGGTCGCTCCTCAAAATGAAGATCATCATCCTCCAAACTTGGACCATTCATCCAGTCATCAGAGTCATCCTCTTCTTCCAGCCTGAGGGAACCACTATTTTCCGCCTTAGCGAGCTCAACCATCTCATTCCTAGCCTCAATCAATGTGTCCAAATCCTCCAGTCTACACTTGTTTCCTAGAAAATTGATAGATTATACCACTTTTTCCTTTAAATCATCCTTAATGTCACCTAAGCCTATGCCAACATCCTCCATGCCTTTTTCTGATGGGGATGCCGACTTTTCCCCAACTACCACTTCCACTTCTCCTATGGCCTCCTTCATTGGTTGTTTAGTGGGAGGAGTTAGATGTTGCGATGCTTTTGAACTTTTGCATGCTTCTTTAGAGGGGGAACCTAAGATTCCCTTCTCCCCAATGACTTGATAAGCTCTGAATTTTGGATCGGATCTGAAAAAATCTTCTGCTTCCAAATCCCCCAATCTGTTGCCAGCTCGATTTCATTCCATTTTTCCTGCCATAGTTTATTTTCCATGGATATCCTTATAGAGGAGCTTATACCATCCATATTCTTCCTCTCCTCTATGCACACATAAGTTCCCAGGTTGTTCCCAATTTCTTCCAATATCTCTAGGTTCCAAAATTCTAATGGCAGATCAAGTAGTCTCCACCATTCTTGGACAACTTCCAACTGATGTAGGTGAGGGTTAAATCTAGGAATCCAATGCCCGATGTAGAATCCATAACCATCCAAAATCCAAATTCCATATTTGATTTGCATCCTTATTTCTTCCAAAGGGCAGATTACCACAAAATACCCGTTATCCAACCTTTTCATTTGTAACTCTGCACCCCACTTTCCTTGCCACCAACACACCAAACAATCCCATTTGAAATCCTACCCTAGCCATTTGGAAATTAGCCCTAACCAATCAAGCCTCTCTCTCTCCTTCCATAATTTTTCCAAGGCAATTGTCACAACTTTCCTTTGGCGATTTCCTAGATCAGCCTTATTTCCTGCACCTTCTCCACTATTTGGGTCATGAATCGGAGGGGATTCATGGAAACCAGGGCCACGATCTAGTTTCCTTCACCAATTCCTCTCTGCCCTATGATTTTTGAGCCCATTTAGGGTTGTGACCTCACTAAAAATTGCCTCCCCATTTTCGTATTTCGTTTCCAAGAGCATTCCATTGCGACCAATGTTGTTGGATGAACTTGGGATGTATTTTCCAATTCCTTCCTATAGGAGCTCTACTGCTTTCACCCGCATCTTTCCCACCAACTACCTTCATCCATTTTTCCCCATTAGCTTGATTTTTTATGTTCTCAAGGGAAAACGTTGCTTTAGCATCTCTGGCCCAATGCCCTTGTCCTTTGGCTCCCTTTATCACTACCCCAAACCTCAGTCGCCCATCAACAATCCCATCCATAGGACCTCGATCTGCATCATTTCGTCTCTACTCTGCACCTGCTCCTTTTTGCTTTGCACCTGCTCCTCTTCACTCCATCTTTCTTGTTGAAATTTTGATTATATTAAACTTAATATTAACATTACTTTTTTTAAGTTTAATTTTCCATTTACAAATTAAAAAATTAACATACTACTATTTTCCATTGTTCCATGGTAGAATCTAAATTTTAAACATTGTTTTTAATTTTTTTTATTAAACACAATTTTCAATTTCCATTTATTAATTAATATATTATTAATAATTTTATATTTTTTTATAAAAGGTGTAATTACAAAGGAGAGAGGAAACAACCAACCTCAAACCAGTTGTTTTTAGAAAACTAACAAGTCCTTTACAAAAACTACCATGAAAGTAACAGTATTTCCTTACAAAAATATCATCCTAGAAATTTAGAATTCAGTTGTTGTCATATCCACTAGTTGTTTGATCTTCATCATCCTTTTGAATGGGGGCCTTATTATAATACAACCCCTCGACACAGTGCAACAAAAGCACTTTTACAATCCTTGAATCATCAATTAATCCATTAGCCTCTACAATATTATGTGTATCATCAAAAAGTTTCTTGAGAGCAACAATAATAACCTCACCATTGTGATATGTGATGGCAACTCTAGCTCTTGGTTTCCCTAGATTTCCCTTAGATGCTCCATCAAAATTAAGTATGAAAATTTTCAAGAGATTAATAATTTTGTATCTTTATTTTATCATACTGAGAAGTTTTACATGCACTCAATGATTCAACTAAATTCTTACTAACAAAAGTAGCATATTTCCATATACAACATTATAAATTATTTAATGTGTATTTAGAAACCAGGGTTTTATTGAATTGAGCCATTAAATAATACAAATAATTTGAACACATAAATGGATTTGAGTTTTATATTAATTTTCAAATGAAGGTGTATGACCTATAAATTGGACTACAAAACTGAAAGATAAGCAATAATCAACAAGAATCACATCCAAAAGATCACATCAATAAAGAAAAATAAAACAAATTGAATCAAATGAAATACAAACCTTGCGCAACACAATCTTCTCTAGCATAGCTCCATTGTTCTCCTCTATTCCCCTTGGAGAATGGTGTAAGTAGTCCTTTGCTCTCAAATTTTCTCTACACGATCTAAGAGAGAGAGAGAGAGAGATTGATGATTGATAGACCTTTATTTTATAATTGGATATATTGATCAACGGTCAAGATCTAATGAGAGACTAGGTAGATCAATGGCTTAGAATTGTTGAGAGGATTTGATTGGATAATTAATTGAATGCATGAGTCAGTTAAGATATTTGATTGGAGAAATAAGTGAGACTGAGGGGAAGTGGAACATAATAGATGGATTAGTGGACTGAATGATTAGTCAATGAACTTGGAGTAAGAGGAAGTTGACTGGATTGATTGATGAGTGGACTGAATGTTAGTCTTAGTTAACTAGTGAGGTGGAAATGCATGGGTAATTAATAAATAATTTATTAATTACATGTAAATGGTTATTAGTAAAATAATTAAATATTCAAAATTATTAGTAATGGAAGAATTATTAGTAAAATAATTAAATACTCAAAATTATTTAAGTAATGGATGAAAATTGGTGAAATAAGGAAATTTAATTAAATAATTTTATTATTTAATTAAATGCAAAAGATGGATTGATGGTACCTAATGATGGAAAATGATGATTTTTTGGTAGGAATATGTTAGTCAAATTTGAGTGTCTGCATTTTGCCCTTATTTGAGACAATGAATTTTTATAGTGTTGTTTCAAAGAAAGTATGAAAATAATTGTGATGACATACCCCAATTGAATGAATAAATGAAGAAATGAAGGTAGGATGCCCCCTCGAGAGTTTGACGAAAGAATGAAATTGTTTGGTCAAACTCTCGAAAAGGGTTGGAGAGATGTGATAGAGATGAAGAAAATGGAAAGAGTAGGATAAGAAATATTTGGATGAGGAGGAAGGTGGGGTGAGAGGAGGCAAGATATTGTGGGTTAAGATGGTGGAAGATAGTGATGAGATTGTTATTGTTGTTTGATATCACATAATTGGATGGTTAATAAATGAGACGAAATGGATATATATTGATGTGGATAGATATTGATATATAGTGTTAAGGAATAGATGAAGAAAATGGTAAATTAAGTGAGAGGAAGGCAAGTGGATGAAATGATAGATATGTGGAGGAATGTGGGAAAGGAGATGGGTTAGTATGGTAGAAGAAAATGCAAGATGAGGATGAGGAAGTGGGGGGAAAAATGACAAGGGAATGAGTGTGAATGGAGAAATAAATGGCGCATTTAAAGGTAGGTGGGAAAAATTGTGGCCTAAGTGGGTGTGCCTTAAGTGGGCGCAATTGCCTAATATATTGGCACAATTGTGCCTTAAGTGGATGCAATTGCATGATATATGGGCACAATTGTTCCCTAGGTGGGCACAATTGTATGGTTGGGTGAGGAAATGGTTATTTGTTGATCGGTGTCACACATTGGAATGTATGAGAAATAAAGTGATGTAGATGGATATGAGAAATGATAGAGATTACACTTTCTATTTTATGTTTTTTTATCATCATAGAGCTTATTGTGGCAAATGGATATATGTACACCAAGTTGAGACAAACCTTGGTGATTATGGTATCCTTCGTATGCATAGTGATACTACAAGCAAAAAGGAGTGTCCTTGTTCGTACTAGACATGATAGAACCTTGTTGAAATATATGAGGGAAATAATTTCAAAGCATGATAGCCCTAGTGCAAAAAGGCATTAAGTGACCTTACATACAAAGGAATTTTGTCAATGCTAGAAGCCATTCCAACACACACAAGGAACGTACATGCCCCAGTAATGCAACAAGAACATTCCACAAACACGACATAAAAAATCAATGACTTTACCCCATTCTTGCTCCTCTAATCACTTTGAGATATCCTTGAGGAACATTGAAATAGGACAATAAGATAAACCAATCAATAAAAAGAATCAAGGACCAAAAAAATCAATAAATATGATATTTTCTTGCTAGAAGAAGTGGATAATGCCTATTGTAGGAAGGATGCATCTGTTAAGGCATGATTTATAGGATAAGATGTGTAAAGAAGATTCAACAGTTGATTAGTAGGTTACAAATTGTTTAGCAAGAGTCTTTTATTTGGGGGATTGTTTCATGAGTGTTCAAAGTCTTTGGGTATTGCATAGTTTTTTCTTGCTTGAATGTCATGTCCATACAATGGAAATTTATTATGGATATGGTAGATTATGTTACATTTTTGGATTTCTGTTGGAATATTTGATATTTTTTGGAGTTTTTTTTGGATTATTTGATGTTTTTTGATTTTTTGGATTATAATGATAATGATATGGATGAATGATGAAGATATATCTATGTGTTGGAATATCAAAGACCTTTTGAGGTCTTGTCACTAGCCAAACTAAATTTGATTGAACTGACTAATTGATGATAGTGATAACATTGTTGACAATAAGAACAATGCAAGGATAGTGTTGTTAAGATAGAAAAAAAAAAAACATGATGATTGGGAAGGATACATCTCAATGATAATTGATTGGATAAGATAGATCAATATTTATAGCAAGGCTATGAACAAAAATTATTAGATAGTTTGATATCATGATGGAGTGTAAGCAAGATGTGATTGATGGGGATTGTTTGGATTGATATTGATGGTGGAAAATTTGGTGGAGAAAATGTATTCATGGAATGGTGGAAAATGATTGAAAGTGTTTTTGTTTGGTATTTCAAGGTATTTTATTTTTTTGGATTTTTGAAAGGTGTCTAGATCACAAAGCAAGCTAGAAGACATATCAATATTTGTTCAAAAGAAAGATGTAATCACCTACCCCTAGTGTCTAGCAATATGATATGTTTTGTTCTAATAACAAGACACCAAACCTTCTTTATGTTGTTGAGAATCATCAATGGTTATCATCTTCTCATTTATAAGAAATATTCTCTAACAAAAGTGAAAGATTTGAGTTGATAGGCTACTAGTGCATTATTTTCCTTTAGGCTTGTTGCTTTATCATTCTTTGAGATGTCCTCAAGGAGTCCTATCAACTATAAATTCATCATATATGTGTCCATTGGAAGCAAGTTTCTCATATGTGGAAGTGGAAATTATTGGAATATGGATGGAATGAAGATGGATGATGGGATCATCATGAAAGTCAAGAAGTATGTGATCTTGGTCAATGATAGGATGAGATTGGAGGATATTAGTAACTTGAGCTTGATATATTTTAGGGCTTGCTTTTGTATGATTTATATTGTGTTCTTGACATAGATCTTATTCAAAAAATGGGGTACGAATAAGGGGATCTTGGATGGTCTTAGTATGTTGGCACAATGGTAATTGATTTTGGAGAGGACCCTCTGGAGTGGGGAAGTATGATGGTGTTTGATTTGAGATTTCTTGATTGTAGTTTGGAATCATATCAAACAATGTATTATCCAATGTGGATAGACCTTGGGGAAAATCCTTAAAGGTGTTATTATTGGATGAAGTGTTTGATGAGAATGATGTAGATTCATGTTACAAAAGTGTCAAGGATGAAGGAATGGAAGGTGAAATTGAGGATTCTTGTGGGTAGGCTTCATCAATACGATTGATTATGGAGTTCAATGAGGTAGATATATTATGGCTAGTGATATTATCAATGCAATTAATTTGGGGTGATCCATTGCTAGACATAGATAGATGGTTCTAATCCTACTTAGAAAAAGTATCTTGGTATACACCAAATTTCTCATCATGTGGGCTATGGATATTGTCGATGTGATTATTATTGGATAAATTTTTGAGATGATCCTCAACGTTCATGTCACCATGGTCTATAAAATACTAAATGAGATTTTTCAGTTTTATATAGTTAGGGGTCTTATGTCCTTTTTCCCTATGATATTCACATAAATATGTTTTTTTCCATCCTATGGGTTTGACCTGGGGTTCGTATTGGTTGATTTATGGTAGTGTTATTAAGTTTCATTGGACTATTTTTTGAAGGACTAATTTTATGGGCTCTCCCAAATGATTGTATTTCTATCGTGGGATGTTATTTTTCCTATGAGGCCCTTTCTATTCAAGTTATGTTGAATAATCACCAATGTTTGAACATTGGGTGGAATTTATAAGCTTAATGTGAGTTGAGCATGAGGAAAATGTGGCATGGGTATTATCATGTCAAAAGGATAGGGACATATGCCATCAAGTGTATAAATCCTTTTAGTTGATCTCTTTTGAATACTTAAGATTTGTTGTTGTAGATTGTGGATCTGTTGAGCTAATTCATTTGATTGTGTAGGAGTGGGTGTGTTAATTGGGTTCTACATGGAGATATGATGTGTAGATTATTTAACTTAGAGGAATTTTTATGATGGGTTGTTTTGGTGAATGTGTGAATAGTTTGGTTGAATGTAGGTATGAGTAGATATGTTGGAGTAAGTGTATGGGTTAGATGTGGTGAATTGTTGTTGGGGGTTTATGGTGGTTTTATTAGTAGATGGTTGACACTCCCCTTGGGGTTCGCAACATGGACTAACCACCTCTCGTGGATCCATTAACTTTGGAAGTTGTATTGGGCATTAACAAGTCAATCTTTTGGTGCAACGACAATTGTGGGCCAACAATTGGTATCAAAGCCAAAGGTGCCGAGTTTGAATCCCCTCGGGTAACGCTGAGGGGGAGTTTGTTGGAAGATGTTCAACGCTCCCCTCAAGATTCACGACATGGACTAACCGCCTCCCGTGGATCCATTAACTTTGGCAATTGTATCGGGCATTAATAGGTCGATCTTTTGGTGCAACAACAATTGTGGTCCAACAGGTTTGAGTTAGGTAATGTTGATGGATGTTTTGGTTATGTGGATTGATGTTTTGACTTGGATTGATTGTGCTAGGATTAGAAATGATAGTATGTTGGAGTTTTGATAGGGGTGTAGCTTTGGTGGATGATGTTATGATTTTTGGGACTATAAGGATGGATGTTAGATGTAAGTGGTTGAAAGATGTGGGATATATGTGGAAGTGTTTGGGTGTTGGACATTGGAGTAGAGATGTTGCAATTGTTGAATGGAATGCTTTTTTGGAATAATGGATTGGTGATAGTGTTTTAAATAGTGTTTGTGTGTGTATTGAAGTTGGTGGAAAGTGTTTGTGAGATGTGAGATGGTTGTGATGATGTTTGTGGGCTAATTATTGAAGTGGGGGTGATAGTGTTAATAGATGTTATGTTATATAAAGGATTGGTTATTTCTAAGGTGTATGTGGGAACTTGAGTGTGCATGGGAGGTAATGATAATTGTATTGAATTAGTTGGTATGAACGATTGTGGGATAATGGATGCAATTTGTTGAGATGTGATGGAAGTGTTATTGGTAGGTTGGATGGTGAAAGGGGTTTGTGGTATGATATTGTTGGTAGGTGGTATATGGAAGAGTTGTTTTATAATGTCATGGAAGGTGGTATGATGTTAAGGTTATTAGTGGGTAGTATGATGGGGTTGTGTTGTTTTGATATGGACGATCACATGATGTTGTTGGAACTAGTTTCCCCCAAGGTCAAGGATGTGGCATTATTTGTGATGTCTTCTAAAGTAGGAATAACCCCTAATAAGGATGGTAGTGGGGTTTGGTAATAATTTTGGGTGACTAAAGAAGAAGGTATGTCAAAATTGAATGTGGAGTATCACCTATGGTTATGGTATTGTTTAACTCACTTTGATCAATCTCTATGATATTTTTATGTAGAAATCAAGTATCAAAATCTCGTTGAATGATGTGTGGGATGAAAAATGGATGATTAATGATTTGGTATCAATTCAAAAGCATTTGGGTGGTGTTGACACAAGAAAAAATAAAAAATATCAAAAATTGATTTTTTTAATATTTCTATATTTTAGTAAATCGCATTTTCAGAGGCCTTCAAAGTGAAATTTAGGGTCAAGACTATCATCAATTCCTTGAAATGGTTTCCAAAGGCATGATTTTTAAGGGATTGAAATTAGAGCTCTTGGAGATCTTTCCAATGATGTAAAGAAGTTGTAATTTCAACCATCGAGCTAGGAGTAATGAACCTGCCAAGTTGGGGTACTAATGAATGGTATAATTTATGGATGTTGACCCAATATTTTAATGATGAAATCAGTTGGGGCCTTAGTTCTATCTTTGTATGCTACTATATATCAAAAAAAATTATAGGACTAGAGGATTTGGTAACAGTAAGCACCCTAATGACATAACAATTGCATTGAAGTATAGAACAATCGCACCACATGAGATGACAATTGTGAGATTCTGAGCAAGAATGGATGGAAGTCCCATTTTCAAAGAAGAATTGGTGATATGGAAGACTCAGACAATCGCACCACTTTAAGCCATAATTGTACCAGAATAAGCCACAATTACACCAAACTAAACCACAATTACACACCTCTATGGTATAATTGCACACCTCTATGTCGCAATTACACACATTTGTGGCACAATTGTGTCGCTCTATGGCACAATTGCACCAAATCAAGGTGCGGATATGCCAAAGCCTTGGAAATTGTGCCAATATAATACAATTATGACACAAGATTTACAAATGCACAATTATGACCTAAATTTGAGTTTTTAGGGTTTTGGATGAGAAACAATTGCATAGGAGGATATTCGATTGCACAACAAGATAGATATTTTGTGAGCTTGTGAGGTACAATTGCATGATTCTGAGAAAAAAAGGATGAAAAAATAGTTTTTAAAGCAAAATTGGTTGTGTGATAGTCTAGGACAATTATGCCACTTTAAGAAATAACTACACCACTTTAAGCAACAATTGTGCCACTCTACAACACAATTGCACCATAGGTAGAAACAAATGTTCCAAATTAGGAATAATTGTGCCCAATTAATACAAATAGATAGAGGAGACAATTGTGACTCAAAACTTAACATATGCGCTATTTTAACCTAAAAATTGGATTTTTTGAGTTTGATTGAGGTTCAATAGTGTGGTTTCGAGTTATTCTGGTGTATAATTTGAATGTTTTTTTAGCACAATTTGGTAAGAAAACACATCATATAGTAGACATGATAACTATTGAAACTCTTCAATGTGATAGGTTGAATGGTTTCACTAGTTTGAAAAAGTAAGACACTCTAAGCACATTAACAACCTAGCTAGTAGTAAAGGTGTGTTGAATTAATGTAGGCCCACCTGCCAAAGTGTAATACCTTCAAATGAATGGGTGAATAGGGTATGTTAAGGTCATGTACCACCTTAACACCCATTACCTTGGAAGGATGAGGTCCTAACACAGAGTATATATCAACTCAACAAGAGAATAGTACATGGTGAGAAACTTTGAGCATGAGACTATACTCTGCACCACACTAAGCCAACAATCGAAGGTCTTAAAGGCTTATAAATAAACAAGGTTTATAGTGGGACTGTGAATAGAGGACCCATTCAAAGATGTTTGAGTCGAGTGGGTCTCCCCTCTCCTCCTCACCTATACACGTCTCAATGGATTGAGGGTCATCAAGCTTGGCTTAAAGGATGTTCGTCACACCTTGGGGTACTACTTTCATTCTCCCCCTTTTTATACCTCATCAGTAAACATGGTTGAGGTCGTCCTTGGGGTGATGCAATCTCCAAGCAGGCCTCCTATTATAAGCAAATGGAAAAGATGTTTTTGATTCCCAAGAGAGTTCTTTGGAGTTGTAAGGGAAGAGCATGCATAGATAATAAAATCCTCAGGTAAACAAATATAATGCAAATTCTAAGGTATTTCTAATCTCTAAGTTCACACTAGACATGAGGAGAGAGCATACATACCTAAGGACTTACTAGACACAACAAACAATGTTCATTTACCTTATGAAAATGAAGTGTTCCTAATTTATAAGAATCAAACAGAAGATTCCTGCATCAGATAACATTAGTGGTTTATTTGTTTGGTCTTCAATCCAAAAAATGCTACAAGTTGCTCAATAAATAGATCAGTAACCCTAAAATTCAACAAATAATTATGCCAAAGTAACTAAAAACTGATAAAAAGTAGATTATATCTTCTTTATTAGATGCATAGTTTTGAGCAACAAATACACTAGCCAGAGACATAGATGAAACTATATTCCACACAGATGCACCACACAAATCTTCAATTGTGTCACTCTACATAGAAACACCAAAAATATAGAAATAAAGCCAAAAAACCTAATCTAAGAGGTTAAATTATCTGTCTAGTGTGGGAAAACTTCAAAAACAAGCTTAACAATCAGGTATCTAGCATAGAGAAGTATGAAAATCACAAAAAATCAAATAGAAACAATTATGTCCATATAAGCTATAAATGTGCCATTTCCAGCCACAAATGTGCCATTTTGTGAAGCCTATGTACCACACAGTGCCACAGTTACACCTAGGTTTTAGTTAGTTGCACCGTTTTGGAAATGATCGTGTCAAATGAGCCTATAACTTTGAAAATCACATAAAAATCATGAAAACAAGTTAAAATCAAGGACAAAGTTGTCCCATTGGGCATGTCAAAATATATGACCTATAAATTCAAATACAAAATTGAATGATAAGCAATAATCAATAAGAATCACAACCAAAAGATCACATCAATAAAGCAAATAAAACAAATTGAATCAAATGAAATTCAAACCTTACACACACTAAAATACATAGTTTTCTCTAGCATAGCTCCATTGTTCTCCTCTATTTAGCTTGGAGAATGGTGTAAGTAGTCCTTTTCTCTCACATTTTTATAAGAACAATAGCATAATGCACTTGCAATGATTTGAGTATAGTTTTTATGCATGATCTGAGAGAGATTAATGATTGATAGGTTTGTTTTGTAGATTTGGAGATATCAATCAATAGTTGAGATCTAATGAGAGACTGGGTAGATCAATGGCTCATAATTTTTGAGAGGATTTGATTGGATAGTTAATTGGTTGCATGAATCATTTAAGAGATTTTATTGGATAGATAAGTGAGAATGAGTGGAAGTGGAACAAAATAGATGAATTAGTGGGTTGAATGGATTGATCAGTGAACTTGGAGTGAGTGAAAGTTGATTGGAATGATTGATGAGAGGATTGAATGTCAGTCTCAGTTAGGGATGTGAAAACTTTGATATGTTTTGTTAACCAATATTTTCTTTTGATTTATCTTTTGTCTCTTTTCATCACTTGCTCAAAGCCATCTCAATCTTCAATATCTTGGTGTCTAGAGGGGTAGATAATGGGGCATAATCATTACTTTCATCTATTTTGTTTTTGGGACGTTCTTATAATACTACCATGGCAAATACTTTCCTTATGTGCGTAGAGATAATTTCATGCAATACAAACAATCATTGCATATCAAGTTCTTTATACCTTTTGTGCATAGGCCTACCTTTCCTTGAGATTCATTCTCTCACATGATAAAATAAGGTTTTATGTATGTCAGGTATGAACAAGGATACTCCTATTTGGTTGCAGAGTCAAATTCCATGCAATAGATATGACACCACCCTAGTTCTTCATATCTCAATGCATAGTGTCTACTTGCTATATCAAAATAAGGATTATTCTCTACAATTTTTAGCATAACCAAAAGCAAAATAAAAATCATCCTTCCCATCTTATTTTCCAATAAAATTACAAATCATCTCAATAGTTATAGCTTTCATCAATATTTGACCCATAAAATTATTAAATAATTTTTAATTATTTAATTAAATCTTTCATTTATCCATTTATCCGTTTATTCATCTATCCATCATCAGCAAAATTATATCCATATATTCATCATTTCTCAAAATGATTTCTTCTATCTCATTTATTCTCTCATACTAACTCATATTCATACCAAAAATTCCAAATTTTGTAACTCTATATTTCAAATACGACTTGACAGAGTTTTTGCTAATCATATGTGAGCTAGAAAATGAAAAGCATTGAATTGCCTAATCATTTTCAAGCTCCTTTTCAAAGGCATCGTTATAGAAAAATCTCATGCATCATGACATCCATATCATTTGTGAACCGAGAAATAAATATGTCACACTTTCTCAAATGTGAGTTGACACCTTCAAATGTGTTGTGTCAAGTTTCAAAAGCATTGTGTTGGGTTCCAAAGGCAACATTCCTACTTTGATGCATTTGATGGACTCCCTAGACCTAGAATTTATTGCACTCAAATTAACAACTAAACATATAAACAACGCAACATGGTACATTGTCTCAAAGAGGGGCAAAATGTAGACATCTAAAAGTGTATAACACATTCTCCTAATTCATCTTTTCTGGTCATTATCACTCATCACCTCTTTCATCACTATTAATTAAATAATCTCCAATTATTTGATTAAACTAACCCATTTCTCATATTAATTAAATAATTTCTAATTATTTAATTATTTCATCATTTTCATCCATCACCTTTAATTAAATCATTTTCCCTCATCCTTTTTAATTAAATAAGTTTTAATTATTTAATTAAATCATGCATTCTTTCTCATCTCTTATAGTTAAATATTTTTTTAATTATTTAATTAGCTAATTATTCCTCCAAAATTAAATAAATTATTTAATTTATTTAGTTTAAACATTCCTCTAAAAATAAATAAAATATTTATTTTATTTATTTCCTAATAATAACATGTCCTATATTTATTCTTCCATATCTTGAATTTAGAAACCAAACTCAATTACTGATCATTCCTAAAAATAATGAGTGAACTTCACTTCACTTCACTTCATCTCTCCATGCAAATTAATGCATGATCCTCTTGATCTCTCACCAATCCTCATTCGTCGATCTCATCTCACATCTCACACCGTTGATCTCATGTCCCGAAAAACCTATAAATCAAACATCCTTTTATCATTCAATCCTTGAATTTGTATTTGGTCTCCTCAATTCAACAACTAGACTCTACTCATTTTACATCTTGCTTTTGTACAAGAAGGTTATGCTATGTTTATGAGCAATCCACATATCATATGAAACAACATAATTCTTATACTTTTGACAATGGAGTAAGGCTAGGCATTTTCGGGTGGGGTAAAGTAGGTTAGTTTGGTTTGATTTACATTCTTTTTTATTACTTTCATTTGAATTGTTCACACACTTCATTGGTCATAAGTCTAATTTGATCATTGGAATTAGGTTTTATTGATTTGATCTCATAATTTCTTATTTAACTTCATTTGATCATCTCTATCAATTGATTCATATTCACAATAAGTTTTTGCCTTATAAAGTATTTACTCTTGATGATATATTTTTTACTATTCATGGGTATTGTTTCCCTCTCCTAGACAACTTAAGACATAGTAATAGGGTTAGCTTCCCCTTCTTTCTATTATCCTCCACAAAGACTTATGTATTAAGGAAGGTGCCTCACCCCCCTCCATTAGGGTTTGATTTACTCTTTGTACCAATATAATCTTTGCCTTACCCCTTCTCTACTTGTTGGCTCCCTATCTACTAATAACCTGAAATAAGGGAAGGGAAAAAAAAGGGGCCCAGTTCTTAAGGCACCCATATTTTCAACACCTATGAAATCCCGCAAGACTTTGAACCAGTAGTTGTAAGATATAAAGGTAAAAATAAACTTACCTTTGCTAATAAATAGTTGGAGAATGAAGATGATGTTTCCCACCCCTCTCTTCCCTTTAATAAAGCCCCTAAGATTAAAAAATTCCCATTCCCTAGAGAAAAACCCCCTCTCCCTCAAATTGGAAGGGGAAAAGCTAGGGTATGTGTCTAACACTCCCCAAAAATTGGGTAAATGTAACATTAAGGAAGAAGACTTTAAAGAGGAGACAAATTATGAACCCCCAAACCCAAAAGAGGTTAAACTTTTAAAATAAGTTTATGAAAATGTAGTTAGTAGTGTAATAAGAATTGATAGGCTTACTAAGGTGATTGTGCGCGATAAAGGGGTTAGAGGTAGTCAAAGAAAGGCCAAGTGTAGGGTTAGTAAGAATGTTGTACAATATATTACCTTTAACTCTCATAATCAAGAGTCTGAGAAAGAAGGTCACGAGAATGATTATGAGGAGAATGATTTTTTTACCAACCTTAGTTACAACAAGGAAGAAGAGAAATATGAGACATAGATGGGTTCTGTTGAGTTTGATAATGACTATTTGAAGAGGGATGGCATGAGACATGTTGCTCTTGATAATGTTACAAATTTTAATTATGTTGATGAATTATATTCCATAGTTAATGATCTAAAAGTCATAATAACCTACTTGGAATATGGGAAAGACAAAGATAAAGTTTGTGATAACTTTTGTGATCGATGGGAAAATTTATATAATATTATGGAGTTGTATAAGAATAGATTAGTTAAAGTATAAAAAATAATAAACAAATTAGTGGAGGTGACTAATGATTTGTTAAAAATAATTGTTGCCAACATTTCCAACATGACCACTTTGCAAGAAAAAATAAACAAGCAAAAGAATTGGGAGGAAAAAGAAGAAGAAAAAGATGAAAAGATGAAGGAGCAAAAGGTTCTTAACACTGTTGAAAATGGAGGTAATTATGTAGCTTTAAAACTTGTAAACCTATGTGAATGTAGATTTAATTAAGTGTTCTTTGTCACAATTATTTGTGTATGATTAATCTTGTTTTAAAGATTCATTTTACCAATTGTAGAAAGAGACAGAAGATTGTAGAAGAATGAAACAAGAAGATAGAAGTGACACAGCATATACGTGGAGAAACCCTTTTGGGAAAAAACTCCACCACCAGAATCAATAGTGCTTGTATTATTTAACCTTAGAAAAATATTACAATAACACTATATCAATCCTTTATTGAGATTCTTCTATTTCCTTCAACAATTATTCTTCACAACCTACAATAAACTCTCATGTGTCAAAGAATGAATCCACACATCTCATGCCATGCTTCACAAAAGTACTCTCTTAGAACTCTCTTCAACTTGCTGCAATAAATAGAAAATTTTGAACATTGTAAACTCAAAAGAGTTCACAATTACAATAGGATAAATCTCCTCACAAATATCTACGCCATTCTTGTGCAAGTAGAGTTCTTCCATGAAAAAAAAATTCAAACCAAGTCCTTCATCAATTTGGGCATCCCAAACTGAAGTCTTAACTGATTGTTGGTTTCAAAGATATCTTGTAAGCTTCTCCTCAAATTTGGCACCAAAGAATGGGCCCCACTTAACTAAGCCTTGTAAATATCTTCTCATGCAAAGGTGTCAACTCCAAGATCTCCACTTGGGCACCCAAGGTGGGTCCAAGTACATCTTTGTTGACTGAAACATATCTCTCCACCATTCATGCAAACATCATGCATGATTGATCATCCCCTGTTAACTAAAAGTATCAACCTATTATTTGTCATGCAACTAAATTCATTAGTAATGCAACTCAAGTCAGCTAAAGTTAACTACATGCAACTCAAACTAACTACATGTAACTGAAGATAACTAAACTGAATTGAATTGAACTGAACTGAACTGAACTGAACTAAAACTAAACTGATAGTGCCACTCCACATACATTGTAAATATTAATCCCTACTTTGTAGGAACAAGACATGCATTACACAAGAGTTATCAATTCACCAAATAGTTAATTGAAACAAGGTGTGTCCCACCTCCCATGTGGGCACCCCATGTGCTCCTATTTTGTAGGAGCTCTTCTTGGATGCCCTCACATGTTCCTATCATTTAGGAATAATTACAAATGTCAATTTACATGTTCATTTCATTCAAATTTAATCTTTTTCTAATCCTAGTGTTGGGGAACACTTTCCAAGGACTTAGGAGCTACATGAAATATGTTTAGGATTGCAATTAAATGGCATCCTATTCCCAACATTCTCCAACTTGACATTATACATTGCAATTATTCTAAACAAGGAATCATTATTATAAATCAAGTATAGGACTCAAGACCAATGGCCTTCCTGCACCAACTAATCAATTCATGCCAACTTCAAATGCAACCTGCATAATCATGAAGCTCCAAGAAAATGATTAATACTCAAAACCAAGAGAACTTATCTATAAGATAACCATCCAAAATCAACAATGGATCCACATCATTACAAAATGATCCCTTTAAACTGTGATACTAAGCACCCCATGGCATCATGATGTACACAACCAAAACCACATCATTGTCATAAGCTCACACCGAACCTGTGTATCCAAGCTCTCCATGACATCGTGATACCAATCTGCAAACAAGTCCCTATATATCCACCATCCTACAAAATAAGACTTCAAGGTAACAACACACATAGACATGAGATAAAAAAAAACCTTTGAAATAACTCACTATAGTAAAGTGTAACCAATCACAGAGAGGTGCTCCTCTCATACAAAACACATATACCTTCTATAACTCCCACTACACAGGTAATGTCAAATTTGAAAACAATATCACAACATTAACAAGTCCTCCTATAGCACTTCACATAGAGGATGTGGCCAACTCCTCTATCATAGTGTCAAACTGTTTAAAGTAATATCTCCTTCAACACTCCCAAACTGAAAGGATATCAACATCTAACCATTCAACTTATAATGAAACATGGCCAAACTTAGATGTAAACCTCTCACAGAAAGTAGATAAAACTTACCCAAACATTCCCACAACATAAGGTAATATGCCCAAAGCCACTAACTATCACATGTACCTCTCCTGCCCAAATCCTCAAAACTAACTCAAATTCAAGATTGCAAGGAGAACAATGGAAATACATAAAATCATTAATTTGCATAAGATAAGACAAGATACATATTAATATTGCATCTAATAATTAGGCGGGCAACACCTCTTAGATCATTTTACCCACTAAGTAGACCAGGAGTGGGATACAAGATTCTCTTGTGCATATAATAGACAACCTTCTCATCAAGTCTATGATGGACTCATATCCATTTCCAAGTGTAGGCTTCTCGGTCTTTACTGTTGAAAAAATATTTTCTTACAACTAACCATTCCAACATATATCTCTTAACATAAGAAATATTTGGCTTAACTCAAGTCTCTCTAGTAAAAATGAGCACCCACTAATCAATCCATGCCAACTTCAAATGCAACCTGCATAATCATGAAGCTCCAAGCAAATGATTAATACTCAAAACCAAAGAGAACTACATCCTCTCCAAAAGAAGAACAATAACACCTTTACCAAAGACTCTAAGGGTCCTCCATGAAACAAGATGTTAAAACCTCTTCAAATCACATAAAGATAACCATATCCTACCAAAGCTCCCATTGAATTGTGATACCAAGCTATACATGGAAACAATACAAACATCAAACCATCACTGTCAAAAAATCCCAATGAAACATGTAACCAAGCTATCCATGACATCGTGATAACCATCTCCTAAATGAAGATCATCCATACATGCAAAAACATGGGCTCAAAACCATGAGCTCCAAAACCATGGACCAATTCAACTAGCACAAAAGCATGTGTTAAAGACCACTAAAGGTTAATCCACTAGCACTAACCCAAGAACTAGTTTAACCCAATTGCCCTCCCCTTACCACCTGGGAGAACTCTCTTACGAGGCCTTTCCTTTTAGGGATTGAGCAAGCCATACCAAGTCTTACAGCCATTAGCCCAAATAAATTGTAACATACTTCTTTTACAAATCTGCAATAACACAATAGTAAAAGCTCCCACTACAGCCAAAAAACCTTCAAAAATTTTTAAGAGAAAGGTGCCCCAAACTCTACCCAACCATTACCTCTACTACCAAATGTTGAAAATGGAGGTAATTATGTAGCTTTAAAACTTGTAAACCTATATGACTATAGATTTAATTAAGTATTCTTTGTCACAATTATTTGTGTATGATTAATCTTGTTTAGATTCATTTTACCAATTGTAGAAAGAGATAGAAGATTGTAGAAGAATGAGACAAGAAGATAGAAGTGACACAACATATACGTGGAGAAACCCTTTCGGGAAAAAACTCCACCACCAGAATCAATAGTGCTTGTATTATTTAACCTTAGAACAATATTACAATAACACTATATCAATCCTTGATTGAGATGCTTCTTTTTCCTTCAACAATTCTTCTTCACAACCTACAATAAACTCTCATGTGTCCAAGCATGAATCCACACATCTCATGCCATGCTTCACAAAAGTACTCTCTTAGAAATCTCTTCAACTTGTTGCAATAAATAGACAATTGTGAAAATTGTAAACTCCAAAGAGTTGACAATTACAAGAGGATAAAGCTCCTCACAAATATCTACGCCATTCTTGTGCAAGTAGAGTTCTTCTCTAAAAAACAATGTCAAACCAAGTCCTATATCAATTTGGGCATCCCAAACTGAAGTCTTAACTAATTGTTGGTTTCAAAGATATCTTGTAAGCTTCTTCTCAAAGTTGGCGCCCAAGAATGGGCCCCACTTAGTTGAGCCTTGTAAATATCTTCTCATGCAAAGGTTTTAACTCCAAGATCTCAACTTGGGTGCCCAAGGTGGGTCCAAGTCAATCTTTGTTGACTGAAACATATCTCTCCACCATTCATGCAAACATCATGCATGATTGATCATCCCTTGTTAATTGAAAGTATCAACCTATTATCTGTCATTCAACGGAAGTCATTAGTCATGCAACTCAAGTCAACTAAATTCAACTACATGCAACTCAAATGAACTACATGCAATTGAAGATAACTAAACTATAATTGAACTAAACTAAACTAAACTAAACTAAAATGGAATTGAATTGAACCGAACTAAACTAAATTAAACTGAACTGATAGTGCCACTCCACATACATTGTAAATATTAATCCCTACTTTTTAGGAACAAGAAATGCATTACATTAGAGTTATCAATTCACCAAATAGTTAACTGAAACAAGGTGTGTCCCACCTCCCATGTGAGCGCCCCATGTGCTCCTATTTTGTAGGAGCTCTTCTTGGATGTCCTCACATGTTCCTATCATTTAGGAATAATTACAAATGTCAATTTACATGTTCATTTCATTTGAATTTAATCTCTTTCTAATCCTAGTGTTGGGGAACACTTTCCAAGGACTTAGGAGATACATGAAATATGTTTAGGATTGCAATTAAATGGCATCATATTCACAACATTCTTCCACATGACATCATACATTTCAATTATTCTAAACAAGGAATCATCATTATAAATCAAGTACATGACTCAAGACTAACGACCTTCCTACACCGACTAATCAATCCATGCCAACTTCAAATGCAACCTGCATAATCATGAAGCTCCAAGAAAATGATTAATACTCAAAACCAAGATAACTTATATGTAAGATAACCATCCAAAATCAACAATGTATCCACATCATTGCAAAATTCTCCCCTTGAACCATGATAATAAGCACCCCATGGCATCATGATGTACACAACCAAAACCACATCACTGTCATAAGCTCACACCAAACCAGTGTATCAAAGCTCTCCCTGACATCATGATACCAATATGCAAACAAGTCCTTGTATTTCCACCATCTTGCAAAATAAGACTTCAAGGTAACAACACACATATACATGTGATAAAAAACCTCTGAAGTAACTCACTGTAGTAAAGTCTAACCGGTCCAAGAGAGGTGCTTCTCTCATACATAACACATATACCTTCTAGAAATCCCACTACTCAAGTAATGCCAAATCTAAAAACAAGATCACAACATTAACAAGTCCTATAGCACTTAACATAGAGGATGTGGCTAACTCCTCTATCATAGTGTCAAACTGTGTAAAGTAAGACCTCCTTCAACACTCCCAAACTGAAAGGATATCAACATCTAACCATTCAACTTATAATGAAACATGGCCAAACTTAGATGTAAACCTCTCACAAAAAGTAAATCAAACTTACCCAAACATTCCCATAACATAAGGGAATATTCCCAAAGCCACTAACTATCTTATGTACCTCTCCTACCCAAATCCTCAAAACTAACTCAAGTTCAAGATTGCAAGGACAATGGAAATACATAAAATCATGCATCTACTTCTCAAGACTAATGCATAAGAGAAGACAAGTTACATATTAATAATGCATCTAATAATTAGGTAGGCAACACCTCTTAGATCATTTTACCTGTCGAGTAGACCAAGAGTGGGATACAAGATTGTCTTGTGCATACAATAGACAACCTTCTCATCGGGTCTATAATGGACTCATATCCATTTCCATGTGTAGGCTTCTCAGTATTTACTGTTGAAAAAAGCTTTTCTTACAAGTAACCATTCCAACTGTATAAGAGAAAATTTGTACCCTATGTGCAATTCATCTTTTTTCACTTGTCCACTTTAGAAAACCAAAGTCGGAGGCTTAATTCCACCTAAGCCCGCTGCTTTCGTCACACTTGGTGCTTGTTTTGAGTGTTGGTGGAGGCATTTCTATTGAGGATGCCCGCGTGATGCGCAGACATTTGCATGGCACACTTACATCCCTGACAGATTCCTTCATCTGGAGCTTGCAGACGCATTATACTACCCATTGGGGATCGATTTTTAATGCCTTCCTCAGTTGACCGACCCAAATGTGGTTGTTTTCTTCCTCATTCCTTCATATTCAATCCTAGAACTTACATTTGGAGGTTGGAAGAAATCTTGGACAAACTTGGATCTCATACTCTCAAACTTCAAATCATCCTCTTCCAAGCATTGAGCTCACTCTTGATAGCTCTAAGCAAACACTTTACACTTCACAGCAGTAGCATCAACACTCCACCATGTCAGTAGAGCAAGTGTGGAACAAAACACCATTGCAACATAGGCTTGAGTTCCTCTCATTTTCTCCCTCATTAGCCTTGAGTGCTCTTGGTGGAGGTGGTAAGCTTTCAGTCCTCTCCTCTATTACTTGGTTAAGTAACATAACATTGTTTTATATTGCTTTAGTGCTCTTTACTCCATTTCTACTTTTCTATCTGGCTATCCGTGGAGGTGGGAACACCAAAACGGGTCTGACCGAGGTAGGCCCCTATACAACCCCAATATTTTCTTCCTCTTGTGTGCAGGTTTTGAAGACATTCATTTGGTGGAAGCTTCATCATCTGCACTGTTGTAAGTATCTCCTTCATTTCTTCTCC
The DNA here is from genome assembly GCA_007258455.2 of Sequoia sempervirens. Taxonomy (NCBI): domain Eukaryota; kingdom Viridiplantae; phylum Streptophyta; class Pinopsida; order Cupressales; family Cupressaceae; genus Sequoia; species Sequoia sempervirens. The sequence continues at coordinate 27,305,171 of VDFB02000015.1, forward strand.
TTATCTTTGTCAATTCTACTACTTTATCACATTCTGTCGTTTTCATATATTTTGTAAGTTCTTAGCAATTGGATAGAAGTAGTCACTTAGTTGTTTTCTAAGATAAACTCACTTTTTGGTCCCTACAAGACGCCAACGCACCTCTGGGATGCCAGTGCACCGCACCTCATCCGCTTTATGCACTGACGTCCTTTGGCCGAGAGCTCATTAGTTTGTCTAAAAAATATTTGGGACCTACTCTTTTAGAATTTGAAACTCCCATTGTTGTTCCATTGAGGTGATATAGGGAAATTCGCCCCTTGAGGATCTTTGAGCGAAGGGAACTCGTGAGTAGAAAATCCCCCTATATCACACCAACATATATCTCTTAACATAAAAAAATATCTGACCTAACCCAAGTCTCTCTAGTATCCATGAGCACCCACTAATCAATCCATGCCAACTTCAAATGCAACCTGCATAATCATGAAGCTCCAAGCAAATGATTAATACTCAAAAACAAAGAGAACTACATCCTTTCCAAAAGAAGAACAATAACACCTTTACCAAAGACTCTAAGGGTCCTCCATGAAACAATATGTTAAAACCTCTTCAAATCACATGAAGATAACCATATCCTACCAAAGCTCCCATTGAATTGCAATACCGAGCTATACATGGCAACAAGATAAACATCAAACCATCATTGTCAAAAACTCCCATTGAAACATGTAACCAAGCTATCCATGACATCATGATAACCATCTTCTAAATTAAGATCATCTATACATGCAAAACCATGGGCTCAAAACCATGAGCTCAAAAACCATGGACCAATTCAACTAGCACAAAACCATGTGTTAAAGACCACTAAAGGTTAATCCACTAACTCTAACCTAAGAACTAGTTTAACCCAACTACCCTCCCCTTACCACCTAGGAGAAATCCTCTCTTACCAGGCCTTTCCTTTTAGGGATTGACCAAGCCATGCTAGGTCTTACAACCTTCAACCCAAATATATTGTAATGTACTTCTTTTACAAATCTGCAATAACACAATAATAAAAGCTCCCACTACAACCAAAAACCTTCAAATTTTTTTAAGAGAAAGGTGCCCCAAACTCTACCCAACCATTAGTTCTGATACCAAATGTTGAAAATGGAAGTAATTATGTAGCTTTAAAACTTGTAAACCTATGTGACTATAGATTTAATTATGTGTTCTTTGTCACAATTATTTGTGTATGATTAATCTTGTTTAGGTTCAATTACCAACTGTAGAAAGAGACAAAATATTGTAGAAGAATGATACAAGAAGATAGAAGTGACACAACATATACGTGGAGAAACCCTTTTGGGAAAAACTCCACCACCAAAATCAATAGTGCTTGTATTATTTAACCTTAGAACAATATTACAATAACACTGTATCAATACTTGATTGAGACACTTCTTATGACTTCAACAATTCTTCTTCAGAACCTATAATAAACTCTCATATGTCCAAGCATGAATCCACATCCCATTCCATGCTTCACAAAAGTACTCTCTTCAACTTGCTGCAATAAATAAACAATGTGAACATCATAAACTCCAAAGAGTTGACAATTACAAGAGGATAAAGCTCCTCACAAATATCTATGCCATTCTTGTGCAAGTAGAGTTATTTCATGAAAAACAATGTCAAGCCAAGTCTTTCATCAATTTGGGCATCCCAAATTGAAGTCTTAACTGATTGTTGGTTTTGAAGATATCTTGTAAGCTTCTCCCCGAAGTTAGCACCCAAGAATGGGCCCCACTTAGCTAAGCCTTGCAAATATCTTCTCATGCAAAGGTGTTAACTCCAAGATCTCAACTTGGGCGCCCAAGGTGGGTCCAAGTCAATCTTTGTTAACTAAAACATATCTCTCCACCATTCATGCAAACATCATGCATGATTTAATATCCCCTGTTAACTGAAAGTATCAACCTATTATCTCTCATGCAACTCAAGTCAACTACATGCAACTCAAACTAACCACATGCAATTGAAGATAATTGAACCATAACTGAACTAAACTGAACTGAATTGAAACTAAACTGATACTACTACTCCGCATACATTTTAAATATCAATCCCTACTTTTTAGGAACAAGACATGCATTACATAAGAGTTATCAATTCACCAAATAGTTAACTAAAACAAGGTGTGTCCCACCTCCCATGTGGGTGCCCCATGTGCTCCTATTTTGTAGGAGCTCTTCTTGGACGCCCTCACATGTTCTTATCATTTAGGAATAATTACAAATGTCAATTTACATGTTCATTTCATTCTTATTTAATCTCTTTCCAATCCTAGTGTTGGGGAACATTTTCCAAGGACTTAGGAGATGCATGAAATATGTTTAGGATTGCAATTAAATGACATCCTATTCCAAACAAACACTACACGTTGGGAAACCAATTTGAATTCCTTGACCACTGATTGGGAAAACTTTGTTGCTAGTCAAAATATTTAGTTGTCTTTGTTTGTGTTTCTTTAATGTTATTTCTCTATTGTTTTTTGGTTGTATTTCTTTTTTCTCTTAGTGGGTGTGTTTATATCTCATTTTGGGTTGTCTCTACATTGTTTAAGCTATTTTTTGGTCTTTCTAATGTTTTAATTGACTTCTATTCTTTGAAAGGGATTGGGATCCTTTCCAAACTTATTTAATCAAAAACATCATAGAATAATCTTGCTAAATATAGCCATGTAGCCCAATCCATATCAAAAATCATTCATAAGGTTCATCCTTGGTCTTGCTAAAATCAAAACCTCATTAAAATCAACTAATCATCATCAAGATATATCATTCCTAATCCTTTCATTATTCTAAGGATAGATCATTCCCACATTGTTCTTAGGATATCATTCCTACATCAACAATATTATCATCATCATCATTATCAAATCAAATAATTGTTGACTTTCAACTTGATTAAGGGAAGATCTTTTTCAAGTTGAACTAACCTAGGATGGAACCATGTGGAGTTCTATTGCAGGCTAGGGCTCGTGTGCCCTAGCTGGTGCTTTTGCATGTGATTATGATTGTGAGTTGTCTTCTTTGCTTGTTGACTACTTGTATATGGTTGTCAGGGGGTGTTTGAGGGTGTCAGGGTTTGTTTGATTGAGGAGGCATTTTCTTTTGCTCATTTTCAATGTTGGTTCTTTCTTTGCTTGCTCATTTTGGTGGAAATTCGACCTCTTGGTGTTTGGCTTTTGTTGTGCCCTACTTCAATGGGTTTTTTTTCTTTTGGAGGTATAAGTGGGCCTTGTTTTTTTCTTCTGCTATAGCTTTAGGAGAGGCATCGAGGGTTAAATCTCCATTGTATTTTCATGTGGTAATTGGGGCTTCTTCTCCAAATCATTCATCAAGGGTTTTTAATAAATGTAGACACTAAAATTTGGTCTAAGCCTGCATCTTCAACTTCTTCATAATTCATATTTTCATGGTCATGATTAAATAATGTTATTATTTAATTACTTTCTAAAGTCCTATCTCATCTATTAATTAAATAATTTTTAATTATTTAATTGATTCACTTTAACATTTATTCATCTATTAATTAAATAATCTTAATTATTTAATTAATTCACATTTTCTTTATTCTATCTTGATTAATTAAATAAACACTTTTTATTTAATTACGTCATTAATTAATGTTACCCTCCTTAAATTAAATAAATTCTTATTTAATTTATCTTTATCATATTTTCAACTATAATTAAATAAATACTTTAATTATTTAATTATTCATTTAACCTTTTCTTTACTCAATTAATCCTTAAAATGTTGAATCTTGAATTAAATAATCATTTAATTCATAAAAGTCTAGTTTTCACATATTCTTCTATATTTAGATAAATATTTAAGTTATCTAAGTATTCATTCCCACTTGACTCGAGATCTATTTAAATCAGTCAGTTATCTCCTGATTTAATGTCTGAGTGTCTTTCACGAATAAACTCTTTGTCATAACCAGTCAGTTATCTAGCTCTAACTCGTATGCATGTACATGCTTATTAATTAAATATATTTATTTAATTAATTAAATTTTGTGCATATGTTCGAACAAAACGTTTTTAATCTATCTTTATCTTTTTCATGCAAACATTATTCTTTTGTTTTCAAATACCAAACTCAAAGATTAAATCATTATTTAATCTTTATCTATATTCTTAGTTTTTATCACTTATGTCAGTACTAACAGTTATCATAATGCATGTTGAATCCTTTGATCTCAATTATCTATTTATCTTTCAATCCTAGCCTGTCATTTGAATGATCAATTTTCTATAAATTCATCTATCTTTCATCATTTTACCTCTCCCAAAATCTTATGACTTTTGGAAGCATATCTATTATCTAAATCATCAATGTTTATGCTAAATCACTATCATAGGCTATACTTGCACAGAGAAATCTGAGGGAAAATATACTACAACGTCGAAATGGAGAAGGGCAATCAAGGTCATACATGGAACTACGTAGATATTAGGTGAGATTTTTTAGTTTATTTATGTTTCGATTAGATTTCATTAGAGCTTGATTGCATTGTTGTGTGCTTTTAACCTTTCATTGTTGTGGAAGAGGGAGACATGGTCATAGAGGATGAGGTCCACCTTTGTCACCCATCCCCGAGGCCGCACTAGGTCAATCCTTTAGGGTTCATCACATTCACTACCACACACGTTTGTTATCTTCATACAATTCAAGCTTTTTATAGTCAGTCTTGTTAGTCAAAGTCCAGTCGAACTACAAGGTCTCTACGTGTATAACATAGGCAAGGCCATCAATCGATGAGCCCCCGAGGTCGCACTAGGTTAGTCCTTTAGGGTTCTTCGTCACACACAATCAACTGTTAGCACATCATATCAAGTCATGCACTAACAAGATCAACAAGTCAACAATCTCATCAAGTCATATCAAATAAATTACCAAAGCTACAACTTATGTCTGCTACAGGATGTGTCCTTCCTGAAAACAAACATCATCAAAAAAATCAACCTGTATCTTATTCAGGATGTGTCCTTCCTGAATATAGATATCAGCAAAACAATCAATCTATGTCTTATATAGGATGAGTCCCTCCTGCATACAGACACTGTCAAACAATCAACAAGGCCTCATATAGGTTATCACATCAATGGCATCAGACTCAACATCTTATACGATTCTTGTCTTTCTGAAACTAGGCTTTTGTCATGCCTTATATATAGATAGTCATAACATCGAAACCAGACTCAACGTCTTATCTGGTATTTGTTTCTCCTGAAATTAGGCTCTATTAATCAATCATCTTATCAATCAAAACAATCAAACAAACAGATCAAGTTTTGGAAAATATTTTATTTGCTTTTTGAATTTATGGCTTATTTATCTTATCATTTCATTTGACTTTATGATTGGAATCTTGTTACTAGCTTTCTCAAGGATGTCCCATGAAGGATTTAGAGAAGCAACGATGTATCAGTATTCCATTTTCTTTGACTGTTGTTTGTCAACTATCTTTTAACTATGAATTTTGAGTCATGTTACTAGTTTCCTCAAGGATGTCCCATGAAGGATTTAGAAGAGCGATGATGTCTCATGACCCATCTTTTATTTGTTTGTTTTCTGTGGTTTGTCTTGACAAAAATACTGGGGCAATTGTGCCCTTAGTATGAGTTAAGACAATCCTTGTCTGTGACTATCTGTTGTTAGCAGGGGGATGACCTTGCACACCTTGATCTATGTCATATCATGGTGTTTGTCTCCATTTGTATCAATGATGATAAAGTGCAAAGCCTTTTTTGATTTGGAAAAATATATCTAAAGCATCCTGGATATGCATTCATGTTAGAAACATCGTGTAAAAATCATACATCATAAATCATACATAAATCTTGCATTTGAAAAATACAAAAAAATAGATATTCATCATCATAGATTACATAACAAAAGCATTACATGTACATAACAAGTGTAAATATATGCATCACATTTTATCCATCATCATCAAACATATAGCATCACATGTAGATAGCATTTTATATATAAAAATCACATTGCATCTCATAATCATAAATTTCCTACATAACATCCATTGATACTATAAGAAATCAATGCATACATCATCATATAGAATAAGCATCACATCATAGGCTGCATAAACACATCATAAAGTAGATATAATCATCCATCACATAGGCATCTCATATAGACATAACATGTATAAATAAACGACTGCATAATCATACATAGAACTACATATCATGAGAATCACTGCCAAAATCATATATATATATATGACTCAAAAAGTGTCACATCACAATGTCATAATGTATCAATAAACAATGAAGCCCGTAGGCTCTATGATCATAATACAATGTCCATAAAATAAATATCAATACATGTCCCTATGTGGAACTCCCACTACTACCATGACTAGAATGTGAAGGCAAATGATAGCAAGATCTTGATAACCTGTGTGCGGAAGGAGGCCTGTCATATGATCCAAATCTACGAGTCCCCTCAACCCCTTCTATCCTCATTGTCCTAGTGCAAGTCCTACTCTGAGACCTGCCGCTATGTTCCTGTGAGAAACTGGGAGCCCGTCTCTCTGGAGGAACCTCTACCTCATATAAATATTTGTAGTTGGAGGCTCTCTCCATAGATCTGACTAAATCCCAAGAAAAAGCATCAGATGTCCCACTGCAAAGAGCTCTGATCTTGGTAAACTGTTGCTTGATCTCTTGTCTCCAAGTTATGGCTTGGTCCCTATCCATATATGCTTTGTCTCGCTCCATTTGTAGGGCATCCTGATTTTCCATTAATACCCTCATCCTCTCCTTTAAAGATGCAACTTGAGCACATAGAGCATTTGTATCCTAATCACCAGGACCTGTATCATCCTATCGTACCCTCTCCATCCCACCATCCTCCATCTCCTCCAAAAAAAATTCATGGAGCTCACGCTCTTGATCCTCCTCCTCCTCATCATCTTGATAGCCAACAAGCAAATCAAGGGCACTAACCTCAACCTCCTTTGCATGCTCCTCTGGAACATCCTCCTGTTCCACATGCTCCTCTCCACCAATCTTTACCTCCTCAACATGAACCTCCTCCTCACCTCCTCCAATATCTAACATGGGAATATCCTCTCCCTCCTGTACCTCCTCATGGATGGGTGACAAAGGTGGACCTTGTCCTCTACAACCATGTCTCCCTCTACCACCACCCCTCCAACCACCATCCCCTCTACCACCTCCATCTCCTCTACCACCACCATCCCCTCTCCCACCTCCACCCCCCTGATCTCTGCCTCAGCCACATCTACCTCGCGGCCCTGTCCCTCGCCTCTCTATAGGAACATTCTAATCTAGATTTGTAAGTGGTACTAGCTTGTGAATTTCCCACCACTGATTGTATGCCTCTGTGGTGTCTAGATCTACCACTCTGCTTCTCCAAGCCCACTGTACTGGTTGTAGAGTATCGATATTTTCCTCTATAGTAGCCACTGGAATCTCAACACCCCATAATGTAACCTCTCAAGAAGACCTCGCATACTCTGCTCGGCCTCGAGGCTCATCCTGAACCTCCCCAAACTGTCTTAGAACCCGATCTGGCAAGTGCCTCTCATTGATGTGGACATGTGAGACTGTCTGTCCAATCAGGTACTATGTCTGCTTGCAATATGTCAAGTGCCCATCCTCATCTGGCCACTGTGGGAAATCCATATATGGCCTCCATATAAAATGCACTATGGTATCAATTGCATGTCTATAATAGTTGGTGTCTCTGACATGGTGTTGGGTGTTTTCCCCCACATAACGGAAGGCATATGGCGAACCCTGCTGTACATCTGTTGTCACTGGCAGGTGGAAAATGGCAATGTGTTCCCACGCCCATACCATCAGGAGTGTGGTACCATAGCTCATGGATTATGCCTCTCTGTAAGCTATATCATGTAAATGAAAGTATAACATGGCTAATAAGCAAGGGCCCCAGGCATAAACCACTCATCTATCTAGCATGCCTATGAGCAGCTCCCCCCATCCTACAAGAAATCCATGACCTTGGTGGTTAGGAAGAACTATACCTCCTATCAATGTACATAATAGACAGTCTAACCTATCATATCTATCTGCTAGTACATGCCATCTAACCTCAGAATGGTCAATACACAACTGTCTAATGTCATCATGGGGGTAATATCTACATATCTCTAACCCCTATGTGTATCGTACATCACTCTAGTGCCTCTAATAGGGAATTTGAGAATCTTATATACATCCTCTAAGGTAATCGTCGCCTCACCAATAGGCAGATGAAGATGATGTCTCTAAGTGCCACCGCTCGCACAATGCAGTCAACAGTCCCCGGTTTTCCCAAATAGTGGGCATGAATGTCACATGATGAAGGCCCAAGTGCCACAGAAACTGTTTCTCTATGCTCCACAAACTGTCACGGAAGCAGAAAGTCACAGGTCTCGACTCTCTAGTATAGATAGGATCCAATACAACCTGCAATGGCATTATGCATGCCTCATGTTAGAATCAACAATCTATCCTAGTCAAACACTCAAAGTTCCATGTCATTCAAATGCGTCATTTTATCTACAAATGTGTTAAAAACTATCATATATTTCATTTAAATTTCCAAATGCGTCGCAAATTGTCATTTGCATCGATCTAAAACACAAATGAATTGTACATTGCAAATGCGTATATATACAGTCATGTACAATCAACAACTATCAAAAATGCAAATGAGTTGAAAATTTTCAATTGTGTTACACAATGCTATATGTGTATGTAAAAATAAAATGTGATGCTAATTAACAAATGCATCAAAGTAAAATACAAACGCATATAAAATTTAAAACCCTACACTAAGCAAACACGTGAATTATCAATTGCGTCATTGCGCATAAATATGTGTTGATTAAGATAAAAAAATGCAAGTTTTTAGAAAATGACAGATAACAAAAAAGGGAAATAAATGTATAAAAACACGTGCAAATCAAAATTTCAAAAGTTGGTATATGAGTACTCACCGGGGGGTCCACGTCTGTAGGCCGCCTGAATGTCCGGATGCGATATGTGCGATGGTGTGAGTGTGGAACTAGAGACATTGTTGCTAGGAGTCCAGAGCAAAATCTCAATTTTCTAAACTTGTGGGGTGAAAATGAATTGGATTTTCACCCCTTTTCTATTTTTGGATGGCATTTCTTCTAACCTTGTCTATTGGCCACATAACTTTCCAACTTTAATCGACCCGTACACATCCCTAACACCTCCAATTTCATTTATGTCAACTCCACTACTTTTCTGGCTATCAAATTGACTAATCAAAACTATTTCCAAATTTTTTGAATTTTTTTGAAAATTTGTCAATTTTCCCGAGGCAAACCTTCACCTATTCTACACTGGGGCATCACTGGGGCATGTTTTTTATTGATTTTCTTTGACACAACATTGAAATGGCATTGTATCAAAGAGGGGCAAAATGTAGACACTGAAATTTGGTCTAAGTTTGTGACTTCAATTTCTTCGTAATTCGTATTTTCATGGTCATGATTAAATAATGTTAATTATTTAATTACTTTCTAAAGTCCTTTCTCATCTATTAATTAAATAACTTTTAATTATTTAATTAATTCACTTTAATTTTTATTCATCTATTAATTAAATAATCTTAATTATTTAATTAATTCACATTTTCTTTATTCTATCTTTATTAATTAAATAAACGTTTTTTATTTAATTGCGTCATTAATTAACATTACCCTCCTTAAATTAAATAAATTCTTATTTAATTTATCTTTATCATATTTTCAACTATAATTAAATAAATACTTTAATTATTTAATTATTCATTTAACCTTTTCTTATTCAATTAATCCTTAAAATTTTGAATCTTGAATTAAATAACCATTTAATTCATAAAAGTATATTTCTCACATATTCTTATATATTTAGATAAATTTTTAAGTTATCTAAGTATTCATTCCCACTTGACTAGAAATCTATTTAAATCAATCAGTTATCACCTGATTTAATGTCTGAGTGCCTTTTGCAAATAAACTCTCTATCATAACCAGTCAGTTATCTAGTTCTAACTCGTATGCATGTACGTGCTTATTAATTAAATATCTTTATTTAATTAATTAAATTTTGTGTGTGCATTCGAACATAATGTTGCTTTTAATCTATATTTATCTTTGTCATGCAAACATTATTCTTCTATTTTCGAATACCAAACTCAAAGATCAAATCATTATTTAATATTTATCTTTATTCTTAGTTTTTATCACTCATGTCAGTACTAACAGTTATCATAATGCATGTTGAATCCTTTGATCTCAATCGTACGTTTATCTTTCGATCCTGACATGTCATTCGAATGATCAATTTTCTATAAATTGATTTGTCTTTCATCATTTTACCTCTGCTGAAATCTTATGACATTTGGAAGCATATCTATTATTTGAATCTTCGATGTTTTTGCTAAATCACTATCATAGGCTATACTTGCATAGAGAAATCTGAGGGCAATTATACTACAATGGTGAAATGGGGAAGGGATATCGAGGTTATACATGGAACTACGTAGATATTGGGTGAGATTGTTCAATTTATTTATGTTTTATCTTCCCTTTGTTCTATGTTGTTTAGCTTAGATTGCATTAGAGCTTGATTGCATTGTTGTGTGCTTTTAACCTTTCATTGTTTTCATGATATTACAATAACAATTTATTTTCAAATGAATTAGGGAATGGTGAATTTGTTCCATCAGGTGGTTCTCATATTCCAAAAACCAATGGCTTCTTGGAACAATCTAAGGATAGGTCGGTATTGGTAATTAAACCAAAATCGATCGTGGAGGGTATTGAGTATTTCTCAAAGCATGTCTTTCTTTGCAAATCCATGGGAATGAGAGTTCCAGTCCTATTTTTGGAACTATGGGTTCAATGGACCTGGTCTCTAGAGGGTAAGATGTAAATAGTGTTGTTGGTGAATAGTAACTTCATGGTGACTTTTAATTGCATGACAAATCGTAATAGAGTTTTCGAAGGTGGGCCTTATTTCCACAACCAAATTGGTTTATTTATTAAACCCTAGTATGCAGGTTTTGATCCTTCAAAGGAGCTCCTGAATCAAGTTCTGGTGTGGGTGTGTCTCCTTAGATTTCTAGTTAAATATTCGCACAATCACATCTTTCATAGGGTTGCTTCACTATTGGGGAAACTAGTGGGTCCTTCTCAGCAAACTCAGGATATAAAGGTAATGCTATTTTCTCACATTTGTGTTGAGATTGATTTAAGTAACCCTCTTCCAGATTCTTTGAAAATTCATGCAGGTTCATATTCTTGGGTGCAACAGCTAGATTATGAGACATTTCCCTTTCGTTAACGACTATGTCATGAATATGGCCATCTACAGAGAAGGTGGTCAAGGTCTAAATCTTTTGAGTCTCAGTCTACTCAGCTTCCTCGCAACCCCCCTATGGTTGACAAAATCAAGGAACCCATTCTTAGTGAGGTTGCAGGTGTAGAGGATTTTATTCCTGTTAAGGCTCGTAATAAGAACTGTGGTCAAAAGAGGACTCTTAAGGAATGATAGGAAGGTGATACCTTTAATAGATTTGATGTTCTAGATGATCTCAGTCAATAAGAGGTGAATTCGGATATGATGATTATGGATCATGGTGTTTTGGAAGTGGTTCAAGAGGGCATTATTCTAGATTTTAACTAGACTTCTTAGGAAGTTGGTGCTCTGCAAATGGACACAGATCTTAGTTTGGTGGTTTTTGGGAGGCCTGAGTCTCTTGTGGACATGAATTTGGGGGAGGGAGAGGGTTCTACTCTATTGGTGAAAGTGGGGTCTGATTCGGTAAAAGGCAGCAAGGCTTCTCCTTCATTGGGACTTCTTCAGAAAGACCCAAAAAAAGGGATTGTTGAAAAATCCTCCAAGGCTAGGAGAAAGGACTTAGAAAAAATCAAGATGATGGGGGAGACTTTGGTGGAGTTGGGATCTATTAAGACTCTGGACTATCATTTTTCTAACCCTCTGAAATGATCATCCTCTCTTGGAATGTGTGAATTCAAAATTCACCATGCTCCCTTCGGGTTTGATTTTTGGCTAAGTACCAGCCCATGCCTTCAATAATTTTCATCAGCCCCTTTTTTTGGTTTTCATCGTGGCTTCTACCACGTGTTTGCTCATCGCACTCCGAAGAAATTTTCTCCTTGCTCTTCTATCAGCCCCCAAAATGCTCCCATGTGTCATCACCACGAGTGATTTTGATCACTTCCTTATCATCCTGCGCTCGCGTGCCATGTAGCTCCCATTCGCATAAGGATTTGGCGGGCCCCACAAGTAGCGTCTACAGTAAAAAAATTTGCTACGTGTCCTCTTTGTGCAAGCTTTCAGCGAAGCAAGGAAATATCGACCGCGGGCAGCGAAATGTTGTCATGCGTCTCTTCGGCACACACTTCTTCAATGCAGGGGATGAGGCAGACTATGAGCTACGGGGTGCTGCCACGTTTTCTAACCACCTATCCTAAAAGGAAACACTTTCCTGCACAAGACTTTGTTGAACCACTACCATCATTCGTAGGGGATGCACTTGAATGGAGGGAGACCAAATGTTATGTCTTGAATATTTTATGTTACAACAGCCGAGGGAAATCATTGTCTCGACATCATTGCTCAGATTTTGAATCTTTTCGGTTGCTACTTGCCAAGCGGTGGAAGGCTTGCTATAAATATTGCTCTTTGCTTTAGGGGAAGGGTTCCCAGTTCTACGGTTCCATTCCAAGGGTTCCAATATTTTAGGTTACAAGTTTGGAGATCATATGCTATTTCACTAGTTTTTAGAACCATAGGATTTTTAGAGAGACCAAGCCTTTGTATTGTTTAGATTATTGCAAGAATTCACAGACTGTGCCATTGTTCAGCCTCTCTGTTTCTTATGCTATTGATAAACTCTATGATGTGTCATTATTGTTTGAATGGTTTATTTGTCATACTTCTATAATTTGAATGCAAGTTTGTTGGTTTAGATCATGTCTTCTGACTCTTCTTTTCAGTAAATGGGTGTGATTATTATTTTATGTCACTAAATGAGTTGTTTATGCTGCAATCCTTAATTTTTGTTATTCTAGGACATGGTAAATTACTAAGCAGACCCTTAGACTATAGCCAAAATATAGGTTTATCATGTCTTTCATATAAATTATGGTGTATCACCTTAGTTAGATTCTTTATTTTATATCTGCTCTTGTTTCCCATTCTAAAACCCCATTCACAGAAGAAGTTGGCTTCTTTAAAAATTCAGAGGTCACTCAGTTTAGCGAAATAGGTCCCCCATAAACTGAGTTTCCCACAAAGGGTTGTTACCTTGTCAATTTTTGGCATCAACAATTTTTCTTTTTCTTGGCACACCTGGTGGGACCAAGCTTAATGAATCAAATTTTTAGAAGGGTGTATGAGCCATCGGCCTATTACTAGGTCCCAAACAACAAATAATCATGGTTTATCAGTACCACCATTAGGGACAGTACAACCCACGACCCAATTAGTAAACATTATGCTTCCTCCTCCCTTTCTACTAGCCATGTTGCCTACTGCTAACAGAAGTTATGTGGCATGGGATGTTAGAAGTCCTCTTGTTGCACCAGTAGTGCTTATCGTTTGGGCCTCTATCCTAGTTTTCGCCCTAAAGGCCATACCTAAATTCACCAGAGATGGCTCAAGAACACTGTTTGAACATTTGCAATATGTTGTAGATGTATGTCTAGTACATGGGGTTACAACCCAAAATGTGGCGTTAAGGTTGCTTGTCGCCTCCTTCAAGGGCAAGGCACTGGATTGGTACCGCACATTACAAGCAAATACTATCAGTACCTGGGATGAGCTCGGGGAGCCTTTCTATCAAAGGTTCTTAAATGAAGGAGACTGATCATAACTATATTATCAACTGTCGGTCATAAAGCGAGCCCCGCACAAGCCATGATTGACTTCAATGCTTGGTTCCATACAAGCTGGTAGAGGATTCAAGTTGATATTCACCCACCGCTAGATCTGGCATTCATTTTCTACCTGAAGGCCATCAATCACGACATCTCAATGATGATCTAGTCTCTAGGAAAAACCATGGTACTGAGCGCATATAGCATCATTGTTAAAGCGGAGAATAATTTGATAGATGCCGAGAAGTTGCCGCTTCAACCCATCATCCCCATGTTTCCAAAAATATTGGTTCCTACTCAACAGATGCCTTCTACCAGCACACCGGCTCCTCCCCAATCCATATACATATATCTGAGCACGCTACACAATGTTGCCTCTACATCTAACTCTTCAAAAGAGGAGATGAGCGAATTCAAGGAAATGTTGTAGACTATTGTCAATGAGATAACCATTATCAGGCACAACCAGGTCATACCTTTGAAGCCTATATATCAAAACTATCAAGGTGGAAGATCCTCTTACTAACAAAACCAGTTCCAAGGAGGCGCTTGAACAAATCCACATGCGCAAACAACAAATCAAATAGTACCGGTACCCACTCAGCTATAGAGTGCTAATCTAAGTTTGAACTGAGAGTTGAATGCAAGACAAAAACAACTTAGCGGATGACACCAATCCCTGGTGCTTCCCTTACAGTGATTCACATATGCCCCAAAATTATCTATGCAACAATCTACAACAAAAGGTGGCTAAGTAGCGCAGCCAAGCCACAACATTAGACCCTAAAAACTATGTGTATACCTCTTCGCAAATGGACAATGCAGTGCTCATTGTGCAAATGCAAGGGATGTCACTAGAGCAAGAAGCAAACATCGCTTTTGACCACACACTCTTCTCATAGATGGAAGAAGAAGAAGTGGTGTTTGCCAATGATACATTCGCATCTAAAACACCGCAAGTACAATAACACTCACTCAAAGAGGAGATTTATGGGTGAACCAGTTATCTCGCAACTAGTTAGTCTGCAACCTAAAGGTACTCCTAACTAGATAACTAGTACCTCCGCAGTGATGCTGCAATATCAGCCATGGAAGGAAATTGTTATAACAAGAGTAAAGGAGCAAAAACCTCTGAATCTTCCACCTTTCAACGTGGTGGAACAATTGAGGAAATCATCTGCTAATGTGTCTTTGTGGGATATTCTAGCCATCCTAGAACAGAAGACGTTATAAAAGGCTCTCCGGGAGGATGTAAGCGCAACGCCAACAAAATAGTTGCCCAAAGTAAGGGTTGTTGATAAAACATCTTCCACCAAAGTTCTTACAAACAACACAGCGGAAGCCCCTACTAAAGTAAGAGATAATCCGAAGCCTCAACCCTTCTTCTTAACTCTCATTATAGGGGAGAAATTATTACACAATGGCATGATTGATTCTGGTGCTAGCACCACAGTTATGCCTAAACAGATAGTTGAGGCCTTAGGACTTAGTTATGAACCCTTAAAAAGAGGAGTGATGCAACTTGATGGAAACAGAGTTGAAATCGTAGGTGTCATCAAAGCACTCCCCTTGACTCTATTTGTTTTCCCTAGTATCACAGTGTCGCAAGACACTATGATCATAGATGTTCCCCCCATGTTCATCCTCTGCCTATCCTGAGAATTTACTTCAAAAGTGGGCAGATATCTATCTATGGATTAGTCGCATTTGATCATTAGAACTACGCATGGTGCGAAGATGAAGATAGAATCTAAATTTTTACACTTAGAACATGTAGTTGATGAAGCCATGATCAATTTTGAAGCCGCACATACCTCTATCACCAAGCAAGAAATGTATTGCACTAAACTACTAGAAGATGAAAAGGTGACCGGAGACCGGAATGATCAAGAAAATTTTCTCCTGAGTGAACATATAGATACCAAACCGTTCGGCAACTACCATGCTACTAGGCTAGGCACCTATGTCATGATGAAGATCAAGTGCTCCCTAAGGTTGTCAAAGAATTAAAAGGCGATCAAGCCTCAGAACTGTGGATGTTGCACTTCGATGGAGTAAGATACAAGAATGGCGCAGGAGTTGGGATATGTTTAATATCCCCACAGAATGAAAAGACACTGAGGTCTTTCCACTTCCAATTTTCCTACTCAAATAATAAAGTTGAATACGAAGGGCTAGTGCAAGGTATTAGCCTTGTGGAGCTAATGGGCATTAAGCAATTGATGGCGTTTAGATATTTCAAACTAGTAGTCAATTAAGTTTGAGGTATCTTTGCGGCCAAGCATGTTCGCATACGATCCTATAGACACCGAGTTTGGGACCTGATTGAGGGTTTTGAAGCTTTCAATATTCAGACAGTGCCTTGAGAATAGAATGTAGATGTAGATCGCATGGCATCTATCAGATCTCAGTTTGACCCTACCTTTGATCTCATTTACAACAAACACTCAGTACGAGTAATAGTCTGACCAGCGATTCTAGACAATGACCAAAGCTGGCAAGTGTTTGACAATGATGAACACATTACCTCGTTCATCCAACAATCGGGAGAGTTTGCTGACCAGCTCCAATAGAAGATTGTTGAAGCCTATGAAGGACAGATCATCCAGTTGAAATCCAACAAGCTTCCAAAAGGATTAGTCCTGCTTGAAAACCTTTTCAATTATGAGGATGCAAGAAATGACAAGTGGAAGTTTGTAGTAGACAAAAGTGACTATGCAGACTTGTAGGTCGGAGATGGAAGAAAGCTCAAAGTTGGGAAGGACATCCTGCATCGCGATAAAGAAAGGCTTATCGACTTTTGTGATAAATATGAAGGAGTGGTAGCCTTGTCATATGACGACCTCAAGGGATATGAACCTGATATCATTCAACACACAATAGAGTTGGCATAAGGTGCAAAGCCTATCCGCCAAAAACAAAGACTAGTCAATCCCAAGATTGAAGCACTAATGGCGCAAGAATTAACAAAGTTAATCCAGCTGCAGATTGTCTTCTCAATCAAGCATAGCACGTGGGTATCCAATTTGGTCTCGGTCTAAAAGAAAAATGGAGATATTCGCCTATGTGTGGACTTTCGGGACCTAAACAGAGCATCCCTAAAGGATCATTACCTGCTACCCTCAATGGATTCAATCCTACAAATAGTGGTAGGATCTGAGATGTTTTCCCTATTAGATGGATTCTCCGGTTACAATCAGATCTGGGTCAAAGAGGAGGATCAACATAAGACAATGTTTACTACCAAGTGGGGAATGTTCGCATACGCTAAGATTTCATTTGGCCTCTCCAATGCAGGAGCTACCTGCTAGCGGGCAATGGATATCGCTTTCAACAAACTAATCAACAAGATTATCCTAATCTATTTGGATGATTTGACAGTGTTCTCCAAGTCCAAGGATAATCATTTTGACCACCTTGAGATGGTTTTCAAGAAATGCCAAGAGTTCGAGATATCCCTGAACCCAAAAAAATGTCTTCGAATTACTGCAAGGCAAACTACTGGGGCACATTGTGTCCAAAGAAGGAATTTCAATTGATATTGAGTGGGTGAAAGCAATCAAAGAGCTTCCTCTTCTGGTCAACAAGAAGGGCGTTCAATCCTTCTTGGGGAAGATAAATTTCATTAGCAAATTTATTTATGATTTTGTAGGAATAATCAGGATAATTACCCTAATTCTGAAAAAGGATCAAATATTCAAATGGACAAAAGAAGCGAGAGAAGCCTTTAAGAAAGTCAAAGATGTTATCTCCTCTACTCCTGTTCTGGTTAACCTAGACTTATCAAAGGACTTCATAATGTATGTATTCAGTAGCAAGTCAAACATTGCTACTGTCTTAACTCAAAAAGATGACGAGGGTAAGGGGGAAAATTTGATAGCATTTCACTCCCAGACCCTGAAGGAATATGAAACTAACTACAACTTTGTAGAAGGGGCTCAAGAAGTTCTGACACCTAATCTCCTACAATAAGGTGATTGTCTATGTTGCACATTCTAGTGTGCGCGAGTACATCATGGAGGGAGAAATCACTGAGAAACTAGCCAATTGGATCACCAAGATCCTCGAGTATGACATAGAGGTCAAGCCTACAAAGACTGTTTGGGGAAGAGGACTGTGCAAATATCTTGCACACAAGGAAGAAGTAGTCACTAAAGAAGAACAACCAGAGCTAGTCTTAATGAATGAGCTAGAGTTCGAAGGTTGTTGGCTAGCAAATAGAAAAAGATTTATGCATACATGAAAGTATCTGTTGGGCCTTCCTTCTTAGAAGAGGAGATTCTACCGGTTGCAAAACAGCGGATTCATGCTCATCGAAGGGTTCTTGTTCAAGAGAAATTTCAACGACATTCTATTGCATTGTGTTACCACAGAGCAAGCAAGAAGGATCCTCAACACTTACCACAACAGTCCTGTAGGTGGGCATTTCCCCGCAAAAACAACCACCATCAAAATCATGTATGCAGGGTACTTTTGGCCGACGTTATTCAAAGATTCCTACTCCTTGGTGAAAACTCGCAAAAAATGTTAGTTCTTCGTTGGAAGAAAAAAGAATTTCGCAATGCCTCTCAATCCGATAGTGGTTGATGAGCCATTCACGCAATGGGGTTTAAACTTCATCAAAATGATCAACCCAGCCTTCAACGTAGGACATAAATGGATCTTAATGGCCACAAACTACTTCACAAGATGAAACAAGGTCGTACCACTCAAGAATGTGACGAAGGAAAAGATAGTGGATTTCCTAGAGGAATTGGTGACGAGATTTGGCCCACCCAAAACTATCATCTCTAACAATGCTAAAGCTTTCCTAGGCTCCAAGGTAAGTCAATTCACACTTACACACGACATATTCTTTAAAACATCGTCAAATTACTACCCGTAGGGGAATGGCTTAGCTGAATCAACAAACAAGAATCTAGTCTGACTTCTTAAAAGAATTAGGTCAGAATACCAAAGGGAGTTATATAAAAATATCTGAGCAACACTCTAGGCAGACCACATAACTCCAAAGCAAGTCCCCAAGACTTCACCGTATGAGCTAGTTTATGGAAAATAGGAGTTATTGCTTGTCTCTATGGAGATTTTGGCACTGCAATTGCTAAAGTCCCTTGAAGTAGAACAGAACAACGCAATGGAGGTGCAGTTAGCCGAGTTGCTAGAAGTACAAGAGAAAAGGGAAAAGTCCCTAACTTCCATGACTAACCGCCAACAAGTGGTTAAAAGGTGGTTTTACAAGAAAACGTCTGACGAAGGCTTAAAGTGTGAAGACTTGGTGCCAAAATATAACTAAAGGGCTGCAAAGTCGGGTCAACATGGAAAGTTTGATAGCCTTTGGGAAGGCCCATTCAGAATAATTCAATGCAAGGACCACAACGCATACAAGTTAGAGACTATTGTAAAAGAAGCGTTGGGAATTTCAATCAATGAAATTCACTTGAAATTATTCAATTAAGCTTATTTTCCATACCCATGTAAATATGTAAATATACTTTTTCTTTCTTTCCCTTTTGTTTTTTTGGCCGATCTTTTAATTTTATGCTATGGTCTAAGGCAAAAAGAAACAAGTGACCCATTATTGTAGAGAATAAAGGAAATAACTCTTAGTTGAACTGAGTGAAAAATTAAACACCTATATGCAAAACTGAATTCATACATACATGCTGAAAAAGGAAGAAAATAGCCCAGTTGGAAAATTTAAAGGAAGACAACATAATGGTTATATAAGGATATATTTTCATTATATATGCCTTGATATTAACATTTTCAAAATGGCTCATAGGCCACGCTTCCAAAAGTATATTATATTATGCTTCGTCGTATAAATTTTACGAAAGCCTTTTTCAAGCATGTCTACAAAAAGGGACTAATTACTATGAGATTTTTGAAAGCAAAAAGAAAACATAGGTCTTCAATTCACGGCGCGAGCAGCAGCAATAGACGCATCAATGGTAGCATCCATAATATCCTCATCCACAAGGGCATTATCAGTAGCAACAACATCATCCAATGGAGCAAAGGAAGGCAGAGGGAACACCAGGTTCTTGAAGTCCGTATACCAATCGATGTCGTAAAATGACACCACGTTGTAGATACAGAACAGGAAGTGGCAAGCTCGAGTTACCCTCTAGTGGTGCTCATCTCATGTTTGGAGGTCAAAGCCACTTAGAAATAGTAGCCATGGCATGACCACCTCCTCCTCTATGAACCTCCTAAGGTCACTTGTAGTTAGAATTCCCCCACCATATGCAGCATTTACAATGACCTCACTGAGGTCATTCAATTATTTCTTGGGGAAAATTTCCTTCACCAAATGAAGAATCAATGGCTTGGAAATTCCTATATCTAGCATGGAGGCGACAAAGTGTGAGTACACATCAGTTTTCACTTAATACTTGTCCTCATACTCGAGGCACTCCCATCCCAAGACCCATTTAATGGCTATGATGGACAGTGAATGTTTGTTCTTCGTCATTCTTTTTAAGCGCTTGGTAGAAATCTCTCCTAAAAAGGTAATCTGAGATTTATGTGACACTAGCCTAATTGGGGTGTTCATCTTGTCAGATTTTCTGAGAAATAACTTAAAACTATTCTTGCAAAGCACCTAAGCCTAGCTTATGAGAACGCTACGCAACTGCAAATGCTAAATTGCTACGCCAATTACCTAACACCAATTATGCTCAAATCGCTAAGTGTGATTTCTCTACTACGTAAAGGCCTATTTATAGAAAAAACAAGGAAAGGCGTGGTAATCTGATTGCCATAAACATGATATTAATCAAGTACCAACTTGAAAGTTGTGCCCAGGCTTGCTCGAATTTCTCACCCAGTTGCATCTACTAAGTACAACTTGTTGCATGCAAAACTAATGAAGGCTAATTAATTAGCTTAAGCTAGTGGCAGCAATCGACAGTGTTATGCACGACTAGGGACTGAGGTGTCGTTCTCCAGGTGTTTTTCTCATTCCAAGGCAAAGCTCGTATCTTGTCAAATGTCGAACACATATTTAGCTTAATCATTCCTTCAGAATATTAATTGCCAACACATACAAATGCTTGGGTTGCTTGCAAACCATAGGCTCAAGTTCCAAGAAAATCGTGTTGTACAATACGGTTGCTAATTGTAATTATGAATTCTTGTCACATCGAAATGGCAAGTAATTCATCTCACACAAGCTAAGGGTTGGCAGTACATGCCACATTAAATGCAAAAAAGGTGGTTCTCATCTACCACCTTGAGAAAAAAAGCTAAGTATTGCATGCGAAAATTTTAGGCATTCAAAAGGTCTTTTCAAACACACTGCCTAGAACGAAAGCAATTCCTAGCACATAGCCAAAGTCGAAGTAAAATTGCAGAAAATTCAAGCTAAAGCCAAAGCTTCCCACAAATTAACAATAGCAAAAGGTTCAAGCCAAGGAGTTAGGCTAATGGAAACACAAAAATTAGCTAAGGCTCTGTGAGCTGTGTATATGCATAAAATTGGTCATATCTATTCATTCCTGACATTTAATTAAATATTTATTATTTAATTAATTCTAAAGTCTTCTACAATGTAATTAAATTTAATCAATTTAATTATATTGTTCATTCATTTTCCTACTATAATCAAATAAATTTATTTTATTTGATTATTTCACATATCCACTTGATTAATTAAATAAATACATTTTATTTATTTAAGTTAATTATCATCTTTTAAATTTAATTAAATCTTTTTAACTAAATTTAAATATTTATTTTCTTCTATTTAAAAACTTTCTTCTAATTAATTAAATATTTTATTTAATTAATTTCATACACATGTCATTTCTTCAAATTTAATTAAATATTTTATTTAATCAAAGATCGTCTGCTTTCTTCAAATCATAATTAGATATTTCATTTAATTATGAAATCTTCTGATTTCCTCAAAAATCTTAATTAAATATTTATTTAATTAGGAAAAATCAACATGCACCCATAAATAAATAAATGAATTAGATAATTCATTATTTATCTTCTCAGTATCTTTCCATTATCTTCTAAAAAAAGATGATTTTTAATCATCTCATCTTATCTCTTCCATGAAAATGGAAAAATCTTGCTTTATTCGATTTCTTCTATTTTTATCTCCACTTTCATCCATCTTCGACCGTTCGATCTGTCAGGAATTATCACAGCCGTTAACCAACTCAGCCAATCAAAATCCTTCAAAAACTCTATAAATACATGTGCGAATCCAAGCATTGGTTACACACAAACATACAGGCAATTACGCTTATACACTGGCATCTTCTAGCATTCTAGCGATAATCATATCTTAGCAATAACTTTATCTTGCATTTTAGCATAGAATGCATTTTAGTTTGAATCTCATTCTCTAGTAGTCCATTTCGTTGAGCTTCGTACACAAAATCTGAGAGCAACTTGAACAAACGAAACGCTGGAGATAGAGAGCAATAGAACAACTTCGAAGAAGCTGCCATTAATAGTTTGTTTATTTGTTTTTTTCCTTCAGTTTCTTTGATCTAAGTTTTATTGATTGTGTTGTGAATTCATCTATAATTGATCATATTTTCATACACACATAAAATGGCACCCATTGTGGGGCCCATGCCCCGATTTTGATATTTTTTCTGTAGAACATTTTGACAGGTTTCCGCATTTTGGAGCTCGACATTTGGCAAAATTCGGCGTTTTAGCACATCTGAAACTTTCTGCAGCGCATCTGGGGGATTTGATTCTTCTGTTTTAAAAGTTTTTTTCATTGCATCTGGTTACTGTTCTGGTGCTTCTGAGGGATAATTTAGCGCATCTGAGGGATATAATAGCGCATATAGTCTCATTTCATTTAGAGTTAAATCTACAGTTAATTAAATTAGTGCATTTGGGAACTGTTGCAGCGCATATAAGAGTTAAGTTAGTGCATTTAAGGTAAATTTTAGAGCATTAGGACTGCATTATTTACATATTTAAATTTCCATTTAATTAAAGTAGCGCATTTAGGAACTATTTTAGCGCATTTAGGATTTTTCTGCAGCACATCTGAGGTTTGTTTCAGCACATATGAGATTTGTTTCGGCGCGTATACTGTATGTTTCGGTGCATATGGGTTGTAACACAAAAACTGAATTCTGAGTCTGACGCCTTCTGCAGATAGAATTTTCTCTGGTTAAAAAGAACCAATCCTAGGATAATCACATCTGGATAAAAACAAACAATCCTAGGATAGACATGGAATTTAAAATGAAACAATCTAGGATAGTCACCACACAAGGTAGTTAAAATTGAACAACTTGTTTTTGTGAAGCAATATCTTCACTTAGATTAGATCATTGTGATTTGGGTTTAAAAATAATTTTTTGTTTACTTTGATTGTGGCAATAGGTCTATGCTCTCCCCTTGACTGGGTGATCAGAATACCAGACTTGTCTTTTCAATTTCATGAAATTTTACTGCTTTAATTACATCCTTTAGAGAGTCTGCCGTAGTGGGAAAAAGTACTCACCCTATGGGAACGACTCAAGTGGGTTCAAGCCAAAGCCAAGCTATTATGCCCCACTATAAAATTTAAAGCAAATCTGGGGAAACCCTCTTTTGTCAGTAGTGTGTAAGATAACCATCCCCAAAGCCTTTGTTCTAAAGGTTGGGAGGTCTCCTGAGGGAGTTTATTATTGTTGTACCGAACGGAAACCCTTACTACGAACCTAGTGTAGCAGCGAGCCGAAGTCAGTTTCTGAACATCCTAATAATCACAGTGCAAGGGGAGGGAAGAATCTACCCCCAAGACACTCACCATATAACTGCCAAGGACCGTTTGCTCAAGGGATCTGGTATCCACTTCCGTCACTCTGAGTATGCGCCTGGAAAAGACAAAAACACGGGCGCCCCTTCAGGGGTGACATGGCTGTGTGAGTCGACGCATTTCTAAGATGTGGGTATTTGATTACTAGGATGACCTACTTGAGTACTAAGAGTGAGTCTGCCTGAATTGTCTTTCATGTACTAAACCTGTGAAAACACTTGTTGAAAACATTTTCTTGATCATACACTTGATGTTAGTATAGGGTCTTAACAACAACTGTTTTTTCAAAATGTTTGTTGTGTCTTCCATTACATTAACTTAGATAAAAGATCATCTGAAATGAACATGAAAAACAACAACTGAAATCATTCAAACAAAACTGTTCGTATCTTTGGTCCAGTAAAATTCTAATTTTTTTTCCCATGCTTAGAGAGTGGAAATCAAATAAATTTATCAAGAAATCAGTTTCCAATAGGATCAAGAAATCCAAGAAACCTTTAGGGTATAAGAAAAAATTGCAAAGGAGAAAAATTTTGTACAAAAGTCGACACGTCTTGCTTCATTACCGTGGATTTCTTCATAGATACCAAGACTTTGTTAGGGGATTCACTGACGAGTACGTGTAGATCCTTTGGATTCTCGAGCTTATTATCAAAGATTAGCTCTATCTCAACGGCATAATCTTAATCAACCTCTTGAGTTTGATAATATACCACAACCTTCCATTGACTATCCATCACATCCGAGTCATATCCTTCACTGATTTTAAAACATTTTTTTCAAAAACAAAGATCAAATATTTAAGAGTGCACTTTTCAAACAAATTTTTGATTATTGATTCAACTTCCCCAACAGGATTCTGACATCCTTCATCATTGGAAGCCACAATAAAAAATTAGGAACATCTTTGATCATATCATAGGATTCCCATCTTATCTGATCAAGATATCATCACTATCGCACTTATCAGAACTGTGATCTAAGTTTAGAAGAACTTTTCAAAATCATATGCCTATCTTTACAAGGTCTCAATACAATAAGTCAAAGGATGAGATCCAACAAGAAGGTCATACCCAAAACACTCAAGAAGAAGGTGAAAGCAGTAATCCCCTTTACATGATAAGTCGTAATCCACTTTTCAACAACGACATGGATAATAGAGAAGAAAATCCATTCCACAAGTACAAAGCCATAAACAATACTCCTGTAGATAGTGATGATGAAAACGAGGATGAACGCCACCTTAGAGAGGCTGAGAAATATCCCAAATTTTAAAAATCCATAGAAAAGATCTTGCAACGTGATAAAGAAAAATATTTCCTCTATCTAGCTGATCAAGGAGCTAAATTGCCACATGACTTTGATACTGAGATTTTGAAGAACAAACCTAAAGAAACACCCCTATCTGATCTTAGTGCTTTAACTCAACAAATTAAGGCACTTCAAGGATAAGTTAAAGAGTTACAAGGGAGAACCACCACAAAGAAATATACTCTTGAGGACATTTGTCCTTATCCTTTCGATCAAAGTCTCAACATGATTCCATTTCCCAAACATTGCAAAATTCCAAGATTTGATCGTTATAATGGGAAATCGGATCCAATTGACCATGTTAGAGATTTCTGAAACATGACTTTAGAGTTCGCTCATGAGGACACTTACTTGATGCGGTTGTTTCCTAGGAGTCTTGGAGCTCACTCTATGGAATGGCTATCAAAGATTACACCTCCCGTCAAGACATTTGAAGAATTAATCAATCTGTTTATCTCACAATATGCTTACAACATCCAACACCAAATCACTATGATAGATCTCTGCAAAGTTGCGCAAAAACCTGGTGAACCTTTTATTACTTTTCTTCAGAGATGGAGAAGAATATTCGCTAGATATCCATGTCTTGTTCCTGAAAAGGAAAAGATGGTCACCTTCATTAACAACTTGAATTCATAAATGAGCTATCGTTTGAATTTACATTGTCCTCCCTCTTTTGAGAAATTGATTGAAGATGCTATCACCATTGAAAGTGCTTTGGTCAAAAGAGGAATAATAAAACTTGACAAGGACAACCCTAGCTCATCCAATCATCATAACAATCAGGATAAATCTAAATTTTGGACTCGCAACAAGAACATGGTGAATGATGGTGTTGTTGATGCAAACCATGTCTTGACTAAGCCATTTGTCCTTAGTACTCCAAGAGCTCCTCGCAATAACAATGTCAATTCTATTACGAATCAAGGAAATAATCCTCCTCCTCCGAGGAACAATGTGAATCAACATTCTACTCCCAATCAAGGGACTACCAACAATCAAGGTTACCAGGGAACCAACAATAATAACTCCTTAGGGAATACCTCGAACACAAATCCACAAAGATTTTCATTCTTCTCTAGTAGAAGAACTTTCACTCCACTGGGTCAATCTGTGGAATCTGCATTCAAAGAGTTGATGGCTAAAAATGTCATTACATTGCCACCTCAACGAAACTATGAACCCAGTGTGAAGCCTCCATCATGGAATGAGTTATACTATTGTGACTATCATCGGTGCAAAGGTCATTGCACAAATAACTGTCAAGCCTTGAAGAATGTCATCCAAAACTTAATCGAAAATGGCACCATCACAATAGAAGGACATCAACAGTCAAATGAAGACCACCAAGCATTTCGCAACCCTTTACCCAACTATCAAAAGGGTGATTCTTCTGGAAAAAGTGTGAATCATATTGACGATCCGATAATCAATCATATCTACACCGACGATGAACGGGTCAATGTTATTAAAGTCAACAAAAAGGTGGAATATAGGGAAGTCAACGCAACAACAATGGCACAAGCTAAATTTGTCTTAAAAGGTGCCTCTTCAAAATCCACTGGACCTCCACCGCAACATCAATATGATCTATTCAACCAACTTCAGAAAACTCCCGCTCAGATTTCCATCTTGGAAATCTTAAAGATTTCCCCAGCACATAAGGAAATTCTCGAAAAGGCCCTCGTTGAAACAACCGTATCCACTAATTTGTATGTGGACCAATTTCAAGCCATGGTAGGACACTTGTCTTCACCCACATGCCTCTCATTCTCCGAAAAAGATGATGTTTCCATAACTCATCCCCATAATTCATCATTATACTTAGAAGTCATGGTTCACAAGTTTCGTATCAGACGAGTTCTAATAGATGGAGGTGCTGGTTTGAACATATGTACCATGAAGTTGGTTAAGGCTTTAGGATTTTCTGAGGACTCCATTGATCTCAGAAGAAAGATTACTATTAAAGCCTATGATGATGAGGAAAGAGCATCCAAGGGTTTTATCATGCTACCAATCAGAGTGGGACCTGTTATCAAAAATACTTTCTATCAAGTATTAGACCGTGATCTTGCATACAACATCTTGTTGGGTTGTCCTTGGATCCACGAAATGCAAGCTGTTCCATCCACCTATCATCAATGTCTTAAGTTTCCTTATGATGGACAGAAATCACAATACCAGCTAATAATTCAAAAATCCAAACTTGTGCCAATATCAAAGCTAGTCAAGATACTTTGGTTCCTAACAATCGAGAAGCTCGTGCTAGTACTTCTCTCAAGATTGATACGCAAATCAGTCAATTAACCAATAGTTTTGACAGGAAACTAAAATTCAACGACCATGGAGTCGGGGAATACTCTCTTTGTCTTGCTAATTTACCGACATCACCTCGATCACATGGAAAACCTTCCCTCACACAACATCAACTATCAGCAGCATCAACATCAATGCAACCACCAATAGAGCCAAGCACAAAGTTTAATGGACGATTCATCAAGGAGAAATTCCCCATGGAAGATCCTGAGGATAGAGGAATTCTAAACTGGCTCTATAAAGATGAAGATGAAACAGTTCTTAATGTCAAATTACCAACAGATAGATATGGAAAAGGGTATATAATCATGCAAAAGATGGGATATGATGGTAATGGTCCTATCGGGAAAAGAAAAGAAGGCGTAATTGAACCTATTAATCCTCTAGGACTTGCTGCGAAAGAGAAAATTGGATTAGGTTATGATACTACCTCAAAAGAAAGAACATCCAAACAACTGCATGACACTGTTCTCACATTACAAGAAGGTTCAAATTCAAGAGAAGCATGTTTGGAAACAATTCAGAATTTCGTGAATAATAACTCTGACACAGACTCTGCTGAATATGAATGGGACACCATCTACAATGATGAGTTTTGGAGGGATAAAGAGGTTGATATAATACACAAGTATACCCCAACTCTAATCGAAGGTGAAGGGTTAGGATCCCAACCACAAGAATTTGAACCACAAGGTGACTATGATTCTAGTGATACTGAGTCAGATTTAAACGAACAAGATTATCATGAGAACAATACCATCATTGATCAACCTCATACCTCAGATCCTACAGTAAACTCTGTTATGACCATAACCATAGCCGATTTCACACAACCCGATGACCCGCTATCTTTGATATATCCCAATCTTATTGATTGGGATTCATCTAAACCTATTGATATACCTATGTTTCCAAGTGATGAATCTATCGTCAACTTCCTTTCCGCATATGACATAAATGATTTTTCCACTAGCGATTTTTAGCACAGAGTCTTCAATCAGGAGAGTGTCAAGTCTCCTAGCTGCAGAAGTAAAAATCAAAAAGAAATATCTAATGGTGAAAACCAAAATCTAGCAGTGTTAGATCAAACAAAAGATAAAATAAAGAGCATATCGGATGGTGAAAACCCTTTTAAAGCAGCAGACGATGGGAATCTTGACACTCTCCCAGAGCACTACCATGAACGATCGCCTATCTTGATCGAGCCTACAAATGCTGTCAATCTTGAAACTTCAAACAAACCAAGGATTTTACAGTTAGCTGCATCAATGACAGGGGAAGAAATACCAAAGTTCATAGATTTTCTAAGAGAAAATCAAGTCAACTTTGCTTGGTCTTATGCGGACATGCCAGGTCTCGATCCTGATCTTATCATGCATCACTTGTCTATCAAACCAGGGGCTAAGCCTGTGAAACAAAAACTCATAAAGATGCACCCCCATGTTGCATTATTGGTTAAGGAAGAACTGAGAAAACTCCTCGATGTGGGCTTCATAAGATCAATTGACTACGCAGAATGGATCTCCAACATTGTTCACGTGTCCAAGTCGAATAAAAGTGTTAGTGTGCACAAATTTTAGAGATCTTAATAAAGCATGTCCTAAGGATGACTTCCTACTTCCGAACATCAACACTATAGTTGATCTGACAGCTGGCCATGCCATGTATTCATTAATGGATGGTTTTTCTGGCTACAACCAAATAAAGATTGCACCTGACGACTAGGAGAAAACAACTTTCACATGTCCATGGGGAACTTATTGTTGGAACGTCATGCCTTTTGGTCTAAAGAATGTTGGGGCTACTTACCAAAGAGCCATGACTACAATATTTTATGACATGATGCACACATTTATGGAAGATTATGTAGATGACATATTGGCAAAGTCATACACCAGAGAAGGACATCTCAAAATATTGTCTAAAATATTTACAGGATTGGAGAAATTCAAAGTTCGTCTCAGTCCCAAGAAATGTGTTTTTGGGGTCACATTTGGAAAACTCTTAGGGTACATTGTTTCAAAAAAGGGAATTGAAGTAGATCCTACTAAAGTTCAGGAAATCATGGAAATGCCTCCCCCAAGGAACATCAGTCAATTGAGATCACTACAGGGACGACTTCAATCTATAAGAAGGTTCATTGCATAACCGGCCGACAAGAGTCTACCTTTCACACATCTACTATATAAGAATGTTCCTTTCAAATGGGGTGACAAGTGGGAATTAGCTTTTCAACAAATCAAATAGTACTTAATGACTCCACCAATCCTAGTACCACCAAATCTAGACAAACAATTGATCTTGTATATTGTTGTAACAGAGACATCCTTGGGTGCATTGCTAGCACAAGAAGACCATACAGGGAAAGAACGTGCAATTTATTACATCAGTAGAACACTAACAAGCCATGAAATCAACTACACTTCCATCGAGAAGGCTTGTCTAGCAGTAGTCTTTGCTTCACAGAAATTATGGCATTACATGTTAACTCATACAATCAATCTTGTTTCAAAGATTAATCCACTCAAGTATTTGTTAAGCAAAGCATCATTGACAGGAAGGATAGCAAAATGGGTAATGATTCTGAGTGAGTTTGACATCCATTATGTTGATTGCAAGGCAATCAAAGGACAAGTTATCACTGATCAACTAGCTGAAGCACCACTACAAGCAGACCATCCTTTGCACATTGAATTTCCAGATGTTGATGTCTTTTCTGTAGAATCCAAACAACCATGGTCCTTATTTTTTTATGGCTCTTTCACTCAACATGGATTGGGGGCAGGCATACTCTTTGTCACCCCTCAAGGACACACCATTCCTCGATCATATAGGCTGATGTTTCCATGCACCAACAACATAGCTGAATATGAAGCATTAATCACTGGACTTAAAATAGCATTGGAATAGAGGATTACAGAATTACAAGTGTATGGCGACTCACAGTTAGTCATTAATCAGATCAATGATGATTATCAGACCAAAGATGACAAATTGTTTCCATATAAAAATATGGTTGTTGATTTCAAGAAGTACTTTGTGGAAGTCAAATTCACACAAATTCCAAGGCTTGATAACAAAGCAGTCGATGCCATGGCTACGATCGCATCATTGTTACAACTCACAGAAAATCAGGCTCACTATGAATTTCTGGTGGAACAATCATTTACGCCTGCTTATGACACCCCCGAAAGCCAAATCATTTGCCACTTGGTAGGATCCGAGTCACCTTGGTATGGCAAGCTTTATGCCTACCTAAAAGATGACATTTTACCACCTGATTTATCCCGTAACCAAAAGCAAAATTTTATCCGCCAATCCTCTCGCTATACCCTTATCGCCGACACCCTTTATCGCCGTGGTCTTGATGGTACTTTACTTCGTTGTCTTGAACGTGATGAATGTGACAAAGCTTTACAAGAAGTTCACGGTGGCATTTGTGGTACTCATTCGAGTAGACTGACCTTATCCAAAAAATTGATTAGAATGGGTTACTACTGGCCTACAATGGAGAGGGAATCATTCACTTTTGTGAAAATGTGCTCAAAATGCCAGATTCATGGGAATCTCATTCATGCTCCTGCACAGGAACTTCAACCGTTCACGCCGACCTGGCCATTCTCCTAATGGGGGTTAGATCTAGTGGGTAAGATTCATCCTTCCTCATCAAATGACCACAAGTTTATCATTACAGCAACGAAATTCTTCACCAAGTGGATTGAGGCAGTACCTCTCACTAAGGTGACCGGCAAACAAATCTCAGCTTTCATACTCAACTACCTCATTTGTCGGTATGGCATTCCCAACTCCATCATCATAGATAATGGACGACCATTCAAGAATCACGATGTTGACAAAATTTGTGAACGATTCCATATTCAGCACAGATACTCAACACCTTATTATCCACAAGGGAACGACCAAGCAGAGGCCTCAAATAAAACGATATTGAAAATCTTGAAGAAGATTGTGAATGATGCAGGGAAAGATTGGCATGTTCAACTTAATCCTGCATTGTGGCCTACAGAACTAGTATCTAAACGCCAATAGGAGCAACGCCATTTGCTCTTGTCTATGGAGCAAAATCCATTCTACCTCTAGAGGTTGAGATCCCATCACTTAGAGTATCACTAAAGGGTCTCATAAATGATGATGAATACAGAGTTTCCCGATTACAAGAGCTAGAACTTCTTGATGAGAAGAGACAATGAGCAACTGACCATCTAAAAGCCTATCAACAAATGATGTCTCGTAGCTATAATCACAGAGTCAAACCGCGTACCTTTCAGGTTGGTGATCTTGTTCTAAAAGAGAACCCATGCAATCAGCAAGACAGAGAAAAGAAGGGAAAGTTTGAACCTAATTGGCTGGGTCCTTATGTGGTCATAGCAGTGTACGGTTCAGGAGCATACAAGTTGTCAACGCCAGAAGGGGATCTATTTGACGAACCCATCAACAGCATGCACCTAAAGAAGTATTATGTCTGAAACAGTTATCAAAAACATCCATAAATGTCCTGAAAAAAATTCAAAAACATCATAAATGTCCTGAAAAAAATTCCAAAAACATCCAAAAAAAGTCCTGAAAAAAATTCAAAAACATCCAAAAAAAAGTCCTGAAGAAATCCCAAAACATCCAAAAGTTAAGAAACCCCAAAACATCTAGAAAAGTCCTAAAAAAAGTCATAGGGTGAAAACCTGGTAATAGGCAGTCTATTGACAAGAAAAATACAAAAACATAAAAAAATCAGAAAAATGCAATAAAAACAAATAGTGAAAATTTGGCAAACAGACTCTATTTGTAGCTCTCCATCTATTAGTTCATTTTCTGCCCTTGGCTTCTCAGCCTTCTTTTTCATGCATCTTTCCATCATCTTAGGGTCATACTAGCATAATGTTGCCTTCATTTTCCTAGAGCGATAACGTTGTACCATGGCTTGATTATTGTACATATTCATTTCAACAAGTTGTGTCACTACTGGGGGCAAACGTTGACATACTGGGGGCAATCAATTTTTAGGTTTTACCAACAATGACATCAAATCCAATCTTATGAACAAACAATCAAACCTTAGGCACACCTATCCAATCATTGATCCATATCCCAAAAGTTTTCAACTGCGTACCATATCATGACTCATATCGGGATGATCTATAATCTGAATAATGTTTGGACTAACAGCATTTCATTTTGAACAATGGTTGTTTGATTTTCGATATCATCTCTCTGGAGCACACTCGATGATGTACTGAACTAGAGTGGCGAGGAAAGAGAATGATTTTCCTTTGTCTGTTGTCTTGAGATTAGCTAGCAATCTGGTGCAAATATGTCGTGAGACATGATTTCCAAAGCAATATCATTGATGACAGTTCCACATTTGCATCAGAAAGTGGTTAATCTTTGTTTGTTTATGCAAGGAATGCTCAGTTCATCTCGATTCAATTATACCTCAATTCTTGTGTTTACTTGCTATATCAAAAATCATGAAAGTTGTACTCAGGTCATCATTGGTGCTAATTTACCCTCTGATGCTTGTACATACTTTCAACATTTTAAAACACTCTATGATGATTCACGAAAGCTAACAAAAGGCTCAACAAATGGTTGGTTTCATTTAGTTGCATTTCATCTCGCTCATTGTACACATTTGCATACTGGATTTGCATCAGAGTTTTTGAAAGGCTAACAAGAACATCAACGGCTACCATGTCTCTTTGGGCTGTTTGTGGAGGACATTTGAACATTTGTTTCATTATCACCTTTCATATTCATATCATTAACATTTTATCATTTTCATATTCATTTCATTTTCATTTTTGCATCCCATTTATCACATTATTTCATTTCATCCATCACTTATCATTTTATTTTATCATTTCATTTATCACTTCATATTTTATCATTTTATTTTATCATTTCATTTAGCACTTCATATTTTATCATTTTATTTTATCATTTCATTTATCACTTCATATTTTATCATTTCCCTATCATTATCATTTCATATCACTTTCATATTATCATTTCATATCATTCAATTTTATTTTTTATCATTTCATATCACTTTCATATTATCATTTCATATCATTCAAATTTTTTATCATTTCATTATTATTTATTTCATTAACATATCATTTCATTATCAATATTATCATTTCATATCATTCACATTCTTTATCATTTCATATCATTCAATTTTTTTATCATTTCATTATCATATCATTTCATTATCAATATTATCATTTCATTATCATTCACATTCTTTATCATTTCATTATTATTTTATTCATTTCATTATCATTTATTTCATTATCATATCATTTCATTATCAATATTATCATTTCATATCATTCACATTCTTTATCATTTCATTATCATTTTGTTCTTTATCATTTCATTATCATTTTATCATTATCATTATTATTTATTATCATATCACTCTCATTTTCATATTATCATTATTATTTCATTATCATTTCATTTCATATCATTCAAATTCTTTATCATTTCATCATCTCATTATCATTTATTTCACTTATCACTTATCATTGCATTTCATCATCATTACAATACATTACATTTCATCACGTATCATTTATCATACATCACATTATTATTCATCATTTCATTTCATATCATTTGTCACATTACATTCATATCATATCTGTAATCATCCTATCATTTTTTTCATATCAAATCATATTACAAATTCATGATGCATATCATAACCACAAACATTCATTTTCCATCGTATTATCATTTGACATTTGAAAATCCAAAAACAAATATTCCATACATGCATATTCATATCATTTGCCAAAACAACATCTTTCATAAAACATTTCAAATATCCCATGGTATATTTTTATAATCATATCATAAGTTATCCACCTACATGACATCATTAGTACGCATCATTCATCATTTTTTTCATCATCATCATAAACACATCATATCAACTCATCCTGCATATCATGTTAGTCATCAAATCATTAAAATGCATACCAAAATCCATAACATATAGAAATAAATGCATATCACATCATCATCTCATAAATGCACATCACATCATCAAAAATCATCGCTGCTGCATATCATCGCTCATCATAGATAATACAAAAGTCCAATTTCCAATGAAACTAAAAAGTCCAAAGAGAGATACATGGGATATGATAAAAATCAATATACATGCTCAAAAAATGATATACATGTGTGAAATACATCTGCATCAACTGGTCAATGCCCCTGATGGAGCTAGTCCGGAAGGAGGTGGTCTGCCATTGGTACCTGCGTCTGGACCCCGCCGTGGCCCAGTAACCCCCATACTCTATGTGGCTGTCTGCGACCTGCTCCTAGTCCTACTGTGTGACCGTGGGAATGGCTCCCTACGCTCAGGAGGACACAACTCCTCATATCTGATACGATAATACTCAGCCTCCCTCACCATCTCCATGCCCTCAGCAATAGCATCTCGTAAAGATGCACTCTCTATAGTGCCCATGAGCCTTTGTGCAATGCCCTCGACCTCCACTGCCCTACGTCTTAAAGCATCCCTCTCCATGATCAACTGAGCTATTTGTGGGTCTGGGGCAGGCTGAGATACCTATGCCGGTGCTGGAACCTGAGCCTGAGCCTGTGACTGAGCAAGTTGTGCCTGTAATTGCGCTATCACACTCTGCGCCTGACCTAGCTGACCCTACACAGCCTGCACCTGGGCCTGCAACGTGTCTATCTACGCCTGCTGTGATGAGGAGGACACCCTAATAACAATCTATGGTCTGCCACCAGATCTGGGCCACCGTACAATCTGAGCACTGGCTAGACTGTCAAACCTCTGCCTCACTGCCGTCTTCGCCTCCCCTCCATCATCTCCCATGTCATCCCCACCATCTGAGCTGTCATCATCTTTATCACCCTCCTCATCTTTGCCACTCTCCTCCCCCTCCTCTCCTCCACCCACCGCCTGCTTGCCGCGGCCACACCCTCCTGTCTCTCCACCCCAGGCTGTTGTACTACTGCGATGGGCCCTAGCTCATCGGGGCACGTAAACCGTGGGAATCGATGTGTATGAAAGTACTCTTTAAGTACTCATTTGACATCCCTGCATCTGTCACCTCTGACCTATATGCCCATACCTCAACCTGCAAGCCCATGTACTCTATATAGGCCACCTGGTATGTGATGCATCGGCCCCATCCAGGATCATCCTTGCATCGCCCATAGTGAGCAACGCCCTATGGCATCCCCTGCGAGAATTTGTACTATCTATGCACTCGTAAGGCCAAAAATCTCTCAATAATATATGGTGTTTATCCTATCAGATATCGAGGTATGCAGACATATGGCATCTCCAAATGATCTGTGTCCCAGGGCTCGCAATCTACATACGGCCTCCACATAACTGCATCCACATCATCCAGCACACTCTGCCAGTACTCCAACTTGCCCAGCTTGGGCTAGACAAGTGCTCCTGAATACGCATACACATATGGCCTGCCTAGTGGCCTAGCCCTCGCACACTCTGGCCTCGTAACTACAATATGCTCCCATGCCCAGATCTGGAGCAGCATCACACCACTAGCCAAACTCGTCGACCCTCAGTATACAACCTGATGTAGATCATGATATAAGTGGGCCAAAATGCAGCTCCCCCAGGCGTACCTTCGCGGCTGCGTCACCATCCACTCCAGCATCCTACCCCAACCAATTGAGAATCCCTTTGACTGATGGTCTGGTCCAAGGAAGCCTCCAATGAATGCAGCCAACATAGCAACTAAGACTGGATATCTACTGAAATCCACCCACGACACCCAATATCGTGATATGGACATGTCACCGCAAATCCTCCTCAATGCATCTGTCCCTCATATCTCCTTGTGGTCATAAACCACAAGGGCACCTACCATAGGAATCCCTAGAATCCTGTACACATCCTCAGGTGTCACAGTCATCTCACCCGTCGGCAAATGAAAGGTGTTATGATCAGAATGCCACCTCTCTGCCAGTGCAGTCAACAGTCCTCTGTTGACTCGAATCCCTCGCGGGATAGTCAACAGAGATCCTAGTCCGCAGGCACCTATCCACTGTACCTCTACAGGAGTCAGCTCTCTTATCCGATCCCAACATATCGAGAACCGCTGTCTAATATGGAGGTTGTCAAAAACCTCCTATTTTTGGTCATCATAAGGAAAATTAATTAGACTCATACCAATGACTCATATTAAGTGCTCTATCTATCACGTGAACTATATCAGTGAACCATATCACACCGATCAAAGAATCATATCAACACATCATATCAGTGACCCATATCAAGTGACCCATATCAGTGCCCATATCCAATGACCCATATCAATAAACCATATCAGTGAACCATATCAAATGAACCATATCAAGTGCTCTATCTAAGTGACTCATATCATGCAATCACGGCTACATCTATCTATCTGAATATCAAAAGCAATCTACTCTATCATCATTATACTATTTGTTTTTCTTTTTTTCAGGAAAGCAAATTTATCAACAATCCAATCATTTTGTACTTCAGCCATGAATACAAATACGTTTAAAAACCATCATTTACTATTTGATTTCTATCATAGACCACAACTTTATCATACATTTACTCTTTGTTTTTCATTCATGTGAAGAAAAGTTATCAACAATCAGTCAATCACTTCAATCAAATCTTACTCTTTGTTTTTCATTTCTGGGAGACAAAGTTATCAACTATCTAGTCTTTATTTTTTATTCAGGGAAGCAAAGTTATCAGTTAATCATCATATTTTCTATCATTTCTACTCATATCAGCATGATGGAAAAATCATTTATCTATTGACCAAGGAAGCAATGTCCACCATCATTTTCATCACAATTGCATTATGCCAGCATTTTCCCCAGATGCGCTAATCTGCGCCTCCGATGCACTAAAACTCAAAAGTGCTATAGTTTACCTCGAAAGCGCTAAAACTCATTATGCCCGTTTTTGTACCCTAAAAAGCGTTAAAGTTTCTCCTATAAGCGTTAAAACCCTATATGCCTAAGATACCCCTCATATGCGCTATTTCATCATCTAAAAGCGCTACAATCCTATATGCACTGATCTACCCTGCGGAAGCGCTACTTCATATCCTGTATGCGCTAATACACCCCTGTTGCGGCCAACCCCTAAATGCGCGACTTTGTGCCCTATACGCGCTAAACTTTTTTCGTTGTTTTTCAACCCTAAAAGTGCTAATCTACACTTCGAATGCGCTAGAACACCTAGTTTTATCCTACTCCTATATGCGCTAAAGAACACCCTATATGCGCTAAAAAAACTTTTGAAAGCACTAAAACAGACCCGCAGATGCGCTAAAACGTTATTTTTGTCCTAAATCCACATCAAAAACTTACAAAAAATTGATCAAATTCACAAAAATTTGAATCACAAAGGGTTCAATCGACTCACCGGTGGTCCATACGCAGTTGGTCATTGAAATCGGCGAGCACGCTCGAATCTGTGTGTGTGATATGGAATCGGCATCTCGCTACGTCACTATCAGATCACGAAATTCACTATAGTAAAAGGGTGCAAATGACTTTTACTTTTACCCCTTTTACCTTATATGGGTCAATTAAGGAGGGTTTTTTATGACATTTATTTTATTTTTCACCAAGGGCATATTTTACACCAATTATTGGGAGCCAAATCACCAGCAAATTGTTGTCATCTAATCAAGTTTTGTTTCTCATCATCCGTGATTTACCTCCCGAGGGAGCATCATCAACATCAGCATCAAAAACATATCAGGGGCAAAAATTTTATTTTCTTTGAAGCAATGCGTTTCACACATCACTTCAAAGAGGGGCAAAATGTATATGCATAAAATTGGTCATGTCTATTCATTCCTGACATTTAATTAAATATTTATTATTTAATTAATTCTAAAGTCTTCTACAATGTAATTAAATTTAATCAATTTAATTATATTGTTCATTCATTTTCCTACTATAATCAAATAAATTTATTTTATTTGATTATTTCACATATCCACGTGATTAATTAAATAAATACATTTTATTTATTTAAGTTAATTATCATCTTTTAAATTTAATTAAATCTTTTTAACTAAATTTAAATACTTCTTTTCTTCTATTTAAAAAACTTTCTTCTAATTAATTAAATATTTTATTTAATTAATTTCATACACATGTCATTTCTTCAAATTTAATTAAGTATTTTATTTAATCAAAGATCATCTGCTTTCTTCAAATCATAATTAGATATTTCATTTAATTATGAAATCTTCTGATTTCCTCAAAAATCTTAATTAAATATTTATTTAATTAGGAAAAATCAACATGCACCCATAAATAAATAAATGAATTAGATAATTCATTATTTATCTTCTCAGAATCTTTCCATTATATTCTAAAAAAAGATGATTTTTAATCATCTCATCTTATCTCTTCCATGAAAATGGAAAAATCTTGCTTTATTCGATTTCTTCTATTTTTATCTCCACTTTCATCCATCTTCGACCGTTCGATCTGTCAAGAATTATCACAGCCGTTAACCAACTCAACCAATCAAAATCCTTCAAAAACTCTATAAATACATGTGCGAATCCAAGCATTGGTTACACACAAACATACAGGCAATTACGCTTATACACTGGCATCTTCTAGCATTCTAGCGATAATCATATCTTAGCAATAACTTTATCTTGCATTTTAGTTTGAATCTCATTCTCTAGTAGTCCATTTCGTTGAGTTTCGTACACAAAATCTGAGAGCAACTTGAACAAACGAAATGCTGGAGATAGAGAGCAATAGAACGACTTCGAAGAAGCTACCATTAACAGTTTGTTTATTTGTTTTTTCCCTTCAGTTTCTTTGATCTAATGTTTTATTCATTGTGTTGTGAATTCATCTATAATTGATCATTTTTTCATACACACAAGCTGCATCAGCCATTAATGTCTTTGAGAGTATTTCTTATGCTACACCGGGTGTTCTTGAAAAGCCAAAATGGGCAAACACAAGCATGCTGGACAATCCCAAGAATTATAGAGACCAAAGCTTAGTTCAAGAAGATTGGGATAATGTTCATGATCCCTTTCTTGTAAAGAACCCTAAGGAGTTGAGGGAAGCAGCATGCGCATGATTGAAGGTTTCCATAAGGGAAATGTTGGTTGCAGAAAAGGTATGGTTCATAGGGTTTCCTCAGTATATGGTCCCATCTATGCACTACTACCCAAAGTTGGTAGATGCGGCCATTAGGCATTTCAATCCAAGTACTAGCACTATTGAGGGTCAGACTCTATCAGTTAACATCAGCTTGGTTGCCTTC
Source organism: Sequoia sempervirens (assembly GCA_007258455.2). NCBI lineage: Eukaryota > Viridiplantae > Streptophyta > Pinopsida > Cupressales > Cupressaceae > Sequoia > Sequoia sempervirens. The sequence goes on from VDFB02000015.1 coordinate 27,344,872, forward strand.
TAGTATATGTTGTGCATTCCAAACCCTGTGCAAAGAGGGATGGAAGTGGGGACATTCAATCCTAAATAGGGACATAAAATATGGAGCACCAAGGATAAAACTCTGGATTTTTACAATGAAGAAGCCGAAAGGATTGAAGCAAATCACAAGAAGTCACCAAGAATTCCTACTTTGAACTGTGCTTTCAAGAAAGACCTGCAAGATTCCTTTTCAATGATGGCATTTTTTTTCGGTCTGGACACTGACCAAGAGGTGCATTCTTTTCAATTGGGCCCAACTTTCCAATTCCGCTACTAAAAATCTTATTTCTGGTATGATTTCATGAAATAACTCTCAAAGAAAATGATAGAGCAAATTAAAAGGTACCTAGTTGAATGAAAGTTCAGATTTGTATCCTATCTTACTTGTATGTTTTTATATCAAAACCCTGATTTATTTGTTGAGCATATGGATTTGTCTATCTTTGATGAAAAGAGGAGGAAAAAGCCAGTTTCTGTATGGACTTGTTATGCCTTGCATAACCACCCCATTTTTTGTTGAAATAAAATGGGTCCCCCTTTGTGTCTATTGTTTTGGTCGCCTTTGGTTGTTTGGTTGGGTCTTAGGAGTTCTTTTGTTTTTCTCCTAAGTCTGTCTTTTGTTCTTTCGGAGGCGGATCCGGAACCAAATCTAAACATGGAACTCTCACAAGGTTTCTAGTTCGGATAAAGTTTCGACTCCAACTCCGCCTTCTCTTTTGTTTTTCCTTTTGTTTTGTTGGTTGTTTTCGACTAACACTTGGGTTGGTCCGTCCTCCTGTTTGTTGGTCATTTCCTTGTGTTTTGTTTGTTTGCTCGCACGGGGTCAAAATCAAGATTGGAACTCACATGGGAAGTTTCAAGTTTCCATTTTTGTGTTCCCGTCCCGACTCTGCTTCCGCTCTTTTTCTTTCTCGCTTTCTTTGTTGCTCGAGCCGGGTCCGGTGTTCGCTCCAGTCCTACTTCCCTTGTTCTTGTGTTTTTCTTTGCCCTTTGGACGGTACCAGATCTGGAACCAGAATGGAACTTCGAACTTTGTGAAGGTTCCATTTCAGTTTTTGTCTTCGCTCCCGTCTCTGTTTGTCGTTTTCTGGTTGGTCCTTTTGGCAGGGCCGGATCCCAGGTTGGAAGTGAAATAGGGAACTTTGTATAGCTTCTTTATCTTGTTTCTAACCTGGCTCCGCATTCGCCTTACCTTTTGATGTCTGTGGACTTGACTTAACTGTTTGTTCGCATCGTTGGCTCCGTCCCCGAACTACTGCATTTATGGCATTAAATGCAGCCTGTTTGCACGCGCGAATTAACAATTAAAGGTTTAATTATGCTTAAACTGCCTCATTGTTATTATTATGGGAATTGTTTTAAGCTAATCACACCAGAAAAGTCTCGAGAGAATTGATTTGATCGCGGGGGCGAATTGCGAAGCGAACCTTGGTGAATTTCTAATCAATCTTAAGGAGTGTTTTGAGGTAGGTTTCTTTTTCTTTCCTTACTCCCGTTTTGTTCTTTCGCTTGTGTCGTTTAGCGTATTCATAGGATGGTTTATTCTGTGAATTTGTTCGCTTGGTTGGTGTTTGTTCTTGTTCTTTTTGTTTTGTTTGCTTGTTTCTTTCTTTTTCGTTTCGTTTCGTTTCGTTGGGTTTTTTTTTTGTTTTGTTGTTTGTTCTGTTGTCGCTTTCACGATAGGTTTGTTTTGTCGTGCTCTGGTTTTGACTAGCGTTTTGATATTTGAAGGGGTTTCCTTGCTTGGGTAATGTATTTCATTTTTGTTTGAGACCCTATTCTGGTTTTCTCACATCAATTTTGGGTTATTCGTACGGGTTTCTCGTTGTGCCCTAGTTTTCAGAAATGGCGTATCGAGTGAATTAGGGTTTTCATGTATATCCTTTTCCTTGGTTTTAATGACTTTTGTATGGAGGAGCTGTAGGAGGGATAAACTAGGTTATTTCTAGTTTTTCTTTGGGGGGCCATGTGACCTAGGGTTTAGCGTTCATATGGCCCCTTTGTTTTAAATACTCTTCATTTGTTGGAATGACTCCGCTCCCATTCATTATTATGATGACTATCTTTACTTTGGCCGAAAGCGGATCCAGAGAGGAAGTTGAACTTAGTGGATAACATTTTTTTCTGGTCTGATTCTTGTTCCAATCCCGCTTTCAACCATGTTTTGCTTCTATCCCCGTTCCGGTCTCGCCTCCGACCCCTTTCAGTTCTTGTATGGTTCCCGTCCCACTTCCGACATTGTTTTACTCCCTTTTCAGTTTCGATCCCAGCCCCGCCGCATGATAGGAGAGATTGTTTATGCCTAATACCGTTCCAGTTCCGCCTCCGATAAAGGCACAATTTGACCAAGTGAATGTTATCTTAGGAGGATGGAGCAAGGATTATATGATTGACTAAATTAGATGTTTTTGTTCATCTAATACATGGAATTTTTGTAGGAATTAGAAGATGTCGGAAGCATCAGATGAGGCCTCTCAAAGGAACCAGCCAGGTGAAACTTCATGGAAAGGAGTGAGGCCAAAGAAGATCAAAGTGGAACAACTCCCATATACCTTGAGATGTAAGCATAGGGAGGTCGTCCTCACAGCTAGCAAAATTGATTCTAACTGGACTAATATTACTGACACCAATTTGGGTCCTTTTAACTATGAAGAATTGCATGAGGAAACATTCGCTGAAGAGCAGATCACAGGAAGGACATAAAGGATTGTTCAGTCAGGATTGGCACATGTTGCACTCTTTCCCCTATTTGTCCAATGTGCGGAGTTGATTCTTGTAGCAGCTAGAGCATATAACCCTACTACAAGGCAATGTGTGGATGTAAAGGGCAATGTCATTATTGACTTCACGCCTCCAATGATCAAATTCTTGTTTAATATACCTAATCCCAAGAATCCTAGACAATTAAATGAGGCAGAGGCTTTGAAGCTTTACAGTGATAACAAGGAGAGGAATAGGTTTCACATGAATAAGACTTGGATGAGGGTGGAGAAGAAGTCTCTGGCCAAGCTTCCAGACCAGCCTAAGAGGGCAGACTTTAGTAAAGAAATTGGAGATATAATCATGTTCCTCTCTAGGGTGTTTGGTAAAAGGGATGCTTCACTATTTAAAGAATGGATGTTTCCTTTCATTCAAACTATTTTGGATGGGAGGCAATAATTTGACTGGTCAATGATAGTATCAGACAATATTCACAATCAGATGATAAAGGTGAGAGAAACCAAGCATTTCTTTATGACCTCCTATGTGGTTTATGCAGCTGCTCGAGTGGGGATTTTTTCTGGACTTCTGACAGTAGGTATATTGAGGGAAGCCCAAGGACAGAAGAGAGTGTGGGACTATTATAACCAGCTCACCTTGCAAGCATCAGAGCAACATTATAGAAGGGTAAATGATGTCTTTCTTTATGTCATTATCAACAAACTTAATGGTGATGTTGGGTATAGACTTAGCAAAGAGGCAATGGCTTTTGTGAATGAATGGGGTTATTGGTTTATCTAATACCCCACATTCACCTATTTCAGATTAGCGGGCTTTGATGGTCACCCCCATTTGCTACCTAGGTGTTGTGGTGATAGGATCATCCTAATGGAGTTTATTTATCAAGCCTTGGCTATTAATTTTCAGTTCGGCAACAAACACAAGACTAGTTGCCATAAATTTCCAATGAAGCTGGTAGCCTTTTGTTGTCCACACATTCAGGCAACTAAGGCTATTTGTGATGAATTAGTTTATCTAAAGTTGGGCTTATACACTACCAGGAAATGCTATGACCCCAAACACAAGATGAGGGCTTTGCTCCCCTTTGTTTTTGAGAAGCACTTTAATCTGTTGGAGGATTTTTGGGAGGACTTGCAAGATGAATATGACCTTAGGAGGAGGAATTATGAAAGGATACCTATCCCACTTATGATTGAGTTTGGGATAAAAGAAGATATTCCCGATACATTATCCGATGATGGGATAGTTTTGGATCCCATATATGATGCAAACAAGATTGGAACTAAGGATCTTGATCCAATAGATTGGAATGTTGAGGAGACAATCGATATAAACCATATTGCAAGACTGCTGTTGGATAGGAGTATTCAATGGGTGAGTTTGAGGACTAATCAGGTCGAGGCTACATCATTTAAGAAGAGGAAGGCTGCAGGTACCACCCAAGGATATAAAAGGGAAAAGAGAAGGATGGCACCTAAGGAACCTATAGAGTTTATGCCTTCTAGTGCACAAGAAGAGGAGGTGGTTCCTCAAGACCTTCCAGAGGTACAAGAAGATGAAACAACTGCCAAGGTGGGTGTTTCTACATCTGCTGCAGGAGAGGAACCTACTCAGCCCTTTGATGCGCAAGAGTTAGGTCAAGAATCACTAAAGGGAGCTCTCCATGATGAAGCAGAAGTCTTGAGGCAAATGGAGGATGGGGTTGAGATACATAATATAGAAACGAATTCAGAAAAGACTCCCTCTGATAAAGAGCATCATGTATCAACATCTTTGGATATGACAAATGATGCAGGCATTGAACACGTAATGACTGAAGAGGATCAGTGGAAACTCTTTAAGGATGCAAAAAGAGAAGTTGATGCTAAGGCATGAGCTGAGGCATCAACTAAGCTACAAGAAGAAGAGGCCATAGCACAATCTGAGTTGGCAGCCAAGCAGAAGGAATTGGAAGATAAGGTCAAGGCTAATGAACTAGCTCAATAACAACAACAAAAGGAGTAGGAGCTCAAGATGCAGGAAGAGAGAGATAGGTTAATGATGCAGCAGAAGATTCATGACCTAGAAGAGGAAAAGGCCCAGCAAAGAAGAGAAAGAGAGGCTATAGAAGCTAAGCTCAAGGAACAAGAAGATGCCTATAGAAAAAGGGAAGAGCAAGAACGTTTGAACAAGGAAAGAGAAGTTGCTGAGATTGTTGAGTATGAAAGGAATTCCAAGGAGGTATGGGACTATGTTGAAGAATTGAAGAAGCAGTGGGATCAAATGTTAGAAAAGAAGAGAGAGGAAGAGGAATGTTTAAAGAAGGAGCTAGAGGCTAAAAGGCTGCAAGAATAGAAGGATAAAGAGGAAGCAGAAAGGTTAGTACAGGAAAGGGAGCAAAGTAATCAACAAAATGTGTAGGAGGTTGATTCTCAACCAAGGCCTACATTGTTACAATATTTTTCTTCCACTACTATTGCTTCTTCTTCAGCCCAGGCAGTCACTACTCCTATTGCTCCTACTTGGCTAAAATTGGACTTGGAAAGGAAACGGGTTGTTCAACCACAGTCGTTGAATTGGGAAGAAATGATGAAAGAAATTGGGAAAGAGAAACCTAAAAAGAAGGCCCGAGTTCTTCACTCTACTACAATCACTGATGCTGGAGAGATCATTGTTGAATGTGCCATACCTATAATGAAGAAGAGCCGTGATGACATTCAAATCACTGATTATCAATTGGGGGCAGTAAATTTGGGAAGGCCTACAAGAAACCAACAAATGAGTTTGATTGATATTGTGGCCTCTTCAACCAAAACCTGGATGATCAAAGATAAGCAAAGGAAGGATGAGCTTAAGGCTCAATTAGATCAGCTCCATGGTTTTTTTAAAGATGTTTCAAGTCCCATTTCTCAACAAGCTGCTTTTCCTGAATACCCGATTTTGTTAACAAAGAGGGAAGCAGATGATTTAATTCAAATGAAAAGCAAAGTAGGGATGATGGATAAATGGTTGGATAAGCTCAACTAGGAGGTTGATGATGTTCTTGTTGAGGGTTCTAAGATTCATAAAGCTACTCTTGAATTAGCAGAAGTTCTAGACCAGCAAGCCAAGGATCTGGACAAGTAGGATGATGAATATAAAGAATATGTTAAAAAGCTTGAAGACGTCAACAAAGTGCCCAAGTCCACCTTGCTGGAATATTCAGTTCTTGAGCAGGGTAATGAGGATTTTGTGGAGAAAACTATGAGCATCATAAGGTATAAGTCAAGAGCTATGCATGGACATCAAGAAGAAGTCTGAGAAATGAGTAAAGACGTGAATCAACAGATGGTTGAGTTAGAGGTTGTTGTGGCCATTGTAATCAACTTAGATTCCTCAAATAAAGAAGGCTTGTCGTTGGATAAACTAAGGGAGAAATGGAGGGGTAGGTTTGAGGAGATTATGCAAAAGGGAGATGATGGGGAGAATTTATTGCTAGATCAATTTATGGATATTCGGGAGGAGGTAAGAGTTGCTAGAAAGGAGTTCATCAAGTTAAAGGAAATGAAAAAGTTGGTTTCTACAGAATTTGAAAGAATCAAGTTTGAAAGTGATTGGTTGGATGGGTCGGATATAAGTACTCTTCAACAGATATTCTCCAGTTATGACGAGTATATCCTTGAGCATTCATTGCAAAAGTGACTGACTCTTTTTATCATACTCCATCTGCTCTTCTCCTCTTTTAGTGGATTTTGACATAAAGAGCAACTCTGAGTCTAAGTCGTGCGTTTCACTTCCTTCTTGGAATATTAGATTTCTTTTTTTGGTACAACGGGTGATCAGCCTTGAGAACATGGGTTCTTGAGTCTACTTTGGCTTTTAGTTTCAACTCCTTGAATGGTGGATCTTGATTGATGATTGAGAAACTTGTGCGTGTGGCACTCTATATGTATGATTAGAATTTACTTTGTAAAGGTCGGCTAATAAAAAAAAAGATCAGCCACCTAAGGATAGAAAATAGGAACAAGATCTAGGATTTAAATGTTTTAGAAAGATACTCTAAAAAGTTCAGTAAAAGGCTTGATTATTTTACAGTTTTTATACATTTTCATGTCAGGATTTTAAAGTTGGATCCATTTTGATAAGGTTAATGATACATGATTAATCCATACGCTAGTGGTTTTGTTGTGCTTAATTGTTTCTTATTTGATGAAAATCAATAGAAGGAACTGGATTCAAGATCATATCATTGGATCATCGGTGAATTAAATTGTTATTGTATTCATTTGATCTGTGTTTTTGATAATGAGTGAGTGGTTTGTTTAAAGTAAGTTTAGTGAATACTGATGATATCTGAATTAGCAATATGGATGTATGCAGTAGCATAGTTTATTCTATGGATTACATCTTGCTATAGTTGTGGTTAGGTGAAAATAAACACTCATTACTGATATGCATGTCTGGATACGTAAGGATTTTATTCATGTTTCTTTGATTTAAAGCTCTGTTTCATCTTTTTCTTTTATTTAAAAACCCCCCAAAACATAGACTACTTGATGTTGTGCAATCTTGTTCCTTGTTACCAGCAAAGGCCCCTTGAACATTACAGTTATATCAACCACTGAGTGAAATCAACATAATTGAGAACCAATTACCAGGACCTTGGGAGTTAGATCTCCATGTGTTATCTTTCTCTTTTAGGAGAAATAGAATAGTAATATTCTGTTTAATGTTGTTGTGTTGTTATGACCCTCAACAGGACCCCTCTCCTCTTTTCTACTTTTGACTATTACGCTTTTTCGAATTATTTCTTGACTCTGATTTTGCAAGATTTACTAGGAGAGGAGTGTATCAATCGACTCACTTTGACTCAGACAAAGTTTATGTAGAATTTCACTCCAAAGTGTGATTGGTTTTTTAGAGCGAATTTTACATTCATCTGAATGTGAGGCTTCACTGAGGAACCCTTCTACCTCCCAACATGTGTGACTAACCGATTACTTGCCTTTGAATTGCTTCAGCAAGCGTGCATTTTTTATATTACCTTCTATAGTGGGAAAATGGTCAAGAGGAGGGGATTCTTCACCTGTCTGCAAAGTTTTAAAATAGTGGTCCTGAAAAGGAAGTAGATGCACCCGCTATTCAGGATAAGCTGGCTCATTTGGGGTTGGTGATGATCTGTGACAAATGGGATTACAACCCTTTTAATGATTTACCTTATGATCACCTCAAGGTAACTTACAACCCTCAGCCTTACTGGGAGTGGAGGCACAACCCACTAGAAGATAAAAATGAATTGTTGGTTGATCTAATTCATATCCTTGTGGAGGACAATAGGCCGCCATGGAATAGGTTCTATCTCATGGTGGCAGATTATAATGAGAACCTCAAAATGGGAAAAACTCTATACAATTGGTTGAGAAATGTTGAGGAATGGACCAATGAGAGGATTGGAGCCTTCTGGGTGTATCGTCAAGAAACAAAACAGCTTGATAATCCTTATGATAGCATAAAAGGGTATAAGCAGTTTGACGAGCTTTGGGATGAGGAGCACCCTACTTCCGACTCAAGTGATAGTGGAGGCAATGACCCCGATGAAGGAGAAGAGCAAACATAAGAGGAAGGTTGAGACATCAACGTCCTCTGCCCAACAAAAGAGGAAGTCTACATGGCAATCTACCTATGTTGCTTCAAATGTGCAATTGAATATGTCATGATCCTCACAGACACTCACCTAGGCCTCGAAAATAACAAGAGTGCCCCAACAAAAATAGCCAGAATCTATAGAGACCGTGGAGATCGAAGACTCCCCACCCGCTAAGCGGCAACTCACTGAAGCTATTCCGAGAGAAGGATCATAAGGAGCCCCCACAAGCCAAGTGCTCACAGCAAGCCAGGAACCCAAAGTAAGTAAGTAGCCAGTGACAAGCGAAGCACCGCCAACATCCAATCAACAGGTAATTTTCGCTTCCACTTTTCTTACTTCTCAATATTTGGTGTCCTCTTCCATTTTTGCGGTGCCCATTACTGCAAGTGTTATCCCTACTTTATCTACCCCTACCACAATGTTTGCAGGAGGTTTCTCCCAATTCACCCAAACTAGGCCATCTATCTTAATGACTCTATGAACCTTAATGTCGACCGTCGCTGCTCAATCTCTCCTCGCCTCTCTTTCTGAAAGCTCGGTCGCTATTGGCACCCTTATTGCCTCTGCTACCTTGAGTCCAACCCAGTATGCCCAGCAAATAGACTCGATTATGACCACCCCATTGCCGCAACTAATGAGCCCTTATGCTAGTTTGCAAACCGAACTATGGCAGGTTCAATTTTTCTCCCTAAAAATTGTCAATCTCCCACCAAAGAAAATGCAAGGGCCCACTACACGGGTATTTCCTTTTGCCTTGCCTCCTAGTACACCTATCGCCTGCAAGCTGGTTTAGTCACCAACTGAATTCATATCCTAGAGAGAAACCATGAAGCAAATGTGAGCCCTTAGGATCCAAAAGCGAAAAATAAAGGATGATAAAAAGGATGCAGAGCCTAAAGTGTATATAGTTTACAATGAAGAACAACAAACGTTGAGTTTTGCCACCATGTACCCGAATGTTACCAAACCACAAGGTGAGATGTTGTCGAGCGATTACAACATGTATGCCATGGGGCTTGATCTGACCGCAGGCTGACCATAGAATAATGTGGAACTCATGGTGGAAACACAGTGGGTGGTGACGACTGACTTCCTTAAGTTTGGTTGACAATTGAAGACAAAGAAGCAGCTAAAGCTAGTGAAGGAAAGGGTCAACTTCATGGAAACAAAGGAGAAATCACTTGAAGCAGAAGTTGTGCGCTTGTCCAAGAAAGTGCGAATAAGAGAGTTGGAGCTAAGAAAGCTCCAAGAGGAGCTCAATAGGTCCCAATCTGTTGGCCCTGCACAGCTTAACGAGCTACGGGTGAAGAACCAAGAATATTAGAGCCAATTGACCTCGACGAAGTATAATCTATAACAAAAGGTGAAAGAGTTAGCAACTCAAAGCACTCTATATGACAAGAATTAGAAAAGAATCATAACGACTTTGAGGGACAAAAGGCCTAGTTAGAAAATGAGGTTTAAGAGACAAAGTCCTTTCTCGATAGAGAACTGGCGAACCATGCCCAAGTCAAGGAAAACTGGCGTAAATAAATGAGCAGCTCTAGAGAGAAACTGAAATCCATGAAAAGGAAAAATGCAGAATTAAAGGAGGCCATCAACTCAAAGGATGTGGAGATCAACTCTTTAAAGAGCTCTCTCCAGGCCTCCTCCGCACAACCGGACCTCATCCCCTTGGCTTGACAGATATATATTTCTTATTGGGAAAAGGTTAAAACCTTATGCCTGACTTTGTAGCTGACGCTCTGGTTCATCTCAAAGGTAGCAAAACTAAGCTAGGAGGTTCATGGTACAATTGAGAAATTCCATCGATTCATCTCAGAGAAGGTTCCAAAATTAAAGAGCTTGCTAACCAAGCTATATTCGGTCTTTAATGAAGACCTAGCTAAGGCAGGGATTGAAGATCGAGATATTGCTTCCTAGATGACAAACAAGTTTATCCATTGCCACTCGACCTTCCAACGAACTAAAGCAATCACAACTACTTTGAGCCAGACAATAGATGGCATGCGAGAGAATTTCTCCCAACTGAGCGAGATGGGTCTGTTGTCTTCGTTTCTTGAGGACGAGTTGATTGTGATGGCTAAGCAGATTGCAGAAAGAATTTAAGAAAATGAGCAAGATCCAAACTCTTTCCAAAGTTTCAACCATCCTCCAATCACAACAGACATTGAGGGTGTTATTCATCCCCTTAAACAACTACTTTTCCATTGTGAGGTGGGGGTCGATTTACCTGAGACACTGCCTTATAAGGAAACGCTCAACCTGGGTGGAGTGCGGGAGAATTTGCACAATATAGTGAGGCCATTCAAAGATGACTGACCACCTTTGCAAGCAGCCCTTTCCAAGCTCTAACTCAGTCGCCGATGGATGGCACTCTGGTCTGCGAACTAGAGAAAATTTTGGGTTCCATGTTCCTCAAAGCAAAACACCCCTGGTAGTTGCCAGAAGTTGTGAATTTGGAATTCACCATGCTCCCTTTGGGTTTGATTTTTGGCTAAGTACCGACCCATGCCTTCAACAATTTTCATTGACCCCTTTTTTTTGGTTGTCACAGCTTCTGCCACGTGTTTTCTCATTGCACTCCAAAGGAATTTTCTCCTTGCTCTTCTATTAGCCCCCGAAATGCTCCCACGTGTCATCATTGTTGGTGATTTTGATTGCTTCCTTTTGATTTCCTCATCGGCCCCCACTCGTGTGCCACGTAGCTCCCATTTGCATAAGGATTTGGTGGGCCCCACAGGCAACGTCTACAGTAAACATTTTTGCTAAGTGTCCTCTATGCACAAGCTTTCAGCGAAGGAAGGAAATATTGACCGTTGGCAACGAAATGCTACCACGTGTCTCTTCAGCGCACACTTCTTTAATGCAGGGGAAGAGGCAGACTATGAGTTGCGGGGTGTTGCCACAATTTCTAACCGCCCATCCTAAAAGGTGATACTTGTTTGCACGAGACTTTGTTGGACGACTACTATCATTCGTAGGGGATGTACCTAAATGGAGGGAGACCAAATGTTGTGTCTCAAATATTTTCTATTACAACGGCTAAGGGAAATCATTGCCTCAACATTATTACTCAAATTCTGAATCTTTTCGGTTGCTGCTTGCCAAGCAGTGGAAAGCTTGCTATAAATACTACTCTTTGCTTCAGGGGAAGGGTTCCTAGTTCTACAGTTCCATTCCAAGGGTTCCAATATTTTAAGTTACAAGTTTGGAGATCATATGCTATTTCACCAGTTTTTAGAATCATAGGATTTTTGGAGAGACCAGGCCTTTGTATTGTTTAGATTATTGCAAGAACTCACAGACTATGCCATTGTTCAACCTCTCTGTTTATTATGCTATTGATAAACTCTATGTTGTGCCATTATTGTTTGAATGGTTTATTTGTCGTACTTCTATAATTTGAATGCAAGTTTGCTGGTTTAGATCATGTCTTCTAACTCTTCTTTTCAGTAAATGGGCGTGATTATTATTTTATGTCACTAAATGAGTTGTTTATGTTGCAATCCTTAATTTTTGTTATTCTAGGACATGGTAAATTGCTAAGCAATCCCTTAGACTATATCCAAAAGATAGGTTTATCGTGCCTTTCATATAAATTTTGGTGTATCACCTTAGTTAGATTCTTTATTTTATATCTGCTTCCATTTCCCATTTCAAAACCCCATTCACAGAAGAAGCTGACTTCTTTAAAAATCTAGAGGTCTCTCATCTTAGCGCAATAGGTCCCTTATCAACTGAGTTTCCCACAAAGGGCTGTTACCTTGCCAATTTTTGGCATGAACAAAATGTAAGGGGATTGAATAATGGCCCTAGACAAAAAATTGTTCATGATTTGGTTAGAATTCATTCTCCCGATGTTCTTTTTTTATAGGAGACTAAGTTATCTATTGAAACAATGGTTGGTTTATTGCCAAAGTTGTGGGGGCGGGGTGACTACCAGTGCATTGGAGCTCATGGTACTTTGGGGGTGTGGATTGCTTATAGAACCCAATGAAGATTCATCCACTTTGGTGGATGTCCTCGAAGTCTTCCATCTCTGTAGTTGCTTCAAGTTTGGAGTTGGGAGAAACTATTCTTTTATCCAATATCTATGCACCTACTGATTTTCCTGGTAATCAGTTCTTATGGTTTCATATTAATTTTACTCAGAGCCTTTCTCCCTTTTCACCATGGATTATAGATGGTGACTTCAATGCCATTATTGAGTTGGATGAGAAGAAGGGGGGTATTGCGAGGTTAGAACCCTCTGCTTTCCTTCTCTGTGATAACATTTATGCCTTGAATCTCGTTGAAATTAAGCCCCATAATGGTCAGTTTACTTGGAACAATAGGAGGATGGAGGAGAATTGTATTTCCGAGAGACTTGACCGTTTCTTGGTCTCCTATTTTTGGATTGGAGGATTGTGGTCTACTTGGTTTGAGATTTTGGATTGGAGGGGATAAGATCATTGGTCTATTTAACTATCTACTACTTTGGCTTGTGTTGCTCGGTCCCCCTCCTTCAAGTTCCCACTTATGTGGTTAATAGATTCTTCTTTGTAGGAGTATGTGGCTGAATGGTGGCGGATGGGAAGACTTGTTGATGGTACTGCTATGTATTCTTTTTCCAAATGGCTATAATATGTGAAGTATTAGCTCAAGCAGTAGAACAGGTAGTGTTTTGGAAACATTTTTCATACTAAGATTGTTACTCAAGCCGACTTGGATGTCATTACCTAGGAGATAAGGGAGTTTGGTCTTTCAGAGAACTCACTTAGGGAGGAGGTGAGGGCTTTGAAAGTTTTGGAAGAGTGCGAGTTGCGCGAGGAAATTTATTAGAAACAAAAGGCTCATGTTGAGTGGTTACAAGAGGGGGATAAAAACACTACTTTCTTCTTCAACTCGGTGAAAGCCAGGAGACATGGAAATTCTATTCCTATTCTTCTAAATGACAGGGGTGAGCATTTATCTTCTTTGCATGAAATATCCAAAGAAGCTACGCAGTTCTTTGCCTCTTTATTTAGAGAGGATTGTCAAGATGTCTTAGCGGAAGAAAACCATGTTTTGTCTTGTATCCCCTCCTTGGTTATTGGGGAGATGAATACACATCTTTTGGGTTACATTTCGCTGGATGAATTGGAGGCTAGTGTTTTCCAGATAAAGAAAGGGTAAGCCCCGGGCCCTGATAACTTTTTGATTGAGTTCTTCTAGGAATTTTGGGATATTATTAAGTTGGACCTTTTGGAGGTGGTTCGTGAGTCTCAAAGGAATAAGCAGATGCTACAGGATTTGAATTCTATCTTCCTTGCTCTCATTCCCAAATGTGAGGGGGAAAATTGGCTGAGTCATTTCTGACCTATCTCTCTTTGTAATGTGGTTTATAAAATCATTTCCAAGTTGATTGCTGAAAGGTTGAAGCGATGGCTTAGATGGCTTATCTCAGAGTCCAACATAGTGGTTTTGTGGCGAATCGACAAATTTTGGATGGGGTGATCATTGCTACTGAAACTATTCACTCTATGGCTTCCTCTAAAGATAAGGCTATGTTCATCAAGCTAGATATGGCTAAGGCCTATGACAGTGTTAAGTGATCTTTTTTATACAAAATTCTCATGGAATTTAGTTTTGCTAAGGAGTGGGTCTAGTGGGTTATGAGTTGGGTTACTTCCACTTCCTTCTTGGTGCTAATAAATGGTGAGCCTTCTTCTCTTTTTGGTGCTTCCAGAGGCCTTCATCAAGGGGATCCTCTCTCTTCTTATTTATTTATTATTGTTGCTAAAGGTTTGGGGAGAGTGGTGAAGCGTGATGTCGAGTTGGGTCTTATTCAAGGTTGGGTGTGGGGAATTGGTTTGCCCCCTCAGTCTCACCTACAATTTGTGGATGATATTGTTTTGATGGGTATGTATAAGATTAGAGAAGCCACAAACTTGTGCTAGGCCTTAGATGTTTATTTGGTTACTTTTGGTCAAAGGATTAATGAAGATAAATCTTTCATTTTCTTCTTCAATACTCCTCGAACTATTCAGTAGAGGATTGCTTGTATCTTGAGGTTTCATATTGGCTCTCTCCCTTTCACTTATCTTGGAATTCTTATCTCTTTTGGTAGTCTTCCCAGGGAGTCTTGACACAATATTCTTGACAAGTTTCGCGCGAAGGTCAATCATTGGACTCACCAATGGCTATCTTTTGCTGGGTGAGTTCAACTACTTAAATCTATGGTGTAGGCCCTTCCCATCTATAGAGGTATGCTCTAGGTGGCTCTAGCTAGGTTTGTTAAGGAGTTGGATTCTTTAGCTAGACAATTCTTATGGGCAGGCAACTTGTCTTCTTCTAAGTGGAGCCTTGTGAAGTTGGATATTATGTGTATTCCAAAGTAGTTTGAGGGGCTTGGTTTACGACAATCAACTTTTTTTGGGTTGGCATTGGTTGCTAAGCTTTATTGGAGGTGGTGTTTGGAACATGATCACATTTGGGCCATGATTCTTTCTCACAAGTGCCTTTGGGGGGTTTTGAGGGAGGAGATTCCCCAATATCCTCTGGTGGGGAAGGGTTCTGTGATTTGGGGAATGCTTAAGAAAGGGGTGGTGTTGATCAAGGAGGGCTTGTTCTGGATATGTAATAGGGGGCTGAGGCTCTCTTTTGGTCTGATTCTTGGGATGGATTTCCCCACCAGTATCCTAATTTTTTGAATCTTTTCCAATGCTTCCTAGAGGTTGGTTGGTCAAGGGTAATTGATTTTAAGACTACTTTCCCCTATGGGTAGTTGGAGGTGGCTAGGTGGAAGGATCCTTGCGATTGACCTGTTGTGGGTTTGGAGGAGGACTGTGTTGAGCTTCAAAATATTTTGGCTAGTAGACAATGTAGCTCCCTTAGGGATAAGGGTATTCTTGCCTAGATCCTAGATCCTAAGGGTACTTTCACTGTGGCTAGAGGGTACCAAGAGTTGTTGGCTCGTAAGTTTCGTGGGGTGGAGGTTCCTTGCTGGAAATATGTTTGGAACAAGTTTTATTGGCCAAAGTGTAATTGCTTTGTGTGGACTCTGGCTTGGAATAGATATTTGACTTGGGATAATCTTCAAAAGCGAAGATTTTAGGGCCCCTGTGTTTATGTTTTGTATGGTTGTAGTGAGGAGGATTCTTCACACTTGTTTTTTTGTTGTTCTTTTTCTATGCTGCTTTGGCATTTATGGTGGGGTGTTTGGAAACATCCTTGTGTTCATGCTTCTTCCCTTGTTGAGTTTTGGAACAACATGGGAAAACCTCCTACTCAGGCCTCTTTCCTCCAGATTGTGTGGAGCATTGGTCCTACCTTCATCCTTTGGAAAATTTGGCTGGAAAGAAATCATAGGATTTTTTGTGGGGATAGGTTGATGGTTCAATAAGTTTGGCACAAAATTGTTGGTATGATCCAAGAGACGGTAAAAGAAAAATGTGTTGTGGTGTATCCTTTGGAAAAGGGGAATGATGTGATTGTGGATAGACTGGGCTTATAGGGATTGACTTCTGACTTTGCTTGTGTCAGAAGAGGTAGGCAAGCTAAACAAAAGGTTCAAAGGATGGGGAGATGGTTGTCTCCTCTAGTAGAAATTTTGAAAATCAATACTGATGGTTCCTCTAGGGGTAATCTCGGACCTGCTGGGATTGGTGGAGTTGGTAGAGATTATTCTGGCTTGGTTATTTTCCTTTTCTCTATTCATAAAGGGAAGCATTCTAACAACCTTATGGAGGGGTTGGTGATTCTCTAGGCTATTGAGCATGCTTTGGCTCTAAGATGTTGTAAGATTATTTGTGAATCTGACTCACAAATTATTACTAATTTGTTGAATAAATAGAAGGTGACTGATGTTAATTGGTAGCTTGCTTTGGTTGTTCGACATATTCTGTAGATGAGCTCTATGATGGAGGTGGTGTCTTTTTCCCACATTCCGCGTGAATGGAATAGGGCTACTGATTGTTTGGCCAAGTGGGCTTCAGAGCATGATGATGATTTGAAGATTGAGGGTTGGGGGTAGTTATCCCCTAATTATTTTCAAGAATTAAAGAGGGTTATTGCCGATGACTTAGATGGATAGGGTGTTTGTGGCTTTGTGGGTGGCGGTTTCTGTTTTGGCTGGGTGTTCTTGTGCTCTCTTTTCTTGGGAGCCTACTGGTTCCCTGATTCCTTTGTACTATTAATTTCTTGATTTCAATAAAGTTTTTACTCCCTTTTAAAAAAAAAACTTGATTAAGGGAAAAGTCTTGTTTGTATTTTCCTTTTATCACTATGCATGAATGCTTTCTTGTGTGTGTGCTTTCTTATTTTTCTTTGCATTTATGGTAAAATTTAAAATAAAAAAGGTATTAAATATTTGGTTGGCATACATCTTGAAGGACACCATAGTTATTTATACCATGTTGCATCTTGTGATTTTGATCATTAGGGCATGAGTCTCATATGTTATTATATCTTTCTTGTTGCTTTTCATACATCTCTGTTACCTATTTTCTTTTATCTTTTGATTTTAGTTTTTTAGTCAACCCTCTACATATATGGTACATCATCATCATCATGGTTTATTGTATCATGATGTATAACATTTATGCAAAATAAAAAAAATGTTGCTCAAACATATTAGAATATCTTTGTAGAATCTCAACATCTACATATGCTTAAAGTACTCTTGGAAGATCTCACACTTCATTTATATTTCCAATGATATATAATAAAATAACCTCATCTGATAAGTTCACCATTTCCACCCAATCCATAGATATGTATCCCTTTGCTAATTTCAATTTCCTCCATTTTGAGAGCACACATGTGTTCTTCAAACCCACCCATCCTCTTGAGGGGCATCCCATCACCTAATTCAATCCTAAATCTATATAATTCAAATTATGAAGCCTCTCCAAGTGTTGAGCTATCCTTTGAATTTAATCTCAACCAATCCTCACATTATTCTTGGGATATATCATTCCCACATCAACAATATTGTCAAATCAACTAGTCCTTAATCTTTGACACTTGGGGCATCTTTTATCTCCAAGTGCTTATATCTACTTTATTTGAAATAACATTATTTCTTGTAACCATAACACCATTTCAAAATCTCACTATTACTAATTTTCATACCATTACCCTCATCTTGATGTTTAGCAACATTCATTTATTATGCTTATTCATCTAATCATTAATTAATCTATTTTAATCAAATTAAATTAATTAATTCATCTTTATTTATTTAATCAATTTAAATAAATCATTTATCTCCAAATATCTAAAATAATAAAATATTTTATTGTCTATAATTAATTTAATAAATCATGATGAATCAAATAAAATAAATCAAATTAGTTAACTAATTGATCAAGATAAATAAATCTTTGAAAAAACTCAATTAATGGATCAAAATCAAATTAGCTAACTCTTTGAGAAAAATAAATAAATAATTCTATTAATAAATAAATGAGATAATTGTCAAATAATAGCCATCAACTATTCTCATCCACTCCACCTTCAATGGGATAAGCTATCGATTTAAGATCGAATCCTAGTCATTTATCCATTTTTGCAAAATCCTATAATTTAAGATCAAATTCCTCACTTTTCAAGAATCATGATATTAGTTTAGGCAAATAGATGTAATTGAAACAATCAACAAACATACAAGCATTACAATAAAGAGCATATCCTTTAGTGCTCTAGCAAAGGGTTGTGTGTGGTATTAATAATAAGTAGTTTTAAATATTATTTTATTTTTGTTCTATTATTTGTTTTAATTTTGTTTGCTTACACCCTTGATCCCCTACCCTATCTAGATTATTATCAATAAATTAGAAGAATGGTTAAGTCTACAAGTAAGGAATGGTGCTCTTTTGGAAGAGTATTTTGTGAGACTTCTTTTGTATCTTGATGATCTCATTTTGACTACAAGGTCTCCTAAAGAGCTCTAGAAATACTTAATTGCCTCAAATCACTTTTACAAGAAGGTGGGCATGCAAGTTAATAACAATAAGACCAAGATCATGGTCTTTTTTAGTCAAAAGAAAAATAATCAACTTAACTTTTATTTTGTAAGGGGTATCTTGGAAGAAGTAACATAATACAAATATCTTGGGAAACACTTCAAAACAAGCTTAGTTGGGAAACCTAGAGAAGGAAGAGGACTTTGGGAGGTTTGGGAACACTAAATTTGTGTTACAAAATAGAAGTAGATAAGCTAAGTTATGAGAGTGGAACACTATTTAGATTTGACTCGGGCCACTAGTAATTCTAGTGTTGTTTTAGGAGTGTGAATTGTAGGCTAACAACACAAATAATAAAATGGAGAGACAAGAGAGGATTTAAAAAACTTGTTCAAAAGAAATTTAAAAATAAAGCCTTAATTCCTTACAAGGTTCTTCTAGTAGAAATAGGTATCTTCCCTATTGCGACAATTACTATGGTTAATATCAATTAGGATATTTAAAAGATGAATATATGGAAGTAAATAAATGGTCTAAATTTGTCACGAAAGAAATTTTAAATGAGAGAACGAAGATTTGGATGAAACAGAACATCAAATAGACATATAAATGGAACAAAAACTTATATACATATCTAAATAATAACAAAGAAATAAAAACATTTGTTATGGATAAATTCTACAAGTCTACGTGGGAAAATGCATTAGAGAGAAAGCTCAAAAATATTATGTTGTTGAATTTAACCCTACACATGATCATCACCAAAAGGCCTATGTAGGAGAGACTATTACTTAGAGAGCAAAGGTGGTCATAGCCCAATTGAGAACTAACTCACATTAATATATTTATTATGAAACAAGTAGTTGGGAGAGGAAAAAAATGAATAGGAGGATAGGGTATGCATCTTTTGGACAATTGGAGTAGCTTAGTCAAAGAAACACTATTTTAAAGTGTGAAGCTTATAGTAACATTTGAGTCAATTCTATAAACACTTGAGTAGTGACTTTTTTATAGGATTTATTCAAAGAGGATCTAAGATCAAGAAAACATGGAAGTTCACCATCAAAGTAAATAGTAGAAGGTCAATAATCCTAAAAGCTAAAATGACTAGATTCACTATCCCTTTGGTTTCCTTTGAACTCATAGACATTAAAAACCTTATGTTTTATTTCATTCATTTATGGAGGTTGAGGTTTGAGGCAAAAAAACATTAGAAATAAAATGGAGACAAATAGAGAGGTTACACAAACATTTAATCACAAGTAATTTCAAAACCAAAACATTAGTTCCATATGAGATCTTATTAATTGAGTTAGGTATTTCCAATTTATAGGCATCGACTTTGATCCAATTGCTAAGTTATCTGAAAATAATATCTAGAACATTAAGTCACATTACTAGCCTAAACTAGCAATGGAGGAAAATTAAGTAGAAAAAAGAGCAGATGGATTAAACAAGTGGATGAGTAAATGGGACATTA
Source organism: Sequoia sempervirens (assembly GCA_007258455.2). NCBI lineage: Eukaryota > Viridiplantae > Streptophyta > Pinopsida > Cupressales > Cupressaceae > Sequoia > Sequoia sempervirens. The sequence goes on from VDFB02000015.1 coordinate 27,364,627, forward strand.
GCATGCAAGAGTACCCAAATGCCTGTTGGAAATAGGTTTCCATTCAATTGCAAATCCTAAACATTAATTATTTCATGTATCTCCTAGATTCTTGGAATGTGTTCAACAACACTAAGATTAAGATGAGATTAATATTTGATGAAATAATCATGATTATTGACATTTGTAATTAATTCTAAATGTAAGAAGCATGTGAGGGTGTCCATAGTGAGTTCCTAAATAATAGGGACACATGGGACACCCACATGGTAAGGTGACACTCACCTTGTGTTCAGTTAACTATACAGAGTAACAGTTAACACTTCTGAATGCATGTAAAGATCCTAGTAGTTAGGATTTGATGTTTGCATGTTTGAAGTTTAGTTCAGTTCAGTTCAATTCAGAATCAGTTTAGTTTAGTTTAGTTCAATTCAGTTATGGTTCAGTTATCTTCAGTTGCATGCAAGTGCATGTTGCATGCATGTTGGTTATGTTGAGTTGCATGTAGTTAGCTTCAGTTAACTTGTAATGCATGGCTACTAACATTGAGTTGTATGACAAATAACAGGGACTACCTCCAGTTAACAAGGGATGACCATTCTTTGGGAATGGTGTTGAGTAAATGTTTCAGTTAACTATAAATCACTTGAAGCCAACTTAGGCATCCAAGATGCTTTATTGGAATTACCTCTCATGCATGATAAGATATTTCTGAAGGCTCAGTTAAGTAGGATTTCTTAAGGGCGCCAACTTTGAGGAAGAGCTTTGGAATTATCACTGAAGTGAAGGAGAAGTTGTAGCTTCAGTTTGGGACGCCCAAATGCATGAAGAACATGTTGTAAGCTTTAGTCTTCACTGAATAACTCAACTTGAAGGAATATGGCATACCTTTTCAAGGGCTTGAGCTTGTGCATTGTAATTATCACCATTTGGAGATTACAAGGTTGCATATTGTCTCTATATCTCATTCAAGTTGAATAGAGTTTTCATAATTGTTATTGGTGTGAAGAAGATTGGTAAAGAGAGAAGCATTCTCAAGCAAGAATTGGAGCTATTGTAATTCAAAGATTGAATAATAGAATAATTCTTGGTGGAGTTTTTCCGAAAGGGTTTCTCCATGGTATATCTTGTGTGATCTTTCTAATATCCTGTCTAGTTCTTCTATCAACTTCTCTCTTCATTTTACAACAGTAAAATGAATTAATCAAGATAATCATCCACAAAGAATATATGTAACAAAGAAAAGACTTACTTAGATCAACAATATTAAAGTTTTACAAAGTATTAAGCTAAGAAAACACCTTATTTTTCAACAATGCCAATGAGGGAATGAAAAGATGTGTAGGAGAAAAACTTGAGGCAAATGTGTGGATAAAGTAGCTTGGGTGAAAGAGAGAATACTTTAGAGAATTCAACCCCACTCGTGACCATGAGAAAAAAGCATATGAGAGCAAAAAAAATTCTTATAGCTTAACTAAGGACTAACTTGTATTATCTTATGAGCGAGATTGAAAGGTGTATAATGTTGAAAGAAGATTAGGAAGATAAAATATGTTATTTTGTAATATGGGATTAAAGGAAACAACATAGTACCATATCATGGAATGCTCAAGTTATAAGGAAATCTAAAAATTGATATCTTGAATTTTGACTCCTTGGTTACCTTATTTAGAGAGATATTAACACAAGCAACAAACTCTTTGATGAAGCCTCATAAGAGAAAATTACAAAATAAATGATTATCAATCAAGAATAGCCACTTGAGAATACTTATCAAGAATATTCATGTGCAAATCAAAGTTATTTCTATCCTTCAATCTCATAAACTATTTAATCTTGTGAATATTATTAAAGTATTAATTAATTAATTCAAAATATTACAATACAAAATCTTATCCACATTCAACTAATTGATAACATGAAATTTCTACAGTTTGTGATATCAATGTACATATATTTCTAGATTTTGCTTGTGTAACTTTTTTACCATCAACATTTTAGATCATACTCCATTATCCATCATCAGGACTAATTAGAGCTAGAGTAGGCTTGCTAACTTCTTTGAGAGCTTAACTATGAGCTTCTTTAGTTGCTTCAGTTTGCAGTAAAGTTCCCTCCCATGAAGGGTATCAATTAACAAGATGAAACTTGCACAATCGATGATATCAATATGTACATAGATTTATGGATTTTGACTATGCAACATTTTTACCATCAACGTTTCAGATCATACTCCATGACCCAACATCAAGATTAGTTATAGCTAGATCAAACAAGCTAACTTCTTTGAGAGATTAATTATGAGCTTCTCTAGTTGCTTGGATTTGCAGTAAAGTTCCCTCGCATGAAGGTTATCAATTAACAACATGAAATTTCCATGTGCCATGATATCAATGTACATAGATTTTTGGATTTTGACTGTGTAAATTTTTTACCATCAACATTTCAGATCATACACCATGGTCCATCATTAGGATTAGATAGATCTACAGTAGGTTTGCTAACTTCTTTGAGAGATTAGTTCTAAGCTTCTCTAGCCGCTTGGAATTGCTATAAAGATTCCTCCCATGAAGGATATTAATTAACAACATAAAATTTTCACTATCCATGATATCAATTTACATAAGTTTCTAGATTTTTACTACGTAACTTTTTTACCATCAACATTTCTGACGATAGATCATGGAATATGATCCAAAATATTTTTGATTAGGGGTAAAACAGGTTTTGAAAGGACCTAAAACCCTTTACAAGCAAGTTTAGTTTGGATCCAAAACCCAAACCACAAGAAACGCTACCAAAGATCATACAAGACAACCAACAACCAACCAAACAACAAAAAACTACACAACAAAGGCATATTTAAAGCAAGGAAAAACTACAAGCATTGTCCATATGCTAGATCAAAACATTACAAGTGCTTCCTAAAATTCAAATACCAAATTGTATCACTAACATTGATCTCTAAAAGGGAGATTTGATCCATAAATGTTAGTAAAAAGTTACATGATTAAAATCCATAAATCTATGTACGTTGTTATCCACACTCATTCTATCAACATTCTTACAAAACTTAATAAATTTAAAAACAAATTTTTGTACTGTTATTTATTCTATTCGTATCTTACTTTAAGTTTCATTCAATACAAAAAGAAAACACTAAATAGAAAGAAAACAATTATTCATACAACTATAACCTAAGCTATCAATACTAATAAAATACTAAAACAGTTCAAAATATTATTTTAAAAATAATATAATTTTTTTATGATTATCTTATTTTTGACATTTTCACAAAGGTTGAATACATTTAGTTTATAATATTTATCTTTTCCTATTGACATTCCCACAAAACTTGAATAAATTAGAAACATAGAAAAATAAAGCATGACCTTTTCCTCGTTCTATCATCAATGCCCTACGCCTTTGAACGAGAGAGTCGCGGATCGTTTCAAAGACGTCAAAAGCTTTTTATCTTTTTAATTGAATGAATGAATGAATGAAAGATTTTAATGACGTCCACGAGACTAAACAGTCTATGGGACCAAGAAACAAACTTAATTTTCTTTCATGCTCTTTTCTAAATCAGATCTCCTACTATTGATTTTGACAAGAAGACTAGCCGTCTGATTGATCTTATCCTCCTCGAATAACTGCTGCATATTGCCCATACACAAACTATTTGCATACTGTTTACGAATGTCTTCATAAGCTGTGCATTCCATGAAGAAGTGTCGCTCCGTCTCAACCACCCCCTTATCGCAGAAAATGCAAGTTCTTTCTTCCCATGTTTCCTTAGGAGACTTCCATCTACCGGTCTCACATCTAAGATGATGTGATCCCATCCTCAGTTGTGCAATTAACACCCTCGCTTTCCCTTTAATAGCAGCCCCTAAATACGTTTTTTTGCCATGATCCTCTGTCGGGTTAAACATATAAAAATACTGGGGATCCTGGGGATCCTTTCGTCAATGTATTAATGTACACGACAATGTATTAATGTACACGACAATGTATTAATGCCCCTAAATTGAAGCAGAACATATAAAAATACTGGGGATCCTTTCGTCAATGTATTAATGTACACGACAAACGTCAAGGCTTTTTTTTTTTTTTAATTGAAGAAAAGCATATAAAAATACAGTGTCATTTCGTCAATGTATTAATGTACACGACAAACGGGTTTAACGCGAGGATTTGCAGTAGTAAGCAGTCCCATATAAACACGGTGTGGAATATTAATGGGGTCCATGACACCATCACCAGCTTTGAACACCTCAGGCAGTCAAGTCGTACCGTACCCGAAAACTCTGGGAAGCTGCCCTCGATGCGACCTTCTTCTACCGATTCACCTTTAAGAGGTCACCACCACACATTTACAGGGGGAGCCAAATCCTCGACGCCTGCAACTTTTAATCTCTGGTATGCTCTTTTGACTTTCCACTTAGCATTTCTGGCCACTTTTTGCTCTCAAAGTAACGTAAATGTTCATTTATATTTTCTGCACATAGCTTGGCATTAGGGCGGAAGATCCGTTAAACATCTATATTGGCAGTGGTGTTGAAGGTTAAGACTGCTCCATGTAGGTTTTAGTCCGTGATTGTGTTTTGAGAAACACAGGAAGAAGAGTCTTACAAGGAAAATGTCGCAGAATTGCTTTTGATTATGGAATTCCATGATTTTTTTTTCTAATTACAGCTTTCATAGTTTTTAATCTGTGCTCCACCGGGTATAACAATAACAGCTTTTTATAGTTTTTGAACCTGTGATCCTTTGTTGGAGGGGTGGAGGGCAAATGGTTAAAGTATTGGGTTCTCACTGTACAGACTCATATTCAAATTCCCAAAGTAATATTTAAATTGGAATTTTAACTGGTGATTCTTGGTCTTCTATTACTTCACTTCTAGTAATAATTTCGAAGTTGTTATTCTTAATTGTTTATAAGGAATCAAATAATCAGCTAGCTTAGATGCTCTTTTAAACTATATTTGTAGACTATCAGAAAAAAAAATCTGTCGTCCACCGAGCATAACAATCACATGCTTTCTAGCCAAAAAGTAGTAAAAGTTCTTGGGGCGACTTGAACCTGTACCTTCAAGAATTTGGAAAGTATGTGCAGGACATTTTGAGGCCAGGTTGTGTGGGGGTCATCACAAAAAAGGGACAACCAGATGCTAGAAGTAGCCCCTAAATCCTAGAAATGGTATTTGAATACGAAAATCATATGGGGATATTGACAAGGAATTGGAACACGGAATTGGGGATGTGTTAGGAAGAATGTAGCTTTTAATGGAATCCTGTTCCTGAGTTACGTGATTTGACTAACAATTCACAAGCAGATGTGCAGCCCTTTAGATGTAAAAGAATTCGTGGTTGACCAACAATTGATGGCTGAGAGTGGGTTTGATGCTTTTGAAAATATTCAAGCCTGCATTTTCTGTTCCACTAAAGTTTCTTGTTAAATACTCGGTGCAATGTCTCTTTGGACATAGATATTTTCTCTAAGTCAAATGGCACTAAGACAACACATTGACTTTAAAGTTTACATAAAGTACATTAGCAGGTACTTCAGTCCACACTCAAGCATTGCAATTGCAGCTTAATCTTATTTGATGCTATTCTCAGCAAATTTCTCAATAAAATCCAACTTAGCAAGCTTTTAGTTTCTTACTGTCTCTAGATACACTGGTTTAACTGGATTCAAATAAACTAATGCTAGCTGCCTATGAGTTCCGTAAAGTAGAGTTTTAGAAGAGACAAAAATATACACACGTTTCCCAAAGTTATCTTCATCTATCTTAACGGACCTGCTTTAGCTGGTAAACTGTAAAACAACTTTCTATTGAGAGAAGTCCTTTACTTGAATGGGCAGTGCAAAATGGCCCTGATTTACTTTGTGTGCTCAAAATGACAGGATAAGTACCAGCCATTTTGGCTAGTTAATGTACTTTAACCATTGAAAAATATCTGACATAGTTTATTGAGAGAGATGGAGGTCTGTGGAAAACAAATCCATATCATGGCCAGTAGGCAAGGTATGGAAGGATGCTTTTTCAATTAAAGCTCCCGTGCTTATTGATTTTGGTGCAGAGTTTTTTCCTTGCTCAATTCTATCTCATGCGCCATAATTATTATTCTTGGTTTCCATCACCTTGCTAGTTCCCTTTCACAGTACGCAATCGCCGTCTGGCATGGTAAATGTACCTTGCACACATTGTCACTCTGCCGAATGATAAATGCTGTCTTGTCCCTACGAGCAGCCACTTTGTACTTTCAATGCTCATGATGTTATTGTTTGTGTGAGGTCATCGATAGCCTCGTTTGCCAAGTTGTCGGCTTCCTTGTTCCCCTCTCTGAAAATGTGGGAAATTTCAAACTCTTGAAGCCTGTCTAGGAGGCTCAGACACTCCTCTAACATGTTGTTCAACTTCCAATTCACTGTTTTTCCCTTGGCTATATATAGCATTGATGATCAGGAGGGAGTCGCCCTTGATTGCCAGCTTCTTTAAGTCTTTAATTGCTACTTCCAGGCTGTATCGAAGTGCGCTCATTTCCGCTACATTATTTGTACTGGGTGGGAGACGTATTTTTAATTCCTTTATTATTTCCCCTTTGCTGTTTCTAAAGATACACCTTGCTCCTGACGCCCTAGGTTTCTCTGGAGGCTCCATCGAAGTTCATCTTCAGCCATCCTTCTTCGGGTGGATGCCAGATTGTGCAGGCTCTAAGGGTTGCCTTAGCCTGAATGCTAGAAGCCCTGTTAATAGGGGTTAGTGCATACTATTATTATTTATACGTGGTACTTTTTTTTGGGCTAACTAATGGTTACATATTTATTCATATTGAGATACTTAACATATTTTTCATAGAAGGCTTGAAGGCAATATTCTAGAAGAACATGCCATATGCTATTATATTGAAAAGATGTTATCAAGGGTGGGTTGCAACCATTAGTGGTAATAAACCATATTGCTAGAGAAAATTCTTCAATGTGAAAAACACCAGGTAGAGTGAGTGAAACATGCCTCATAGGCTAATACAAGAGTATCTGTGGCAACTGCCATGCTCCCTACACCTGCAAACTATCAATGACACTAATACAAACCTGCAAACTAGAATGGACAACAATCACCCAGATATGTGGGGAAATGGACTGCAACCTCTATTCTACCCATCAACTAGTTGATTGCTCAATACATGCCCATGCTATCCACAAAATTGAGGACTACCACCCCCAACTCCAAATGAAGAACTCTCACATCTCTCAACATGAAGGAAAATGAATACATCACTTGCAACAGTCCCGAAGCGAACTACCACCATCAGTTGAATGAATATTGCCTCCCAAACATGGAAAGACAATGTATAGACTTCCAAAAACCTCCCAAACACAAGAAGTTGAAATCCAAGTGCCACATTAAAAGTTCAACCATTATAACACTTCAATTTTTGCTTACTGCTTGCGAAAGACATGTCCACTGCTTTTGCCAGTAATTTGTTTTGCCAAGGCAATTAGGGTATTTGCTAGGGGCGAACAAGAATTCATTAGGAGTGAATAAATCATTCATTGCTTGTAACCGGTTAATTTGTGATTCTCACCTTTTTGGGTACTTTTCAAATCTGCAACTTGAAACAAATGCATTTTAGAGGCCATCCTTGACCTGCACCAATCTTTTCCAGACCCTTGTATACTAGCTTGATGACGATTTAATGCTTAAATGTCTTGGCTACACACCATTGAGCAAAAACGACATGACCCCGATGGTCCAGATGCTAACTCAGTCCAATTTTAGGATAATCTAAAGCATTATACATGTCAAAAAACTTATCATGTCAAAAAACTTATCATGGTGCATGCATGATAAGGTGCAATTTGACAACAAAAAGAAATAAGATGCTCTTTATAATCATCAAGCTTTTCTCACTTGTTTAGAAGCTTCTCACAGCACAACTTTCCAATAAATATGAAAGCACTCCAGGCTCACCTCATGTGCAATACGCCAAAACATTTTCTAACTAAGTCTGAAAGCAGTATCTCAGACAGGTAAATATGGCTGACCTTCATGTTATAAATCTTGTATATGCACATATTTGATGAGGAAGTTCTTTGACATTTGAAAATAAATCTGTTTTTTTGAGATTTCAAACTTAAATCACATTAAGACATTCCTACTTTACAACATATTTTATTGCCTCAATAAGAAAGCAAATATAGGTCTTTACATATTACTTTCATTCATACCTACCAAGTTTGAAAAGTTTAATTCGTTCAAGAGGCCAAAAAAATCTGGAAATCCAGAATTCCAAAAAAAAAATCAGTCAAATTTCTATAGGAGTTGAAAAATCTGGACCAAATTAGACAAATCTGGCTGGTCCAAAAAATTGGGATCTGGCCGGATCTGGTAACTATGCTTTCATGCTTATTTTTATTGCCCCACCCTGGCCATAAATATATTAAATTAGATGTGAAGTCAGGAAGGTTTGTTCCTCGAGTTCATATTTACAGATAGTTTGGTACAAGCAGGTATACGAGGAAAAAACCTTGTTCATCCATGATAAATAGAATTATCTATTCATTGAAAGTGTTAGTTCTTTATCAATTTGAGTACTCTTTTGGTGATTCCAACTTTAGACAATAGAGTAATTGCAATTAGGATATTTTTGCATTATAAATTGATGATCATTTAGTAACACCATCCAATTAAGGAATTTTCTTCTTTGTGCATATTCTCATGCTAAATTAATGCCCTCAACAATATAGTGCATACAAATATAAATTTTTCCTATTAATATCAACTTTTCATTATAACCCAGTTTTAGGTAACTATTTCTATAAAACCAATGGCCACTGCTAAAAGCATGTGATAAATGTTCATGCCTATGGGTTCCTCCACATCGATCATTTTGTTTCTGTCAAGCTTATTCAATAGAAACTTTAACTATTACAACCACAAAAAATACATGTCAACCACCTTTAGGATCCATTGTGGAAAATTGTTGTTCCAGCCATTCATGTGTCTAGATAGGAATTAATCAACTATATATTTTTATGGAGGATATAGATGTTCATCCTTCTTTGTAATACACACATTTATCTTCACAAATTTGGATTCAAACTCAAATGATTTCCAACTACTTTGTGAAAGGCCTTTTTGTATGTAATATGCATGCTGTATGGTTGAGATATATTACAATAAAGTCCTGTTGCATTGACACAGCCATTGAGTTCAATATATGACCAATGCCATCTATTGTTGCAGTTTGAACTTGTTGAATTCCTAGCACAAAGTCTTTACTTTTGTGTTGAACATGCCCTTTTATTGAAGCAACCCCTGTGGTGTTTGAATCTGACCTTCTGATTTCTGTGTGTTTTTGTTTATTTGTTTTTGGGAAGTTTTGATGCCGGAAATGAAAATGCTTGAAATACACAAAAATAGGAAAGGAATGCGTGAAACGAATGAAACCCAATTGATTTTTGTTGAATGCAAACACAAATAAGACATACCCATTTGCTGGTAGAGAATTTCATAAGTCTGATTTTTATTACAGCAGCCTGAATGGCAATCATTTTCCAACGCCTAGGTCTGATATGCTGGAAGTTCACGTTAAAATTGATGAAGATCCATGGGGAATAGTTGGGCGCCACCTATGAAGGAGAAACTGGGCCAAAAGACAAAGCGCCCTTCCTTCTAGCTTACACGCCTCCCAAGGACAGTACGCCCTTTCTCAGCTGAAACATGTGCAAAATCAGATGTGACTTTTGCTGCTCTGATTTCTCAGGAAAATGGTAGTCAATGGTGCACCTAGGACATGTGCAACTGATTAGAAGGACAGCCTTGGAATCTCGATTCCCAAGCTTGGAAGGACAAAACCCTCAACTCCCATGTGCTGGTTTATTGCTGGTAATTTGCAACTAATTAAATTATCAAACCCTTGTTCTAGATCTGCAATTCAAATCACAAAGACCTGATTTATTCTTCAAAGCAATACACAATTTTATGCTCAAATGTTGATCCCTATGTGAGACCAATCAAGTAGGATCCTCAGACGGTCTTGCATGCTTGTAGAACCTGTTCTAAAAGAGGGTATACATCCTCAGTCAGCCATGAAAGAAACTTGCAGCAGCAGCAGCTCCAAAATATGTAATATTCTCCAAGATAATCAATAATGAACTCAAACCCTTCCTTATGGAGTTTGAATGCCACTTTTAGGGTTTCTTACCTTTTTGACAAGTCAACAAAATATCTCACCTTTTTGACAAGTCAATAAAATATCTCCCCTTGAAAAGTACGCCACTTTTCACAAGCTCATATGATTTAACATTATAACATTTGTTCAAGTGACTTTTCACTTAAATATATCATAAAGTGACTTTTCACTCAAATATTTCATAAAGTGACTTATAATATTTCTTTTAATAAAGTCACTTTCACTTTATGACATTAAATCACGAAATCACTTAAGTAATGTGACTTGATAAATCCATAACTCCTAGCTCGGATGTCGAAATGAACTCTCATGAGTTTCCCTGGATCAAGAACAACTGCAAGTGTGCCAACATAGACACCAAAAATCACTTACTAAAAATAGTAAATAACGAGAACAAGTCCTGAAGCCCCTCAAAAGGATTCCCTAATCATCCTGTTAGACTACGGGAACCGTAGTGATAGGCTAACTCTGTTCCTTGAGCCACTGGCTAGAAAGGGGACATCACAGTTCGCCCTCCTCGAAATTGCTTGTCCTCAAGCAATCTCATCATAGGATGCTGCAATATCTCCTCATTCTCCCATGTTGCATCCTCAACTGGCAGGTCCTTCCACTTAACCAAATATTCCCTGATTACTTGGTGCCTCAAATGATGCTCTTTGGTATCAATGATAGCTTCAGGGATCAAAGTCAATTTCCCCTCCTCGTCGAGGGGTGGTAACGTTGTAGAAGGTGTCACATTATGTCCCAAGCCTTTTTGAGGCGAGATACATGAAACACGTTGTGAACTCTACTCTCTACCGGTAACTCTAGCTTGTAGGCCACTTCGCTAATCCGACTAGAAACTCGGAATGGGCCATAGTACTGTGGCTCGAGCTTCTCAAAACCACTCTTCCTCAAAGAAGATTGTCTATATGGTTGCAACATAAGATACACCATATCCCCCTCCTTGAAGGAACACTCCACTTTGTGCTGATCTGCATATTGCTTATGTTGATTATGAGCCTTCTGTATGTTCTCCCTTAGAGAACTCATGATGTCTTGGCTGTCCTGTAGCAACTTCTTCGCACTCAGCACTCTACTATCTCCAAATAGCAAATCCAAAAAATTGGGAGCATCATACCCATAGAGTGCCATGAATGGTGACATCTGTATCAACATGTGGTGCGTAGTATTATAACAATACTCGCATAAATGCAATCACCTGACCCATGCCTTCCGCTGCCATGCAATGTAGTTCCTCAAGTAGCCCTCAACCCATTTATTAACTATCTCAGTTTGTCCATCTGTCTGTGGATGGTAGCTCGTGCTGGGAGTGAGTTTCGTGCCACTAAGCTTGAAGAGCTCCTGCCAGATATGACCCATAAATCTGCTGTCCCGATCTCTCACTATAGTTCGAGGCAATTCGTGCAATCAGAATATCTCTTTGAAAAACAAATCAGCAACTTGCATTGCTGTGAAAGTAGTTGAAATCGGGGAAAAATGTGCAAAGTTCATGAGCCTATCAACCACAACATAAATGCAATCCTTGCCTTGGGTTTTGGGTAAACTCGTGATGAAATCCATGGATATGCATTCCCACTTCCGACTAGGAATGGGTAGAGGTTGTAGTAGTCCTGTTGGAAAAGTATGCTCCTGCTTGTTCTGCTAACAAGTGGGACACTCTCTAACATACTTGAGAACCTCAGATTTGAGCCCCTTCCAAGTGAACCGCTCCCTAACTTGCCTATAGGTTTTAAAGTAACCTGGGTGGCCTGCGATAGGGGCGTCATGAAGAGCTCTCAAAATTCTCTTTTTCATAGAGGATCTCGGTGCAAGGAAAATCCTCCCTTTGTAAATGATGAGGTCATTCACAAGGGTGTATCTATCATCTACAACTGTACCATCAGTGAACTCAGAAGCCCACTTATCCTTCGCATACTTAGCTGCAATAAGATTCCTCCAATCCTCTGTTACTTCACCTAGAGAACACAAGTAGGGTCTGCTCGAAAGGGCATTGATAACTATATTTCTCGTACCTTTGACATATTCTATGTCAAAATCATAAGCTTGTAGCTTGCTGATCCATTTTTGTTGCCGATCATTGAGGTCACATTGACTTAGGAAATGTTTCAGACTGTTGTGATCTGTCTTCACCACAAATTTGCTACCCACCAAGTACTGCCTGAATTTAGCCAACGCATGCATGATGGCTAACATCTCCTTGTTGTAAATGTTGTAACCTCGCTTAGGACCCCGAAGTTTCTTGCTCTCAAAAGCGATGGGGTGCTTCTCTTGCATCAAGACAGCACCGATGCCCTCTCCTGAGGCATCACACTATAGTTAAAATGACTGTGTAAATTGGGAATAATGAGAACTAGACACGAACTCATCAATCGCTTGAACTCCTCAAAGCCTGCTGTGCTCCTAGGTTCCAATCAAAAGCCCCTTCTTCGTCAAATCTGTAAGTGGAGCGGCCTATTGTGAAAAGCCCTTGATGAAGCGGTGATAGAAACCACATAACCCAAAGAACCCTTCAGTTGAGTGAGATTCCTGGGTGGAGGCCAATCAACTATAGACTTCACCTTCTCAGGATCCATCTTAATCCCCTCAGCACTGATGATATGCCCCAAGTATAGTAACTCCCTCATACCAAAGTCACATTTTGATTCCTTGGTGAATAGAGATTCATTCTCCAATATGCCCAACACTGAATCCAAATGTGCCAAATGATCCTCACAAGTCTTGCTGAAGACTAGTATATCATCCAAAAAGACAAGGATTGTCTTCCTCAATTGGTCTCTGAAGATCCTGTTCGTACAAGATTGAAAGGTAGCTGGTGCATTGGTTAAGATGAAAGGCATACCAAGAACTCATAGTGACCATAGTGGCATCAAAATGCCGTCTTCTCCACATCCCCCTCTCTAACCCGGATCCGATGGTAACCGGATCGAAGATCAATCTTGGAGAAAAAACAGGCTCCATGCAATTCATCTATCAACTCATCGATGCGCCGAATGGGATACTTGTTCTTAATGGTCTTTTTATTAAGGGCTCTGTAGTCAATACACATCCGTAAGGTGCCATCTTTCTTCTTCACTAGGACAACTGAAGATGCAAAGGGACTTTTACTTGGTCTGATGTGACCCATATCCAAAAGTTCCTTTATCGTCTTATTGATCTCGTCCTTCATCCTCTTGGGATGCTTGTAGGGAGTAATGATGACCGGCTTGGCACCATCCTCAAGCTCTATAATATGCTCAAACCCTTTGTCAGGGGGTCTCCCATAAGGTAAATCCTCAAACACCTTACTATGTTTGTCTCTCAATGCCTGTATGTTGGGAAGGTACTCTTGCATTAGCTACTCAACTTGTGATGGCAAAGTTTAACACTCAGCTGCCCACTCCACTTGATCATTCCCGATCAATCTCTCCATTCTCCGGAGTGATATAACTCGAAGGCTCCTGTCTGACATTCCGTTCAAAACATGTCTCTTGCCATTGGCTTCAAATTTCATCTCCATCACTCGCAAGTTGAGGGTAAACTCCCCAGTAGCATGAAGCCACTTCATGCCTAGAACCACATCCAACTCTCCCATGCCAACCACGTAAAAATCTGCTTGGAACTCATAATCGTTCAGCTGCAATGTGAGGTTTGGAATCATTCGGCTACAACTAAGTGTAAACCCATCAGCTACTTGCACTTTGAACCCATCAAACTCCTCCGTCTTAAGCCCACGCTTTGCTACCAAGCCCTCATCTATGAAATTATGAGTAGCTCCAGTGTCAAGCAAAGTAATCACATGTTGCCCACCTAAGACTCCTCTAATCCTGAAGGATCCTTCTCTTTGAATGCTCGAGAGTTGTGCTGTAGGTAGAACTTCTTCCCTTCCCTTTTTTGACACTACGGAGGCATTATCTTCCTCCTTCCCTTCCTTGTCAACCTACTGTTCTGAAATTTCAGAATCTGATTCATCCACATAGTAGTACTCCAATTGATTTATTTTGGGCTTAAGAGGACACACATGTCCCCTTTCATACGGTCCTTTGCAGGTGAAACATAGTTTTTTCCTTCTCAAGTCTTGAAGGGTCTCGTCACTGAGTCTTTGGAAAGGTTTCCTTTGCTTGTCTGAAAAGGTATTTGGTGCTTTATCCTTTGATGAAGAGAATGGTTTTTGTGGAAATTTTGTTTTTGGGGCAGCAAGCTCCATATCTCTCGCCTTCTTCATAGCATCCTGTAAGGAAGGTGGATCAAAGGCTTTGATCCAACCACGTAAGGATTCTAAGAGACCCTCACTAAAAAGCACTACCAACCTCCTCTTTGATATTCCCTTGTCCATCATAGATGTCCTCTGAAACTCTGAAATAAAGGCCTCTAATGTCCCAACTTGCTTAAGCTGTGCAAGTTCTCAGAAAGAAACCTCAAGATCTCTTCTGTCAAATCGCTCAATGAGTTTGTTAGTAAACTCATCATAAGAAACAATTGACCTGTGACCCAATGTAATCAAACCATGGTGCCACCACTCATGAGCTACACCATCCAGGTGAAGTGTGGCAAACCTAATTGCCTCTTCTTCAGGCATGGGCCTCAAAGAAAGGAAGTTGTCCAACTTCTGAACCCAACCACGTGCGGTGCAACGATGCCCTCCATTGAAATGTTCCAAATTAATCATGTTTACTGCATGCTGGAGATCTCTAGTGCTTTGTGGTGCTCTAGTCTCAAGTTTGCCAATCGCCATTGCCCTCTGTCTCTTCTGGTTCAGGAATTGGTCAAATGTCAACATATTCATGATGTTAGTAGGAAATGAAGTGTACTTAGTATGGTTGGTCCTAATCTCATCAACCGTGTTGGTCGACTGCTCCGGAGGTCGTTCCTGTTGAATAGGGGTCTCAACCCTCCGTGTAAAGGTAGGCTGCAAAGGCCTAGCTGTGGTATTGATAGAAATCCTTGACCTCTTTTCGAGCTAAGTAGTAGAACTACTAGGGTTGTCATGTTGTCTTGTGTGACCAAGATTAGGGACCTGGTTCATCTTATGCAAAAAATCTGCCAGCATGTCCATCATAGTGTCAAACTTCTGCTCTCTCTTGGCATCTGGGCTAATGGAACCCGAATGCGCTTTGTCTCTATCTCCCATGGTGCCTACAATACTTCCACTATCATTGGATAAAGTTCTTGTTATTTCTGGTGAATGGTGAATGCCTAGAACCTCCGAGATGGTTTCTCCCTCTGGCACCTGTGGAGGATGCCATGGTCGTGAACCCTTGTGATAAGTTTGTTCTTTATCACTCATGAATTAACCTCACAAGATGGCAAGATATTAAGCGCTTTGATACCACTGAAGCAACCCCTATGGTGTTTGAATCTGACCTTCTGATTTCTGTGTGTTTTTGGGAAGTTTTGATGCCGGAAATGAAAATGCTTGAAATACACAAAAATAGGAAAGGAATGCCTGAAATGAATGAAACCCAGTTGATTTTTATTGAATGCAAACACAAATAAAACATACCCATTTGCTGGTAGAGAATTTCATAAGTCTGATTTTTATTACAGCAGCCTGAATGGCAATCATTTTCCAACGCCTAGGTCTGATATGCTGGAAGTTCATGTTAGAATTGATGAAGATCCATGGGGAATAGCTGGGTGCCACCTATGAAGGAGAAACTGGGCCAAAAGACAAAGCGCCCTTCCTTCTAGCTTGCATGCCTCCCAAGGACAGTACAACCTTTCTCAGCTGAAACATGTGCAAAATCAGATGTGACTTTTGCTGCTCTGATTTCTCAGGAAAATGGTAGTCAATGGTGCCCCTAGGACATGTGCAACTGATTAGAAGGACAGCCTTGAAATCTCAATTCCCGAGCTTGGAAGGACAAAACCCTCAACTCCCATGTGCTAGTTTATTGCTGGTAATTTGCAACTAATTAAATTATCAAACCCTTGTTCTAGATCTGCAATGCAAATCACACAGACCTGATTTATTCTTCAAAGCAATACACAATTTTATGCTCAAATGTTGATCCCTATGTGAGACCAATCAAGTAGGATCCTTGGACGGTCTTGCATGCCTGTAGAACCTGTTCTAAAAGAGGGTATCCATCCTCAGTCAGCCATGAAAGAAACTTGCAGCAGCAGCAGCTCCAAAATATGTAATATTCTCCAAGATAATCAATAATGAACTCGAACCCTTCCTTATGGAGTTTGGACGCCACTTTTAGGGTTTCTCACTTTTTTGACAAGTCAACAAAATATCTTACCTTTTTGACAAGTCAATAAAATATCTCCCCTTGAAAAGTATGCCACTTTTCACAAGCTCATATGATTTAACATTATAACATTTGTTCAAGTGACTTTTTGCTTAAATATATCATAAAGTGACTTTTCACTCAAATATTTCATAAAGTGACTTATAATATTTCTTTTAATAAAGTCACTTTCACTTTATGACATTAAATCATGAAATCACTTAATAATAGAATATTATTAACGTGACTTGATAAATCCATAACTCCTGGCTTGGATGTCGAAATGAACCCTCGTGAGTTTCCCTGGATCAAGAACAACTGCAAGTGTGCTTACATAGATACCAAGAGTCACTTACTAAAAATAGTAAATAACGAGGACAAGTCCTGAAACCCCTCAAAAAGATTCCCTAATCATCTCGTTAGCCTACGGGAACCGTAGTGATAGGCTAACTCTGTTCCTCGAGCCATTGGCTAGAAAGGGGACATCACATTTATATCCTCTTCCAACCACAATGTTACCTTTGTATTTGTAATTCTCTTGCAGTGATAGGGAGAAGAACCAGAGGAAGTGAAGGGAATAGTGAATCATGGATTGCTTATTATTCATCTATACTTAATTATGAGCTTCTAATCAGAGGCTAGATGCCCATTTTAACCAACGAATCACATGGCTTTTAAACAATTAGCCTATCCTTGAATTTGAATGCCTCATTGCCAGACTCACATGAAGTCTGCTGAACTTTATGAGAATGTAGAGCCTTGAATGATCATAAAGGTCCCATGTAATGTCTTCATCAGGCCCACCATTTGTCATCTAAAGGGAATCATAAACCCTTCAAAATAGACATGTAAATAAGAACTATACTTCCTAGGTCAATCAAGGCAAAATGCCAAAACAATTCCTCAAACTACAGACTTATATTCTATTGGTTAGTTAACCTCAACTAGGTCTACAAAACCTTCAAATGCTTTATCCTTGTTAAGCTTTAAGTCATTAATTTCCTTTTCTTCTTCATTTATAATTTCCTTCATTAAATACTTTGATTTAAAATGTTTTAGCTACTAGTATGAATCAAATGGCAGCGTTACTTGGCAAGATGATGTCTTGACCTTTGTTTAGGCAAACTATAAGGTTAGTAGAGCTACTTCTAATTTCCTTGCTATTTTGAACGCATCATTTCTTTGTGAACTTTATCTTATAAGATTTTCTGTTTTCATCCTCCTTTAGGTTTTAGCAAATAATACTCTGCAGATGATCTACTCAACCCTTACTGAGATTATTAAGACAAGATTCACAACTACCTTAGTCTCTTAGCAAATGAGAGCAATCTTCATATAAACATCCATAATAACATGCAATGATAATACAATCATAGAAGGAGACACAATATATGGATGGTACAAGGAGTGTAACAATTATCACTTTGTCATTTTGACACATTGATTTTGAATAAATTGATGACATACAAATCCCTTATAATTAACATGAGATTTCACAGTCCATGAGATTAGCATGCAAAGCTTTTGGAAAAAACTGCATGCTTCCAATTTTTCCATAAACGTTTTAGATCACACTCCATGATCCAGACAAAATGATGGATCATGGAATGTGATCTGAAGTGTTGATGATAAAATTGCAAGCACACAGTTCTTTCCAGAAACTTTGCACACTTAATCCCATATATTTATACACTATGAGTGATGACCTTGACTTTTATCCTATTTTGATCCCCTTATTTATAGTTACAAGGTGGACCAGGTTCAATATAAGCACCATAAGGTAGGACCCATAAGTTGAGGAATCAGGGTAAGTGAAGAGCATACCTAAAGTGGCCCCAATGATGCAATATCTCCTGAGAGCTAACAACTGTTGATGTTATAGCAGCTTCGGGCTCATCCTTCCAGCCACGAGTCAAGACATAAAATTGCATATAGCCTTCGGCTATTTACTTTATTGAGATAATTAAAGTGAAGAGGCACTTCACTTGGCAACAATTAATTACTAAGTTGGGCCGACCTTGTAATTCACATCTCTTATTTGTAATTATATTTTCTTATTGTGGCCGACCTTGCTCTTGAAGAGGTGTGACCTCTCCTAAAATTGTATTTATACAAGGTCATTTCCATTCCATTTCACATCAAGCAAGTTCGATTCTTACTCTCATTCAAGTGCGAATTTCATCTAGAGCAGATTGCGAATTCCTTCAAGTGCAGATTTTGATATTAAGGAAGGGCAGATTATTATCTGTTATTGCATCTAGAGTTGATGCTGGATTTTTGGCCTTGTGATTGGCCTCATTGTAAAGTGAATTGTTGCCATTATTATATATATAAGAGAGATCTTTGTTGCTAGGTTTTTCTCCCTCAAGTGGAGGGTTTTCGCAAGGTATATGCTGTGTTATTGTGTCTGATTTTTGAAGTAAATTCTGAGTTTTATATCTGATCATAAAAACTAACATGGTATCGGAGCGGGTTTAAGAAGATCGTGATCAGATTTATTTAGCAGTGCTATCATCCTCTCTTATGCTCATTCTTTTGCATCTATCTTATCGTCAAGATGGTGAACGGGCTCAAGATCGAAGATAGACTTGAGGGCGCATCAAACTTCACATCATGGAAGTTTAGAGTCATGCTCGCTTTGGAAGAAAATGAGTTAGCTGAGTTCGTGGAGGGCGAAGTTTTCAAACCATCCGATGAGAATGAGAAACCTCAATGGAAAAGGAATGGCACTAAGGCGAAAAAGATGTTGGTTGATTCCGTGAAAGATCACATTGTGCGAATCATCTCCAAGTTGAAGACAACAAGAGACATGTTCAAGACTTTGGAGGAGATGTATGAGATCAACAACACAAGTCGAGCTCTTGCATTAAAGCAACAGCTTCATCATATCAAGATGGCGAAAGGAGAATCCGTCATCTCATATTTCATGAAGATTACCGAGTTGAGAGATCAACTCTCTACCATTGGGCATATTGTTGATAGCAAGGATTTGACTATGTTGGCTCTTAATGGTCTTCCTCCATCTTGGGAGTCATTCATTCAAGGAATCAGTGCGAGATCAAAACTTCCTAAGTTTGATCGGTTGAGGGCGGGTTGTATTCAAGAAGAATCAAGGTTGGCTGCGAGAGGCATTGGTCAAAGCTCTACAAATGAAGACATTCATGTTCTTGCCGCTCAATCCTCGAAGAAGAAAGGAAAAGAAGGGAAGAAAGGCTATTTCAAGAGGAATAGAGATAAAGGATCTGATGGTACTCCTGCATTCAAGAAGAAGAAGGACCTCTCCTGCATTCAATGTTTTAGATGTGACAAGTTTGGTCAGTATGCTAAGGATTGTCCAACCAAACCTAAGCAGCAGGCTTCATTTGCAGATGTGGGTGAGATCTCTCCGCAGAAGGATACAAGTGAATTTCTATTCTATTCTGCTTTGTCAAGCAATGTGCCTATTGACATCAACACTTGGTTGGTTGATAGTGGTGCATCTCGCCACATCACTGGATTTAGAGAGCACCTAATTGATTTGGTGGAGAGAGATTCTAGTGTTCAAGTCATTATTGGTGATGATGCAAGTTATTCTGTGAAAGGTGTTGGGACCTCCTCTCTTCGCTTGGATTCCGGCATTTCCTTACAGTTGAGCGATGTTCTATTTGTTCCGGGTATCAAGCAAAACCTTGTCATTTCAGCCTTGGAGGACAAGGGATATCAAGCTGCATTCTCCGAAGGCAAAGTTCTTGCATGGCCGAAGAACTCAAGCATCAAGACTGCTCGGGTGATTGGAGCTCGTCATGAATGCCTCTACAGACTTTGCACTCATCCACTTTAGGCGTTGTTGCATGATTCTTCAAGTTTGTGTGAACTTTGGCATAAAAGACTTGCTCACCTTCACTTTCGAGCACTACCAACCATGGAGAAGATGGTCATGGGCCTTCCTAAATTCAACCAGGAGCATGAAGGTACCTGCCGAGGATGCACTTTAGGTAAGAATACTAAAGGTCCATTTCATAGTAGTGAAAGTAGATCTAAATGTATTCTAGATCTTATTCATTTTGATTTATGTGGTCCAATGTCTGTTGCTTCTTTGAGTGGTTTCTTGTATTATGTAATTTTTATTGATGACTACTCTAGAAAGACTTGGATTTATTTCTTAAAGACTAAAGAATTTGAGGAAGTACTTGAGAGATTCAAGGAATTTAAAGCTCAGGTAGAGAACTTGTCCAGGAAAAGGATCGAAGTTCTAAGATCTGACAATGGAGGAGAATACATCTCCGGAAGTTTTCATAACTTTTGTGTTGAGGCAAGAATTAAGAGGGAGTTTTGTGTTCCCTACAATCCACAGCAAAACGGTGTTGCAGAAAGGAAGAACAGATCCATTGTAGAAGCAGCTAGAGCCATGATTCATGATCAAGATCTGCAAACCTTCCTTTGGGCTGAAGCATCTAGGACAACTGTGTATGTTCAGAATAGAAGCCCTCACCGAATTTTGGAGAACATGACTCCCGAAGAAGCATTCACAGGGGTGAAGCCAGAAGTAAGTCATTTGAGGATCTTTGGTTGTCCAGTGTATGTTAACGTACCTAAAGATAAAAGGACAAAGCTGAAACCGTCTGGCAAGAAGGGAATATTTGTGGGCTATAGTGAATCTTCAAAAGCCTACAGAGTGTACATTCCAGGATAGAAACTGATTGAGATCAACAGGGATGTTACATTTGAAGAAGATGTTGCATTCAAGAGGTCTAAGGGCATTCGCATGGAGATAGACAATGAAGACCAAGAGTCTCCTCAGGATATGGAAGTTGACCGTACTCCTGAGATTCAGAGGGAGGCTACTGATCCTAAAGAAGATGATGATCCAGTTGAGCCTTTGGAACCTACTGATGGGCCTACAGACATTGTGATTGGTTGTAAGAGACCTCTTTGGGCCAGGCAAACAATGTAGGAGGCATAAAGGTTTGCAGCCCCGAGAGGAACCTTTAGAGAAAGCAAGAGACCTCATAAGTTTTCAAGCTATGTTGCTTTGATGATTCAAATCATTGAGTCTGAACCTTCCAGTGTTGAGGAAGCTACTAGTCAGCAAGTGTGGAAAGATGCTATGGCTGAAGAGTATCAATCCATCCTCAAGAATGATGTATGGGACATCGTACCTAGACCTGAAGGAAAATCTGTTGTTTCTTCTAAGTGGCTCTTCAAGATCAAGCATGCAGCTGATGAGAGCATCGAGAAGTACAAGGCTAGATTTGTGGCTAGAGGATTCTCTCAGAAAGAGGGAGTAGACTATGAGGAAACCTTTGCTCTAGTTGCTCGTTATACATCTGTCAGGACCATCATTGCTATTGCAGCATCTAAAGGATGGAAGATACACCATATGGACGTGAAGACAACATTTTTGAATGGTGTAATTGAGGAAGAGGTATATATTGAGCAACCTGATGGCTTTGAGGTTCATGGGAAGGAGTCTCATGTTTGCAGGCTGAAGAAGGCTTTGTATGGCCTTAAGTAGGCTCCTTGTGCTTGGTATGAAAGAATTAATCGATATCTGATGAGCTTGGGCTTCTCCAAGAATGATGCTGATTCAAACCTATACTTCAAGGTAATTGATGGCGAAGCATTAATCTTGGTTCTCTATGTTGATGATTTAATTCGTATTGGAGAAGATCACCTCATTATCAAATGCAAGGGAGTTAGCTTCTGAATTTGAAATGAAGGATCTTGGTCTCATGCACTACTTCCTTGGTTTAGAAGTATGGTAGAAGCTCATCAGAAGCTTGATGAGATCATTCTAAGTCAAGGGAAGTATACTATTGACATTCTAAAGAGATTTGGTATGATGGATTGCAAATCCATGTCTACGCCTATGGAGACCAACTTGTAGAAGCTAAAAGAGGCTACAGCTAGTTTAGATCTGGTGGATCCCACTATGTACAGACAGTTGATTGGATCTTTGATGTATCTAGTCAATACTAGACCAGATATTTGCTATGCAGTGAGTGCACTTAGTCAGTTCATGTGTGAACCAAGGCAAATACATCTAGTTGTAGCGAAGCATATCTTGAGATACTTGCGTGGCACATTTGGGTATGGCTTGAGATATTCTTCTGGTGTGGACTTGAAGCTGCATGGATATATTGATTTTGATTGGGCAGGGTGTGTTATTGATAGGAAGAGCACCTTTGGATGTTGCTTCAGTTTGGGGTTTGTGATGATATCCTGGTGTAGTAGGAAGCAGTCTTCAGTGGCACTAAGCACAACAGAGGCCGAGTATATTCCAGCTTGTGTGGCAGCTCGAGAAGCAATGTGGCTTCAGAAGCTCCTTGTAGGATTGTTTGGACAATCGATGGAGCCGATTGTCATTCATTGTGATAATCAAAGCTGTGTGAAGCTTTCTGTCAATCCAGTGTTTCATGACAAAACTAAACATGTTGAGATCAAATACCACTATATCAAAGATATGGTATTAAGGAAAGCAATCTAGTTGAAGTATATCAGCATTGATGAGTAGACGACAGATATTCTCACCAAGCCTCTCTCCAAAATAAAGTTTGTGTACTTTCGAGACAAGCTTGGTATGGTGGAGAATGAAGCCCTAGCTGAGAGGGAGTCTCAGCATTAGTGATCTTCTTTAATGCATTTTTCTGTGTGAGAGGGATTTGAGGTGCAAGCCCTTGTTTAATGCATTTCTCTCTGTGAGAGAGATTTGAGGTGAAAGCCCTTGTTTCCACCCTCTGGGAGTAGCCATGGTGGATGTCATGTGTGTGACTCCATGACAACATCACGTGAGAGAGTCCGTGATGATTTTTCTTGTACTTGTGCTTTTCACCCTCTGGGAGTATCTATGGTGAACGTCACGATGAGGTGACGACATCACGTTGAGTGATTCCATGATGGGCACTTGTGCACATTTACCATTCATGGGAGTAGCCATGATGGTTGATATCACGATGAGGTGATATGTTTTTTTTCCACATATGGGAGTAGCCATGGTGGTTGATATCACGATGAGGTGATATGTTCCTTTTCCACATATGGGAGTAGCCATAGTGGTTGACATCGCGATGAGGTGATGTGTCTTGTATAGCTGGAAGCATTCCTCCCTAGCTGAGAGGGAGTGTTGATGTTATAGCAGCTTCAGGCTCATCCTTCCAGCCACGAGTCAAGACATAAAATTGCATATAGCCTTCGGCTATTTATTTTATTGAGATAATTAAAGTGAAGAGGCGCTTCACTTGGCAACAATTAATTACTAAGTTGGGCCGACCTTCCTTGTAATTTGCATCTTATTTGTAATTATATTTTCTTATTGTGGCCGACTTTGCTCTTGAAGAGGTGCGACCTCTCTCTCAAATTGTATTTATACAAGGTCATTTCCATTCCATTTCACATCAAGCAAGTTCGATTCTTTCTCTCATTCAAGTGCGAATTTCATCTAGAGCAGATTGCGAATTCCTTCAAGTGCAGATTTTGATATTAAGGAAGGGCAGATTATTATCTGTTATTGCATCTAGAGTTGATGCTGGATTTTTGGCCTTGTGATTGGCCTCATTGTAAAGTGAATTGTTGCCATTATTATATATATAAGAGAGATCTTTGTTGCTAGGTTTTTCTCCCTCAAGTGGAGGGTTTTCCCAGGGTATATGCTATGTTATTGTGTCTGATTTTTGAAGTAAATTCTGAGTTTTATATCTGATCATTAAAACTAACAACCACAACTGGTGATCTGGGAACCTAACAAGGGGGGAATATGGTAAGATGCAAATTATGATCTGAGAATTCCTCCTTAATCTCATCTTGGAATGGAGAAAGAAGATGGCCATTGTTGCGGACATCTCCTTGAGAGACAAAACCTGATGCAACTAGGACACAAGGATCCTCCACACTCGAAGGATCATTCAGAAGCAATGCTTACAAAACTATTCACAATCAAAAGCCTCGGACTGTATCCACAAATCATAATTGTCCAGCTCAGAAAACTGACTAAAATTTGGCCTGAATTAAGAAACCTCAACAACCTCAGAATATTCCAGCAACATCAAATTCAAAGCTAACATGGTTGACCAAGAGAGATGCAGATCAGCTAGTCTGGTTTCACGAAGAGACAGAAATTAGTACCAGGTACATATCAGCAAGGTTGCCTTTAGCAAGAGATGAGTAAACATACAACTGGTGGCATACACACCAGCAAGTGTGCTTTTAACAGGAGACACAAGTAAAGGTACAACTGGTGATATAAACATCACAAAGTTTTCTTTACCAGGTGCCAACAGCATATTAGGGTTAATATTGCATCCATTTGCAAGCATTGAATGCCGATTGGCCACATAACATTCCCTGTCAAGCCACACTACTTGGTTGAGGAAAAATGAGGATAAACAAGTAAACTCTCCATGATAATACGATAGAGTCATATCATGTAGGTGACTTCAGATGCATAAGCAGGAACAGTCAGTCTACAGTTACCATCTCCAATCCTATTGGCATCTCATCATCATAGAATTCATCCAGATGTCATTACAGGTAAGGGCCAAGGATATCAAATATGATCAGCAAATCTATCTACATAAGAGGAAATGATTGGTAAATCAATGCTCCTATAGCATACCATGTCAAAGAACAAGGATGGTGTCATCTACAAGGGGTAAGAATGGGGAGGGACAATCTCAGATCAGCAGCATTTATATTTCCCATAAACCATTGGATGACTAATCAATCGAAAGAACAATAGTGGAGCCCATCATCAGATGATTTATACAAATAATACACTACAAGATTTCTTATTAGCAGCCCATGAAAATAAGTCAACATTTGAGAGGCACTTCACATTAACATAAGCCTCTCTATCACAATGGTGGCCAAAATTGGTTCAAAACTCCATCAATCATGCACAATGGGTCTATAAGAAAAAAAATGAAAGCATAGCAAAATGAGTGTTCTAAGAAGAGTAGCTGCTAAAATGAATCTTGAGTTTGGCCATGAACATTAACTATTTTCTATTTTTGAACAGATAATATAAATCTAAGTGATATATCATATGTCGTGACTTATTCAATAGTTTGAACCATCAATTATCATTACCATCAACTATCATTAGTTTTTTGCGATTTTTTGTTTATTTTATGCATACATTTATATTATGTTTAATTTTGTCTATGATTTTATATTTTTTATATTTAAAATTATTTAATGTATGGATGTACCTGAGCTGTACCGCACCCTGGGTCCCAAAAACAGCAAACTCCATACCCAAATCTATACCGGTAACATAGGTTTAAGCATCACCCAAAGTTATTTTGATTAAGATAACAAGAGTTGTTTCTATTCTCTTTCACTGGTCGGCTTTAGTTATAAATTATAATTTTTTCTTGTGCAATGACAAGAACATGTTATTAATTATGAAGTGTTTGCTTTCTTTCATTGGTCCTTAACAGATGATTTGACAGAAGCCATATGCATCTCTCATTCCGTAGTTGTGGCATTTCAGCTGATTATTCTGTTGATATTACCATTTTTAGTAGTACCATTCTCTTGCAATATGTTTTTTTTTTTAAAACTATTCTTATTATTGAATTCAATTATTGTTTTTTAGTATGATATTTATAAACATTGAATGTGCATTGTTCATTTGTTTTTGAAGTCTTTCCTCATCTTTTCTTTATATGACTTTGGCTTCTATCAATGCAGGAAAATGTTGATGACAGGAATATGAATTGTATGGCTATTGATAGATAAGCTGCACATGTTATCCCTAAGATGGATTCGCTCATTAAATCGACTGGAGCAGTTTTCCACTAGCTGATCTTTGCTGGATCATGCGAATCTGTGATACTAATAGAAGATTTCAGGTTATGGGGGGTCAAAAAGAGCGATTTGTGAGGTACTGTTTATTACATTATTTACAAATTCTGTCTTTCATTTGCTTGTGTGATTGGATAGTAATGAAATTTTATCTTTCTTTGCTATTTTTTGTCGTTTTAAAATCAGATTCTCTGTCATTGTCTTTGCACACAACATTTCTCAATGACTTTATTTTTTGGTTCGAAGAGCCTGCTTGAAATGAACCCTTGGTATGGACTACAATTATTTCTCATGTCTTCTTATTTTCATCTCTGAATACATATCATTGTGTCTGTAATATTTGCCTAATTTTGGTGACCCTTGTTGTATGACTCTTACAACACAAATGTCCTCAGCTGAAATGGGATTAAAACTATTCATTTCTAAATATTCCTTAGTGATGTGGGAATGGGCATGGGGATCATGTCATTTTCAGACATTTTGTGGAGAATTAAAAGATTTAGTTATTAGTGATCACTGCTGAACGAAATTCATATATGTCGTACACACCATGAATCAAGTTCCACACACTGTAAGACTCAACTACAGCAATGGAAATAAAAAGATGTACACAAGATGAATGGATATTACTGTAAAACACATACACAAGACACCAAATTTACCCTGCAGAAACCCCATTCAGGGAAACGATTAGCAATTGAAAGATGCCTCTATTATTCTGATGTATCAGAAATGTTTTCCAGAGATATACTCCCTTCAAAAGCTTGAAGCCTCTTTGCTCCCCTCTAACCTGCCTGCAAAACACATGAAATATAGAACTATGGAACCAATAGCTTTTGTATCCATCTACAATGAATTCAATGGATTGTCAATGTTGCTTGACCTTCCAAATTCCCATATGTGCTATTCAGATATTGAATTAAAAATGAAAATACGACCTGCATAATGCTGAAAGAATTCCGCCATCTATATCTGCTGTACCTGTCTTGGGAGCTGAAGTCATTGTAGATGGGTTCTCTGGTGGCCAAATTTGTTCATGATGATTTCACTCAAAAAAATTCATCCTGGAAATGGACTGCTGACTTGTAGATCTGGTCTGTTCACATATATGGATTTGCTGCCTGGTAAATATTGGTTTTTGATGATTTCAGACCATTCTAACACCTCCACGAACCCCTTTCAATCATTCTGGTTTTGTTGGTTTTTTTTCTTTAAATGTGTTGAGACAGGAATGGACTCAATCAGTTCATCTAGGCATCATCCTTCTACCCAATCTTGCTCAAACTGAAATTAGTGTTTTGGGGTAAGTGAGTATAAAAATTTAAGCAAACTGTAATGAACAGTGAATCTTTTTTGAGACCGACATTTTTCTCCTCAGGTGTCCTCTACTATATGATAATCTTCCTTTCAAATCTATGCTGCTGAAATTTGTAAATTTTTAATGTCTTCACATATTCGTGTGATAATCTGCTGAAATGTTTTGTACGCTCTCCACATTTCCTGCTGATTTCTTTGTTTGACCAAATGAAAAATGGTTTGGGTGGGGTTTTCTGACCTCTTAGGTAGTAAGTTATTTCATTTAATTTTTGATGTTTTTTATGAGCAGAGATGTTGCCTAAAGTGTTTGCAGATGTCAAGGGATTTCCCCTTCTTGATATAGGTGTCCCTTGTAGAAGTGACACATTGTTGGCCGGTCTCCAAGTCTTCTGAACCCTGTATTCATCTCCTGAGATATTGTTTGATGGAGATATTCTAGTTTTGGGTGCCTTTGTACTTTTAGTTAATTTGTAATGTATAGGGTAAGAAATTATATCTGTTTAGGTATTTTAGATAATTTGAAGCCTTTATATGGCTGACCCGTTGAAACCTAATGTATTTTAGAAAAAATGAAGAAACTTCTAGGGATCGTCTAATGATTCTGCATAAAGGGGGATACCCAGTGAATGTCCCTTCCATGTCACCAAACATCAAAAATGTCCCATACGTTCAGTATGGCTCCTAATGGCCTGTGGGGTATATTGTTCAAAAAAGAATTACAGATGGGTGCGATTCAGCTGCATAGCTAATTTTCTTTGGCAGCTTAAATTTTTTAGGAGATTTTCTTTATGGTCGGCGATCCCATGATTTTTTTTTTTTCTTGCTTAAGTAAGTGCCGAACTGTAAATCTTGTTGCCATGTAAATTTGAAAAAACATATGATTCATAAGCAATTATGACAACAAGCAAACAATGAACATGCATCCCTGTTGTTTGATGCTGTGTAGTTTCTATTTATTGCTTGGGGAATATGCTTTTGGAAAGATTACACCTGGCAGTAGAGGATAAACCTTTCCTTTCCTCTTTGACTCTTTCTATATTTTGCTTTCTCCCAAGGAGGAGCACCTCCATATAACTTCCTCATTTCTCTCTTCACTTCCCCAAACAAAGAATCAAATAGAAAATTATATTAACATGGAAGCCCATGAACAGTCGCTATGAGAACAGAACAGGGAATTTTTTATGAACTGCTCTTCTTGTAGCCTAGTTTCAATTCTCTGTAGTATTTGTTTCTAGCATGTATTATATTTATAATTTCATTGGCATCTTGGTTTTGCTGGGGATGATAGAAGCTTTATTTTTTAATCCTTTGAGACAATGAAATATAAATAGAGTTGAATTCTCAATAAATATTGTTTAAAGGAAGTATCAAAGTTGTCTGACATGGTGATCAGAGGAAGCTTGAATTGTATGCCATGAAAGCTAAAATGAACTTAATTCAATATGTTATTAGAATAACCCAATTAATGGGTTATTAGCTAAGTTACCGGTTCGGGTTTGAGGGTTCGGTCAAAATTTGTTTGGGTTGGGTTTGTTTTGGGTTCGTCCTTACAAAAACATATAAAAATAAACAATATATACATATTTACAACAGTAATTAAGTTCGGAATACCACAGATAACATCATACATTGTATAATAAACAAAACCTAAACCACCATAAAAATAAAAAACATTAGAATGTCAATTATTCAAACTCGAATGTCATGATATATATTATATATTAAAATTAACTACATTGCTGCTTTTCTCCTTGTAGGTAAGCATCAGGGAAGATTGTCCAATTGGATGATGATATTATAGATGAAGACTTGTAGGCAAACTTGGAAACTTGGACTTCGAGAGTACATGGCAAATCAAATGAATTCGATGGGAGTTTGGGGGCAATGCCCCAAACGGGGTCGAAGGGCAATGCCTCTTGCAGGGGTTTGGGGGCAGCGCCCCCAATGGGGTCGAGGGGTAGCGCTCCTCGTGGGGGTCTGGGGGCAACACAAATTCAGACCTTCAAAGCTACACAAACCTTCATGGCAAACACCATTTTAGGGTTAGGGGGTAAATTGGGCTTTTTTAAGTTTTAAAAAAAAAAGTAATTTTTTTTTAAAAGAGTCAAAAAAATGTTGAAGCGCCCAAAGACAGCTTGGGTCTGCCTGGGTTTGGCAGGGCCGGACTCATAGTCTGTGAGCTGCATCCTGTCCAAACCCACAGGGGACCGGACCCGGACCTCGAACCCGGGCAGGACCGGACCGAGACCCTGGGCTTTGGGACAGCGAACTGGTAACATAGGTTATTAGTGAAAAAGAAAAGTGATAGACAAGAGAAATGGAAAATCTCTTTGAAGGATTTCTTGAATTTTTTTTTGACATGGTCTCATGACAAAACCTAGGGCCTGTTGGAGTGGCATTTGTGTCACATGATTTATCAGGTTCCTTCATTAAAGTGGCTTTGTCTTGTTAGGCCATAAAACTAACAATGAGGCAGAATGGAGGGTAGTGATTGCTGGCCTTTCTTTGGCTTCCATGGAAGGTTGTCATAATCTTGTTGTAGAAGGTGACTCCCTGAACATTATTAATGGTCTGAAGAAACAGCTCTGCTCGAATTGGAAACTCAACTCTCTTCTTTAAGAATCAATTGGTTTATGTAGTCGTTTTGGTAACATTTCCTTTTCTCATTGGTTTTGGGAACAAAACAAGGTGGAAGATTTGTAAACCAACAAATTCATTGATTTATCACCCTTCTCGACCATCGAAAGTTCATATATAGTAGATTGAGCGGCCTTGATATCCTATTATGTGATGATCAACCACCATGATTAAATTTTCCTTGCACCTCTCTTTAATGATGGTTACTCTTGTGTATGTTTCAAGTGGCAGGTTGGGTGTGATAAGCATTAATGGTTCTTTATGCGTGATGCATTCAAATTCCTTTTAGGGTCATGTCTGCTCTCTGTTTTGTTAGGAATTGTTGTAGCTTGTTTGGTGGTTTTAGTGGTCTGGTTTGGTGCTTCTTGCTCTGTGCTTTTTTGTTGTTGTTTGCGTGGTTGTTGGTGATAGGCAGTCTCTTAATGTGCACAAGTCGAGTGGGATGCCTAGGAATCCTCTAAGGCATGGATGCATCTCAGATCATTGGCTTAAAAAGATTTTCAGGTGCCCCAATTTTGTTCTCTTGAATATTTTGAAGAGTATTTTAGAGGATGTGGGTCTGGCTGATAATGGTTCCCTTTGTTCCCATGCCATGATTGTGGCAGATTTCTCAGAAAATTTGTCTAGGGCTTTGCCATTGGAAGAGATATTTGTATGGTGAGCATTTATTGGGTTCTCATGACAAATGGATGTTGGAGGTCTCAAGTGCATATACTCTGCTATGTTTGGAACATAGTGAATTAGTACAAGCAGTAAAAAGATCTAGAGTCATTCATGAGATGGAGCTTGCTGGATTGGAGGAAGTGAACAATAAGGGTGCAGCCAATGCTAGACCGGTGGTAGTGGCAGGGGATGGTTGGGTTGGTTGTGCTTTTGATCGATGGTTAGAGTCATTGGGTGGCTCATTGGGGGGTTTGGTTTTTTGTTCATGGTTTCTATTTGCTACTGCTTTGTATGCCTCTCTTGCTTTTGGCCTACCAGATCCCTTCAAGGGCTGCTCTTGTAGGCTGTTGTAGGTTGTGTTTAAGCTTGTTTGTATAGTTTATCTCTTGCTTTCTGCCTGCTTCACCCATCAGGAGCAGTTCATGTAGGCTCCTGCAGTATTTTGTTTTGTATATTTTACTGGTTTTAGTTTAGGTTTGCGTCCCCTTAATAGATCCCCATATAATTATCTAAAATAAAAAATCTATTATAATAAAAAGCCATTTTGTTTCTGTTAGATTTTAAATGGAATCTTATATGTTTTGAAAAACAAGTGAACTATTAAGAAAATATGCATGCACAATTAAATCTTTAGACAATTCTTTATTGCTTTTGCTGGAAAGGTAAAGAGTACCACCTCTTTCCACTAAGACATAGACTCAACAATCTTCAAATCCATATTCTTTGACTCATGTAAATGCAATATGTATGCAAAGCTATTTAAAAAGTAGTAATCCAAATATTAAATGCATGATTGATTAAAACCTACCAAATGAAATTACTTACCTGGCATACTTATCATATGTATGAAAGCTAAGTAAAGTTTGAACTGAGAATTTAAGTCCTGTTTTTACTGTCCTGAATTGTTGAGATGCACAAAATTCTCATTAGCATTGATGAATTCCATTAAGATCATTTGGGCTATCTTCTTGACATAATCACCTGGTTTAGATAGCTTTATTCCTTATCATGCTATTCTTGTACTCATCAACAGCATAGGTGGCATCACTGTCTTCTTGAAATGTTAACCTAATAATGTAAAATACAACACACAAAAATGGTTTGTGGCAGCATTTGCAAATTAGGATGACAAATTGTTATATACAAAATTCACCAATTGCTCTCTAACCTTTGAAAGGAATGCTCAACAACAATACTTGTTGAAAATAATTTAAAATTTGACCTTTAATAATCTGGTAGAGCTCTACTAAAAGATGTGATTAACCATGGTAGCAATGGGTATCCACCATAACCAACAACAAACTCTCTTATAGTTGGTGAACCAATAGGAAAGGAAACCCATTTCACCTTTCTCCACCTTTGCTTAGCTTGGAGAAGGAAGAATTTCTTAAGATCTTAGCATCATTGATAGATCTAGGTGAACTTGTTAAAACATCCATGGCACTCATATAACTATTTGCAATTGCGTGCAATGACACTGTAGTTGTGATTACAGTCATACCAATCAGGTGAACAATTATTAGGTGGAAGCTCAAAATCAATATGAGTTACATTTGTAGTCCCACAACAATTTGGAAAGCCTTGTTTTTGGAAAAAACAATCCTTTATAGGTTCAAGTGTTGATTGATTAGTTGGCTATTGTATAAAGTTAAAAAAAAAAACATATGTGGCTTTAATGAACTTCTTCTCAATTCATTGTTTACTTGAAAAGACTATTGATATTCATAATTGCGTAATTACAAGAGGAAACGAAAGCTCCTTATAAAGAAATTTACGAGATGATGTTTCTAAAAAGAAACCATCGTTAACTAAAGCTAACTAAAGCAAAAAGCAAAAAGATGCTAAAAACCACTAAAGCGTAAACAAAAGTTACTAAAAACCAACTAAGTTAACTAAAGGTAACCAAACGACTAGCTAAAGCTAAGATGACCATTAATATTACATTTAATATTTTAATACCCTCCCTTAATGGTCATCCTACAAACATAAATCAAGTTTATCCATAATCTTCTGGAAACATATTATCAGTGATTGATAACTGGAGAAGCATAACCGCCTTGCGATTACAGATCCTTTCCCGCAGAACAATCAAATCAAGACATTGACACTCAAAAACTGTGAGCTTCCTCTGCTTCCAAGTATTGTTGGCAGATGGCCAATGCTCCCCTCGAGATTTGTGATATGGACTAAGTGCCTCCCATGGATCCGTTAACTCTAACAGTTGTATTAGACATCAAAAGGTCGATCTTTTGGTGCAACGACAACCGTGGGGCCAACAATTGGTATCAGAGCCAAAGGTGCTGGGTTTGAATCCCCTCGAGTAATGCTGAGTGGGAGATCCTTTTAATGTTCGATACAACCGTCAGAGTTAACGGATCCATGAGAGGCGGTTAGTCCATGTCACGAATCCCAAGGGGAGTGTTGGCCATCTGCCAATAGGTATTATAACTTTTCCCATTGAACCTCTGCGTACTTTCCAACATGAAGTTGGACAAAGCAGCCATCCATCCCGTTTTCCAAAGCACAAAAAACGAGGTAACACTGTGATCAGCTGGCACACACTCTGGACAATCAGTTGGCACAACTCGCGATTTTTTAAAAATTGTCAAAAAAAGAGGCTCAAAAACTATAAGATTTTTCAGAAAAACCTTCGAAAACTCTGAAAAAGTCAGATTTAAAAAAAAAAAATCCTCTAAAAAACTTTAGCAAAATTTTTATAGAAATTTTTTCAAAAAGTCTTAGAGTAATTTTTTTCAGAAAAAATTTTTGAAAAAAAACTTTGCAGAATTTTTATTTTTCCCAAAGAAATTTTGTTAAAACTGGCACAATTTTTTCTCATCAGCAGAACCCAAGCTGGTTCACAAAATCTGCAGAAACCCTAGCAAAAACATCTTCATCTCACAAAATCATGAAAACCCTAGATGCAATTGTCAATACCCACGAAAGGTAGGAAAATGAAGTGGCCACAAAGCACCTAGGTCAAGCGGACTTTAGAGAACAGGTATTTCAGAAGCCACAAAAAATCTCGCGAGTTGCAGAGAAAGCCAAAAAATTCGAAAAATAAATCCGCCAGAAAAAGACCAATTGTGCGCCTCTTTTTTATGTTGATGTTATTACAATGTCGGGACTCTCTTCCAGCCTGATCTCCTTTGCATTTGAAGAATAAATTAAATGATAGCCATAGGCTATTTAATTTATAATAGCTTCGATTAATGAGGAGGCGCCTCATTTGAATTATTTTATTTAATATTTAATTAAATGTATTGAGCCGACTTGCTTTCATCCACCACCTTTGAGAGACACAAGTTGATCAAGGCTGACATCATGTTTCAAAGAGACATGATTCTTGGAGAAGATGCGATTTGATTTGAGGCTGACCTTGTTTAGAAAGGACGCAATCCTTCCTTCTTTTGTGTATATATATGCAATGTTGGCTGGTCATTCACATTATCGATTATCATATTAATCTTTCATTGTGCGAGTTCCAATTCATTGTATAATTTGTGAGTCTTCAAGTGCAAATACTTCAAGTGCAGATCGAAGTATTGAAGAAGGCAGAATTTATCATCAGCAAGAAGATATATTATATTCTGTGTGAGCATCAAGTCGTGGTGCTTTTGCTTGGCCTTATATTTGGCCTCATTGTAAAAGAGATCATTGTTAATATTCAATATATAAGCGATATATTGTTGCTGGGTTTTTCTCCCTCAAGTGGAGGGTTTTCCCAGGGTATATCTTGTGTTTATGTGTTTGATTTTGAATTAAAATCTGAGTTTTATATCTGATCATAAAAACTAACATTTTGCTGCAATTTTGCACTTTAGGGAACCGTGAAAGTAAAAAAAAAGCTTCCCAAAAAAATGCCAGCCGAAAAAAGGAGTTGCGTGGCTTAAAAAAACCAGAAAAACGAACGCTCGAAGGAAGACGCGGAAATCTGCACACAAAATGAGCGACCAGAAAGAAGACAAGGACCACAAAAGTCTGAAAAAGGGGGCCACAAATCTCCAGAAATTTCCAAAAATGGAGGTCGCATGAAATAAAACCAGCTTTTGGAATGAACCTGCGAAACCCTCAGAAAAAAAGAAGACGAACCAATCTGCAAGTTTCCTTCACATAGCCACAATTTTTGAAGGAAATACTGACGCGATTTCTAGCTTGAAAACAGGTCCACAAAAATCTTTGAAATAGGTTTGTGATTTTCCCTAGACAAATCCACGAAATCTTCTAGAAAACTCACAAAAATTCTTCATGATTTTTCCAAATGAAAAAACCCTTTGATTTTTAACAAATCGGCTCTCAAAAACTTTCAAAAATTTCTTCAATTTTAAAAAGAAATCGGGTAAAAGAAAAGTCTCTAAGGTCGTGCCTAAGCTCTAATACCGTGAAAAGATTATTGATATTCATAATTGCGTAACTACAAGAGGAGATGAAAACTCCTTATAAAGAAATTTACAAGACGATGTTTCTAAAAAGAAGCTATCATTAACTAAAGCTAACTAAAGCAGAAAGCAGAAAGATGCTAAAATCCACTAAAGCCTAAACAAAAGTTGCTAAAACTAACTAAGTTATCTAAAGGTAACTAGACGACTAACTAAAGCTAAGATGACCACTATTATTACATTTAATATTTTAATATCACTTTCTACACCCAATTTTTTTGCTGATATTGATTGTAGACATTTTGGATGACAATATTGAAACAACAATAACCACTTGTTTCTCAATTGAAAGCACCCCACTCTTGATGTATGTTGGTAGTGATAAAGGTATATCATCTTGATGAAGATCTTCATACAATGGATTCATAGAGAAATCAAAATAATGCATTTGGTAACCCAAGGATGCTACAAAATTGTTCATCGTCACATTTAACTTCAAAAATATAATGCATCCACCAATGCAAGGAATGTGGCTTATTATATGACAAACCATTAACCTTCCCTTCCCATTGAGAAAAAGAAAAATCTGATTTAGGGAATAAACTTTATTGTAGATAACAAATTGATAAAATGTTAGAATTAATCTTTCCTTGGTCTCTAGAGTCCTAATTATTAAAGAATGAATCTTTCCCTAGTTTCTAGAGTCCTAGTTATTAAGTCTCAGAGCCACATGATAAATTTGTTTATTTATTTTATTTGAATGGAAATTCTTATTCAACCTTTTTGCCCTTTGGTGTATGAGATTTTCCCACATTTAAGGAGGTTTTATCCTTATCGGGCTGGCAAAGTTTTTATTATTTTGCATTTATTAGTTTAGATTATCATACACCTCATTTGCATTTTAGCTAAATATTTGTTGGACTATAACTCCTTCCTTTAGATGTCACTACATTCCTTACAAGAAATATTGAAGTGTAACTCCTTTCTTAGATGTCACTATATTTGTTGCAAGGAATATTGGAGCATGACTCCTCTTTTTGCACACATGTGTGCACACCTCTTGTCGTGAGAAATAGGATACATAGGCACACACTAATGCAAGAAGGTAAATATAAAGGTTTGGAGTTACATGCATAACTCCTCTTTCATCTCTATAAAATAAAGGTTTTCCATGTCTTTTCTTTATGGCGGTATTTAGTTATCTTGTTTTCTTGCAACTCACATTTTTTTATAGTGGAGAGATTGTAAGCATTGCAAGATTTCGAGTTGCAATGTTCATTAATACATGGGGTTTTCTTCCATCAAATAGTTTCCTCACTTTAAAAATCTTGTCTCACCTTTGTTGTGGTATGATTTTATATTATTCTATTAATTTATTTTTCACTTATGATTTAATGTCTAGTTGTAATGTCCCTATTTGGGAAATACCCTAAAATTTGCCCTAGAATCACAAATTTCATTAAAATAAGGATTGTAAGATAGCTCGAGATATAACTTACCAATTAAATACCTTTTAACAAGATAAATCTTGTTTTAGGTCCTGCAATCATATCAGACAATATTGCATATATATATATAATTCATAAGCCAATTATTTCTATTAGGGTTAAACTAGGTGAAATCATCATAACTCATTAGATAAGCCATGTTACATCTATAGTTATGTTTAATATTCAATCACAATAGGTTTGAATGAGGGAGCATGATAGGTTGGCCCAAAGCAAACCCCACACTAAGCCCAAGAGTGGACATTCAGCCTCTTGGCCCCAAGTGGCAAGCACGTTGGACATCCAGCATGGGGTAGTTTACCTAGTGGGGTGCTTGTATTTACCCTTCCTACTCATATCTTCTTATTCATCCTCCTATGACTTGTGATTTCTCCAACAATCAACCATTGTAGAGGTTGGAAAGGAAATTGCAATAGGGTGCCTGAAAATCCTCCTCTCTAAGCCCAAGAGCAGACACTCACCCTCTTGGCCCCAAGTGGTAGGCACATTGGACATCCAGCATGGGGTGGCCTACTTAGATGGTGGTCTCGTATTTGCTCCCCTTCCTTGCATTTCCTCCTCTTCTCCACATGATTGCTTGCCGGGTTATAGATAGATTAATGATTTAGAATATGCATTTCACATTATCACACCATAATTATTGATTCTATTATTCATACCACTATTCTTGTAGAAAATAGAATTATTGCAGATTATATAAGTATCTTCAGATTGCTGTTGCGATTTAGACAGATCTAACTTTAATACTGCTTTCTTCTTGGGATGTTGATCGCTGCTCTTTTTGGATAAGTACTTTTGCTCCTTGGTTCAATCTATCTATTTTATTGTTGTATGCTATTTTCCCTCTTATGAGGATCAATGTGTTGCAAAGACAGTTGTTGTTGCACCAAAAGATTGACCTGTTAATGCCTGATACAACCGCTAGAGTTAATGAATCCACGGGTGGCGGTTAAGCCATGTCACAAACTCAAGCGTTGCGCTACACAGCACAAGGAGACCAAGGGCGCACACCTTTCAACAATCCCCCCCTAGCGCAAGTGAGGGGTTTGAACCTGTGACCTAGGCTTTGATACCAATTGTTGCAAAGTCGGTTATTGTTGCACCAAAAGATTGACCTGTTAATGCCCGATACAACCGCCAAAGGTAATGAATCCACGAAAGGCGGTTAAGACATGTCACGAACCTGAGCGCTGCGCTGCACAACACAAGGAGACCAAGGGTGCACACCTTGCAACACGATGTTCCTTTCAATTTGATTCCTCCATGCCCTTTTGCACATAATCTGACCTCCTTTATATATCCTCAAATGGGAGGGAGGCACACCTCTTCATTGAGGCTTTTACCTTGCAAGGGATACATCCCTTCATAAATCAAGCGTTGCCTTTTATGGTTTAAAACTTTATTTATTTACTTGTTTGTTTGGATGATCGCTGCCCTTAATAATATTAATTATGGTTAGTTGTCCCTGTTTTTCATTGACCACTGCCATTTAATATTTTTCTTTCCTGAGTTGGCCTTCATTAATTTTAACTTTGCCTTATTCTTCACATATCGTTGTCTATGCTCTTGGACCTTATGGATGGTCGGCCATAAATAGTAAATTAAATTAAATTTTTGTTTCAAAGTGGCATTAGTGTAATGGTTGGCCAGCAAAGAAGATTTGAGCATTGCTGTGTAAGATCTGTGTCGGCCAGCGTAGCATCATTATTTATATTTTAATCCATGGTTTGTTCTATTTTGGGGGCATGACACTAGTAGTTGGCCTTGGCGTAATATTTTTTTTAAAACATGGAGCTCCAAATTAATTTCATCCTCTACCTCATTATCTAAATATTATGAAGCTTGAGATGATTTTTTTTGTATTTCATAAATATGCTAATTGAATCTTGATATCACACCAAACTTGTATAGTATTTTGATAGGCATGT
Source organism: Sequoia sempervirens (assembly GCA_007258455.2). Lineage (NCBI taxonomy): Eukaryota > Viridiplantae > Streptophyta > Pinopsida > Cupressales > Cupressaceae > Sequoia > Sequoia sempervirens. The sequence goes on from VDFB02000015.1 coordinate 27,403,245, forward strand.
TAAAAGTACTTTGGGTCTTATTCTTGTGATAGAATCCATTGTATATATCTTGTAGAATAATTAAAACCATAGTTGAAAAACTTGCCAACTTGAAAAACTCGCCAAGCCCAAAGAACACGACTCGGCAAAAACTTGACAAAAGCTTGGCAAAAACTTGACAACTTAAAAAATTGCTTAAATTTCATTAAAAACTCATTTTTTGCAAAATTCAATGATAAGATGCATCTAGTGAGTCAATAAATGAGTACATAAAAGAAACAAGTTGAGTCTAGTTGTATTTGATTGATTTGAAAACAAATTGGGTACAAAATGGCATCCTCATGTGGAATGCGTTGATACTGATAGTCTGAAACAAAATGAAAATAGCAAATTGTTTTTGTAAAACTGAAAGTAAATACTACATTAATATATTTTACAAATTTACATCTTCCTCTACCCATGCCTAGTGAAAACTAGGGGGAGGTAGAACTAGACAATATTATAGATGAAGACTTGTAGGAAAACTTGGAAACTTGGACTTGGAGAGTGCCTAGAAAATCAAATGAAATGAAAATGCCTTTTTAGCGGCCATGGGAGACCTTTTTTTTTGACAGGCGAGTTTTTTTTGTGGACTCATCGAGTTTTTAGCGAAAACTCGCCAAAAACTTGGTGAGTTTTTCTCCTTTATTTGGAGAGCAATTTTGGAGAGTAAATGTGAGAAAAACTCGTGGTAAAAAAAAAACTGAGAGTTTTTTAAAACTTGCCGATTACTCGGAGAGTTTTTCAACTATGATTAAAACATATGAATATCAATGTTTGGTCTAGTAATATAAAACGGCAACATCTATGCACTAAATATGTATTTTAAACGCTGTAGCTACAAAATACAATATTCTCATTCAAGATAAAAATATGATTCAGTAGTTATCCATTCCAAAAGAACTGATTATTAGAAAAACACACTCAACCATGAAAGATAAATAATATGATGCATTTCATTCATAGGGAGTTTTATATGTTTTGCTTGCTTCATTTGATAAAATGTTGGCTATATAAACATTTTAATTTGCACTTGTAATATCCCTGATTAGGGATATTGTATATTTCTATTGATTTAACTCCATAGAACACCAATGACTAAATCTTAATTGAAATCAGATCTACCGCAATAGGTAAACCGTAATATATTCAACAGAATATGTAGAAATAAGTAAAACTCTTGCAAAATGAATAGTCAACACAACAACTCGCAATAACTGATCACAACTCTTATTACAAGTACAACAGAAATTACACTTACAGTCAATTCAGTTTATCAGTCTTTTAGGAACAACAACAGCAATAACATTATCATAAAATACGATGAATCTACAGCCAATGGTGCTCGAAGAGCCACCTCAAAATTACAAACCCTAGGCATTAAGAGAGCTGCCTAAGACTTAGACAAATAGGTGCTGTAGGAGCTGCTCAAACAGCAATTCAATGAAGCTCAATTACCATCCTGGTGTGGAATTGCCTGTGACTGGTTCAGGGGTTTTCATCCACTAACCAACTACAGAAATCAGGGGGTATCCGTCTTCCGATCTCTAGTGACAGATGAATAGGTTGTCTAATCTATTTGAGTAAAATTAATGGAAAAACAAGCATACCACTCTCTATCCTAGGATTAATTAAATAGGTAACTTTCAATTGTTTCCTTTTCTCTCCAAAATTAACCCAAACACAACCTTTTTGCTGATGCCACTTCAAATTATAAACTTTATTACATAACACTTGCAACCCCATAACCTAGTCGCTCACAACACACTTAAATTATATAAAATCATTTCCCTGTTTTATTTCCCTAAGCCCCACGGGAAATGAGAAATGTGCTTTTAGGCCATCATAAAATTTTATTGAAAAAGGAGACATTAGAATACTTTTTAGTAAAACACAAAATGGAATGTCTAAGGATAAACTATTGTTTAAATTAGGAGAGGAAGCTCCCTTGTAACAGGAAAGAAAACTAAATCCTATAACCTAAGGAAATGATTTCTAGCTTTTTACAATATGTACAAGTTAAATATCAGGGTTCTGGATATTCATTGCAAATAAACTAAAGAAATTGCCTATATTTTTGGTTTCCACACAAGGGAACAAGGCTTATTGACCCTTATACTCAAGACTATATCTTTTCTTGTGAGTAAACAGCTTCAATAGTTAACAAATGTTTGTGCTCTCTAGCTAAAAGTAGAGATTAGAAAGCATGAGTACAACACAAAAATTAGGATTCAGTTAAATACAAACACAATTTATCTGTTATCAAATTGATTAGATGCTATCATATACAAAACTATAATAACTTGTTTAATGAAACCTACAATGCAATTCCTGCACTTTTCAAGAAAGACTGTTGAATTGGACAAATGAATTAACACAAGATTAAACAAGACAACTTGAACAAAATAGGCATAAAAATTACTATTCCCAAAATCTAAGTGCAAATGTAACTTATTTGTAAGTGTTACAAAGTTTTGCATAAAAATAAATAAAAAGTTAATTAAAGTTCCTATGCTTGCACACAAAACAAACTCAATATACAATTTGGCATGCAAATTTAATTTGTAAATCAAGAAATCTTCAAATAGTCTTTTGATAAGAACAAATATCTCTATAAATGTACCTTCTAGAAGGTCATCTATAGAACACTTATAAATAGATCTTTCAGAAGGCTGTCACAAAATAATTATCTCCCAAAACAGTAATGACTAAAAATAGCAATGACTAAAAATACTGACTGCTAAGAATAGTAAGTCGACTAGTTGGCATTTGGCAATGATTCTAATGCAGCTTCCTCATGTTGACTATGGTGGATCCTATAAAAAGGTTTCATTCCTTGGAAACTTGTGAAATTTAGTTTTAGTGCCCTAGGCTTTGTCCATGATGAAGACCTTTTAATTTTTTATGTGACAAATCATCCATTGTGAAGCTTTTTGAATGACGACTAAGGGAAATGAGAAGGTTCCGCACAATGACTGTTTTTGATGTTGGATGGATGTAAACAAGTATTGATCCTTGAAAAAATACAATGAAACTTGAAGGGTCTACTTCTAATGATCCACTAGATGTTGGGAAACTTGCTTTCATGGCATCCTTTAGTGTTCTGAAGTTGAAACTTAGACTTCACCATGTGAAGGCATTCTTTTTGACTTTCACTCATGTTTTCAAGCTGCTTTTTGATAGTTGATTCCTCTTGGGTGCGCTTGGAAGACTTGAGGTGACTTTTTCATTTGATTTAAGTTGACAACTTGACATTTAGGCGTCTAGGAGCATATTAGATGTCTAGAGTGCACTTTTCTTTTTGTTTGATCATTCGCATTTTGGCATGAAGACTCTCCTGGGCATGCTTGGGCAAGTTGTTGCCCTTTTTGGTCTATTTTACAATTGCCATTTGGACATTGAGACCATCTAGGGTGTGCTTAGGAGAATAATGACACTTTTTGACATGTTTTCACTTTGACAACCTGACATGTAAGTGAGTTTTGGTGCCATTTATCACATAGATACACTTTTGTTATATTTTGTAAGTAACATTTTGCGATCAAAGTGGCTAGGTGCATGCCCAAGGGGTGGAATGCTACTTTTTTTAATGTTTTTATTTGATATTAAGTCACCTTGGGTGCCCTTTTTCACACAAATGCCACTTTTTTCATTTTAATTCTCATTGACATTTACCTCTTAAGTGAAAAAGTGCTTTTTGGGTCACTTAAGTGATTTAATTTGTCATTGACATTGAGAAGTGCAAGCACTTTTTCCACTTAAGTTATTTTTGACTAACAGTTCACCAAACATGGCATTTCTCCATGCATGCCTAGGCACCTAGGAGAAGTATGATACTCTCTCTTGGGTACATTCCAAACTACTTGTGCATTCTTTCGCTACTTGAAATCTTTAGAAAGTACCTTTTCTTTGTCAAGAAATGTCGTGAAAACCTTGATGACCTTTCTTGAACACCTTTGCCATTCCTTCATTGTCCAAGATTTTGTATCCACTTTGCTTGATGCATTAGATAACTTCTCTCATCTTCCCTACAAAGGCATTAGCTAAAAGAAACGACAATAACATTGACAACCACTAGGAACAAGGCTTCAAGTATGGCTCACAAACGAGAAACAACAATGATTTGGCTTGGAACTTGAGACAAGAGGAAATCTTTTGTATGGGTACAACATGCTAGTTATCTTACAGGTAGCAAATACAAAAGCAATCATCTTTTGAAAATGTTGTTCGATTTTCAACATTGCTTGACCAATTTTGCTTAGTGTTGAAACCATGTGCATTTGGATGTTGATTTTTTGCTCTTCAAGTTTGAGCAACCTTTCTTTATTCAAATCATTTTTATTCATGCATTTTTCATGATGTTTCATACGTCCCTCAATAATATGTAGAGTAGAAATCACTGACCTATTGTTCTCAATAATAGTATCCTTGATGCTTGTTGATATGGAAATTGATTTTTGTTTTCTACTTGTGCATTGTTTATCCCTTTCATTCCCATTGTTAGATTGGTCATGACTTTCCATGTTAGGTATTTTAGATTCATGCAATGGTTCATCTTCATTTGGAGAACTCTTCTCACTAAATACAAAATTAGTGCTAGAACTGTCAATATTGTTATTTCTCAATTTGATGCCTTGATCTTGATCAAATGTGGCCTCCATCACATCATAAAGTTCAGCAATGAACTTCGTAGGAAGTTTCTTTTTGATCCCCTCTTGAGTTGTCATATTCCAATAATTGTCATACCTAGATGCAATATTATGTTCATGTTGATACCCAAATTTGCCAACCCTAAAAAATTGTGTTTAATATATTTGCAGCCAAATGGCAAGTCATTCTTGTCACATCAATGTCAACCATGTTATCTTTCTTGTCAAAATGGTTAAGTCCTTAGGTGTTGGCTTGTCAAGGTCTACTAACAGTGTATGCAAGTTGCTCATCACAAAGATTATCAAGCTATGAACCTTGAAGGAGGCTTTAGCACCAACAAAGAAAAGAAAGGGTGAAGTTCAAAGAGATTCTATGATGGCAAATATTGGGCACAAGTAGGAAGGATTGTGGTTAGGGCAAATGTAACATACTCACTCATACTACAAAGTTAATACTTAGGTTTTTACCAAAGAAGTAAAAATAAACATATGCTTAAAAATAGGATAGTAATTTGTTTTCATTTTCATACATCATTTATTGCACATGATCTAAATATCAATGCATAATACAAATTTTGAAATTGAACTATATTAATTTCAACTTGAGAAATAAGATTAAACTTTTCAATTACAATTCATACATGTAATACTTTCAAGTACAAGTTTACATAATACAAAATGATACAAGGTCAAGTCTAACATATCTAAAAAATGCTTTTGTTTCACAAGCCTCGACATTGTTGTCTGCAAGAGGGAGAGCATCACCTGAGCACTTTACCTCCAACCATAGACCGACAATCCCCCACACACCTTCCAATTGGAAGTGACCCTACCCTTCACGAAGAGTATAGACTAAGGAACCCACAATTATGCCATCTGAGTTTCTAGTGTTGTGTCCTACAAAACCAATCGACCATACAACTTTAGACATCTCTAACTAAGTATGACCAATCTGTTTGGATATGCAATCTAGAACACGGTGAACCGACTAATGCAAGTAGAGACTTTTGCATTACTTTGGCCAAAGATTTGAAACATATCAAACACTTCCTTAGGAAGTCAAGTCATAAGTTCACACACCTCTAACTCAACTTGGAAACCACCTTGACCTAAGGTTTAACACATGACTGATTGTTTGACTTGCTTGATAACCTTTTTTAAGGATACTAAATCATATAATAATAAATTACAAAAGTCCGTAAATGACTAAGATGGAAATGTTTTCCTGACTTTGAACACCCATGTTACGTTCTCATAACATTTTGGGACTCGGCAACTGCCACTTGTTCAAGTACTTGCACTCAAATCATAAGAATAAAGTTATAAACCACTCTCCTATTTTCATGCACATTGGTTTACAATGTTATCAAACAATGTCATTGACTCGAGACACTTTGTCTTACATTTAAGATTTTGACTACTTGTCAAATAAGTAAAATAAAATAATATAGATCATTAATAAAAAGATCACTTCTTCTTTTAAAATAGTTCAGATTTTTCTATGTTTTTCTTTATGGTTCTATGCACAAGAACACCATAATAGTGCTGGTAAAAATACAGTATATAATACCAACTTCTTTTATCCAAAAGAATATTATGTTGAAGTGTTTGAAAATCTTTCCACAAATCAGTTTATAAAGCTGATTTCATTCAGTTAACTCAACAGTGTAACAGTGTAAGCATTAAGCTTATCTTTTAATTTTATAATTACATAACATAAAATATCCTTTACACATTATACATTATATATAATTTTAAATATTTACATAATAAACTGGAAATATACTCTTCTCGAGAAAATGGAATAAATCATTCAATTTAACACAGCTGAGAAATAACTTTCTACTTTGCTGTCCATCTTAGAATGAAAGAAAGATTAATTAAATTCTGATTTCAAACTGTAAAAATCAGACCAATCTTTCTCTATTTTAGCCTATAATATTCATCATAATAAATAACTATTCTTTCAACTTTTTAAATCTGAAAACTCTAGAATGAAACTACGAAATTACTCAAGAATAATAAAGTATGTAAACATGCTTGAGTTCCTCGCTGTTCTGCACTTTTGAAATTCCAATAACACAGTCACATTGTTCGACACAGTTTTCCCAAGAAAACACAGCTTGCTAATTTTGAAACTCAGATTTTGCTTGTAAAACTCCTTCAGCAAATACCACAAGTCACAGCAAACAAAAATCTCTCTGCTCAAAACAGAGAATATTGTCTATATATTTTATGTATATAAGGCTTAAATACTGTGCAAACTGAGCTTGAACACATATAACTCTGCCTGAACGTCATGCATACGAACTGCCACTAGCTCTCTAGAACATACAGTCCCACACTATCCCCTTTCTGTTTTCTGTCACTTCCAAAAAAGCATAAGAAAAAGAATAATTAACAACGCCCAAGAAGAATGATCATAAATGATTTCTTCTCTGCCCATAGCTCCCGTCACTGCTCTCCCCAAAAACTGAGAATGAATGATCATCCAAATGATATCCTTTTACTCTCCTATTACCCACGGTCTCACCCTCAATTGTTGGTATTAATTGATGACAACCTCCTTATTAACTTAGCATGCCAAAAATAGAAGTCATCACCCCAAAAAAGCTCGACCAATAGATCATTATGTCACTCCATTACAGTTCATTCAATAGCTGATAAATATGCATTCATTGACAGTTTAAACTGCTACTTAGTGGTTTGAGTTTGCTTTTAGAACTGATGCGCCACTATGGTGGCCATTTTCTAAGGCTTTATTGCCATTTAAATTGCCTCATAAAAGGCCTTCGATGGTGGCTTTTATGCCCCACGAAATGCTGGAAAAATAACAGATTTGAATTACCTTTTTACATGCTTTTATAAGCATGACTAATCTGCCATTAATATAACTATTATATTATATATGTATATATATTTGATTATATATCCATTATATGTCATATATATATACTTATACATATTTAATTCTTATATATTTATACACTTATATATTATATATATATTTATTTAATATATTTTATTATTAGTCGATTTGACTTAATATCAACAAAATTGACAAATTGAAGAAACAAAAATAATTCTTATATAGATATCACTTTATTTTTCTTTATCAAAATAGACTAGGCCAAAGACTTGACAAGGTCTTACCTAACCTTATGACTCGACCCAAACTTAGACAAAACACAATAATTGACTCAACGATAGGACTAGGGTACTTACTTGATTTGGATACTTAGACCTACGTGAGTGTGTGCTCAACTCATTTGGCATAAACCTGTTTATTTCTGAAGTCTATACTCCTCTATTCGGTGATACTCTCCCTCTCCCTTTGGAGGGTAAGAATTTGAACCTGCATTTCACTTAGAAATCCAATCAAATAGTTAGCTTGTATTAATCATAATATCATCATAATCTTGATTAAACAATAATAATAATCATTAAAATTAAAACGCATTGAATTGCATTTAATTTAATCAAAAAGTCAAATAACATTTAGTCATCATCAGATATCAAAACACATAACGTAAAAAGTTAAAACTAATTTGTAAAACAAAATCGGGGTGTAACACCAAAATCTTCTCCAACACATTGAAACCAGGTCATATATGAGGATTGTCTTCCAAGCATAAAGTTGTCACTTTAGAGGGTCCAATATTGAAAATAGGTAGTTTCATTGAAGTCTAAAGATCCAACTTTCTATTTTTTGAAAGTTTATTTTATAAAAAAAACACCTTTTTTGCTTTTTCGTTGTGTCCTAGATTAAGGAGTTAAGCACAAAAATCACCACTTTCTATTTTTAGAGAGTTAACTTTTTGCTTTGTTAGTGAAAAATGGTAAATTGCAATGGTAGAAGGTCAACATTATAGATTCAAGCTTCATTAGGCAAAAATGGTTTCAAGGGTAGTAAAATGATGGAAAACTCATTGAAGTTAGAGATTTTATGGTACATTGAAGAATGGAAAAATGTGGCAATTTTAATGAAAAATTAAAAGTTTCATCAAAAGGTATTCCAGGCGTCCATGTCTTTTTCATTTTTGGCATTCACATAAGCAAATCCCTAATGAGAATCATACAAAATAAATTAAAAAACAATTGGGCGCTTAAGTTCTTCTGGACACCAAAATAACATGTTTTTCTTTCCAAAATGAAGATAGAGGAATCCAATGTTTTTTCGTTTCAACGTTCTTTGACTGTTGTTTCTGTCTCAATTCATTTATTTTCTATGAGGGCTAAATTGTCTGCAATGCTCCAAAAGGTTCCAGTTTTTGGTTGGAGAGGTCCTAAGAGACTGATTTTCTATGGCTTCTACTTCTTTTGATGGAATTTCCTTTTAAGTTAATGAAGAATCATCAATTTGTGATCTAAAGTGTGTTTGTTGTTTGGTTTCTTGAACATCATTATGTTCTCCTATGGTGATCACTTCATTTTTTCACTTGTGTACATAGAACAAAATCTGGGTACTTGTCATCATCTAAGGAGAACAATTTCCACTTTGTATGCCACCTTGTGAAAGCACTGAAGTGAATATGAAGAAACCAGCTTGAGGATTTGGGTGGCACATGGTTTTATCCATGAAAAGTACTATAGTGTTGATGCATGCATTGATAGTATTTCTTTGCAAACTAATGTACTAGGATACTTCTTAAATAAAAACAGTAGGCATTTATACATTATAGGTGTTCCTATTACTTAGGAACAAATCTTATCATCTTTCTATTATCTTTGGATTCATCACTCAGCCTATACTAAATCCAATTTATGTGACTGTCGCACATCTTATCATCTTCCTCTAATCTCTCAACTTTCATTTTACCCATCCTAAATCAAGTTTATGTGATTTTTTATAACAATCATCAACCAACACACCTTGAATACACTAACCACTAACAAATACATAATAAATAAAGGTGTTTAAACCTATATGCTAACTGTAGTTTATAATTAAATTCCCAACATTGCCTTCTTGTATTACATATAATTCAAAGACCGGAAGATAATCAACATCATATGTGAGTTATAACACACATGTTATTCAATGCACATAAAAATAGTAGTGGGAATGGCCTCACTACACCTACTAACTACCGATGAATAAGGACAATACCAATGTTCATTAAGAATACCAAATTATTATGAACTAAGACAGATAGAACAATTCATGCACACTAGTGTGAACAAGGAAACACATGATTATTCACAACAACAAACAACTTTGTAGTAGTGGGACTGGTTCTTGGTCATTCTTAGGCTGGATTGGGCCCCACTGAACAGTCATAAAATAGTTGTAGTGGGGTCGGGTCCTCACTTCAATTGGTGTTGACCTCATTGATCATCTTGTGTGGAGATGAAGTATGATCTTTGCCATCAATGCCATTGATGATCACTGTCTTTGTCTTTATAGTTGTTTTGGATCTAGATTTGCTACTAAAGCAATAAACTAGTTTCTGAGCAAGCAATGAGCTCAAGATTGGTAAGTAACCTCCATCCTTTGGAATGTAGCTCACTTAGCTACATCAATCCTGATGTCTTGTGGACCATAGATCACTTCATGAAGTGCTTTGATGGTTTCATCAATGTTTTCCTCAAGTAGTTATGTTGTTCATGAGAATGGGTTTCATCCCCTCAATCAAAAAGCTTTTATGGATCACAGGTATTAGTGACAATGAACCTAGATGCATAAGTGTTGATTTAAGGTAGCTTCGGTCAGATATAAATGATGATTGCATTTGTGCATTATCATCATTTATATATAATCGAAATCTACTATAATATATGTAAGTAAGTTATTCGAAATTCTGATCATGAGTAAATTCGAAATCAAATACTGATCGAACTTAACATACACTAATCGCTGTTTGCTAAATACATGCGGGTGTTTGGAGATTGGCCACCGATAATTATCGGTTGGCTAAGAGGAGTCCACGTACTCAAAGGACATGTCCCATGAGCGGACGTGTCTCCACTTTGACATGTCCTCTCATGAGATGCGTCTCTCCTTGAGGCGTGTCTCCCCTTCAACATATAAAGACATAATTCGATCTTCTATTGTAATATATCGAAATACATTAATATTCTGCAATAAGAAGATCAGAATCAAAACATTAGAATTCTGACTTAGAATACATACACAGAATATTTAGATTTAGGATTTGCTTATTCTCCACATAGAATATAATCTGATTAGATTTGGTTACATTCACAATAAGTAATCTTTTTGGTTTGGAAAGACATGAAATGATGGACCTTTTTATGGAAAAACTCTTTAATCTTACAAACCATAAGATATTAGACAAGATCCTTTTCCCAAAAGTTTTACAAAATTGTTTCACAACTTGGCAAGGTTTTTGTTAGAAACTGCCTCTTGGTTAAAATGTTGTACACAGTTTTCTTTCTCTAGGTTGGAATTCTAATATTTATAAAATATCCTAATGTTTATACATTTATGTATATATATATATATATATATATACATAAATACATGCATATATAGTTTTAAAACAAAATAAACTTTAATAACTAAAAACACTTTACCTAAAATTTTATGAAAATCAAAACTTTATAATTAAAAACTATGAAAGGACTATGGCTTGAAGGGCATTGGTGTTGCCATGGCTGACTACCAAGGTTGTAAGATATGACTCCCTCCCTTGGTACATGTACTGGTGTCCCGATATGAATATGAGTACAGTATGACGCAAATAAAGCTTGGAAATTGTCCCTGCCCATACCCAGAATTAGGCAATTTAGAACTGCACTAAATACATTTGGATTTAATGTTTTGAACAATTGTGTTGTTTCCAAGTTAAATGTTTAGAAAAAATAGCCCTCTTTCGTTAGATGTTTTTTGTTTGATGTTTTTTGGTTGACATTTTAAAACTGTTGACTTATTTAATGCGGCGGTGTACATGCACTTCGAGCTCTATGGAATGCATGCCAAGCTCTTTGCATTGAGTTTGCACCTTTCATGTTTGACAATTCTACACTCTTCCCTGACTGCTATAGTTCAATAGACAATTGTGTCATTTGTCATGATGTTGCAAGGAATTTATCAGCTGTAGGACTGGAGAAGACAACCTAGAAAAAATGACATTCCTTGAGGCAGATGAGGTTATCACTGATGGGAGTTGTTCCGTGATGGGGAACCTTGATGTATTTAGAGTTGCTGGATATAATGAGAAAGGCATGTTGATAAATCATAGAGTTTGTAGAGTTTTAGCCTTTAGCTTATGATGTATTTATAAATTTTTAGCTTTTAATTTTTTAATTAATATCTATAAAGTTATAAATTATTAGTAATATTTAACATATTAAGTTGTTTCTAATATTAAAATTTATTTAAATTTCAATATTTTAAAATTAATTTAAATATTTTTCGCATTTAAATTTATATAAAATAAACTAAATATAATTTAAATATTCATAATAAATAATAGTTATATATATATATATATATATATATATATTGAATTGTTGTATCCATCCATATCCATTAGGGGTCTTTAAAAATAGTCGTATCTGTATTGGATACTGTATCTATATCAATGTCCATGCAACTTTGCTGACTACAGCTTGGAGCTTTAGTTTGTGGAACTAATTGACTACTCATGTCCACAATGCAGAACAACATATTCTCTACTGCCAAATCCAAAATTCTGAACTGCACATGCAAATCCCACACATGATGCTGCTTCCAAAAGACCACCTCATATGTGCTTTCTTGTATTTTCTGTTGTACTTTGCATCTTCTGAGCAGCAAAGCACCATAGTCCAATATTCTTTGATCTCAAATAGGAATTGTTCGAGTCCCATAAGTCACAGCAATGAAGATGGAAAATCTCAGTGCCACAAAAGCCTGGAGTTGACACACTGGATAAGAAATTCTAGATTTCTTGCTGTACAAGACTCAGTTTCAAGCTCATCCACTTCTTACTGTTACGATCCACAGTTATAAAACCTCTGTTCGAAGCTTTGTAGAGTAAAGTCCTATGATCCTATGGTTTTATGATGTGTACTCTAAGTAGTTTGTAGCTTTGTAGCATTTTGTGTTCAGAATTGTTTCCTGTTGCTGATTCTCTATACTACATTTTCATTTATGTTAATATTAAAGAACTGTCACACAGAGAAATCTACTGATCATTTTGTGCCCAACAATTTGTGGTTCATTTAGATTTATGTTTCACCCACTCTGGCATGGTACATATTTCTTTTGGACTAGTTTAATATGCTAAAATGACTTCTGCATGGACGAATCCAAGAACTGTCTTTTGGGCATCACTGGTCAATGTGAAGTGTGGCCTATCCAAACATTTAGAAGCATAAAATCCTGTTTATTCTCACTCTGACAGTTTTTATTCTTGAAGTCTACATTTTAGTAAGTACTAAAAAATAAGATCAAAGGACAAAAATGTTACTGATTCGGTATGTTCTCTGACTGTTTTGAACTCTACATTTCAGTAAGTACTAAAAGCTAAGAAGATTAAAGGGTAACGATGTTACTTGCTACGTATGCAAGAGTAAAGTATGGTCCAGGATACTCATTGATTTGCAGATAAAGATATACAAATTATAAGATTAGGAAATTCCATGAATTGAGAACAAAAACCAAAGAAATATTTGATAGTACAAATAAAAGTACCATGCTACTTGACGAATGCTTCTGAAACTGCCTGTGGTAACATATATTGAATGGTTTATCCATATCAATTTTTGTCGACAAATTCATTACATACATTGAAGCTGGTTTTGATGTATTAATTTTGATTCTTTCTTCCTTTTGTTAAATGTATTTCTTGATGATCAAATTTTGCTTCTCCATATAAAACTGCTTTTAGAATGTTCCTTCATTGGATTATAATTAGAAATATGGAACTTTTCTAATCTTTCTTGCTGTACATCATTTAATAATAGCTAGGCCTTAAGTGCATAAATTAACTTAATGTATCTCTTTAGCTTTTGCAGCACCAGTCTCATTTAAAAGTTTTATGTGCCTCACAAATGATAAATTGGTTTTAAATATGTCAGGTTTCAAAGTGATTCAGGATCTGAAAGATCTCTGGAAATAGATAGGGGTGGACTAGGTGAATATGTTTCCAATTCTAATAGTTTTGGACGAACACCAAGTTCTATATCTTCTTCTGTCAGAAGAGGGTGGGAAAAGGGCTCACAGGGTTTGAAGAATATTGGCCGATCATTGCGTTTTGGGGTCCCAAGGGAGGTTTTCTCTGAAGACCTGAAATCATCTGAAAAGAAAATATTTGATCCTCAAGACAAGTTCCTTCAGAAATGGAATAAGATATTTGTTATATCATGTCTAGCTGCAGTATCTGTGGATCCATTGTTCTTTTATCTTCCGGTCATTGACAACAAGTTTGAGTGCCTTGATATAGATGATAATATAGCAATAATTGCCACTGTGCTTCGGACATTCACAGATATCTTTTATTTAATGCACATGGGCCTTCAGTTTCGGACTGCCTTCATTGCTCCATCATCTAGAGTATTTGGAAGAGGAGAGCTTGTGATTGATCCTATAAAGATAGCAAAGCGCTACTTGTCAACATACTTCATAATTGACTTTCTTGCTGTGCTTCCTCTTCCACAGGTATGGTATTTATGCAATGTTATTGTAGCTTCTTTTCATATTCTTTGTAACAAACGAATCATGGTTACTACCATAATGTACTTCTTTCGTACACTATGTATTAAAATTTAAGGTTTTTTATTGGATATGTAATGGAATATATTACATAAATGAGTCAAAATAATGTATGTTACTTGAGAAATGTGATGTAAAATGTTGGAGATATTTTAGTGTAAGAAAATGCCCTTATTCAATAGTTCAATTCAAGTAATGGGAATGAAATCATGTTTCATGGTAAAATCATTGGTGAATTCAGAACAAACTTCTATGATTACTTAGTCATGTGAAGGTAATAAACTACATGAGATACTAGGAATGATAATGTCAATGGGTCAAATAGTATGAAACCTATTCATAGATTTGTACTTCGAAATGTTTCTTCTGTACCTGTATGTTGTTTGGCCATATGAAATGCTACCTTTGAAATTCTCATTGATATTATGATGAGCAATATTTTCATCTCTTGGATTTCTGTTAGCTGTTTGTTTGAGCACAACATAAGCCGTAAACAACTTAGTTGAGCCTAATTGGGTTATCTTTTGTAATTATCTCTAAAAGTAGCTAATTATCCCCTCAAAAGTCTTGGTTATGGTGGGATTCGTCTAAAAAATGTTGGAATATTTTGTCATTGATGTCAAGGTTGAGCTGCTTGAGCTATCTGGTTGCGGGTTTGAGCTGCTTGCCTACCTGGTTGAGCTGCTTGAGCTGTCTGGTTGCTTGGTTGAGCTAGTTGCCTGTCTTCTTGAGCTACCTGGCTGTATGCTTCTGCTGGTTGCTTGTCTACATCAGCTTGTTGCTAGCTTACTTGTCATCTGTTTGAAAAGTCTATCTTCTTTGTGCCAAATCATCAGCTGTGCTACATCACCTTTGAATGGTCAAATTTTGGGATGTGTGATTTATCAAAGGGTCGATATCTTCCTTTGTGTGTTAAAATTAAAGAGTATATGTCGGCTTCAATAAGGCGTGAAGGTTTTTAGTATCGCTGGCTGCTTAGAATTAAATCATTATACCTACTTCATAATACTTTACGGTTTCAGATGTGATGAAGTGTCTTTTGAAGGGGCGTTTTAGACATTTTTTTTAATGGCTATTGTTTTGATTCCAAAATTATGTGGCGGCTTCAGACATTTGTGGTGTCGGTTGAATAAAGAAGGCAGAGACGTGTTAATCAAACTTATAATAAATCTGATATCTTTTTGAGCATTGGGCAAGGGAAGGAAGAGTCAATCTTTATCGATTGAGGATGTTCTGAATTTGAGCATTGGAATGATAATATTTTCTTTAGGATTTTTAATGTATGTCTGAATTTATTCGCCTGGGTGGCTTCTTGTTACTGGCAGCAGAGGCAAAGTCATATATTGGAGGACGACTTATATATTTGATGCAGCGACTACTTATATATTTGATGCAGTATGCCAGCAACTACTTCTTGGTATCGAAGACCTTGGAGATTGCATTTTTCAGAACTTATCATGTCTGAAGACAAAAATGTGCATACGTTTTTTTTAAAAGGGATGTGGCTTCAGAAATTTATTGGGCGGCTCTTATAAAATCCTCTCTGACAGAAGTATACATTTGAAAGGATTTTAATAGAAGACGTGAATATCTTGGTAACGTCTTGCTTCTGTAGTGGTGGCTAAAATACTGGATGGCTTTTATGTGTGATATTGAATTTATTTCTAATGGTTTCAGACAGTTCAGCTTATTACTATCCCGTGTAACATATATTTGGCGTGAGTCTTATGAAGTTGAATGGACATTTATGAGAAGTTGTGCTTCTTATTTCTGTTTTGCCCAGTCATCGTGGGTATAGGCGGCTCATTTGAATTTTCTATGGTGATGGCTTAGAAGATGTGCTTTCTGTGCCTCAGCAAATTTACTTATTTGAAATGGACCATTTATTTTTTCTTTGTATTAGTGCTACTAAATATTGGTTATCATGCATGATTTGATATTGGGGAGTTGACGGCATCTTCAAATGATGTGTGCTGTCTGAAGGACATCGTGGCTTTCTACATGAACTTCAACGCCTATCTTTGGTTGGGTCTTTTACTCTATGTACGTCTTCAGATTTGATGAGTAGATATATGAGGAGAGATGTTTTTATGAGCTGAAGAGTAATTTAATACAGAAGACGACTCTTTTATCCTTGTATGGTGTGAAGCTAGGATGATATTATTTTTGGCGCGGGTGTGCTGATTGGGACATTCATCTTCGGTATTTCTTCAGTGTTATATGATGGCGTGAAAAAATTGTGTGTGCAGGTGTATGAGTTTGTTCGAGCAATGATGTGAGAGAGTTTGGTATCGACTTTCAGACCTAGAGCTGTTGTATCTTTCTCTTCTTTCTGCACACAATCTTCTGTGTATGCTGTGAGCTTATATATTGAGCTTCTACAAACTTAGAATCGTGGTCATTGAAGTTGTAATGTCCCCGTTTTTAGCATTACACTTTTCAATGATTGATGTCCTATCTTCGGTGTGTTGTCGACCAGTCAGAAGCAGAATTAGGGTTTCCGATTGCTTGTTGGAGTTTGGTTGTTTGGATTCTGGATTCCTTCTGGGTTTTCAGAGAGCTTCGCAGAGGTATGACTTGAAACTGCATCGGGCAACCTCTCCGAACTTACTATTTTTAGTAAGTTATGACGGCTACACCCTGGAGTTTGGGATTTTGGATTGCGGATTCTTTCTGGGTTTTCAGAAAGCTTCGCAATGGTATCGCCTGCACTTTGATCCGGGCAACTTTCTGGAATTTACTATTTTTAGTAAATTCTATTTCTGGCAGTGGTCCTGTTGGTTTCGGCACGGATGGCTCTCATCTTCGGTCAGCTCAGTTGGTTCGATCAATTTTGGCCTTGGGATGCATTTTGGAGAGATAAGTTCATTTTATTTAAATAATGTTATGTTAATGTTATATTTTAATGTTGACTTCCCCCTTGGCCTAGCTACATCACTTCAAGTTGTTCTTAAAAGGTGTTCTTCAAGGGTGGGCGCTTCATTGAAGGAAATTTATTATTATTCAAAGGTCTATTTCATGCTTGAGTTGGATGCCTTCTTTGAGGAGGGAATTAATTTAAAATTAAAAGTCAAATATTGCCTGGAAAATGGGACGCCATCTCTTGGAGGGAAAAGATTGAATTCAAATTTGAAAATTAGGGTTTCTCTTCTAGAAACTTCTGGAGGGTCTTCTCAAAATTATAAAAGGAAGCTTTGGGTCTTCATTTTGGCATCTCATATCTTGAATATTGTTATGCTGCCGAAATGGTGTTGGAATTGCTTCGAGGAATGAATGCCTCCTAGCCTTGGCTCGACTTCGTGCTTGAGAGATAGCACCTAGTAGAGGGGTTTGCTAGTGGTTGAGTGAATCTTTGTAGTGAGGATTGCATTGTCGATTGAGTTTTGCTTTTGTAGTTCAGTTTCATGTTTATTAGTGAAGTACTGGAGCTGTCTTTTCACTGTAGCTGATTTGCTGTTTTTTCTCATAAGTCAAAAAATACAAAAAGAGTCGTTTTGGGTATTGTTCCATTGTGTTTCCTTGGCAAGGGCGCCCCTTTCTGACAAGTTACAGAATTTTTAATGAAGAACTGAATTTTATTTAAGAAAATCGCCCCTCACTAAGGGCCGTACCATTTGGTTCTCATTGGGATTTGTGCATAAAATAAATATCTGCTGTTAGGGTCAGTTTTGTGATGCATTCTTAGGCGCCTTCATAATAGGAACACTTTGCACTAGGTTTTATGCATTTTGGATGAGTATTGTGGGAGTTGTGAATAGTTTAGTGATTTTCTGTATTGCTGTTATAGCATTCAAGAGCAGGTCTGTCACAAATCAAAACTTCGAGAGTTGGTCTTTGAGGGAAGTTTTTGGTCTTGGTGCTTTGGTTAAGCAAGGAAGAATCCTCTATTTTGTTGCAGCTCTATTTAACTCTAATCTTATGCTCTTGGCAGGCATTTCTTCATGATATTGTAAGCTGAACAGTAGTACTGTCAGCATTTCTTCTAAACTTGTTCTTCATACTTTGTAATACCCACTGAATAAGTGGAAGAGGCTGGCTTGCCGCCTATTTATTTGAGTTGCATTTGTATTTCTTTATTCTTCGCCATATGGTCGCCTCATTCCATTCTGGATTGGGTAGCACATACTTGGTGTTGAGTTACTTTCAGTTGCAGTTTGATTTAAGGTACTGACGATCCTCTTGCCATATGACAACCTCTCTCATGTTGAGATTGAGTGCGCATTCTTGGCAACGAGTTACTTTGTAACTACTGGTTTCATTTATCTAACCCTAACGGGTGCTTCTGCATTGTTGTGTACTTGGCAAAATTTGAAAAAATTGGTTCGGTTCTTTACAAAAGTATTTCATCATTTGCAGATTATGTTCATGAAGGAGTTGGGTATAGCTGTTAGAAAGAATTGGTGATTTTGAGTAGAACATATATATCTGTGTTTAAGTTCTTTTGGGTACAGCAGACGTCTTAATTGGTGAGTATTGTGAACCTATTCTGAGTTTGCATATTTGGTGAAAAGTGTTAAGGGTCCTAGAAAATCTATTGGCAGCATACGTACTCATATGGAGAAGTGCTATTCATGTATGTTTGAGTTTGTGTTTAGTCTGAAGGAGATTTCGGTTCGTGTGAGAGTGCAGTTTTGTAAGTGATCTTCTGTTTTGGACAGTGTGAATGGTTGAGAGCCTCACAGTTCATGTGAAGGCATTGCTTGAAATAGTGTTTTGCAGATTTGTATTTTATTGGAAGTCTGGAGTTGGTGCTTTAGCCATTGAAGTTGGTGCTTCGGTGTATTCGGAGTTGGTGCTTCGAAGGAGGGTTGGTGCTCTCGGTGGGTTGGTGCTTCGGTGTATTCGGAGTTGGTGCTTCGAAGGAGAGTTGGTGCTCTCGGTGGGTTGGTGCTCACTATATGTAATCAGGGTTGGTGCCATTTGGAGATTAATTAAAGCAATATTTTGCTGTGTTTTTTTACCCGAAAGGATTTTCCACGTAATCTTGGTGTTCAGCTTGTTTATGGTGTCTCTTGATGCTCTTTATATTCTGATTTCTGATTTACTTGATTAAATTGGTTAAAAGTTTTAAAAAGACTGAAATATTGATTCACCCCTTCCCCCGCCCCCCCGCCTCTCAGTATTTCCTATGTGCTCTTCAAAATAATTTAAGCCATAATTAGTTCTAAAATCCAACACATCCTATTATTAAATTTGTCCATTATATTCAGGGATTGGTAATTAATTCTGGATAGAAGTGTGGCCTTGTAGTTTCTTCTTAAGACAAGATGCATGAGAAGCATCATGGACACTAGACAGGAGCCAATCTTGGTTGGTCTGATGCATAAACAACTGTACTAACTTTCTTGCAAACTTGGATTGACTTGTAGAGTTTTGGTGATAAATTTAATTTTTAGCTTCTTTAATGAAATTTCGCTTGTATGCTTGGAGGTGTACAGAGGCATGATGGCCTCTTCAAATTTTCGCTGTTCTTTGTGATGGTTGCTGCTTCACATGATTGAAAGCAAATTTTAGATTTTTGTTAAGAATGCAAATTATCTTTAGAATGAAGATAATTTCTGGTTGTGGGTACTTAGCATTAGCATTGAAAAAATCTTCAGAATTTGACAGTTCATACCAGTAGCAGGTAGTGAATTGATTCAATTTTGCAGACATATTGTAGTATTATTTTGTGATATGTAACCAATTAAACCATTGCCTTTGCTTATCAAAGGCAAAAAACTGTAGATTTATGTTCATTTTGTCATCAAAATCATATTTATTCCAATAGAACCATTTACAACCATGTTTATGACTACCTTGAGGAACTAAATGCCAAGTTCTATTTTTCATCAAGGCATTGATTTCCTCACCGGTTGCATCCTTCCATTATTTTATTCCTTTAGTTTCTTCACATTTACCAGCTAAAAGAACATAATTTGCACATTGTTTTTGTTTTCTAGTCTTTCTGGAGCAAGTAAGATGGATATCTAAAGAGCACACTGGGGGGGGGGGGAAGCCGGGCGAGGGGGGTGAATCAGTATTTCAAAACTTTTAAAACTTTAAACCAAATAACCATATAAATAAGAAATCAGATCATTAAGAGTATCAAAAAACACAATAAATAAGATGAACACCAGGATTACGTGGAAAACTCTTTCGGGTAAAAAACCATGGCAAAATATTGCTTTTATTTATCTCCAAAGGGCACCAACCTTGATTACATTTAGTGAGCACCAACCCACCGAGAGCACCAACTCTCCGAGAGCGCCAACTCTCTTCGAAGCATCAACTCCAAAAATATTTAGTTAGCACCAACTCACCGAGAGCACCGACTGTCCTTCGAAATACCAACTCCGAATACACCGAAGCACCAACTCCAGTGGCTGAAGCACCAACTCCAATCTATGAAAACAAATCTTCAAAACACTGATTCAAGCTATGCCTTCACATGAACTGTGAGGTTCTCAACCATACACTCTGTCCAAAAGCAAAAACCTGATATACCATGCTCCTTGTCATGCACACCCAAAATCACTTACCAAACTACACTTTCACACAAACTGAAATCTCCTTCAAGCTGAACACAAACTCAAAACAGGCTTTCAGCACCTCTTATAATATCACTGCTCTTTGAGATATTCATTTGAAGCAAATTGTCAACCAACTCACAAAACAAAACAGAATTACCGCTGAAGATAGCACATGCATCTAATCCCTGGTTGCGATGAGCAATAGATAAAGCTCAACAACATGATCTGCAATACTGTTAAAGCAACATCCTCCAATAAAGAATGCACACACCAAAGGATGGCTCGAGATACCCTTTCAAATCACACTACATAGCATATATGTCTCATGCTGTTTAGACATTCACATGAAACAATGTGATACCAGGACAAGACATGAACAACATTTTCTCCACATAATTATCTTAGCATTTCATAAGCCGCTCCAAAATATATCTGGCCACTAATAATAAAATTGATAAACAATCACGAGGATTTAATTCAACGTAGCAAATGAAACCCATTCTTGTATCATCCAAGTGAAGACAAAAACATCTCATACTTAAACTCGTCCATACAGTAACGAAACCATACACCCATATCAAAGCTACTACATAGACTTCCAGACCACGTCCTCTCTTAAAGCCAGGTCAACACGACTTGATATTTTTAATATAAAATTACAAGTTTCAAAAGCAAGCCCCACCACTATAGAAGAAACCGATATCATCCTATTTATATGCACCACAATCAGAGACTTAAATCCCTTCAATTAATTTTCACAATATAAGTAATTTGAAGTTGTCGTATGAAATTGGCAAGAGATATTAGCCACCATCTATAGACACCACAAATGATATAAAGAAAGCCAAAAAAGCATGACCTAGAACAAAGGATTTTTCAAGGTCCCCTATAGCCATCACAGACATAAATTTTGAATGTGCGCCTCCAAGATAACTAAACCAAAAACAACAAAGGTGAATAAAGTTGAAAACATGTCTTCAAAAAATTCTTCACCACATTTCTGTTAGGTAAGAACCGATGCCAAAAAAGTGAAGCCATCGCTCTAAAGAAAAGTCGTCACCTAAACATGGAGAAACTAAAGCCAACACCTCTTATTGATTCTCCATCCAAAAATAGGGAAGTCGTCCATCACAAAAATATTTGAAGCCGTCCACTTTAATTGCCACCAAAAATAGATGAACCATTAAGCCGTCTCACTCTCTCTAATTTTGCTCAATGATAGAAACATTTATAACAGGTGTAACTAAAAACCGACTCCATGTAATGTCCCTTACCTAGCCTTGCTCTTGAATTCGCTTGTTTGCCCTAGAATTCGATTGTTGATTAGGTTTATGGTTTCTTCTTTCCAAAAGGAATGTGTTTCTCTAATGAAATAATCCTAGATTGAAATCTGCATTCACCAATTTAAAAACATTTCCACATACACATATCTGTTAGCAATAATATCTAGATATCCACAATATATTCATAAACATAAATCAATTAATGAAGACATAAGAGGAGTGCCATAGGTGGATCCGCCCTGAAGCCCTCATGTAAACTCAAGAGGTTGTCCATCACAATCCTTCTTGCCTAGGGGCTTAGTACCTGCATACTCCACTCATGGCAACACCTCAGAAGACACTCGTCCTATTAGGGGAGAGGAACCATAGAGTCCAAGTGGCCTAAGGCCTACCACCTTCTCTTGCCCAATCCCGTATCTTGGGCCTAAGGGGCAGAGACCTAGGTGGAACCCCCATCTTTCTATAACCCAATCCCTATCAAGGGCCTAAGGGGCTGCAAAGCCCAATCCCTTCTCTAGGGCCTAAGGGGCTGAAAGTGGGGTTTTTAGGCAATCCACTTCACCCATGTTCCATCCATCCTAATAGGTTTACAAACACATAGTAGACAATCTTTAAACAATCAGATATATTTGCCTTCATCCAAGATTTATTTCATGCCCGTAATCAAATATATTTTCATTTACCAATGGTTCTTTAAGTTCATCATTTCCTATGATAATTCTCATTATGCTAAGATTAAAGGAAGTCATTATATCAATAATCAAATTAACAATATCTAGTTCTTATATTTAGAAAATGCTAACTATTATTGCTAAGTGAATACATCACCTGTACTGTTGTGTCTTCCCATGATTCTTAATTCCTTAAGTCGCCTTCCTTCAATCTTACATTTGATTGATCATAAATATTAATCTATCCATTTTTATATTATGATCGTAATTACCTATAAGACTCAATAATTGCTAAGCATCATTATTGCAATGATCGTGTGTGTGTATATATATATATATATTTCTAATTAATTTTAATCTTCCAATAATCACTTAATATAAAACTTGCTTCCCCAAATATATTCTTGACAATAACACTTAATCAAATAAATCTCCCATAGTTTATTTCATTTCCAATCTGCTGCTTTATGCAGATTTCTAATTGATTCCTTTTTATTTCTGATTCTTACATTCAATGTCTTTTTATATCTATGTTAAAGGATACATCTTTTCAAGAGTGATGTCCTTATGAAAAGACACAAACATTTATTTAAACCTTCATTATTTTTTTTAAACCACTTTTATTTTTATTTTTTTTCTAACTGCTGTCTTTTGAAAGTGGAATTGCTGCCCTTTAGAATATTCGTTGCCTTTCAATATAGCTGTTGCTTTTATAATGAAGCCCTTTTCTTCACTAATAATCGCTGCATTACCTCTTCAATATATAAATATTATTTCTTAATATTTATTCTTAAACTAGTGGTTTTATATGTATTATAATATTTATGACTATAATTATAATAATATTTTATTAATATTATTTTGTATTATTTTTTTCTTGTGAAATCTCTATTATTATGATATTTATAATGTACTAATATTAATTGTCTTGTTTATTATAATAAATGTATTATAATTATAATATTATCTATGATACTAATATTTAGATTGCCATTACATTTTTGATATTTATTTATCTAGTTATTTATATTTCACACTAAAATGTGTTTTTTGATTATGATTTACTTATTTATTTGCATTTTTCATGTTACAACTAAACATGGAGAAACTAAAGCCAACACCTCTTATTGATTCTCCATCCAAAAATAGGGAAGTCGTCCATCACAAAAATATTTGAAGCCGTCCACTTTAATTGCCACCAAAAATAGATGAACCATTAAGCCGTCTCACTCTCTCTAATTTTGCTCGATGATAGAAACATTTATAACAGGTGTAACTAAAAACCGACTCCATAAGAAAAATATTCGCTAAAGGTTCTTCTCAATGTCGCCCAAGAGAGAATCTTTATGAATGTATTCAAATATAGTCTCCATAAAAAACGTCGGAGCATATAATAAGCCGTCCAAAAAATAAATCGACATTCTCCAAAAAAATATTCTCTGAAGGTAGTAAACAGGTGCCACCAAACTTAGCAAGCAAAAGCTAATATTCGTCCAGAATCAAAGATTTGCAAAAGATAATTAAGAGTCTTATTTAAACCACCTCCCAAACATAGTTTACACTAGAAATCGATACAATAAAATTTTAAAAGAAAATATCTCCATAATAACACGACTTCAACCAAGAGAGAATTCAGAAGGACACGTCTCCTGCACACATGATGCTAAATTTGAACCAATTCTGTCGAAACATACAACCCACGTCTTTGTTGACACAAATGCTCTCCAATAGCCGCTCGACTCACATCTCAAGTCAATAGATTGAATGATTTCTTTGTTTTTGACCAACACCTTCTCACGGGAGCTTTATCAAAACTCATTCTCAAAAAAAATAGCCACCCTTATAAAAATGAAGTCCAATACATTCTTCACATAGAGGTCTCAATCAAACCGACACCAAAAATACACATAGCACTCATGTGAATGAGGCGATGCTGAAACCAAACAATAGAAAACAATAATTAGTTGACCCTTCAAAAACGGCCGTCATGTTAGATATGAAGCCGTCCACCAAGCTTCTTCAACACACACTGAAAAATATATTAAGCACAAAAATATAATCTAAGTGTTTTCCTTTGAAGAAAACCAACGCCAATATGAAGGAGCTGCCTCACAACCATTTTCGAGAAATATTAAATAAGTCACCAGGAATATAGTGTCATAATAAATATATTTCCTTATGCGAAGAAGCCACTTGTAAGCACTTAAACAAGCCGCCTCAAATAGACAATAATCTTCATGAAAGCCATAACATAATATCTTCATTACTTCATAAAGATTTCACATATAGCCTCCCTCTACATAGAATAACGTGTCTTTTAAAATAGACCTTACTTAGATGATATGTCACTTATGAAGCTCCACTTGGCATTAGATAAATAGGGGGCTGACAAGTAGGCTAGCAAACAAGCTGATGTAGACAAGCAGCCAGCTGAAGTAGATAGACAAGAAGCTCAACCAGACAGACAAGTAGCTGAAGCAGGCACCCAACCAATTGAAGTAGGTACCCAACTATCTCAAGCAAGCAGACAGACAACTCAAGCAGGTTAGGCAGGTCAAGCAACTCAAGCACATAAGCACACAGCTCAACCTTGATATCAATGACAAAATATTCTAACAATATCAAGATAACAATTTCAGGAGTCATCGGAGGCCACCTAAGACATTTAGTGCTAGAGTTTTTATTTCCACATTCGTTTTCCATCTCACATGAATTTTCTCTTTTATTTTCAAAGATATTGTCATCATACACATCTTTATTTGAACAACATTTTCATTTGCAAACAATGTAAGAAGAAAAATAGATCTTTTTTAAGGCATGTTTCCATTTTCAACAAAAAAGAAACATATTTTTCAATAATTACTTGACAAGAATGGGATATAACCAACCAGCATACACTTTTTAGTTTTTATCTCTTTTTTCTTTTCATGATGTCTGTAATGCCCCGTCTTAATAACCTAAGAACGTTGCAATTGTGTTATAAGGTGTAATAATTTTTTTTTTTTAGTATTAATATTAAGTTAATTAATTGCATACATTCTTAGGTTAAGCGGACGGGGCATTACAGATTGGTATCAGAGCCAAGGTTACAAACACTGGACGCTCTGGGTAATCTAGAGCCCATTAAGTTGACCTAGTACGTAGTGTCGCAACTGATAACCTTGGTTGAATAGTATCTAAGACTCGTAATTGTTATGTGTAGGAACATGCCTAGGCGAGGAGGAAGAGGTCGTGGTAGAGGTAGAGGTGGAGGCCGTGGGCCAATCCCTCAGGTTACTCCCCCTCCTAGCCCTCACCATAGTGACCAGAACAGATGGGTCAGAGAAATGAGGAACGAATCCCGTACAGTCGGTGAGGGTTCTCAGATACGTCCACTTTTAGAGGAGGTCCTAGCTCGTCTTGGACCTAGACAGGTAGATGAGCAGGAGGTTGTGAGAGAGAGGGATAGATCCCCTAGGAGAGTAGAGGACACAACACATCAGGATTCTATTATCGCAGGTCATATGAGGGATTTACTGAGAGCACGCCCCCCTACCTTTGATGGATCAGGTGGAGGATTAGAGGCTGAGACCTGGCTACTAGATTTGGGTAGATGCTTCGCCATGCACCCTTACGGTAGCAATACCCGTGCCAGATGCGTTATTATGCACTTGAGAGGATTCGATCTGTAATGCCCCGTCTTAATAACCTAAGAACGTTGCAATTGTGTTATAAGGTGTAATAATTTTTTTTTTTAGTATTAATATTAAGTTAATTAATTGCATACATTCTTAGGTTAAGCGACGTTACACTACTTTGAGTTTTCCATAAGTGACTAAAGTATTTCGCATTGCACATTTAATTAATAACATAAAGATAAACATTGCATAATAATAAATTTTCCATTCAAGATATAATAAAGTACAAACATGTTTTCCATACATTGCATCGTTGTGATGACACTCCACCTAAAATAACAGTCAACCTTGAGTTTGAGTTTCAATCAATTGTCAAAATCTGGAAGCAATGTAACCATTAGATTGTTTGTACTAGTGTCTAGGGTTAGTAGATTAGGTCTAGGTAACCTTATTACTATCTCCTAGCACGGGGGGTGGACCTACGGGTACCACATGGTTGGGTGGAACGTGCACCTTACTCCGTTGGGTCCCCAGTATGATCATGGCATCGAGAGCTTCATGGATGGAGAGCTCGTGATCGGATACAAGACGGGGCATTACACATCAGGGATATCTGCATCAAAAAGTTTCACTTTATCCCAAATCTCTATAAGCGTTACATCAATTACAACTCAGTCGCAGATACCGCCATACACTAAGGAGAGTGCACAAAAAGTCTGTAATGTTCCCTTTTTAGCTTGTTGCCATTTTTGGTAGATTAGCCTATTATTTGGCCCTCGTAGGCTAATGCACATGGTTAGAGGGTCTTGTTTGGTAGATTTCAGAGTGTTTTCTTCTCCAGAGCTTTGGGTCGTTCAAGATTGGCCTTTGTTTGGTGTTTCAGGGCTCAGTTGTACACACTTACTATTTATAGTAAGTCACCTTGGGGTTGAAATCCAGTATTGCTATTTATGGAAAGGCACCTGAACGTGTTGTGGATGCAGTATTCGATCCCCTAGTTTAGACTACATGGAGATCATATGTTTCTTAAGGGAGATATGATATTTTTAATTATTATTAAAGTTAATCTTTAATAATAATTAATTATTTATTCAAAAGGTGCATCATAAAGTTATATTATAACTTTATGTCTAAAGGGGGCCATTTAATGACTTAAAGTACATTAAATGATATTTTGATTTGGGCGCCCATTTATGAGGAATTATTATAAAGTTATAAAGTACACATTTAATATTATTTTAAATGATTAAAAAGGAGCCTTCTAGAGGATCGACTTCTTCTTGGAAAATTATATAAAGCATCAACCAAAGTTATTTGGTATTGATTCATGAGGATTGACATTTAGCTTTTGAAGAGTTCGCTGTGGAGAAGAAGAAACCTAGGGTTTCTGCAATTTCTGCAATTTTCGGTCATTGAGAACGTTGTATCTCTCTGATTCTTGCATTCTAAGGTTGTGAAATACCAGCTGAAGATTGCCTTGTGGATTGGCTTCAACCAGGAGTCAATATTGAACTTAATAGTGGAGAGTAATAACAGATTTCTTCAAGGGGTTTATTCTCAGCAAATCAGAAGTTTGAAGAATTAATATTGGAGAATTTTTTATTACTGGCTGTGCCTTCTCTTCTATGGCATGTGGGAATTTCATTAGTAGATTTTTGAAGAGTTTATACAAGGGTTTTTAAGAGTATTTTGTTTGTGATTAGAGGGCATATGAGCTGTGATACATTTTATTTCTGCCAGCACCTTCACCCATAACCACATGGGTCTCAAGCAAAGATTGTATTGAATGCTACAGGCCGTACCAACCTCCTCTCAGCCAGACGTGAGGATTAGAGTCAAAACGCCTAAGGATCTAGGCTACATTCAACATCAATAAGGGTGCCTTGTTCATTGTTTCTATTTGGCACATGTTTGGAGATGGAGAAAAGTCTCTTTTGTGAGAGGCGTTGGATTTAATGAAGTTTGTTGCTGCTGATCATTAATATCAGATTTTTTTCAGAGTATCTTGTTCATTGTTTCTATTTGGCATGTGTTTGGAGATGGAGAAAAGTCTCTTTTGTGAGAGGCATTGGATTTAATGAAGTTTGTTGCTGCTGATCATTAATATCAGATTTTTTTCAGAGTATTACTTCAGTCATCCGGGTATGAAGAGTAATGAATTTTCAAACATTGT
Source organism: Sequoia sempervirens (assembly GCA_007258455.2). Classification (NCBI taxonomy): domain Eukaryota; kingdom Viridiplantae; phylum Streptophyta; class Pinopsida; order Cupressales; family Cupressaceae; genus Sequoia; species Sequoia sempervirens. The sequence goes on from VDFB02000015.1 coordinate 27,431,829, forward strand.
ATGAAGGGTTGAAATGAATTGCAATCTGAATTGTAATAAATGCATTGACTTTGCACATAATGTTTGATCTGATTTGAAGTTGATATCTCATTGTCAAGCATTTGTATATTTTGCAATTTATATATGTATATGCATTTCATGCTCTCCTGGCAAAGTTTTGAAATTATCAAAACAAATAAACCATCAGCATAACACAAAGGCAGAAAATTTTGAATTGCAAGTGTCCACCTGGGGTGGGACACTACAAAATCATATAAACTGCTTTGGAGCAGCATCCTTCAACTTTGAGGATAAGCACTCTGACCAGTTACATACTTAACAGATATCGCATAAAGAATATGATCCAAAGAGGCAAATCAAAATTTCTCATTTCTCCAATAAATCTGCAGAAAATTAAATCTGGCAGCTTTTTTAATGCGTCAATCTTCAAGTGGATGGTTTAAATTCCCCAACTCTTCTACATTGGTGGGACCTTCTCATCTTGGTCCTCCTCCTGTGTGTCCTTGTGGTCTTCAGAAATATTATCTCTGGCATAATACATTGATGAAGTACTGCTTATCTTCCCTTTTGGCTTTTTTGTTCTGAACCTTTGGTCCTATCTAGGGCAGCCCTAGGACTTTGTGGAGATCCTCTGGCTAAAATGGAACATTGACCTCATTCTCCCTGACCATAAAGCTTGGCTGGGATGCATATGGTCATAATTTAATAAAGAGGGCAACGAGGATAAAATGGGCATTTTGGTTCATATAATGTGCTCATGTCATCAACAAACCTTTGTTATTGGGTGGCCTTGGTTAGCCTTTGAAGATGTAGTTAGCAGAGGGAAAGTTTACTTTTTTTTTTCTCCTTCTGTGCTGTTTATGTTAGTTTTTTCGTTTTCTCTGGATTCCACTTCTTGCTGGAATTCTTGCTGAAGTTAGGAGCCCCACCTCATGGGTGTGGCTTGGCACTTCTTCTCTGCATAGGAGTTACAGATTACAATGCCAGTGTTCTGTCAGAGTACATGCAACTTCCAAGCTACAATTTGTCATGGCAGGCTTTTCCTTATCATGAGAAATGGCTGGTCTAAATCTCTTTTACGATGTTTGCATCTTTTATGTGTGAGTCCTTTGAGGATTTTAAATCAGGCCTCTCTGGTTCTTCTTTACCTCAGTGCCAACCTATCAGCAACACATTGATATCTTCTCTCCCATATTAAAAGCACTTCCCTGTTGAATACTTCATGGAATGAGCCACTCTCTTTCAAGAATTCCATATTCCATTAAAACTGTGATTTTCCTGTGTGGTGGCTCCATGAGGTGTCCCAACCTCCTCCAAGATCCTTGAGGGCATAATTTTAGTAAAGATCTCGGTTTGACATTTTTATCAAACAGTTAGCATGCCACTCATCTTCCAATTGGTATTGGTTTTCCAACAAATGATTTCTCTCTATATTCTTCTGAATTTGTTCCTCCTCACCTCCCTCCTCAATGTAGTACTGATTACAACTTCCTTGCCATTCCCTTCACCCCAAAACTGGATTTATTCAATTTCTGTTACATATTTAGGCATGACTTTGTGCTGGCATTTCCTCAAACAATTTGTACCCAGCCTCTTTCCTTGCCTTTCCCTTAATTGCTTTGTACTTCAGCTGACCTCTTTGTGATGTGCAATTGTAAAATTATTTATTCACACTATCTTTCTATTTTACAGGACAAACAATAGTTTTCTTGTCATTTAATTATTTGGCATCTTCAATCTCCCAATCATGCCGGTCTGAATGCAAATCTATACAAATAGCATCTTCATATTGCCTTGTCTCACTGCACAGTTATCTTCTTCATTATAAATTTCTGTAATGCTGAACACTTCTCTTATTGGATTGACTTTTCCCACTTCCTCTTTGATTCTATTGGGATTTTCACTTCCTTGTACCAATTGTTTGTATCTTTTCTTGTAAAAAATATGCATTTGCTTGAACTGATATCATTCCACAGAACAGATTGCTTTTCAAATTCTGCACAGTATCCTCTCGGACTGATTTAAAGAGTCAAGTGATTTGATTTTTTCTTGTTTTTTGCATCTTCACAAGAGGCTTGGACAATTTGCAATGATGTCTTTATGAATCTGTTCAACGAATCCTTGAATTGGACTGATTTAGTGGTTGGGCAGTAGAATTTGTTGTCTGGATATTCCTCTTGTTTAGAAGGTTGTAGTTGTGAAGTCCCATACCATATTGTCTGATGAATTTTTACTACACTTTTCTTCAGATAGTAAGTATAACCTGTCCTCCTGAAGTGCAAGAGGAAAGAGATAAGCATCACTTCTTGCTATGACTTCTTGGGCAATGATAAAAGTGATAGAAAGGAAAATCATGAAGTGTATGCATGGATAGGATATAATTAAAATTCATCTAAGCATTCTTTGTTATGAAATAAATATTGGATTTTTCATGGCTGTTAAAATGCTTTCCACCATTTCCATTGTACTTAGTGACTTATGATTTATGTGAAAACGAAGAATCTTCAATACCTTCACAGATCTCAATCAATTTCATTTGTACAGGTGGTTATCTGGATTATCATGCCAACAATGAGAGGCTCAGCTGCACTGAACACCAAAAATTCATTACGATTCATTGTCTTGTTTCAGTACTTGCCCAGATTTATTCGAATATTCTCACTTTCTAAAGAGGTAATAAGAACAGCTGGTGTATTGACTGAAACAGCATGGGCTGGTGCTGCGTACAACTTACTTCTTTATATGCTTGCAAGCCATGTGAGTACAACGTTTTCATTATAGTATCCTCATCTTCAAATTGTATGTAATTTTTTCATTTGATGAGACTTATGAGCACTGCTCATAGGAATATGTAAAAGACTGAAGTCTCTACTCTTACAATATCACATTATTTAATCATCCCATCCACTGAAGATGCCAGTGCTTAGTATAAATATAGTGGTCAGAAAAAATTCCTGTTGGCATATATTATGCTGCATGCCTGTGACTAAGAGATTTTCTCGCTGCTGCTTGATTCAAGGTCTTGATATAAGCATCACAGAGATTTCTAGATCTATATCAAATTCTAATTGCCATATTCTTTTATAGACATGCATATTGGATATATAAGATTTTAAAAAACTTTGCCACAGATATCTCTTTGTATTTGTTATATTTTTACTTGCAACTATGCTTTGAGCATTGAAGGTTCTAATGGATTGCCTTTTAACCAGTTAGCTCTGAACTACTGGTATCTGACCATAATATTTATTGTAGTTGTAGAAACAATTGAGTTTCCTACTTTTGTATTAACTTATACTTTATGCTTGTAAGAATATGCTTCCAGTCTAAATAGAATGGGTCAGGGATGACTTCTACATTTTGCTCCCACTTCCTTTCTCTTGTAAACTATCAATGGAAACAAATGTAATATTTAGGATGTTCTTTAATTGATACCTAACACTTAGACAATTGCAATAAACACCCAGGGCCAAATTATATTTCATGTGCTTAGGCTTATAGGTCTGCTTTTCTTCTTTTGATGTGATTTGGAGCATATCTGTAATATCCCACCCCTAATAGGATATTTACTTTCTGAATTTTGCCTGTCTGTTTTTATTTGTTTTATGGTTTTTTTGATATATTTGCAATGTTTGATACAACAATACAATGCAGCAAAATAGAAGATATTGCAATAATAATTTTCAACTCAAAAATTGAACATTACATAGGGAATACACAGCTGAAAATTCCAGATTTTAATAACAGCTTAGATTCTCAGTATTTTCACAAAATATTGATAACCCAATTTATATAATATCCTCTATTATCTTAAGCAATAATACCCAGAAAATTTGGGGGTTACAAATCATGAACTCACAGGTAAGATATGCCTTGAAACCCTCTAAATGGATGCCAAAATGATGTATAAAGTTTGCAGCAGTATAACAGCAGCAACAATGATAATAAACTCTAGCAACGATCACTATCACCAATTCCCACTTCTACTGCAAAGCTACATACAATTAAATTGGCAAAACCCTTGCTTGGCAACTGCCAGTTGAATGAAGTTCTCCTGTACTCTTTGCTCTTAAAATAATGATCAATATAGCTGCATTATTTTGATATTTCATTCAAACCCTTGAAACTTCTGAAATTCTTCTCCAATGAAGCTCAGATGTGACCTCTGTGTGAAGCCACCAATTAACTGCAACCCTCGAGTGATCTTTCTCACTTGTAGGAAGCATAATCGAAGAGAGGCTACACTTTCCAAGATTGAAACTACAGAAAAACCCTAGGTTTCACTTTCAAAGCCAAAGCACAAAGCCAAGTTGAGAGAAAATGATCAATCATAATGAAATGAATTCCAAAAATGCCCTTTTATAATATTCGATTTGCATTTGACTTCATCTCATTTGATTTACTTTAATTTCATTTTCTTTTCCCTCCTTTTTTATGGACAACTTTATAATAATAAAGAATACTTTATTATTCACTTATATCTCCCCTTTAAAATAACACTTTAACACTTTTTTATAAAGTATAATTTTTAAAAGCATTTAAACCCCCGTTTTAAATAAAGTCCACTTAAATCATTAATGATATGCACTTAATAATTAATTATTATTAAAGTATAACTTTAAATATAATTATAATATTATACTCCATCATTAATCATCGTAAAACAATTTTGATTTAGATTTCACCAGGAGGTAGCCCACTGGTTTCACTGCTAATCAGATTGCCTTACTATAAATAGTAAGGTTGGCTTCTATCAACACACTGACTTACTATAAATAGTAAGTATACACAAATGAAGCCAAAAACCCTTGAATAACCAAGCCTCATAATATACAAAAGATCTAGAGGTGCCAACGTTGCAAACTGCCAACTGAGATACCAGATATCTCCACAACAGGGTCCTCTAATCACCATTATTATCATACAAGGACCTAGTGATAGGCTAAACCACCAACTCTGATGCTTGCTCAAAAAGGGGACATTACAATATCAAACTATTTGAACATCCAATTTGAAGTATAGCTAAATCATGCATTACCTTAATGGTTTTTATCAAGTAAACATCCAATTTTCTTTCTTTTAAGTTTCCATTGTAAAATCTTTTATATTAGCTCATTGTTGAGTCCCCTGTAAACAAATGCACTCTAGTATTGTCAATCTGGGAAAGCTTGATAAGGGTTTTTTCAACACCGAATGGTAACAATTTTGCATATGTAACCTTAATCAACTATATCCCAAATGATTCTCCTAAAGTAATTGAAAGGAAGCAAGAGTGCGAAAACACTTCCTAAGATAATCTTTGAGGAGAGGTATGTGCAAATAAATTAAATTTTTGTAGTTAACAAGGAAAAATACACAACAAAAATTATACCATAATGTGGGTTTATGTGGGGAATACCCTTTTGGAAGAAAAATTCCACACTCAAAAGCAATTCAATGTATTATTCAATAATCAATGGTTACAATATATTTGCAAAGTTGAAGCATTTACAGGAGTATCCCCAACAAGAGATTAGGAGCAATTTTGGAAGCATAATAAAATTCACTATCTAACCTCCATCTCAAGCACTTAAAAAATAGGAGAAGCAATACATGAAACCATCAAATGGTAATTAGGGAACCATGAGCTACAACCACCAAAAAAGTGGTGCTCAAATCCCTAGTTAAAAATTCAACGCCCAAATCCCAAGATGAGCCCATAGGCTAAAATAGCATAGTCCATCCACTTGCCATAAGTTGTCATAATCCACTCACCAATTTTTGTGCTTTATTTTGGCTCCATTATCTCCATTCAAAGATGCCTTATGGCCTGTTATAACATGCGTTATAAGTTGGTCAACAAGTGTAACTCCCTCTTACAACTCTCTCATGCATTATAGATGCTCTTACGTTTTCAATTTGGGAGGGCCAACTTTTGGAGGCCATAACTTTTGATTCGGGAAGTTGATTGAGCCCCATTTTTTTAAATTGTAGAGTTTAAAGAGATCTACATCCCTATAACTAAAGAACCGGTTACAATCCATCTAAATTTTTTTCAAGAACAAGAATGACTTGTATAGCTCAAAAATTGAGTTTTCTAGCTCTATAGTAAAAAATTGCATTTTTTGTGTTTTTAACATCAGGATGGAAGGTTGAGACACCTTTCCTAACAATAATCTTGTGTTCATGGTCAAGGAAAGCATCCTTTAGGGTTCTTTCCCATCTCTCTTTTCAATTATTTTGGCAAATACTTAGTTTTTAGTACTTTCCTGAGTTTTATGAGTCATTTTGCTTCTTACTTTGATATAGGTTGTAGACTTATTCTATTGAGTCAACAAGGCTTGATAGGTCTTTAAGTTGAGTGAATCATGGTTGGATGTTGGTTCTATAGTTCTAACATCAAGTGATTAGTAGGTTTTAATTTAAAAAATGGGTTCTTTGAAGTTGATAGGATTTGAAACATAATTACATCCATTAGCCACAAAAATTGATTATATATTCAAGTGATTAGTAGGTTTTAATTTAAAATAATGAGTTCTTTGAAGTTGATAGGATTTGAAACATAATTACATCCATTAGCCAAAGGTTTATGATGTTGGGGATAAGGTGGTTGACTATGTGGATGTTCCGAACTCTTTGTGAACTTGGAAGTCCTTCCTTAGCTCCTCATCTTAGCTCGTTGTTCTCTTTCATGCCTTGGACCTAGTCAACATCCTCCAAGGATTCCATATTCGCCAACTTGAGAGAGTTGATGTTTTTGTGTGGGCCTTTGGTCTTACTCTTTACTTTGTTAGTTTGGGTTATGATGTCCTAATAAATGTCCCTTTTGATGGCTTCCCTTGGTTGAAGATGTGGTTTAAATACCTTATCCCTGAGGTCAACCTCTTGTTTTTTGGTTTGTGTGTTAAATTATGATTCTCACTCTTGGTAACTATCAAAAAGAGGTTCGATATTTACCAATAGGTGCCCTCTTTGCGAAAGGGATGTTGAGTTTTGCAGCATTTATTGTTGGACTACTCCTTCATCTGGTAGACCTTTAACCTTTTGTCAAGTAAGTTCAAGCTAAGTTAGCCTCAACTAGGGTCTTTGTTTAATTTGATCCTCTAATGGTCCCCTCCCTTTTCTACCCCCCGACTAAAGGATCTTTGGTACCTTGCTATCCCCCATTTTTGTTGAGGTTGTTGGTTAGAATGGAGTGCTAGAATCTTTAAAGGCAACAAGTTGAAGCATGTAAGGATTAGCCTAAAAATCTGCAATGTTATTGCTGAATTTTTTTTAGTGATTTAAAAAAAGAAGTAAAAGGTGAGCCTAGGCCCCCTCTCAGTTGTGAAATGTAGAATTGCCTTCAATTGGTGTATTAGGCTTACTCTGACTAAATTGATGGACAACTAGTAAGCGGCAAGGCTCAACACCAAATGGGTTTGCCTTGATCTTAGTTGGTTGAAGTTGAATTTCAATAGGGCATCAAAGGGGAATTTGGGCTTGGCTATAGGAGGTGTGATTAGAGATACTAAACATGGTTTTGTTGTTGCTTATGTGGGAGTCACAGGAGTGCAAACCAACCATGTTGTAGAAGCCAAGACTGCCTTTTGGTGAATTGAATATGCTAAGAAGTTTAAGGTCTCTCATCTAGTCATGGAGGAGGATTCACTCAATATTATCAAGTGTCTTAAATGTTGGTCTATTAAAAATATAATGGATGATGCTTTGGAGTCTCTTAAGGAATTCAAGGAGGTGAAAATTTATCACACCTATAGGGAAGGTAATAGGGTAGCAGATAGAATGACCAACATTGCTGTTCGTGGGTTGAGGTTTGAGAAATGGGAAAATTTAGACTCCTTGCATAATGAAGTTATCAAAATCCTAATTGAAGATGCTCCTTTTTATCTTTCTCGGCCTTTTAATCTTCAATATTTTATTGCTTTTGAATCGGAGGACTCATTTGTGCCATTGTGGCAGCATGTGTGACAAGTTGATTCATCCTATCTAGCGTAGTCGTAAGATAACTATAGCTTTTCATTTCAAGGATAGCGTAAATCTTGTAACCATTATTTTTATGATTTGAAGGAAGTTAGATTGTTTGTCATCTATAAGCGCTCACAAGCTCTTGATTATTTAGTCCTTGTCGAATATTTTCTCAGGATGAGAAAGGGTTTTTAATAGGGGTCTTAAGGTTCCGTTTTTTTTCAAGAGCTATTTGGGAAGGAGGGTTCCTAGAAGCACTAAAACTATTCTAACAACATTAGGGGCAAGAGGCTTTAAGTTGAACCCTCTTCTCGTGATATAATCAAGAATAACTCTACTAACACATTTTAAGAAGGGATGAGCTAACTCATTGCATGGAAAGTGTCAATTGCTATGACCTGGTTTTGTTGATGGAATTTGCTAGATCTTGGAAGGGTAGGAAAGTCAATGTTAGAGGTCTTAGCTTTGAGGTGAGCGAGGAATGGATATTGGGGCCATTGGGCTGTGCATGGAAGGGTTGAAGACCTTCAAAGCTAGGTAAACCAAAAAGAAAGAAGAAATGGAAGCTCTCTTGAGAGAAGAGGAGAAGCTTGAGATTTAAAGCGGGCTATCTCTGGGAATCCCCTTCTAGTCCTTAGAATGAGGTGAGCATACAAATGATAAAATATATTACTCTTTAAGGCATATACAAATGTGTTTTTCCTACCATTTTACTTTGCTTAGCCATTTTAGATATAGGAGGCTAGTTAGATTTCCATTCTACTTGCTTATGTCCTTGGAGTTGTTTGTTGTTGATGTTTGGCTTAATAAGGTTGAAATGTAGCTATACCAAGGCTTGATTTTCTTGCTTTAATCAATTTGCCAAGTCCAAGGTGGTGCCTTGGGAACCTTCCACAAAGGTTAGCATTGTAGAGTCCTAGCATGAAGTTCGCCCCTCTAAACCGTCTTTGAGCACAAAGAGCCCTGCCCTAGGTTCTATCACAATTAAAATTCCCTCGACTTTGGAGGTGGATTTTGGCCCTAGAACTAGGGTTAGGAAGGGCAAGGCTACTTTGTTGTTGAAGGATAATAAGGACACGAACATGGTTGGGGAGAATGAAGGGAAGGAGACATTTGTGATGGCTGATGTGTAGTTAAATGGTATCAAAAGCAAGAATTATTGGGACCAATGATTCCTATAGCAAGGTGGAAGTGGAGTCTAGGAAGGGGAAACACCTTAGAGAGAGTGAAGAGTTTATGCCTTACAAGAAAGCTAAGTCTATTAGGGAAGGGGATAAGGCAAGGAATTGTTTTGATAATGCTGTTGAGGAGCTCTCTATAAGGAATTTAGTTGGCAAAGTGGACTCTTCGGAGAGGGACTATAATCTTCAATATAATTTCCTAAAGTGGTTCATGAATGAGAATGAGAGACTGGGAATTAGATTGAACCAACTATTTCATTAGGTCAATGGAAATCATTCCCAATTTGAGTTCAATGAGGATAGTTGGAACTAACTTAAGGATTTTTGTGAGTTTAGAAATGTTATATAAGGGTTTTACTCTTGCTTGAGCTAGCTTGAAAGAAACTACAAGGATTTGAAGGTGTCTTTGAATAAGATCATCCTTCTCAGTCAGACCACTATTGAAACTCAATAGCCAACATAGCCATGCTCCAAGAGAATATGCTAAAAAAATAGCTAACCTCAGAGACAGTGAAGAGGATAAGGTGGAGGACCATGTTGCTAATGCTGTTGAGGGGCTCTCTATAAGGAATTTAGTTGGAAAAGTGGACTCTTTGGATAGGGACTATAATCTCCATCAGAGTATCCTATAGTGGTTTATGCATGAAAACGAGAGACTAAAAATTAGACAACACCAATTGTCTCAACATGTTAATAGAATGCACGAGTTTAGTGTGAAAATGTAGGGAAAGAGTTCAAGTAGGTTGAGTTATTCTATTTTGTATTTCACTTTTGAGGATTAAAGTGAAACTCTTTTTTCAGCTGCATAAGTCTAAATAAAGTGTAGATAAACATTTAGACTTATCTTCCATCTTATCCTTATAAGTGATGGATGCTTTTTGTAGGTAAAGCTGATTCTTGGAAGATAGGATTTTTAGCTAAATTAGTATAAAGATAGGAAATTGTAACATACTGAATGCAATGAATTTTCATGCAGCTATGAATTGTATCAGTTGTGGAGGTTAGCTTGTAAATTTTTCAAAGTAATGGAAAACTAATTTGACAATGTAACTATTTGTGCATGCTTCCACATTTGAAGTTTTCAATTATTGTGTGATTTATACAAAATTACAAATGTTATTTAGCATTAGGACATGATCACCAGGTATTTTGAAATTTTTTCATGGTATTAGAGCTTTGTGTTGGGGTTGCATGAGAAATTTGCAAGGATCACAAAGGATTTTTTGCATTGTGGGCAGATTTTTTGAGGAAAATTGTGGCGTGAAGTTTTTTAATCAAAAAATTGCGATGTCCAAGAAGATGAAAATTGGGGCTAGGTAGTTATAAAAAATTGTGCGGAAGTTTGGGTAAAAATCGCAAAGGACTTTTGTTGTGAATCGCGCCATTCTAGTGTGAAACCCTGTCATTCTTGTGAAAATCATGTCTAGATTTTTTTGAAAAAATCACAATAAGATTTTTGGTATGAGATAAATAGTGATTTTTTATCAATGTTTTCTGTGATTTTTTAATAAAATTGAGGGTTTTTAGATTTGTGGCTAGGGTTTATAGACCCATAGCAAGGGTTTTCAATTGTTCTTACTGCAAATTTGACAGTTAGGATTTGTAGATATTTTTTGAAGAATTTTTCTAGTGGCTAGGGTAGAAGGAGGTGGCTAGGTTTTGCTAGGGGAACAAACTATGATTTATTACCTACAACAACTTAAATTTTTTGAGCAGTTTATTTATTTCTAGATTTAGGAGTTTGTATTTGTGAAGAAAAATATATTTTTAATGGCATTAACTAGCCTTAGGATCAAGAATAGATTAGATACCATGCATTAAATTTCCTACCTTGGAAAGTTAGGGTGACTTTGTTTTTGAAGGAAAATTATCTTTGGGATAGTGTATCAATTGAAGTGTCTCCACCTACAAATCCATAGTAGTTGGCTGTTCACAAGATGAAAGAGGTTAAAGGCAAGCGAGTAATCATGGATGAGACAAACGATCACTTAATTCCTCGTTTGTCAGAAAAGAATATAACCAAGGAGATGTTTGATGCTTTGGTCAACCTTTTCCAAAGTGAAAACACAAATAGGAAAATAATATTGAGGAATAAACTCAGATCCACAGAGATGACTAAACCAAATACTCTTGCTAGTTACTTGATGAAGATCAGACAACTTCATGATCAACTTGTAGTAGTTGGAGAGAATGTTGAAAGTGTAGAAGTGGTCAACTTTGTGTTGAACGGGTTTTGTTCTTCATGGCAAGCATTTGTTCAGGGTGTTTGTACTCGGGAGAACCTTCCTTCCTTTGAAAGATTGTGGGATGACTCTATATAGGAGGAAACCCAAATGGATTCAAAAGCCAACAAGAAAAGTAGTGATGAGAATTTAGCTCTCTATGGACAAATAAAGGGAAATAAATGAAAAGGGAACAAGGGCAAGGGAAAGGATGAGGAAGGATCCTTACAGTTAGGGAAGGACTTGAGTCTTATCAAAGTGCTTCAGTTTAATAAGCTCGGTCGTTATGCATTAAAGTGTCTAGAAAAGAAGAAGAACCAAGGGAAGCAACAACAGGAGGATGTGGCAGCTTCTATAGGAATTCAAGTGAATGAATTTGTTGAGAAGTTTGAGAAAGATTTCTCAATGGTATCTTGTCCTTCTATGAGCGCATTTCCTAGGAATGATTGGTATGTGGACAGTGGGGCTTCTAGGCATATGACATTGGCTAGACAGTATTTTACCAACTTGAAGGAACATAACTCTGGAGTTCAAGTTGAGCTTGACAATGATGCCAAGTATCCAATAGCAGGTGTTGGTACAATTCCCTTTTAGCCATAGTCTGGTAACTATTTGGAGTTTGATGATTTGTTATTGTTCCCAATCTTAGGAAAAATTTACTTTCAATTTTGGTGATGGGGGATTAGGGCTATGTTGTAGAATTCAAGAATCATTAAGTTCTTATCATCAGATTAAGCTTAGATAATAGACATACAATAGGTGTAAGAAAAGGACATCTATAGAGGTTACAAGGTGAGCTAGTTCAAGCTCTAGTTCATAATAGTGCCAATCTGTGCTAGTTATGGCACAAGAGGATGGGACATATGCATCACAAAGTGTTGCATATTTTTAAAGAAATTGTCACAAGACTTCCAAAGTTTAGTAGTGAACAACAAAGAGTATGTAAAGGATGCATACTTGGTAAGCATGTCAAGGCTATTTTTCCAAGTAGCGAGCATAGCTCTATGTAGATTCTAGACTTAGTGCACTCATGTGTGTGGGCTGGTGTTAGTAGAATCAATTGTAGGCAACCTGTATAATGTTTCCTTAATTGATGAATTCTCTCGCAAGATGTGGATTTACTTTGTAAAGACCAAGTTTGAGGTCTTTAGCAAGTTTCAACAGTTCAAATTTCTAGTCGAAAATTAGACAAGGAAGAAGATGAAGGTCTTGATATCAAACAATGGGGGAGAGTATACCTCTAAGGAGTTTGAAGGTTTCTGCAAGAAAGTAGGGATAAAGAGGGTGTTTATAGCCCCTTACAACCATAGGAGAATGGGGTTGCAGAGAGGAAGAGTCGATACATAATAGGGGCTGCTAAGGCCATGATTCATGACTTGGACTTGCCAATGTTTCTTTGGGAAAAAGCATGTATTTCAATAGTGTATATCTAGAACAGGTGTCATAATAGGATTTTGGAGGACAAGACACTAGAAGAGGCATTCGGCGTTGTGAAGCCAAAGGTGAGTCATTTGTACTTCTTTGGTTGTCTAATTTATATCCATATGCTTGTAGAGAAGAGGACCAAATTGGAACCTTTAGAAAGAAGGGTTTATTTGTGTGTTACAGTGAGACTTCAAAGGCCCATAGGGTTTGTATTCTAGAGTAGAGGAAAATAGTATTCAATAGAGATGTGAATTTTGAGGAAGACTTTGCATCCAGAACAACTCATGAGATCTTTCCAATGATAGAGGATGAGCAGCAAGAAACTTTGAAGGTTGAGTTTGGGTCTTCAAAGATTCCAGTAGCTTCTAGTTCAAGACAACAACCTTTAGATGAGGAGGGAGAGACTTCATCTCCTTCAAGTTTTGTTAGAAGACCTCAATGGCTCCAACAAACATTGAGGGATGCTCAGGAGAACGTTGAGGCTCCTAGGAACACATTCCAGTAGAGTAGGCCTCCGAGGAAGTTTCCTAACTACATAGCATTGATGAGCAACATCATAGGGTCTTCTAGTTTCCAAGAAGTAGTAGATCAATGGGTAGCTAATGACTTGGTGTAGAAGTCCTTCCTCGCTAAGAGGGACTGTTGGGTTTTTAGCTCAGATGGGAACTTCCGCACGGGTTTAGTGTGAATGTGTGAGGAAAGAGTTTAAATAGTTTGAGTTATTCTATTTTGTATTTCACTTTTGAGCATTAAAGTGAAAGTCTTTTATTTAGCTAAATAAGTCTGAATGAAGTGTAGATAAACATTTAGACTAATCTTCCATCTCGTCCTTATAAGTGATAAGGATGCTTTTTGTAAGTAAAGCTGATTTTTGGAAGATTAGAGTTTAGCTAAATTAGTATAAAGATAGGAGCAAGATAGACAGATTGTAACATATTGAATACAGTAAATTTCTGTGTAGTTGTGAGTTGTATCGGCTGTGGAGGTTACCTTGTAAGTTTTTCGAAGGAATGGAAAAATAATTTGAAGGTGTAATTATCTGTGTATGTTTCTGCATTTGAAGTTTGTAATTATTGTGTGACTTATGCAATGTTATTGATCATCAGGACATAATCACCAGGTATTTTGAAATTTCTTCATGGAAATCGTTTCCTATCTAATGTTAGGGAGGAATTCAATGAGGACAAATGGTACAAACTTACAGATACTTGTGAGTTCAGAAGTTCCATAGAAGAGTTTGACTCTCGCCTGAGCAACCTTGAAAGAAACTGTGAGGATTTGAAGGTGTCTTTTAATAAGATCACGCTTCTTAGTCAGACTAGTATTTAAAACCTAGTAGCCAGCATATCAGTGCTCCAAGAGAGTATGCTAAAAAGAAAGAGGTCTGATATGCAAGAGGGCCCATGTAAGAGAATTAGGAGCCATATGAAGCGGAAGCAGGGCATAGTTTTTATCTTGGACAATGATAAGATCAAGGATCACTTGGAATTCTTTAGGGAGGAATGAATGCTTTTAGTTCCTCGAAGGATCTCCCTTCAACCCAGTTGTAGGCTTTGTGGACTGCTATTATTGTGTTGTCAATTTTCCGCCATCTAGTTCTTGCTTTTGGATTTTGGCTTACTTTCCTTTTTTCCTTGTGGGCAGTTGTGTTCTTTTGATGCACATAAGCTTCTAGCATTTATATTTTGGTTGTTGTAAAATGGTTTGGACCCTTTCACAAACCCACTTTTACCCAATATTTTTTTTTAATAGAATATGGGCCACTTCACTGCCAATTGAAAAAGGAAAGCAAAAGTCAACAAGGCAGTTGATGCTAGAAGGTGAAGTGTGGATGCTACACATAGATGGGGCCAAGTTGAAGCAAGGATTGTATGTAGACCGCAGTTTTGTTTAATCCTCATGGTAACCAATATCAAGCTGTTTATAGATTAGAACTTCCATGCACTAATTATTTTGCAAAATACAAAGCTCTGATACTAGGACTGGAATTTGTGAATGGGCACCAAATCAAAATGTTGAAATTATTGTTGATTCCCTATTGATCAAACAAGTGAGAAGTAGATGCCAATGCAACTACTTTTTTGAGTAAATATACATGTAGAGTATGGGATTTGGTTGAATGGTTTTTTGTTCTTGGCATAATTTCTATACCCAATGATTAATATTCCTTATCAGATTCACTAGCTTCATCTGTAGCCACCTTGTCTCCTTTAACTAATATCTCCCTAAGGAAATTCTCTATAGACTTGGTCTCAGTCCCCTTTGTACCATATGATGTGGAGAATTGGCAAGCTTTGAACCATGATGCCTAAATATTGGACTTTATGACAAACATAGGAGCCTTTCAAGATTAGGTTATTGATGAAAAAGAGTATTTGGAATTCATGGCCTTTAAGGGAGAAGAGATAATTATATTGAAAAGCAACAAAATCCTGATAGGTTTGGTAACTCTTGAAGGGCTTTTTGATTTGATCATAGGAATAAAAACAACTATGTAATGTTGATAAAAATTGAGTCTATTAATTTGGAAATTGGGATTTTGCTTGCACAAAAGATTAAAAGAAGGAATTCATTGACTTATTTAAGGAATAGAAAGATGTCACTGCTTGGACATATGATGAATTAAACTTGGTTAATCACAAGATTATGATGCATACTATTCCTCTCACAAATGACACTCAACCTTTTAAGAAGAGACTAAGACTAGTCAATCCTTTACTGAAGCCAACCATACGCAAGGAAATACAAAGATTACTTTGCGTGAGACCAATTTTCCCAATCAAATGGTCCACTTAGGATTCTAATATGGTAACCATGGAGAAAAGGAATGGTTAAATTCACTTATGTGCTGACTTCAGCAATTTTAATATAGTCAATTAAGAAGAAAAATTTCTTGAATAATTGCAAGCAAATAATTAATGAACTGGCATTTCAATTTACAACTCTGTGGATAATCTATAAGATGAATGATATAATTACAAACAAGGGCTCTTTAAATAGATAATTCAGTCAAAGCAAGAAGTAGATATCAGTGATAAAAATTCATTATTAATCAATACTAAATTACAATATTAAATAAATGTTCATAAAGAACTAAATAATTATACAATAATTGATTTCCTTTGAGTATATGAATAATAGGTTTCCATACCATGAATTACTCAATTCTGACCCTTCATCTATTGTGAGGTAGTTTGGATGTTTGCCAAATTCAGTGGTCTCTCTCAGCTTTCTTTTCAATTAATGTTCCTCTCCAACAAGAATGATTCCTTTTCCAAATATATGTGATTTGATGTAATATACACATGCTTAGATACGACACTTTTCTTAAATTGATCACGATAGGTGTCTGAAATATGTTCTTTTAACCTTTGCTGAAAAAGAACTTGTGTTTCCAATGTAGATTTTGCCACACACAATCATTTGGATCATAGTTGAAAAACTCGCCAATTGCAAAAACTCGCCAAGCCCGGAAAATACGGTACGGAAAAAACTCGGCAAAAAACTTGGTAACTTAAAAAATTGCTTAAACTTCATTAAAAACACATTTTTTTTGCAAAATTCAAAGATAAGATGCATCCGATGAGTCAATAAAATGAGTAAATAGAAGAAACAAGCTGAATCTAGTTATATTTGATTGATTTGAAAGAAACTTAGATACAAAATCGCATCCCCATGTGGAATGCTCAATACGCTGATACTGATAGTCTGAAACAAAATGAAAATAGCAAATAGTTTTTGTAAAACTGAAAGTAAATACAGCATTAATATATTTCAGCTTTTACAAATTCACATCTTCCTTGTCCCATGTCTAGTACTTCTCACTATGGGAGAGGGTGTAGTCGTAGGCATCTGTTGTGGCTGCTCAACCTCCATCCTGGATGTAGAGGCTACTGCTGGTGGCTCTGGGACTGCCAATGACTCCTCCTCAGGGTCATCCTCAATGTCATCCAATGAGAATGCAAATCCACCCCCATTGCCTGTCGCTCAAAGTAATAGATCTCATCCTCGGAAAACAATGAAGGTCGCTCATCTTGCCCTGTCCAATCATTGTATGGATCTATCTCATCCAAATCAATTGGATCATCTGATATTTCCTTAACTTGTTTTGTGCGCAGCCGAAGATTATATTGCACATATACAAGGTCATTCAGGCATTTTTGAGCTAGTTTGTTCCTTTTCTTTGTATGGATGGCCTCAAACAAACTCCAATTACGCTCACAATTGGACGAACTACAAGGCTGTGATAAGACATGGAGGGCAAATTGTTGGAGATGTGGGGTATTTCCACCCCAATTTGACCACCAAACATCTACAAAAAACAAATTAAGAGTTACAAGAGAACTTAGAAACTTAGAAAGTCAAAACTCAAAAGTTGAAAACATATTTTATCAAATTATCAATATTTGTAACTTGTAAATTTCAAATTTTATACCTGGTGGCTGATTGTGTATTGCTCTCTTTGCTAGCTCTAAAGAGAAGAGTGCACCCCTTTTTTCTCTATAACTTTGGATTTCATTAACAATGAGGTCTCCCGCGTCAAGGTCAGGTGACATCCTTTGAATGCACTTCATGAGGTCCTCCATAACCTCTCCAGTAGGATCTGAGTAGGTGCTTGAATGGAAGAAGTGAGGGTTCAAGAAGTACCCTGCTGCATGGAGGGGTTGGTGGAGTTGATGGTTCCACCTCCTGTCAATAATCTCCCAAATGGGATCAAATTTGAGGCTGTCCCCTTTATAATAATTTCTTATAGCCTCCTTGGCCCTATGGCCTCATAAAGATATCCCATTGGGATTTTATCCCCATCCACCAAGCAGGAGCACTCTAACCAAGGGCTCCGTCACCTACAAATTACAATATAAAAATGCAAAAAGATTAGAGTTTCAAATTTACAATGAAAGACATTAAAAAATTTATTCAATTTGAATTCAAATTCAAAGTTTTGAAATTGAAGTTACCTTCACAATCTCTGCTGCCCTTTGTGCAAATTGGGTATCAAACACAATTTTTGACACCTTATCTCCTTTCGGCTTCTTCGAATAGGTTGAGTCCATCCATGGTTGACTCACAAACATTTGTTTTAAAGAAGTCAAAGAACTAAGAATGCTTTGCAACGTTAAGAAAATCGTTGCAAACCTTGTGACACTTGGCCTCACCAATTCTTTCCCATGGGTGTGCTCCCTCATCAAGCGAAGAACCCAAGGGTGATTGTAGATATATTTAGTGATCCTCCTCGCGTCCTCTACAACTGGTGTGACCCAATCTAGTTTTCCTATGTCCTCCAAAAGAAGGTCAAGGACATGGGTTGCACATGGTGTCCAAAAAATTGAGGGGTGTCTATCTTGGAGGAGTCTTCCTGCTGCCACATATGCTGCTGCATTATCAGTTATGATTTGCACAACATTTGCAATCCCCACCTCCATGCAAACTTCCTCCAACATCTTAGCCAAATTTTCTGCACTTTTTACAATGTGGGAGGCATCAATTGATTTTAAGAACACCACCTCTTCTTTGCATGCAACCAAGAAATTAATGATGGTACGGTTTTTTCCATCCGTCCACCCATCAGAAAGAATAGAGCAGCCATATTTTTGCCATTTTTCTTTTTGCTCCTCTACTGCTGCCCTTGCCCTTTCAGTTGCATTAGCAAGCAACCTACAAGTACAAAGTGAAATTAAGTACACAATTTTAATTTGTAAACAAAAAAAATAGCTTAAATTCATCATAAAATTATAAATTAAACTTAAAAAACATAAATTAAAGAACATAAACTAACCTCCCACTCAAGTCCATGCGAGAAGGCGCCTTGTAGCCTTTTCCTGCAACTGTCAATGCGGTGACCAAATTCTGCCAGTAAGGAGAACTCGCCACATTGAAAGGGATATTGTTAAAATACCAAAAATCTGCACAAGCAATGTCTGCTTGCTCATGCACCTCCCTATTCCATCCAGTCGCCTCTAAGGAAGGTTGTGCACCAGGTGTGTTTCTAGGCACAAAATAACTATCCAACCGTGTAGGTCCTGCAGTTGCCCCTACCCCTGGTGCTCTACTAGAGGAAGATGAAGGGATGGAGGTCGAGGTGTTAACGGATTGCCTTGACCTTCGCACACGTGGGCCACGAAGAGAACCCACTATCTCTGAGTAACATCATAATCATCATCCGACTCAATTGGAGCACCTTGAGAAGAGGCAATGGTTGCTTGCATTGCTGCTCTTGCCTTCTCTCTTTGCACTTTTTTTTCTTCTGCAGCTGAAAGTATGGCATTCATATGTCTTTTTATTTCTTCTGTGGTTTCAGGACATTCCTTAGCATCACGTTGAGGGATGCCTGCAAGGTGGTACTTGAGGCGATTGATGCCTCCACGATATACTTTTTTACATGGAATGCAATATACTGTGCCAGGTATGGGTCCTAGATAAGCATACTTCCAGGCTCCATCTCTAGCTCCTGGAGGACGTTTGCCTACAAATCCTGTAGGCATGGATGGGACAAAGCCTGAGGCAAAAGCGGGTTCAGAAGTCATTATCAATTAATTATTAACCTACACAAAGGGAAAGTCAAAGCACAACTTGTTAGTTTTTGATAGAAAATTAAAAAATAAGCTAAATTAGATTAAATCAAAAGAGATTACTTTAAGTTTAAATTACTAAAAATCTATCACTAGATTCTAAACATTTTTATAACAAAAAAATTGGATTTAAAAAAAAAAAAACTAGGGTTTCAAAAAAATGTGAAAAAATGTAAAAATCTGAAAATTACTTCAAACTAGTAAAAAATTAAGCTAATCTAAAAGATTGTAAGCATGTTATTCAACAAAAAAGAGGATTCAAAACAAAAAAAAAAACTAGGGTTTTAAGAAAATTTAATAAAAATGAAAAAATCAGCAAAATATGTAAAAAAATCAGAAAAATTCATAAAAAAATCTTGTTTTGATGAATCTAAATGCATTTAAATCATTTTCACACTACATTTAGATATTTTTAAACATAGAACCAACAAGAATGAAGAATTTTTTTTTAAAAAAGAAAGAACAAAAAAAATGGGAAACCCTACCTGGAAATCCAATTTACTTCTAAATTCGATGTAAATGCCCTTCAAATCTTGTCTTTTGGATGTAAAATTGCTGCAAATGAGTGCACAATGCCTTGGAGATGTTTTTTGCTGAGTGTGGAATGAGAATGAATGAAAAAAAGAAACTCAAAATCGCTTTTTAGCGGCTGCCTGGGCGTGTGAATGGTCGCGCGGGTTTTTTTCAAAAACTTGCCAAAAGTACGGTGAGTTTTTCTAGAATGTACGACGAGTTTTCCAGGCGTACAATTGCCTAGAAAACTCGCTAGGCCAAAAAACTTGCGAGTTTTCAAAAACTCGCCGAGTTTTTGGCAAGTCTTGCAACTATGATTTGGATAATCCCTACAACCTAGCTTCAGATCAAGAGGATCTTTGGTGGATTTTATCATGTTGCCAAGTTTGAATTATTCTGAGGGATGAAAAGTGATTTTATAAATTTATATTGTTCTTTCTAAGAATTCTTTCAGATTTGGACATGCCCTTGCTGAAAGGAGAAAAGCTCAAGGAAGATCCAGTGGAATGACTTGAATAAGGCTTCCTAGAAGCACAACTACCCAATTTTTTCCACTGATGAAGTACTTCAAATGGTTAATGGTTTTGAAATGCCATTGATTTAAGATAAATTCTCTGGTTACAGCCAAGTTATTGTTAATTAGAAAGATTGGTGTAAACTATAAAGCTTCCCTCATGATGCAATGGGGAACTTATGCCTATAAAACAATGCCCTTTTGGTATGATCAACATTAGCAGTACATTCCAACATGCTATAGATATTGCTTTTAGGAATCAATAAACAAATGTACTGTTGTTTATGCAGATGATTTCATTGTGTTCTTTACACCATGAAGTAAGCATCTCTACTATTTACAGCAAGTATTTGAATGCTGCAGGGAGTGTGGTATCTCTTTGAACCCAAAGAAGGCCATTTTTATGGTCAGAGGGTAAATTTCATTCCATCCATGGAGTACTTCAAATGGTTAATGGTTATGAGATGCTATAATCAGAAAGTCAGATATAAATCTGCTTTCACAAAAAATGAGGAACTAATGCAGTATGCCTGTAAAATGATGCTTTTTGGTATTATCAACATTA
Source organism: Sequoia sempervirens (assembly GCA_007258455.2). Lineage (NCBI taxonomy): Eukaryota > Viridiplantae > Streptophyta > Pinopsida > Cupressales > Cupressaceae > Sequoia > Sequoia sempervirens. Next base: position 27,452,762 of record VDFB02000015.1, read on the forward strand.
GGGTTACATTCCGTCCTGCTATGGATATTGCTTTCAAGGACTGATAAATAAATATATAGCATTTTACATGGATGATATTATTATGTTCTCTAAACTACAAGGTAAGCATTTCTAGCATTTGCCGCAAGTATTTGAATGCTACTGGGAATTTATCTCTTTGAATCCAAAGAAGAGCATTTTCATGGTCAAGGAGAGTAAGTTGCTGGCCCATATAGTCTTCAATGAAGGTATAGCTATTGATCCTGATAGATAACATTATGAATATGCCTAATCAAAATATAAAAATGAATTCATTTTTTTCTTTGGGAAGTTCAAAAAATTATAAAATTTGTTTCTGATTTTGGTGAAATTTATTACCACTTAACACCAGTGGAGTGGAATATTGACAAAAGGAGGTCTTTCGAAGCCATCAAGGAGGCAATTGTTGCTTCCCTAGTATTGGGTAGTTTGGATGTTATTAAGGACTTCTATATCTATTTGTTTGCTTCTAGTCATGCGATAGTAGTTGTGATCATGCAGAGATAGAGGCTAGCTGAATAAAAGCCATTGAATATGTGAGCTCCAGGTAGAAGCTGAGTTGTAGGAAAACAAGCTTATGCATTGGTAAAGGTAGGAAAAAAAGTTCAGGCCTTACATTCTTTGGAGCAAGGTTTATGCTATTGTGCCATGGTACAACATTATAAGATATTCCTTTCCATGTGTAATTGTCCAAAAATTCAATTGAAAAGGAGATGAGGTCATTGAATTTAAGATATGCCTAATTTCGGCTCTGTGGCAATGTGTTGTTTAGAAAGAACCAAGGAATATACCTTCAATGCATACATCAAAAAGATTGAAAAGATCATGGTACAATTTAACTCAGCCCTTGGAGGGGGGCTTTTAAGATGACACTGGCACACAAAATTCTCAAAGTAAGCTGTTACTGGCTCATAATATGTAAGGATGCCCATTGTTAGGATAAAACTTGTCCTCAGTGCGAAACCAATGCAGGATGAGAAAAGGAGGCATCCGTGTCACTACAGCTTGTAGTCATTGAACAATCATCCATGCAACGACATTAGATTTGTTAGAATAATGAGTTCAAATTTCATTTGAGGTATAATTATTCAGTGTTCCATGAAGTTTCCTAATGGGGAAGGGTTTCGGGGATGGGGGGACAAAGGGTCTAAGTTTGGGGACGACGGGGGGGGTGGTTGGTGGAGGTGGCGTTGATATACATATGGTATTTGAATAACTAGTTATAAAAATATGTTTAAGAATTACATTTTGAATTAAACTTTGGCAAATTAGTAAAATAGCAAAATTGCAAATACTAACATTTTAAATACTTGAATACTATTACTAAAAGACAAAGTAAATAAAATATTAAAATTTTACAAATGAAATTGTCAAATTTGAGATTTCTATTATAATTTATATCGAAAATATGACATGTCACATCATAAAGATATCAAAATAAGTACAAAATGCAAAAATGTAGTGAAGGGAGGCCTCTAATCATCCCCAAACTCCTCATCACTCAAACTACTGGAATCCTTGTGGTGAAGCTCTGCCAAACTCACACCAACCAGCCCTGCATTTGAAAGTGAAGTCAAAACATCATCATCAATATGTGCTGGCTCCTTTGGCTCTACATCCCATTGTGCTGCAAGACTCTCTTTGTACACAAGTGTTTTGCGATCAATGAGACGCAAAACACTATGTACAGCCACAAACTTCTCTGCTCTCCTAGAGGTAAGTCTGTTCCTCTTATGAGAGTGGATGAAGCTATATGTAGATCAGTTCCTCTCAACAGCTGAAGAATTAGAAACCTGAGATAACAATTGGATGGCTAGAGTGGTAGTCAAAGATCGTGATCCATGGCAAGTCCACCACAAAATTGGGTCCTCTTGCGCCATAGTTGCCATATCAATCTTGGCCGCATCTGAATAACCCCTAAGAGTGGAAAATTTGATCCACTCAGTGCGAATCGTGTTGGCATCTACAACATCATACATCCTCTCAATGCACCTGAAGAACCCCGCCTTCACCTCTACATCCTCTATTAGTGTTACTCTACCAGGCCTAGCCTTGTACCACTTAGGATTTAGTGCATAGGTTGCCATGTGCAAGGGAGTGTTGAGCTTCTCCCATCTCTTGTGAATGATTGGTTGAATGTGCTCGTGGTAGAATGCTAATGTGGGGTCCCTCTCTCGCACAACAACCCTCATCTAATCAGGCATAGAATCAATGCACTCATACACCTCTCCAAGGTTAGGTGCATCCACATCCCCATACCTGACAACCTGGAAAACTGGAGTAATGATGGAGACAATATATTTTGCATCACCCCAAAACATTTCATTCATACCTGACAACCTAGAAAACTGGAGTAATGATGGAGACAATATATTTTGCATCACCCCAAAACATTTCATTCACTCTTCATCGTATCCTTCACCCTCCTCCCCTGCTTTGTCTTAGACTCGGCCCACCTATTCCATTCTGCTGTCATAACCATGAGTTGCAGTGCCTCTTGCAACTCAATCATTCTTTCCAAGAGAATGAAATAGGAAGCATATCTCATATTAGTAGGTTTGAGGAACTCCTTAGAGAAGGTCCTAAAGAGTGCATGTGATGTGTGGTGATTGCAAATAAACATCTGCACATCACTCACATCATTTACCATTGCTCTAATCCAACCAATCTTCCCCATGTCCTTGAGTGCATTGTTCATGGCATGCACACAACATGGAGTTCACCAAATATGCCTATAAGTTGCCTCAACAAGTCTCCTCGCAGCTTTGCACACATGTGCTGCATCTATCACTATTTGGACCACATTTTGTGGCCCAACCTCCTCAATAGCCTCCTTGAGGACCTCAAACTAAAAATCAACATCTTTGCAATGCCCTGAACAATCAACTACCTTAAGAAAATATGGGCCCTCTATACATGTAACCATGATATTAATGAGTGGATGATGATGATGGCTAATGTTCGTCCACCCATCCATGACTATGTTGCATCCCGTCTTAACCCAACATTCCTTCATCTTCTCCATCAACAAATTGATCTTGGAATAGTTCTTATCCAAGATCGTGGTCCTCAATTTCTTCTCACCTGGTGGCAGATATAAAGGTCCTCCCCTTGCCACCATCAATATCATCTCCTTGTAATAAGGAGATCGGGCAACATGAAATGGGATGCCATTGGCAAAGAACTTGCCAATAGGATCACCTATGTCATCCTTGAGTTGCACATTAAACAGATCTGCTACGGGGTTACTTTGAGTTTGACTTTGCAATTTCCGTTTCCCCCTCTCCTCTCCTATGTAGGCACTGGAAGAACCTGGTGTCCCTCCTATTTTCCTTTGCAAAGTATGGCTGGAAGTGTGTGGTTGGCTATGCTAAAGATGTGTCCTATGAAGCAAAGTAGTAGGCATAGGTGCAGTTGGACTATCATCAGGAACACCCCATAACTTGTTTCAGCTCTGTATTTGAGGTTTTCCGGTTTTACCAAAAAAGAACATATCTCCACACCTTTTCCTCTAATGAAAAGAAAGTGTGCATTAACTCTAGTGATGCTCCCAAACCACTCTACATCACAAAAGTGGCACTTCCACCTCCATGTGCCACCAGATGTTGCCCTTGGCTTGCTTGGTAATTTTGCTGCAAATTGTTTGAGAGGGGATTTGCGATCAAAAGGACCCCTAGCATACTCTGCTAGTATTGCAAAAGGGCACTCTATAATACTTGCTTCACTCGCCATGAAACTAGTTTGGGCTTCAAGCTCAACCCCATGGTCAATCCCCTCAGTCTCAAGAGCATATTCAGTATTAGGATCACTATGAGAATGAACCTCATCCTCACTCATGTCATAAGAGCTCATTGTGACACTACAATAAACAAATAAACTCTATAAGTGGCTAGTTTCAGCCTAGTTTAACAAATTTGAAAATAAAATTTGAAAATTTGATGTTGAATCTTGATGGAAAGATGAAAAACGAACATTAATCTCATAATTTCATAAACATGGCTGCAAATGCATATTCATATTTTCATTTCAAGGCTCATTGTTCGTTTTTCATCTTTCCATCAAGATTCAACATCAAACTATGTTTTGAAAATGAATCTAAAAACTTAGAAAAAGAAACAAAAAAAATATTGAAAAAACCTCAAAAAACAGGAATAAAAACCTACCTTGTGTTTGAAAAATCCTTCTAAGTTGTGTAGAATGCTCCTCCTCTTCTTCTTTTTTCTCCTTCTCACCTCTCTTGCACTCGCAACACCTCAATCTCACTCTTTCACCCACTCTTCTCACTGTTTTCTCTCCTCTTCACCTAGCTGTTGCAAAAATATGAAATGCAAATGTGAGCTAAAAAATAAGAGTTAGAGCGTTTTGTAGACTAAGTGTGTTTGGAGAGGGGTCCCACAAGCCTTTAGGGCTACACCCAAGGCACGAAGTTCAAGGCATTTTTAAGATTTAAGAAAAAAAACACTTTATCATGCTTTCCTGCACGGGAGATGCCTAGGCGTCCCTGAGAAGCTCGAGGGACATCTAGGTGTCCCTAAGACGTCTCGGAGATGTCCAACCATCTCCCCCGTCCCCTCGAAGTCTCTCAAGTCTTGGGGGCAGTGGTGGGATGGTGGGGGGATGTTTCTCAGCCATCTCCAAGTCCCCGAAACGTCCCAATCTTTGAAACGGCTTGATTTTTTTTGTGGGGGGGACGCATCCCCGTGGAACACTGTAATTATTTCATGATTACTATTGACTATTTCACCCATTGGCTAGAAGCTACTTTTAGTAACAATTGTATAGCTTCATTGGTGATATCCTTCTTGGAAGAAAACTTTATAACTAGATGTAGTACCCTGGCTAGCTTATTATATGACAACAATCTTGCCTACAAATATGCAGAATTTAAACAATGGGCATAATTCTCAAGTTTGTATCAAATAACTATCCCCATGGAAATGGGGTGGCTGAGTTTACAACAAAGAATTTGTTGAATAGTGAAGACAAGAGAAAAACAAGTGATGAAACACAAAGATTCAAAGCAATAATGAAACCTTTCACCTTATTTCTTCTTTGCTTCTTCATTTGGGTAGAAATGGAGTGCACCCTAAGCTCCACTTGATATCTCTTTGTGATGTGTGATGGATGGTAGAATGTGGTTGCTTATTAGACCAGCAGCGATGTTAGGATATGGATAGATGATCAACATCATAATGATAACATAAGAGTGGGTGATAAAAATGGGATGAGAGGCCTCCAATTTATAGATTTTCCATAAGAAAAATTAGTGGCCAAGTTGCATTGTTTAATGGAGGGATAGGATTTGAAGAAGATGAAGAAATAGATTAAAGGCTTAGCCTTGTGACAAGTGTCACAAGAGGGATAGTAGTGTCTTATGAGGTGTAAGAGCTAGGCATGCTCACACATGTGTGAGCAAAGGAATGCAGATAGGTGTAAGATGAAAAGAAGGCTACATGTGTGAGGAGCATGCTCACATGTGTGAGCAAGGAGTAGGGTGAATAGGCATTCTCGCACATGTGGGAGCATGAGGAGGGTAGGGACACTTGTTAGATGAAGGTGAGTTCAAATTCTAATAATGAAAAAATTAAATAATATCTACATTTGCACAATATTAAACAAAAATGGTAATAATATTTTTGCGAGTAAAAATTTCAATTTATTACAATATGGCTTTTATAAATCCTCTCCATCATAACTTCCCGAACAACCAACCTATGGGAATGTAACTAATTATTTTATAACAAAAATAAACAAGTCTGTAAGGTGACATTATTAAGGTAAACCTTAATATTCGAACACCCCCTTGAGGTTTACCTTCCACACAACCAAACATGCTGATTGAATGTAAAATCCCCAATAGGATTGCACGATATTTTTAACGATTTTCACTATTTGACATATTTAAACATTTTGTCAAACAATTATAATGATGTTATAGGAGTTTGTCTCAAAAGTTTTCATAGGAAATAAAATATTTAATGCATTTAATAGATAGAGATTTGCATATAATAACCAACAATACATTCACAGTGAAATATGGAATAGAGAACTGTCATAACAGATTGTTCATCATTCAAGACTACATAGAAATTGGATGCATACATATATGTTCAAATCTCAGTTATACTTCTGATCTAGAAGGATATCTTATGCAGGTTGAAATGCTTCAGTATTCCCAAACACCCTTGCTATAGCTTAACAGTAGCGAATACAAACGATTTACCTTATGCAAGGCCAACCAAGACTCACGTCACATTTCCCTGAGTGTTGGATGCCAACAGAGGAATAATAGGTCCGCAAATTCCTTCTGTAGTCCCATGCAACACCTTTAATGGCAGCGGACCTATGAAAATGGCCCTCGATACTATCTATGGGTGTTGGCGTAGGAGTTAGGGATGGTTGCGACAGGTATGGCATTCATTGAAGTCAGCATCGACCCTCAATCCATGGTCCCACAATTTCCTTGGCCTGGCGCAGCTAGAAAGAGCTTAAGCTGGTCGATAACAATACTCTCAATTTTCCATTGAACCTAGCATATGCGATATAGCATTGGCAAGGAGAGATCGACTGAGCAAAGCAATTACCATATACCACACCAACCAGATTTCACCTCCGATATGGTTTGAACCTTCAACCCAAATAAATTTGGAAGTGCTACTAAAAGTTGTCTCCAAAATATGCAAGAGAAATTTATATCAACCAGCTTGAACACTAAAATCTCTCCTGGCAACCATAAAATATTCCTTTGAAAGTTTGCCTTTGAAATGTGCTGGAAATATAAATATATCATTAATCTGCAAATTTGTCTTTGAAGGAGACTCACAAATTTGACGATGGCGTACACTGTGAAAGATTTGAATGATCCCTCCAACAAACTAGCTAGGGTGGATTAGTCTCACCATGGAAACCAGTTGCCCTAGGGTTTCTGTCCCAGAGGCAAGAGCTTCGAAAAACTCCTCCAAATCACCAACAAGAGAAAATAACCAAGCATAATCCAAATGGGCTCTAATTTTCACTTTAAATACCCCACAAACTTTTCCTGCCCAAATAATTAAATATTCCTTATTTTAAAGTGACCTTTATAAATACCTTTTCATTATTTCCCAACGTCACTTTAAAACACCATTTAATTTAATTATTTAATATTACCTTTATAAATGCACTTTTTACCTGCTAGGCAACATTAAATAATTAAATTAATTAATTAATTAATTCCATATGGGAAAGGGACATTACAGTCCTCCCTTCTTGAGATTGCTTGTCCTCAAGCAATCCATCTTTGTATCCCATGGCCCAATACTAGGATCCCAAATAAACCTATAGAATGCTTTGCTATGCTTTTGTTGTGCCATTCTGATACAATCAAAATCTGTAGTTCTTTCTTCCTACAGTACCTTGTGGAGTAATCTGATCATTGTGTGAATGCCTGGATCCAAAGCCTAGAAGGCATTGTCATCCAAACTCCAGACGTTGAAGTAACAATTTTTCTCACACCAATCCATACAGTTAGCTTCAGTTAACCACGCGAAACTTGGAAATTTTGTGCTTAGTGTTCCTAGACAGCCACCGCACAACCTTGTGTGAGATGATAAACTTGGAACCAAATCTGAAAATTCTCCCACCTGCTGGATTAAAACTAGAAGAACAATTGGCTCAAGGTAGGAATCATTTTGTACTCCCAATGCTATCCCACACTTAGCTATATCCACTTTCGGTGCATCATTAGATAATGCTCTCAACACTATCTTCTTTATGACTGATTTAAATTCCAGTTCCATCGTTTGAAAGACCTGGCTATATTTGCCAAGTGAATGCAGCCACTGAATCCCCAGGACAATATCAGCCTCACCAATTTCGATCACATAGAAATCATTAGTGACTATATAGTCACTCAACTGAATGCTCAATTGCAGAACCAAACTAGTGCAACTCATTTTGAAACCGTTAGTCATCTTGACATTGGATCTTGGGAAGTCCTTAGCTTGCAATCCTCTCTTCACCACTAAACTTCCATCAATGAAATTTTGAGTTGCCTCGCTATCAACCAAACAGGTAACCCCCTATCCACTCAGGACTCCTCTCACTCTGAAAGGGTGGTACTTGGGAACCCCGAATAATGCGGCAATAGTACCATGCGTCACACCTCTAGTATTAACATCGTCATGCAATCGGGGCTGCTCCTCATGATCACTCTCCGAGCTGGTTTCAATATCGGAGATGGCCTCTATGTAATGATCTTTGCCTTTCCCAAGGCACCTATGACCGGGTTCCCATGGTTCCTTGCATGTAAAGCATAACCTTTTCCTACACAACTCCTCTCTTGTCTCAAAGTCCATATCAGGTAGCGTAGGCTTAGACTGATTGAAAGTTTTCCCCTCTGGCTTGGGTTCTAGTTTGTTATCCTTGGGATTCTTCCTTTGGGGATGAACTGTGGGCTGAGTAGTCTCAAGATCAAGCGCCAACTCGATGGCATCCTGTAGAGACTTTGGTTTAAAGGCCTTAATCGAACCACGAAGTGGCTCGGACAATCCTTCAACGAAAATGACAGCTAATATGTGCTCTGAAACATTGGTCACGCCTCTAGAACGCTGAAATATAAGCATCCACTATACCAACTTGCTTGAGCTGTGCTAGCTCTCTAAAGTGTAGCTTTGGGTCCTTATCAAATCGATTGATAAGCCTCTGTGTGAAATCTAGGTAGGAAGTAATATAGGCATGCCCTAGTGTGACCAACCTATGGTACCACTATTCGTGGGCTTGTCCATCTAAATGCAATGTAGCAAACTTGATCACTTTAGTTTCTAACATAGGGCTGAGTTGGAAATGTGTATCCAGCTTTTTCACCCAAGGCTTGGCAGTGCATTTGTTGGAACCATCAAAGGAGGGTAGAGACAACTTCTCAACTTTTCGCTGAAGATCCCGATTCTGTGGACCCTTGTTGTTATCCCTTGGTCAGTTCCTGTACTTAATGGTGCAAAACTCTTGTAATGACATCGCGGCATGAAATTCATCACCTAGAGTTTGGTACTCCCTCAAGTAATCACTAAATCCTTCAACTTGCCCTTGCTGTCCCTGATTTCCAGCTTGATGCCTTTCTAAGAAATTAGGCAAAAGTGGCCTAGGAGTCACCCTACTCGCTGCCTTAGAGTTATTATGCATAGGCACATGAGTGTTACTCACTTCACCATGATTCCCATTGTTGCCATTATTACCGTTGTGACCATTTGATCCTCCCGAACCATTGTTACCAAAATTGTTTTGGTTTCCTTGTTTTTTTGCTATAAATTGAGTAAGCAGCTGGACCAACTATTGTTTCCCTCTTGCAAGGTCATTTAGGATTTGCTTGGTGCTTTGTTCTAGCTGTTCATTTCAAATCCCCCATGTTTACCCTTTCTCTATTTCTCTTGTATGTGAAGTATTCTCTATCTTTTGGATTCATGCAAATTGTCGATAAACTCAATATTGCTCAAAAACTTCTGCTATTAAAAGTGTGCCCCCAAACTCACAAGCTAGCAGGAATACCAACTTTGATACCACTGTAAAATCCTCACTAGAATTGCACAATATTTTTAATGATTTTCCCAGTTTGACATATATAGACATTTTGTCAAACAGTTATAATGATGTTACAGGAGTTTGTCTCAAAAGTTTTCACAAGAAATAACAGATTTAATGTATTTAATAGATGGAGATTTGCATATAATAACCAACAAAACATTCATAGTGAAATATGGAATAGAGAATTGTCATAACAGATTGTTCATCATTCAAGACTACATATGTAATGTCCCCATTTTCGGTGTCCTTTTTTGGGCTGGCTTGGTTTTGACTCACTATTTTTAGTAAGTACTATATTTAGCAACTAGTCCTGGCAGCAGTGCAGTGCATGGTTTCCTATTTGGGCAGTGTGTGGCAGTTGTCAAGTGAACTCTAATGTTTTGTGCCAGTTTGGTGATTTGGAGTATTTACTATTTTTAGCAGTTGCTATAAATAGTAAGTCTATTTTCGGTAACTGGTCCTAGTCAAGGCCACTTCAACAATGTCTATTTCCAATTTGGGCATTGGCATGGTTAAGTTTCGATTTAATTATTATTTGTATTTCTCACTTAAGTTATTTTAATAAAGTTTATTTAACTTAAGTGAAGGGGTCATTGGGTCATGTAAAAGTACCTTGGAACCTAATGTAATGACTTAACGTTGTTTTAGAAGGCAACAAAAGCGAAATAGTTTCCTTATGAGCATAGACACCCAAGGGAGGTATTTTGGATAAAATAAAATAAAAAAGGAACCCTTGGCCTAGTTGCACAACGTTGTTTTAAAAGAGGGGCCATGTATTTCAAGTGGATGCTTAGAAAAGAGGTTTATTTAGCATTTTTAAAGGCTAATGTTATGCCTCATAAGGTGGGACGCCTAGTTTGGGCATAATGTCAATTTTAAATTAAAAATCAAAAGTGGAATTTTGGAGGCAAAAAGTTGGACGCCCCTCTTGGGGTAATTTCATGTCATTTCATAAAGTGGAAATGAGAGGGAAATATATTCAAATTCAAATGAAAGTTTCCCTAATTCATCCCTCACTTTATAAATATGAGTTTGAGTTCTCATTTGCATATGGATATTTTGGCAACTTAAGGAAACTCTACTAGAATGATTCCAAATTTCGATTGCAGCTGATTGAGGACGAAAACCCTCATTTATATTGCTATTTTCGGTGGTGAAGGATCTACCATAGCTGGATTGGAGTGGTTCTATCTCAAAGATCACCTAGGGCATCAAAGAGTTCTGATTTTTCAGTGTTACTGTTTTTGGGTGGTGAAGATGAAGATTTTTGTAGTTTTTTGATGTTGGTTTGCACCTATGGTTTTGGTGTGTGGATTTCTTGATTTTGGTGAGAGTTTGCTGCTACTTACTACCTTTTCTGAGGTTTGATACGAATTTCTAGAGGTCTGAAAGACTGAAACTTCATTTTCTGAGCAACTGGAAAGGGAAAACCTGAGTATAATTTTGTGGTGCTTAGGAAATTACATTTGGGTATTTGTTTTTGGATTCTCCTTGGCTGGGCGTCCATTTCAAGCTGCTGTTTGAAATTTATTGGAGAGTTGGTGATTTATTGGAGCTAGTCACCTACCTACCTTGGGATTAACGCCACTTTTTGGGTATTGGGGCAGCAAACATGTAATTCTGGTCTGTGCATTTCTATGGTGAAAATTGCAATTGGTGTCACATTTTCAGGTCTGAAATATGATTATTAAACTTTAGATTTTAGTTGTTGAGTTGCAATGTTTAATTGTTGATGTTTTGTAACTTTATTTCCTTAGTATGCTCATGATTATATCAATGTATGCACTCAATGAAATAAATGGAAATGAAACATAAAACCCTTCGGCAACTTCTGTCTTATTTTGAAAAGGATACACATAAAAACAAAAAAAAAAATCAGGGGCATTCATTACAGTGGTATTAGAGCACAATTTTTTCTGCTAGCCAGTGGGTGATGCAATCCTATGAGCATTAGTGATAGAGAGAGAAGGTACCATGAGAGATTAAGGAGACGGGAATAAGATTTGTGGGAACGTTGGCCTTTTGAAAGTGAGAAACAACACCTTGAAACACACCTAGTTGAATCAGAAAATTCAAAAAACATGGGTGAAAGGGGTGAAGAAGCTGAAAGAGCTAATGGTGAGCAAGATCTTATGATGCTACTCCTGGGTGCACTGGTTAGAGGTCAAGAAAGAGCAGCCCAACGTGCTTAGGAGACTAATCAACAACTAGCACATTTGGTATAGATATTGGATTGTTTGGGGCAAGGAAATGACAGGGGACAACATAGAGCAGCCAACCAGCAGAATGGGGCAGCCATGGCAAGGCTTCTTATGCCTATAGTTCCACCAAGAGTAGAGGCACAACCCAATCAGGAGCTTACCTTAGTTGAGATGCAGGACCAATTTAGACAGGATTGGTTGGATGTAGGGCCTGGTTTCCAGCATCACATATCACTTCGGGATTATATAGATCTCAGGATGAGGCATACGCCCAACAAGGGCAATAGAGAACATCATAATGACTTATGAAGGTAAGTTGGAAAACTTAGCCTTCCTTATTTTGATGGGTTTGATGAGATTTCAGCAAGAGCATGGGTTCAATCTAAACGCCATGCCAAAAGAAGAATCCATAAAATATGCTACTATGCACCTTGATGGAGTTGCAAATAAGTGGTGGCGTCATGGGATGATCATAATGGGGCAAGCTCAGATTACATCTTATACTGAGTTTACTAAGAGACTCATAGAGAGGTTTGATAAGAAGGATCCAAAACTTCATTTTAAGGTGGAAAAGTTAACCCTACTTGTTCAATGAAGAGCAGGTGGTTGAAAAGAAGTTCATAGCAGAAAAATCAGATGAAGTGATTGCTTTGAAACTTGATGAATGTGAGACGGAGCCTCATGATGACTCTTTGGTCATGCATGCAACTATTGTAGATGAGGTTGTGCATGAAGGAATTGACGAAACAACAACCTTGTATACACCCTTAGAGCTATCCAATGAAGTTGAAACACCTTTAGATGATGGGAATGTTGAAAACAAAAGGGATGATATTTTCAAATCAGCTAATAATGATGACACTTTACCTCATGTTGGTAATGGTGACACAGGTGGCTTGGGTTTGACTACCAAACCAAGCCTTTGAAGAGAGATGCTTATGATGATTTCAGTCCTAATGAGTTGGAAAGTGACTTATTTGGAAAGGCAACTACTCATGAGGAGCACAGTGAACGCTTATTCTCTAAACAAAGTGATCAACATTTCTACACATGGGATCCAAGTGGGTTGGCACTTAAGTATGACAAAGATCCACATTGGGATGAATTACCTTTTGATTGTAATGATGTCCTTACTTAATCCCAAGAGCCATGCATAAAGGATAGCATGAAGAGTGTTGTCTTTGATCTAGAAAAGAAATCTGATTTCACATTGCTGGCAGCTGATCTTGAGCAAAGACCTTGTGGCTTGGTTGATTTGAATTCATAGTTCACTATTGGGGTTAACAAGGGAGAGACACAGGTGGTTTGGGACAACCTTGGAGACTTTGATGACAGGTATGAGTCTAATTCTGATTTTTACATGTAACATAATAGTAGTTCCTTACCCATGTTTGATCATGATTGGAAGGGACAATTCTTGGTATTTGCTGAAAATGAGGTGCATATTCCATCAAGTTTGGACAGCAAACATATGCATGTGGAAAACTTAATTCAAAGTGCATCAAGAGGACAAATGAGCTTAATATCTTATTTTCTAATTTGCAAACAATGAAGAGCTCTATGAATGAATTTAAAACAACTTACTTACACACGATGCATGATAGAGATATAGCCACCAAGTTTGCAGATGAGACTTTGTCCTTGACTAAGCAATTAAGGGAAGAGGTTAGTAAGCTCACCATTGAGCTTAATTCTACAAAGTTTGCTTTGGAAAGTGTCCAAGGGGCACTTATTGAAGCAAATGATCAACTCTATGAGGCTCAACATTTTATAGACCAGACGAACAAAGGAAGGGCTAAGGAGATCAAATAGGTAATGAAGGAGCTTGAGTTCATTCAAAGGAGTATGATCTTGCACATTGTCCTAAAAATTCAAAAAATAGGAGTTTGGATCAGCTGGAGGATTGGTCTGATTTGGGAGTTGAGGATAATCGTCAGTTTGTTGATAATCCTTTATTTGAGTGGAATGCTGATTTGACTCATAATAATCCACTTTTTGAGTTGCATGGTGTAGACCTAACCAATTTCCATGATGAGAGTGGATTTGATTACAAGATTTGGGACCTAGGTGCAATTTCCAGTCATGAGGTGTTGTCTCAGGATTGGAGTAGTGGGTCAACTTCCAATATTAGTATCGCTGCCCACTTCCCAATCAGCTTGTACATGACTTCGGGTTCAGATCTGCAGATGAGTTGGATGGTTTCTTCAATCCAGCAGTTGAGTAGTTCATGGTTGGGACTGGATGGTAGAGGTGATTTGATCCTAGGAGATGATTTTGTTGCTATCTCCATACTCATCTCTCCTATGTTTTTAGTTGGATTTCAGTTTGATTACCCTTACATTTTTTTGTTGGTTATGGTGACATCTTTTGATGAGTAGATTGATTTTGGGTTTTGGCAGGCTGTTGCACAACTAGTTGTGAGTGTTTTTCTAGACACAGTTCATTCATTTATTGTTTCCATTTTGGTGAGTGATGCTCATTGCAGTTACTTCATGGAGATGAAATGCATTATTTCAAATGATGTCTTGATAATTGTAGTGTTTTGGGTGTGTTGGTGTGTTCGAAACCTTTCTTTTGATGTTTGGAGGTTAAGTGTTGATTTTGGGTTGCGACGATAGAGGCATTTTTTGGTTAGCAAATTTGAGAGATGTGGTAGTGATTGACTTGCTTCATATGTGGGGCATCATGAGGTGTGATGTCGGGGTTTATTTTTTGTGGTTGAGCAGGGTGTTTTTAATGTTGCCCAAGATCGTGATTGGCAATGAGTTTGCAAGTGTGGTCTTCTCTGAGTTGCCTTGGCAGGACATATTTCATGGCATTGATTTCAATCCTTTCAGGTATTTCAGTATGGGCTTTGATGATGTTTACTTTTTTGGGTTCCAGGATAGGGGAGTGTAATTTGGTCACAATGGTTTGATAGTTCTGATTAGAGTGGCACAACGTCAGCATGGTGGTTTCTTTTTGAAACTAACTTGGAACCCTAGGATCATATTGTTTAGTAGTTCAACAACCGTTTGGGATGAGAGAGCCGTGTTAACTTTCTAGAGTTTACTCCTATGGCACATCAGTTTAGTTCTCTCAAAGAGCATTTCTTTGAGGGGTTGATCGAGTTTATACAGTATTTGATTACTCTTCTTACAGGAGGTTTTCAGGAGGTCTCTTGTGTTGGTACCCTGCAAGATAGTGCTTTGAGCAGATGGTACTACAAATCTCCTAGATTGACTTGGGACCCTGGGAGCTTACTTGGTTTTAAGGAGGATCAGTTTGTTGTTTCCAGAGTTGTGATGGCATTGCTTGAGGACAAGCAATCTTTGGGAAGGGAGGATTGTAATGTCTCCATTTTCGGTGTCCTTATTTGTGTTAGTTTGGTTTTGTCTCACTTACTATTTTTAGTAAGTACTATATTTAGCAATTGGTCCTAGCAGCAGTGTAGTGCAGGGTTTCCTATTTGGGTAGTGTGTGGCAGTTGTCAGGTGAACTCTAATTTTTTGTGTCAGTTTAGTGATTTGGAGTATTTACTACTTTTAGCAGTTGCTCTAAATAGTAAGTCTATTTTCGGTAACTGGTCTTAGCCAAGGCCACTTCAACAGTGTCTATTTCTAGTTTGGGCGTTGGTATGGCTAAGTTTCAATTTAATTATTATTTGTATTTCTCACTTAAGTTATTTTAATAAAGTTTATTTAACTTAAGTGAAAGGGGTTAGGGGGTCATGTAAAAGTACCTTGGAACCTAATATAATGACTTAACGTTGTTTTAGAAGGCAACAAAAGCGAAATAGTTTCCTTATGGGCATAGATGCCCAAGGGAGGTATTTTGAATAAAATAAAATAAGAAGGACCACTTGGCCTAGTTGCACAATGCTGTTTTAAAAGAGGGGCCATGTATTTCAAGTGGATGCTTAGAAAAGAGGTTTATTTATCATTTTTAAAGGCTAGTGTTATGCCTCATAAGGTGGGACGCCTAGTTTGGGCTTAATGTCAATTTTAAATTAAAAATCAAAAGTGGAATTTTGGAGGCAAAAAGTTGGACGCCCCTCTTGGGGTAATTTCATGTCATTTCATAAAGTGAAATGAGAGGGAAATATATTCAAATTCAAATGCAAGTTGTCCTAATTCTCTCCTCACTTTATAAATATGAGTTTGAACTCTCATTTGCATATGGATATTTTGGCAACTTAAGGAAACTCTACTGGAATGATTACAGATTTCAATTGCAATTGATTGAGGATGAAAACCCTCATTTCTAGCGCTAGTTTCGGTGGTGAAAAATCTACCCTAGCTGGATTGGAGTGGGTCTATCTCAAGGATCGCCTAGGGCATCAAAGAGTTCTGATTTTTCAGTGTTTTTGGGTGGTGAAGATGAAGATGTTTGTAATTTTTTGATTTGGGTTTGGAGCTATGGTTTTGGTGTGTGGATTTTTTTATTTTGGTGAGAGTTTGCTATTGCTTACTGCCTTTTTCTGAGGTCTAATACGAATTTCCAGAGGTCTAAAACTTCATTTTCGAAGCAACTGGAAAGGGTAAACTTGAGTATAATTTTGTGGTGCTTTGGATTACATTTGGATATTGTTTCTTTAGATTCTCCTTGGCTGGGTGTCCATTTCAAGCTGCTGTTTGAAATTTATTGGAGAGTTGGTGATTTAGTGGAGCTAGTCACCTACCTTGGGATTAACACCACTTTCTGGGTATTGGGGCAGCAAGCATGTAATTCTGGTCTGTGCATTTCTATGGTGAAAATTGCTGTTGATGTCGCATTTTCAGGTATGAAATATGATTGTTAAACTTCAGATTTCAGTTGTTGAGTTGCAATGTTTAATTTTTTATGTTTTGTAACCTTATTTCCTTAGCATGTTCATGAATATTTCAATGTATGCACTCAATGAAATAAATGGAAATCAAACATAAAACCCTTCCGCAACTTTTGTCTTATTCTGAAAACGATACACTCAAAAACAAAAAAAATCAGGGGCATTCATTACAACATAGAAATTGGATACATACATATATGTTCAAATCTTAGTTATACTTTTGACTTGGAAGGATATCTTATGCAAGTCAAAATGCTTCAGTATTCCCAAATGCCGTTGTTGTAGCTTAGCAACAACAAATACAAACGATTTCCCTTATGCAAGGCCAACTAAGACTCACGTCACATTTCCCTGAGTGTTGGACATCAACAGAGGAATAATAGGCCTATAGATTCCTTTTGCAGCCCCACACAACACCTATAATGGTAGCGGACCTATGAAAATGGCCCTCGATACTATTTGTGGGTGTTGGCGTTGGAGTTAGGGATGGTCATGGCAGGTATGGCATTCATTGAACTCAACATCAACCCTCAATCCATGGTCCTATGATTTCCTTGGCCTGGCGTAGCTAGAAAGAGCTTAAGTTGGTCAATAACAATACTCTCGATCTGTCGTTGAACCTAGCATATGCAATATAGCATTGGCAAGGAGAGCTCGACCAAGCAAAACAATTGCCATATACCACACCAACCAGATTTCACCTCCAATATGGTTCGAACCTTCAACCCAAATAAATCTGGAAGTGCTACTAAAAGTTGTCTCCAAAATATGCAAGATAAATTTATATCGACCAGCTTGAACACTGAAATCTCTCCTGGCAACCATAAAATATTCCTTTGAAAGTTTGCCTTCAAAATTTGCTGGAAATATAAATATATTGTTAATTTGCAAATTTGTCTCTGAAGGAGACTCACAAATTTGACGATGACGTACACTGTGAAAGATCTGAATGATCCCTCCAACATACTAGCTAGGGTGGATTAGTCTCACCACCGAAACCAGTTGCCCTAGGGTTTTTGTCCTAGAGCCAAGAGCTGCGAAAAACTCCTCCAAATCACCAATAAGAGAAAATAACTAAGCATAAACCAAATGGGCTCTAATTTTCACTTTAAATACCCCACGAACTTTTCTTGCCCAATAATTAAATATTCCTTATTTTAAAGTGACCTTTTTATTATTTCCCAACGTCACTTTAAAACACCATTTAATTTAATTATTTAATAGTACCTTTATAGATGCATTTTTTACCCACCAGACAACCTTAAATAATTAAATTAATTAATTAATTAATTCCATCTGGGAAAAGGACATTACATTGAAACAGACAAATACATACACTTCAAAGCTTTTTCTTTGAAAAAAAAATCTTGAACTAAGTGTAACTCCATCAAGTTACCTCATAACCCTTAGAAAGGTGTAGCTCTCGAGTTGAATTCTTGAGTTCTTAGATTACCACCTCCCTGATCCCCCAAATCATAGATCCCCCAAATTATTGGACAACAATCCATTGTTCCATCACGTTATCTCATGACCCTCGGAAAGGTATAATTCCCCAGACCCATAGACTCCTGAACTATCTGGGCAACAATCCATATTGAGTTCACCAAATCTCTACTTGTCTTCAAAAAACAAACTTCACAATAAATGCATTCTTCGATTCTATCAACATCAAAAAAGGAAAGCAAAAATAACATATGCTTCTCATATAAAGAACCATCTCTGAGTGACAAGCTTACTCGAGATAATGAAAATCCTCCAACCTCCAATGGTGAAGGCTCAAAATAAGTATCTATCCCTAGTATCTTCAAAGCAATAATCTTCAACAAAAGCACCATCTAGGGGGTCCTCGTCCTCAAGATGGTCCTCAACATTGGCTAAGTTAAAAAACATTTGAGTTTTGTTTGAGTTTTCCCTTAGAATAGCATTGGCCTAAGTTTCACAAGTCCAAGATGTGTGACCCTTTTTCTTACAATAATAACATTCAATTTCCTTTTTTTAATTATTGCTTTGTGTGTATAATACATTTTGATGTTGAGAATCAAGTTTTGAATCTTCTGCATTTGTTCTTTCTTCTACTAAAAGGGCTGAAATCATATCTTCTAGTGTTCGAGAAGTTATTTGACTAAGTGTAAAGTTAACATTATTGTATTTTGAAGGCAATCTGTTTACAAAAATAGCATTAGCATCTTCATCATCTACTAGAGTCTTGACTTTTGCCAATTGTCTAATAAGAAACCTCAAGTTGCTTATGTCATTTAACATAGTGATTTGTCCTTAGGATGTGGAGTATGGCTTAATCTTGTAACGACCCAATCCTTTGGTAAAGTAAAATTTCCATAATTTACATCCTACGAGTAAGTAAACGTGTTAGCATGACATTGCAATAAAATTTTTCCTTTTTTTCATTGATAATACATGAACAAGATGCCATATCAAATTACAATTAAGATTCCATTTCATTATAATAACTTCACAAGTACATGAAACAAGAATACATACCTTAACTAACATAGGTCCAATGAGCTTTAGAACAAATAGTAGTAAGAAGGTCCAGGAGATCGTCCTTTCAAATCTTGGTACATTGGCTGCTTGCTGTGGAGGAGAAACATCACTCAGGCACTTTTCCGCCAACCACGGACTTATAATGCGGTCCCCTACACACCTATTATTCAATAGATGGCCCTCCCTTCATCGAAGAGATTGGTAGGGTATCCTTTAATGATTACCAACTAAGCATAGTGTTGTGTCTTACACAACTAAAACCTTGCTATTTCACAATCTCGAATTAGTACAAGGATCACAATGAACTGACAGTGTAGTCTCAACAATCTCACACCTAAGTGGATGTCGTACATTTCACTACTTTGGCCAAAGTATTCTCATTTAGTACTTCGAATGAAGGTCATCTATCATAAACACTACTCAGGGCCGATTTGACTTAAGGCTATCTTACTCTACGTGTAGGTTTGTCCTTCAATGGGTAGTACGTACCCTAGACATCCTACATCACGCTAACCTACTAGAAAGGAAAAGTATAACAAGTAAACTCAAAGTCCTCTCCTATTCTAGAAATCAATATCCTAGGAGTTACACAAGCTTCGCTAAGTTAAGTTATTAACTTAAGCTGTGGATTGTACTTGACTTGATGCTATCATCCCTGTCCTAGTATTTAGTATCTATTTTACATACTCTCCTTATATGGAGATCATACAAGAAATGTAATGCACATAATAAGCAACCTTTAACCTTTATTCATTTTACTTGCTAAGTAGAAAAAGGTAAAGCATTTCATAAACAACTCATTCTTTCTTTCACACAGAAACACAGTTATGATTGTCTTTCAACCTATGCACAATAGTAAGCATAAAGATTCCGTTTTTAATTAAATAACCAAGAATTGAGTAGATAGTAGAAGGATATCCCATGCCTGTTCTCAAAGCTTCCTTTAAAGAAGATGTCTTAGCACTTGAAACGACTGACAATTCCTCTTCAAATTGCAGACTTCACTTCTCAGCTTAACTCACAAATGCCTCTTCTCACTCAATTATAAACATTCAAAAATTGATATCCTCAACTCACAAAATTGGTGATTGCTCTCAGTAAATGAAAAACTCGCAGTAAGTAGAAAGCTCACAGCAATATGGTTGCTCTTAGGAAATATGAAAACTCAAAAAATAGAAAGAACTCACATCAGAAATATGAAACTCTCAGTAGTATGAATGCACTCAGAAATTATAAGTAAACTCTCAGGAAATATGAGTAATTTCGAATTCCAAAAAGCAGTAGAGAAGAATGGCCAGGGCGGCTTTATATAGAGTCCCTTGTTCAACAAAATCCACTTCTCCAGGTATGTAAACTGCTAGAACAAATATTTGAACAATTCCATGATGAAATGTGGCAATTTCCTGAGGTGAATCAACCTCCTTCAATGACAGAAAACAAAGAAAGATTCAAATTTGCACATGGTGGAAATGGTGAAGCGACACCTCTCATGTGTGTTCCATTTTGGTGCGATTTGCAGCAATCTTGTTTGGGAAATTATTTCAGAAGAAAAGGTCAAGGCTGTGTGATTCCCACATTGCCATTATTTGTGGCTTGATGGACAACAAGCCAGTGTTTTATCCCCAGACCTGGTCTATGCCGTGCACTTCAGGCAAGACATTTTCACTTAGCGCAGCTTCATTTTATTTTATTCACATTTCAAAAGTTTCACTTTAGTTCACAATGAAATATTTGTCCTTTATTAAGTTTGTCGTGATTTATCTCCAAAAGGTTCAATTCAAATAATAAAGATTTGGTATTTCATCCTTTGATTTTAATTGATTTTCATTGTTAAGGATTTCGATATCTCATGAATTGATTTATTCATTGACTTTATGAGTTTTAAAAATAAAGTCTTCATTTAACTATATCGATTCCCTCTTTATTTCAAATTAAATAATATATATATATATTTAACTATATACATATATATTATTATAGTTTTATTTTACTTTAATATATATATATGTATATATATTTAAATATTATAATTTAAATATGCTTATATATATATTTCGGTAAAACTATAATATATATATATATATATATAATATTAAATATATATATTTATTTTGTAAATACATATATTGTGAGCCAGTCAACATACTTTCAATATACATATCTATGTATATGTGTATATATGTGTATATGTAAATCCCAAGGCAATATTAAAATAATATTATAATATCCACAGATAATAGGTAGCGTGTGTATGTATACCATATTGACACATACGTATAGGCATATCCATCTGCCGATCATACATCTATATCGATATGTATATACATATGGATACGTGTACATACTATATACATGTATACACATACCCACTCAACCTATTCACTTATATGCATTCACGTTTTCCACAATGATTATAGCACAGTAAGTTAGGTAAATAAATAAACATCACTCACAAAGCACAAAGAAGTAAACAAGACTCCTAAGCCTATGGATGACTTATCAAGACCAACTTAACTGACTTGGTTCCTCCAAACCTATAATGACGTGTGTGTATGCTCAATTGGTTCTCGTTACTATTTACCCGACCAAGTTCCTCTCCCAAGTGATATTTCTCCTCTGCCTGGAGGAATGGTCCTCTTCCTTGCACACCATGACACGACAACGGGAGTCATATGCTCACAACAAAGCAGTATACATGAAACATCTCAAAGGTTAGAATAAACATTATTCAATAACTTACACACAACATTTATCTAGGATTACATCAATAGAAGTAACAATCAAATGAAACAATCATTAAATAGTGACACTTTCATATTGACAACAAGAACAACATGTTTTATTCATCACATTGATTTAGTCATTACAATCAATTGCCCTATGCAATAGTAGCTATACAATCGGGGTGTAACAAATCTTAATGCTAAGAAGCTCGACTTACATGGCAAAACGAATCTATAGACTAGTTGAAGACTTGAATTCAAGGATCTTTGACAGCCTAATAATTTTTTATCACACCTCTCTTTAGGGATTCAAAAGGATTAAGTGTTTTCACTAAACCTCAATTTTTGTCATGCCCCTGCTAAAGTAGGGTTAGCAGCCCTTAATTAATACAAATCACAGCCTTTATAAATAAATAAATTAGGTGATTAGACTTAATAAGGACAGCTGACTTATATTAAGGAGTAAAATAGCAGCAACGAGTTTAAAGGGGCCGACTAGAATTAGAAGAAAATAAATAAGCAATTTATTTTAAAAGAGGGCTGACTGGGATTTATTTAAGGCAGGGGCCGTTTCAGTTCATTAAGGATTTTTTAGTAGTAGCATAAATAAAGGCAGCGCTAGATAATAAAGGATTTAATTAATTAAAAGCAGCAATTTAAAAGAGAGCAGCGATTAAGGAAAAGGTGCATCCTTTGTAAAGGATGCAATGATAATAAAGGGTGTGACTATTCACCCCATCATGAAGGTAAATAAGAGGGAGGCATCATTTGGTGAAGGCATAAATGGGAGATCAATAAAGTAAGCAGATTGGAAAAAAGGAAAAAGGGAAATCTGATCTGAATAAGAAGGCAGTAAGAAATTTGAATTATAAAGCAGTGATAATTTGAATTATAAGGCAGTAAGATACAACAAACCTTATATTTCTGCAGTAGTTGGTATGCTACATATTTGAATCCAGTATTTATTAGTTTGTAAATTTAGTAAAGAGCATATTTATTTGTTTAATTAACTTGCTAAACCATCAAGAATCTTAGATTGGTAATTATTCATTTGACCTTTATAAAGCAATCATATTAGGATTTGGCAAGAAAACATAATAGGGAGGTGCAGGAGTACAGTTTCCCTCAATTAAGTAGACCACCCATTGAGTGGGATTGCTTGTGGGCCAAGGGGTCCGATTGACTTGGTTGGTTGTTTGGTGCTCTTGGGCTTAGTTGTGGAGGACAGTCTCCAAGAGCCCCATTGTGCTTTTCCCCTCAAGTTCCTAATATGGTTGGCTATAGTGTGCATGTTACATTATCATTTCGTTTGATGGTTATTTTCCTAAATTCAATTGCTATTGTGTAATTTAGTGAAAGAATACTCTTGTAAATAAATTGTATTATTGGATTTGTTAATTTTGGGCAAAAAATAGGTACTCCCTCAATAGGGGACGTTACAATTCTTTTCAAAGGATAAAACATATTGGATTGAATCTAACAATGCCAAGTCAACACATTGACCATGGGGCATGTCATCAATCTTTATTTTTGTCACATAAACAATTTATTCCAGCCTAGAGGCTTTGAGGGCCATGAATTGATAGATATAGTGAATATTGTAGTTATAGTGCAGATGCCTTGGATCAAAATGTTGGCACTAATTGTATCGATGATCATGAATTAGAACACATAGTAAGTTTTCTAAACTGTGAGCATTGGCCGTTGAATTACTTGGATTATATCATTTTCGTATTCTAATTATTTTACAATGCATAACTTGTATCTTATATTACAGTAGAAGTTTTGAACCTTTCTGAACCTTTTTGAAATTACAAACTTTGCCAAACCTTTTAACTTCATGAACCTTACAATTTTTTTAGCCTTGTTACTATGATTGGAAGAAGGAAAAAATTGACATTCTAAATTCTTCTCACTTGTCCCTAAAATTGTAATGTAATATTCTTTGTATTGTTTGTTTGTCACCAAAAAATTAACAGTTGGGAAGGTTTGATTATGCTTGTTTCTAGAAGTCTAAATTTGACTGATAATGAAAGCATACATACTATAAATACAAAAAACATTTTTCATGTGTAAATGTTCAGAATATTTATCTTATGTAAATAAATGTTAATAATAAAATACAAGAAAGAATCTTTATCAAGTTATCTATGTTGTATGATGTGGATAGACAGGTTCTTGGAGCTTGTTGGTATTTTCTTGCATTGGAACGGCGTGATACTTGCTGGCGAAAGGCTTGTACTAATAATTCAAACACATGCGAAAATAGGATGCTCTATTGTGAGAAGAATACTTCCCGAAGATTATCTGAAGCTGATAAGGAAAAATTTCAAACTTTTTGTAATGCATCTAATTCTGACAATTTTGACTTTGGGATTTATGGCGATGCCCTTACAAGTGGAATTGTTACATCAAGGAAATTTTTGCAGAAGTATTTCTATTGCTTATGGTGGGGCCTACGAAATCTAAGGTATACATATTACAATGTTTTTTCCTTTCATGCTTCAACTTGTAATCTATTGTTGAACTTCTTCATGTTGCAACCATAGTTCCATACTGATGCAGTGAAAAATGCTTCAAGTTAGAATGATGTATTCTAAGAATGAGTTTATTATCAGACTATATTGTGTAGATTAGCAAGGTTTCATGCTAGAGCCAACTTCCTTGATGTAGTAACTCTCTACCAGTGATTCGCTTTACTAGATAGATGCAGTCTGGAAGAAATGAAATCAATATATAACAGAAGTCCTGTCCTAAAGTATCACCTTGAAATAGTTGATAAACTAATATGCATTTGTTTTCTTACCAAATTAGCAGAGATTGAACTACATTATGCAAGCATGTAACAATGCTTGTTGATTTTTCTTCACAAATGTGATGCATCCTTGAGGGGTTATTGCTGATTTTATTTTTTGTTATAGATATTATCTTTAGTGCAGTTATTGCAGTGATGCACTGAACTTTGTGCATTTTCTCATTAATGCTGTCACCAGTTTCACAGTTGTAATAAGCCTTGAAAGGGTTGATTTTGTAGTTTTTTCTCCTCATTCTTAACACAATTAACCTTTCTTTCAAAGAAAGAAGGAATAAGAAGCTTGGTCTTTTTATATTTGATTTTGGATTTTTTATGTCATCATATTCAGATAGGAGCAAATGCCTGCTGTCTATGAATGAAATCAATGGGACAAAGTTTTTTATGCATTTTTGTGTTTAGAAAATATGTTTGTGTCATCATGGTTATCTATACCTTAAACATAGTAGGATGTCTCTCCGAGTGTTACATGTTTTCTATGAAATGTCCCTTTTCTGAGTAAACCTCATCAATCTAGAAAATTTGATTGAGATCTGAAATGAGCAAGTATGTTTTTCTCTCTGAGCCTGCACAAATTTTGTGTTCTACTTTTTGTGCGGTGTTATGTGGAAAGTCTTTTGTGGATGATGTAAAGTTTGAGTTGGTGTTGATGTGCAGTTCACTTGGGCAGAGTTTGGTCACAAGCACTTATCTTTGGGAGATTTTATTTGCGATGTTTATTGCTATCCTCGGCTTAGTTCTGTTTGCCCTACTTATTGGCAACATGCAGGTTAGTATGGGACTAAATTTTTTTCCTCCCTTATTAGCTGTGAGGTTGTTCTTTTGGATAATTTACCTTTGAAGACTACATTTGTTACACTTGGTTGCTATTATTTTTGTTATCTTAGTTGTTGTTCGTTCGCTGAATTCTATTTTCTGGCTGGTTTTTTTGGGATGAAAATTACAAAAGGTTTTTCTGTCTTTTAAATTATGTTCTCCTTATAGTTGTATTTTCTAGTTTTCATTGTAGTGTTGCCATTGAATCGATGAGGGAATTTTGTTTGGTTGGTTCTGAAGTTTTGATTTTTTCTCTACTAAAGTGAAGTTGACTAAGGATTTGTATTCCCTTTCCATGGACTAATATTATGGTCTCTTCTAGAATCAGTTTTAGATGTTTCTACTGGTTTGTGTAGAATCGCCTCTTGATTTTGCATGATATTTTAAAACTATTTTCACTGTTTGACATATGTAAACATTTTGTCAATAAATAACATGCTCAGCCCATAGAAATTAAACGAATTGTTTGGAAGTACAGAGATAGAATGCAAGTGATTTCACCATAAGATATTCAGGAGTTGATACATTGCAAATTACCAATCATATTCGTTCTATGAAACACACCATTACTGGATATTTACTAATATTTCTGATTTGAATAACACTGCTGGACTGTCAACAGTCATACACAGTTGCAGCCTCATAAAATGACTTTCTGCTCATCAGCAATAACATATTATTTACATTCAGACCTTCAGAAATATAGTACCGAGTATTAGAAATACCATTTCCACAATTTCCAGTGCAAGACAACTCCCTTGAAGAATGCCATGCTGGGTATAAAGTTCCAACGACTGGAAGGATGTAATGACCCGTGCTCCAGATCAATAGATTTACGATTTATTCCTTATTGGATTGACACAAATTGTCATCCAATATTATTAAGATGAACTGGGTTTCCAAATTATAAATAAAGTAAAATGAAGTTTGAACTATTGAATATAACTCTTTATAATTAATTCTATCATAGTTCAATAATGGAAATGTGATAGGTAAATATAATAGCTGTTTTTGATTTAGGCTTTAGAAATCATGCTTTGAATATGTAAGAGGTTAGACCTCTTTAGATTGCTGTTTCTGAAGTTGTCCTTATATTCATGCAATTTTTGACGTAGGTGCTGTTTCTGAATTTTGCTCATTATTCTTGCATCCTTACTCAAGAGAATCATGTCTCCTTAGAGCACTAGATCTGCTGTCTTTAAAATGTATATCTCTGCACAAAACTTTTCCATCATATTCTATGTTCCTTTATATCCTCACGTTCCTAGGATTAAGGCATCTCTTTTGAAAGGGAATGACTTTTTGAACCAATATGTCTTTTCTTATAGGCAGCTGTCCTTAATTGCACCTCTTAGATATAATTGCTGCCTTTAGTTTGTCTTTCTTTTTGTCTTTTACTAACATCAACTCTTGTAACATTAATTCTCTCATTTTAGAAAGACCTTAACTAATCACTTATACCTTGATCGACCGAGTGTTTCTTTAAGTAGCGATAGCTTAATTGATGATCCTCGCAACATTGAATGCACAACAATTATATAGCTTTGAATCCGTGTAAGCTTTCACTATAGGTTGACATATTCATATAGTCATGATCCGCAAACTCTCTGGCACCACGTCACCCAGACAAAATCAACCTTATTGTGCAACCACGTCAAAACTCCACGAGCCTAAGTATGATGAAGGAGCATTGGCGGCGGTAGTCTTCAAATGAGAGGCCCTTTATCATTTGTAAATATTTTGCCCATACACCTCAAATGGTAGCGCATAAATTAAAAGTCTTGATTCAATGTAAACTGCGGTCCTGTTATGCCAAGTAATTGGGTGATAATGAGAATGTTGTAATTGAAACTTTGGCTTGGTGGCGGTGCTTCACTACTTGCGGCATAGCTAATGCGGATACCAATCATCAAAGGTAATTATCGCAGTTATTTCTCTTATTACCTATACATTACATTCACGATGGATAAACACAATTTAAGGTGGCGGTATTAATTTGTGTTGATTTGTTTATCTAGCCCGATGACCATCACGACAATGCTCAATACAGAATGGCATAATTTATGTTCGAATATATCCTCCCACGGACTCCCTCCTTTGATTATTCAACCCATTCATATATCGAGCCTCTTATCGAATGCACCAATACATTTGCGGTTTGTTATTACTAAGACCCGATAGATAAAGGTGCAATGGTTTGAATCAAATGGACTTCAAAAGAATACAAAATAGTTTGAAGCGGCTATTTGGCATTACTTCGAAGGGTGGTGGGACACTCTTAAAATCCCGATAGTATTAAAGTGAGACTCAACTATCCAATCAACGCTGAGATTCTCGGTTGATATAATAAGCGGTAGGTATTAATAGTTCAGCTATTGATCCTTAATCAATGATAATTCTGAACAACATATATAAACTCTGTGATCAACAACAAATACATTTCAACTGATGTTCATTGAGTCGCCAAGTTAGAATAATAATTGATGCCTTCAAAGAGTAGCTTGAATATTGGCCATCGATATTTAGATAAGTTTAAATCTTTAATTTAGACTTGCCTATAATCGTCCAGGTGTTAAAAACGAGACATTACAAGTCTTCCCGCCCAAAAATTGCTTGTCCTCAAGCAATACGGTTCCAGGATTCCAAGCCAGCCTTAGAAATGAACCATCATGTTGATGCTGCGCTACTCCGATTGTAATAATTTGCTTCTCATGCTCCAACTATCTTTGTCTCTTCTAGAATGCGTAGAAGTGTTCATTGTCTAAATTGAAAATAGATATCATTGTTCGTTCTCATACTTCGTTCCTTGAGTTATCTTCTCTATGGCTCTCTAAGAGAATTTGGATCATCTCCTTGAATTTCACGAGTTAGAAACTTGTTTAGTTATCCCATTACTTTCTTATGCATGCTCACCTCTATCTTTGGCTATTGAATGAAGATGAACATCTTTTTGATCTCTTTTTGAGATTCTTCTCACCTTCCTTCCCTCCTCTAGTTTCCTGATTGCTACAATTGTTTTTCATCTTTTTGCTATCCTTTTGCATGGGAATTTCTTCTCTTATTAGACAATTTGACAAGTGATCATAAGGTTTTTGGCCTCTCCAAACACAATGGTGACCTCAGAGTATTTGATCTTGCATGCCTCAAAATGAAGTTGCTTGCAAAAAAATCATAGATAACAACTAACTTGAAACCCTTGTTAGCTTGGCCATAGAGTGTCCAATTTGGACAAAATAAAAGATCAACTTTCTTAGATCCCTTGGACAAAATGGAGAGCTTAAGTTTTCTGTAATATTTACCTAGGAAAAAATATTTACAAAATGTCACAGACACCCAAATACCCAAAAGAAAACCTATATTGAATGGAGAAACTAGCCCAAATGCAAACATGCTTTGATACCCATTCTTAATTACCTTTGACAATATTCAGATTTAACACAAGAAGACAATTGTTATAATAGACATGATAACTATTTGATTATGGTAAATAATGAACTTTTTGATACAAACTAGGAGGGGCTTTGTAGAGCTTTGTTAGGCTAATTTCATGTTCACTATTGATCATAACAGAATAGTTATCATGTCTATTACACTACAAGTCTTGTGTTGAATCTACATATTGTGAAAGAAATTAGTCATAGGTGCTCTTCAGTTAATCAATATGCTTATCTTGTGAATTCTAATAGAAGTTAATTACTAAATAGGTTCAAGATTTTGAAGAATTTGACAATTTGTGTATCCTACAAAATTATGTCTTTGACATTCTCAAGTTTCGGAAAGCCCTTGGCTATAAGGACACTAAATATTTGCCTTCTTGGCAACTTGGCATTTGAGGATTTGTCCTCAAAATATATAAGGCATCATTTGACAACATCAAGGGTGAAAAGAACTACATTTTTGTCAGACTTTTATCCTAGCACTAACTAATGTGGATCAAATCATGAAGAATTTTTAAAAAAAATCTTGCATGGGAAATGACACCCAGTCATAGTCCTTGTATTTGAGCTCAAGCTATAAGAAGAGAATAGGGGTATTGGAAACACAAATGCTTAAAAGATGCAGACAGTTCTTTGGAAGTTTATAGGATGGAAAATAAAGCTTTAGAATGTAACCCTACAATCCTTAGATGAGAACAACTACAATGGATTACCCTAGCAATGGTGAGAAGTCCATCAATATAGATGATGAAGAACCAATAGTGGTTCCTGATGCAATCAAGATTTTGCAAAATATTGATGTAAAACCCCAAATGTTGGAGCAATTTCATGTTCACCTTTGATTGTTAGGTAATAGATTTTCCCCTCTTACTTTGGGTAATGTAAGGGCTAGACTTCCCTTTGTTGCCTCCAAGGGCCCAACCATTTCAATCAAACTTCTTAATATAGGCTTCCTTTATTAAGATTAGTGGAGAATGCAAAAAATCCACATTCTACATTGTGTTGACCACATCAAGCATGGCATGGGTAATTTGCCCCATTCTGTTTAGAAATTGTTGTTGAGTACAAAGAGGATCTATAGTGTTTGGCCAAGGAAGTTGCATTGAATTATAAACTGTTAGAAGAACTACTTGGCCCACAGTGTGTAGGTATGATGGAGGTAGATTCCTCCCAAGAGTAGTGCAACATTGGTTCTAGGACTTGTTGAAACTCCAACTATTGGAGAAGCCTTGATGAATTTGCTATGGTCGGAAGTGTATGAATTTGCTCACAAGTGGAAAATCCAATGTGTTATAGGAGCACTCAATTGATCTAGCCACTCTTCTATGCTTTGAGTCTAATCCAATGGTGGAAGGATAGGTGTGGAGGGTCTAGAGGAAAGAGTGAGTGCTTGGCTTCTCTCTACCTCCTAGGGTGCCTTTGCCAACTTACTATCTTCTTCTCCACTAGCCGCATCCTCCTCCTCCTCGGTTGTGTCTCCTACCACCTTCATGCATTTCTTGGTGATACTTTAGATGTCCTTTTTAGCTTCCTCTTGGCTCATGACATTTGTGAACTGTGCTCCTAGTGATTTTCATATAAAGATACATGGCCAAGGTAGGTCATTAGTGGTATTTTCTTAAAGGTCGTCGTCAAGTGCTTGAGTGTAGATTGTAATAGATACAATATGATGTTAGAATACTTTTTGTATACATGGGCATTTATTGCTTATGCTAATGATGTATTAACACCACATAAGTTATGTATAAAAGGTAATTTATAGTTAAGTTACAACCACCTTGTAACTTCCCCATTCAATAATAAATACAAGCCACATGTTGAAGTGTGTGCTGTTCAATTCTCTCAAACTATGCTCAATCATTCTTTCAACATTTGGTATTAGAGCAAGGAAGAGTAGGAAGGGTACAATGATCTAGAGTAGGGTATGCTGATCAAGAGGATTGAAGGAAGAAGAGAATGTATGTCAAAACAGGTCTGTCGAATCACCATCAAATTGTTGTCCAAACAGGAAATCCTTGTCAAAAGGAGAAGAAATCTGCTGTCAAAGTTTGTCAAACTTGCTGGCCAAGGAGAAAGATTCTAGTAGGAATGAATAGGGATAGTACAATATGATTGAACAATAACCATATTTACTAGACTTGGACTTGACACAAACTCAGTAAGATAATTTTTGCCTTGGACTCAAATTTATTACTTAGATTCGGCATAGACTCGACAAATTGAAAAAAACATTAAATATAAATATTTTTAAAGGATTTAATTTCTATGCACTCATCACTAAATCAACTTTAAAGACATAATAAACTAATTAATTACAAGCTAGTTTGATCACATACACAAGTATACATTGAAAAAATGAGTACAAAAGCATATTTGAGTTGAAGGAAACAACATTTTTAAATATAAAAATATTCTCAAGTGTTTTGGGTGTACAAATCTCAAGGATTATGATATCTGTAGCATAAAAAACAAAAATAGAAGTAGTACTATGGTTGAAAGGAATTTGCATCACTCGGCCTAGCTAGGATTCTGAATTGTGTATTTTCTATGCTAGGCTAAGTGATGCAAGATCCTTTCAACCATAGAACTACTTCTATTTTTGTTTTTGTACGCCACAGATATCATAATCCATGAGATTTGTACACCTAAAACACTTGAGAATATTTTTATATTTAAACATGTTTCCTTCAACTCAAATATGCTTTTGTACTCATTTTCAAAATGTATACTTGTGTATGTGATCAAACTAGCCTGTAATTAATTAGTTTATTATGTCTTTACAGTCGATTTATTAATGCATGCAGTCTATGCTGAATTTCAGTAGCAAGTTCAAGTCCAAGTCAAAAATCATCTCGTTGAGTTTATGTGAAGTCCAAGTCTAGTAACTATGGTTACTGTTCATCATATTGTACTATAGTTATTCATTCCTACTGGAATCTTTCTCCTCGGCCAGCAAGTTGGACAAACTTTGACAGCAAATTTCTTCTCCTTTTGGCAAGGATTTCCTCTTTGGACAACAATTTGATGGTGATTGGACAGACCCCTTTTGACATCCATTCTCTTCTTCCTTCAATCCTCTTGATCAGCATACTCTCTCCAAGGGCTTCCCTACTCTAGATCAATGTACCCTTTCTAGGCTTCCTTGCTCTAATACCAAATGTTGAAAGAATGATTGCACATAGTTTGAGAGAATCGGACAGCACACACTTCGATGTGTAGCTTGTATTTATTATTGAATGTGGAAGTTACAACGTGGTTGTAACTTGACTATAAATTACCTTCTAGGCATAACTTATGTGGTGTTAATACATCATATATGGATTCCTTTCTAGATCAATGTACCCTTTCTCGGCTTCCTTGCTCTAATACCAAATGTTAAAGAATGATTGCACATAGTTTGAGAGAATCGGACAGCACACACTTTGATGTGTAGCTTGTATTTATTATTGAACGGGGAAGTTAAAAGGTGGTTGTAACTTGACTATAAATTACCTTCTAGACATAACTTATGTGGTGTTAATACATCATATATGGATTCAGAAGCTTCCACCAGGGCTTACCTAACTCAATCTTTTGTTATAAGAAAATCTAATAAAATAGAAAACATAGTGCTTTTCTTGATACATGTGTGTTTTTTGAGATTGGAGTAACTAATACTATGAGAAACAGAGAGCTTGCAACTGATGAAGTGCATTAGAAAACCAAAAAAATAGGGAAGAAAGTGCATCAGCATGGGAATAGTGCCTTTGAAATTGTCTGTAGAATTTACAACACAGACTTGTAAGGGCACATGGTGAGAAACAATTGAAAGAAAATTAGATTAAGATACTTGAGAAAAGTGCATTAAGAGAAGTAGAAGATATTGTCAAAATTCTAAATGAACAACAATCACATCACTTAGAGTGGAGTGGGAATGGGAAATGGGGCTGAAATGGCCTAGAGTGAGGATGAAGTGGAGGTAGATGAAGTGGACTTGGATGAGGTAGATGAATGGGGGTGTGCTTGGTCCTTAGAAGACGAGATTTTTTGAGCATTTGGTTCGGGGTGCAGAAGATTGTTTTCATGTGGAAATCTGCCAAAGCCACATTGAAACCTATTTCAAAAAGTTTGTCAACTGTGGTCTTCAAAGGGTTTTTTTGATCCCTTACTTTTTTGCAAATGTTAGCGAAAAAGATTTGGCTGCTCAAGACACAAATCACCATGGGTGTGAAGTGGGGTGGATGGCCCAAGCCAGGGTGGCAGCGTTGCATGCGTGTCCAAGGGTTTTTGCAAGCCCGTAAGGCAGGTAAGGACGTTAGCTTGCCATGTACATATCCTATTTTTCTAGGTAAAAAGGATGTTGATACGGTTGGAAGGCTAATAGTTGCATGGTGACCTTGGGGCTTTTGTTCCTCTTGTTTTGATTGCATGGTGACTGACATGTTGATTTTTCTCAAAATTTGGTTACTAAAGTAGTTGGTGGTCAACTTGATGAACTGAATTGTTGGGGGTTCTACCATGGAGCCTTTGGTGGCTAGTTCTCCCTTTGATCCAACCCCACATGTGGCTGATCTGAGCATAGGTGAAGCTGTTTATGACTTGGAAGAATTATGCACTATTTTGAAGGTTCTTGATGCTACTGTGGATAGGTCTACTGCTTGCATGGGGAATATCCTCATTGGGAGATTTTTCAGGCTTTCATCCTAATGTAGATGTAGTTTGATGATGGTTTCTAAAAAGATGGAGTGACTGGTTAGATTTGGATTGTTTCCATGACCAATGGTTTTTTCTCATTCTCTTTCAAACTCTTGAGGATTGCAATAGGGTCCTTTTGGGAGGTCCTTGGTTCCTTGGTAAATCTAGTCGTTTTTTGAAAAAATGGTCTACAGGTTTTGATGCTGACAAGGGAAGCTTTAATAGGGTTTTTGTTTGGGTTAGGCTTTTAGGCCTCTCTTTGGAATATTGGTATGAGATCATGCTAGGCATTGCCAAGTCTCTTGCTTGGTTCTTGTCTATTGACAAAGTCATGAAATCCATGAAACACTTGGTTTTTGCCAGATTTTGTGTGAGCATTGATTTTGACAAGGTGCTGCCAAATGCCATTAAATTGTGTTTCAAGCTTGGATCATGGGAGTAGAGAATTGAATATGATCCCTCCTTGCAGGTTTGCATTCATTGCCATAAATTTGGGTACTTCTCCCATTCATGCCAAGATATCAAGAAGAAGCACAACATTCAAACAAAAAGTTATCATAGTGTCTCCCAATCACAGAAAAGAGGTTCAAAATGTTTAAGGAGATTTAGAGATAATAGAGAAATTTTCTATGAGGATTAAAGTTGATTGTAAGGAGTTGGACATTGAGATTGTGGATCCCATAGGGAATGTGCAGGAGTCTCCCATTAATGACAAGAGGAAACTAGATTCACTTGTAGACCCTATGAATTGTCCTTTGGTTGAGCCTTGATTTTCTTCAAGAAAAGGTAGGATTGTTCCCCATACGGGTCAAGATTTGGTTCTAGTTTAGTGTTCTTTGTAGAGTTTTGGATTCAAACCTCCATGATTGTAATGGTTCTTTCTGTCCCTTTGATGTGGGTTTGTTGTTTCATCATTTGTTTCTCATGAGGCCTTTTCTGGGTTTAAGGCTTGTTTCTTCATAGGTTTTTGTCTCTTGTTCATAGCTCCATCCAGAAGCATGTATCTAATAAAAAACAATCATATGATTAGTTCGCCCTATTGTGGTTCATGCATTACTAAGTGTGTCATTTTACACAAAAAGAAGCATAAAAGTCTAGCTTCGGAAGGTAATAATTATGTGCGAGCTTCTGTATTGGAAAAGGAAAATGAAATAATTAATAAGTAGAGAAACTAGCTAGAGATCACCATTTTACATGTTTATTTTTTCTTCTTTTTTCTTTTTGCTTTTTTTTTTGTTTTACTGCTGGCCAACTTGGGGGCTGGGGACTCATGAATCTGATGAGTCTGTCAGAAATAAGCTAGGACTCACCATAAGTCCTGAGGCCTCGGGAGATTAGTTTCAGTCCGAGGCTCAGTGAGTTTGCTGAGTACCCAACAAGTCCTGGTACTCTGACAGTGGTACTCTGACAGAAACCATACAGGTGAATAGTGGTTGGGTATGGATATGCAACCATGGTACAATAAGCTATAGCCATATGAATGAACAATGATCCACTATAGATGAACAACAGACACATGGATGATTAGTGATCCGTACATATTTAATTTAAAATAAAATAAAATCTGTTCTACTGCTTTTCCTTAGTTGAATGTCAACTAATAATATTTTGTTAAAGTCTACTGTTGAGGGCTGATTGCTTTCTGTCAAAGGTCAATTGAAGAAAAAGAGAAGGCTATCAAGGAGTGCTTTTCACAAGGAAGTGCACATTTACTAAGTTTTTTGAAATTCTTGGTGACATACAAATTTTGTACTATTTTTGTGATAAGTCCATTAATTTGCAATTCTTTACTTTTAATGTAAACACTAGGTTTCATATCCATGGCCAATTTATAAAATCTTGTTTTTCCCGAAACCCAAAAATTGACATGCCAAAACTTAGTATGGAACGACAAAATATTCACCATTCTTGAGTATAAAAGTTGTGATAGAATAATTTTAAAAATAGAAACCACTATGGCTGTAAATCTTTAAGTTTTTGATAACTATCATAAAGAAGCTTTGTTAAAATTGTCCATTATGATGACATGATCCTAAAAGTTAGGAATGCCACTATTGTTGGTGACCTTGGGGAGAGTCTCAAAAACAAATATTAAAATTTTGTAAAATGTGGTCTTGTATTTGAAAAATCTGTTGTTTCCTACGAAGTTGGGGAGGGTGGGTCACTGGAAGAGCATTTAATTAAAATGAAAGACCTTGGGGATGAACTCTCTATTGTCAATAAACTTGTAGATGAAGATTCTATTATTGTTTTGGGTCAGTCATTTGCTATTGTTGTTTTAAACTTTTGTGGAGTCTTTGTATCTATTGGCAAGGAGTCAGGTTCTCACCTTTGGAAATAGTTCATATTTGTTGCAAAAAGAATAGAGACAAATGCAAATGGCTGAGATTTGAACAATTGGAAAGCGCATTGCTACACAATAAAAGGGCAAAGTGAAGAAAACTTCAACGTTTGATTCATAATCCAAACACAAAGTGAAGTGTTTTTATCGTTATAATTTTATAAGTAATAGTGTGAAGTGTTTTTATAAGAAATAGGGGAAAATTGACAATCTCAATTAGCAAACACACTTATGGAGTTTCCAATACATGCACTAGATAATCTCTATGGTATGGCAGCTTTAGATGCTCTTTGCTTCTGAGATTTCCATCTCAGTTTCAAGTTCTACAGTGAATAACCAAGTCAATGCAAAATAGCATCACATTATGTTGCATATCGAGCACATGCCTGAAAGTGATTTCATAGTCTTATATAACTATCAGAGATGACATGAGTTTGGAATAACAATGATGCTCGATAATTCTTTAGCTATGAGAATTTAAGATGATAAGTTTGACCAATATTCAGCTGAGAGAAGTTCTTCCCCTAAATATGCATCATTCAATGGTCACAGCAATCCAGAAGGTGCAAGGCAGTGCCAGCCAGTAAATTTTTGAATGTGAATCAACACCAATCCAACAGTTTTCTAATACTAAAAATGTTGATGTCTTGGACCATGTTCAATACCTATTGTAACTCCTGGTTACACAGACCAGTCAAATTCAATGTTTCAGGGATAGCAGTGATCATGGTCTATGGTGGTATTTATGTTAGTTAATGCTTCCCAAGCCTTAAGTTGGCTACAAGCCTACAAGCAAATAATTCTTTCCACATTTGATTTTGATTTTTGTGTTTCTCATGATGTCTAGTGCATCAAAAACTCCATAAGTGTGTCCGCTAATTTACACTTTCAATTTTCCCCTAGTTCTAGGCCACTCCCAATAGGTTAAGTGCTCAAATACTGGGATTATAATCAGAACTACCTGTTGTAGACATTGCTATTAAGAAAAACATGAGATACCTTTTGCAAAACACAGTAAAATTTAAGATGAATATGTTTTGACAGCAGTTTTCAATGGTACAGGATATATCTTTGGGGCTGAGGCATGTAAATCTAGTTTTCGGTAGGTCAGAACCTAAAACTCGTTCTCCACACAAATTAGCTAGTTCCTATAATAGACGTTAGACGTTAGTGGAACTACAGAATATTAGATTCATGAATTCTTTCAAATTTTCACACAATGGTGGTGTAGCTGTCTTTGAATTATCAATGTCTATTTCAAATGAACTAAAATTGCAGGATCTTTGGAAGATGATGGACAATTATTAACAGCTAAAATTAAAAATGTTGAACTGTAATGTTATAAACTTATAAGTTATTTACTGTCTTCTTGTTGCAGACATATCTGCAGTCTTTGACTGTTAGATTGGAAGAAATGAGAGTGAAACGCCGAGATACAGAGCAATGGATGCGCCATCGTTTACTTCCAGAAAACCTCAGGGAACGTGTCCGCCGGTATGACCAGTATAAGTGGTTGGAAACAAGAGGGGTAGATGAAGAGACCTTAATTCATAATCTGCCAAAGGATCTCAGACGTGATATAAAACGTCATCTTTGCTTGGATTTGGTCAGGAGGGTGAGTTGGACACCTCAAATATTTTTCTAGAAATTATATATACACATGTACATATATGTCTATGTAGATTTATATACACATATATGTATATATGTGTTACGAACACACATACACACTTATTATAGATCCTGCTCCTTTGTTACTTCAATATTTGCTGTTGTTTTTGGTATGCCTTTGCTCAGGTACCTTTGTTTGAGAGTATGGATGAGCAACTTTTGGATGCAATGTGCGAACGCCTCAAGCCATCTCTTTATACAGAGCAAACATATATTGTAACAGAGGGAGATCCAGTTGATGAGATGCTTTTCATTATTCGGGGTCATTTAGAAAGTGACACAACAAATGGAGGAAGAACTGGGTTTTTCAACCGGGGTTTGCTTAAACAAGGAGATTTCTGTGGGGAGGAACTACTGACATGGGCTTTGGATCCTAAGTCTGGTGCAAACCTTCCATCTTCTACAAGAACTGTGAGAGCTTTGACTGAGGTAGAGGCATTTGCACTAAGGGCAGAGGATTTAAAGTTTGTTGCAAGTCAATTCAGGCGTCTACATAGCCGTCAGGTTCAGCATACCTTCCGTTTCTACTCTCAACATTGGCGAACTTGGGCTGCTTGTTTCATTCAAGCTGCATGGCGTCGATACTATAGAAGAAAAAATGAAGAGATTCGCCGCAAAGAGGAAAAACGACTGCGAGCAGCTCTGTCAGGGAATGGAAATACTTCTCCTAGTCTTGGAGCAACTATATATGCATCTCGATTTGCTGCTAATGCCCTACGTTTTCATAGACAACGTAATTTACAGCTTCCAGAACGGACAACCCCAGTAATTAAGCTTCAAAAGCCAGCAGAACCAGATTTTAGTGTTGAAGATGCTTAGTGAAACTAGAACACAAGGGAATAAACATCTTTCCTCCTGTGTATGAAACCTAAGTGTGAGTATGTATGCTAGGTTGAAAAACTTGTGTAAATAGCTCTTCAAAATTCTCACTCTGTACTGTCCCATGCATGATAATTTTTTTAAAATTCTGTTTCTAAAATATCTGTGCTCATAAAAATCAAGTCTGATGTCATATGCCAGCTAAGGTGAAGCTATTTCTCTAAACTTTGTTTCTTCATGAAGAGTAGGATCTGTCCAGCAATCTAATGTCCAAAGCATTGTACGGATGCACACACCCATCTGAATACAGTAGAGTTCATTGAGAATTTATTGATGATTATGTATTCTTTAAGCGTTCCAAATCTATAATGCAATATATTCATTTTCCTCTTCTGGTTATTTTAATTGAACTTCTGTAATTAGTGTTGGGTATAACTATAATTCTTTGTTGATTCAAGCAGAAAGATAAAACAGTGAATTTGATTTTTGAATTATGTGAGATTGCCATCAGAAGAGATTGAAGTTTTTAGCAGGCTGGATTAGAGAATTTAAAGTTGTTTCTTGGACAACTCCACTCCACGTTATAATAGTATGCCCATCAAGCATATAGCTTGCTTCAAACATCTTGCAGATACGTTAGCATCTATTTGTCACCTTTTGAAATCTCCATATAATTAACAAATACTGAAGTTCTACGTTAGTATTTTGATTGAGCATTCAACAATCTGATTGCTGAAGATCAATAATTAGTTACAGCTCAGTTTAAAAACCATAAATCACAAGGTCTGCTATTTCTTGACATTACCTAACATTACTGTCTTGATACTGAGAGACAATAGAAAATGGAAACTAATTGTGATCAACAGCCCATGAACAAACTAGCCTATCCTCATATTATTTCTAGATCCCACTCCCCTTGTCTCGTAGCCCAAAAATGCAAACAACCATATTGGAATATAATAATATTTATTACTATGATTCACACATTAGCTAGTTTCGTAATTTAAAACCTGGAGTACATTAGAGCAAACTGATAGAGCAACACTAGAGAAATTTTATTTGGTGATATGATGTTCCAACTCTTAACTTGCCAAGCATCGCATAAACTGTGCCTCAATCAAATGGCACCGTGTGTGAATGTAGATCATTTGTGTGATTTTAATCTGCAGGATAATGGTTAGCACATTGGCATCAATGCTAGATGCTCATAGATTATGTATAAATCTAAGTTTGATAGAAGTTAAAGATTGGTATTAAATATGCATAATGGTGAAATTGCATACCCATGCTCCTTTCCCTTATGTTTTTGGCCCTCTTCAATTAGTGTCATTAAATGTAATAATTGGCTTATAAGTGATGTAATCTTGCATGAATAACCTCACATATCCCAATCTTTGTCATTATTGTTCCCCATATTTATATTTCTAGTCCTAGATGCATTTTTCATCAGTCATCACCCTAGATAAGATGTTTCATTGTGGACATGGTCTAGGTGACTTCTACAACTGTGGATCTGATCCTCAATATTTTAAAATAAAAAAATTAAATTCCTGCCTTGCTGACTATTTCACTAGCCACTTGGAGCCAACCTAACATGCATTGGGTGCTTAGTTGTATTTAAAAACATACACTCATTCATTTCAAGATCATGAGGAACACCTTAGGGCGCTCTTATTGAGCACATATAGAGTTCAATGTTTTGGAGAGAAAAAATAATATAGCTGCATTTACATCAGAGCACATCATCCTAGAAACATTGCATACTTGCTTTTATCCTCGATTGTTTGCTTCAAGGGGTTTGATCAAGGAGAACTTGACTCTTGTGATTTGATAGATTTTCCAAAAGTGTTTGTAAACAACACTTATCCTTACACAAATTTAGACACCAGAAGATTAAGAATAACATAGAGTAAGAATAACATGCTTCAAACTACAAAATTCAGCCAGATTAAGTGTACAAGCTACTTAAATGCTCATTATTGTACATTAGGGTCAGTTTCACACTCAAGGAGATAATTTTACACTTGTAGAAGTGACACTAGATAGTACATAGTTAAATTCATGTATTGCCAAGGGACAATAAAATTTCAAGACATTGGCAAATCAATTTGTGACATCTTTCACAAAACTTCTCTAACATTAAAAATTGAGTATCACATTTAATTTGACCAATTTCAATGAGCAGTCCTAGCTCTACAATCTAGGTTAAAAGTTTCTTGACTGAGTGCATTTAGACTTAACTAAAGAAAATAATTTTTCTTTACATTTTGAGTAACCTAACATAAATTTGACCTAAAGTTTTGACCTTATAAACTAGAGGTTTTTATATTTGAATTTTTTGATTGTTTTATCCTATATTTAATTCTTATTAGGGTTTGATTTCCACTTTTTATTAGTGCTTCATAACTTGATCTTTCTTTATAGTTTGTAATTGTGTTGTACCCAAAATAATTTTTTGCTTCAATAAGGCATTTTGATCAAAATGGTCTAAATCATGTAAAATTGTTGTCAAAAGTCCGTTTTAGGTCAAACAAAACATAGGTTTTTTGTGGGTTTATGTCAAGGAAGATACTTGCAAATTTCTGAAAATTTGAAAATTAGGGTTTCGTACCCTTGTTTTTAGAAAAACCCCTAAAAATAGGACCTTTCCAGAATTAGTTGAAAATGATTTTGATTGGATAATTTGACTTCACGATCGCACTGGTCAAATCAAAATCACTGAAAAGTTTGTTTTACTCTAGTGGGTCTACTTCACTTTTTTAGGAGAGAAGTTAGGACCTTCACAACCGTTAATGGCAGAGGGCTAGTACTAGGTATCAAAATCTAAACTTCAAAAGCTTCAACGAAGACTCCATGGCGAAAGATACTCGAAAAGATGTTCTGCGATAGAGGGGATTTTTAAATGTGAAAAATGTTGAAAATTGGCTAAGTCAAGAAGATGCACGCCTTGCTACAAGGAAGGGGCTACGTAGTCCATGCCTTAGCCATTTTTCCAATACTCGTACACGTAGCATGGTGAAAGTGATTGCTAAGATGCACACATTAGCATTGTTGATGACAATGCTCAAACTAGTCAAGCTACACGACGAACATGAAACGCGAAGAGATGAAGATTTTCAAAGAAAATGATGAAATTGCAGCCAAAAGTGCCCCTATTGGCTAGGGGCGTCCATGAAGTTAAAAGATCAATGACAGTCATCAAGTTTTTCCAAGACAATCATCTCCTTAGTAATTTTGTTGGCTTTCCGGTGCATCAAGCAAGATCACCTGATTCATCAATCACCGACAAACAGAGGCAGAGAAGGAAGACGTTGAAAGCAAATATCATCAAAGATGGCAGTCAAGTAAGGCCCATCATTTTGAAGCACCTATTGAGGTTTTCAACTACTTTCTTCAAGGCATTTGTTCAACATCTTTTCAACTTTGCGATCAATCTAGTTGCAAGCACACAAGACCTGTCAAGCACTCGCAAACGAAGATCAAGCATAAAACGCTGGAAGCAAAGGCAGAATGAAAGACACGAAGAATTGACTAAATGTTAAGGAAAATACACCTTCCTAGAAATAGGCGTCCAACTTTTTGAGCAATCAGATGCAATCTTCAAGCTTCGTAACCTCCAGGAAGACCTTCGTCTTGATCAATCTCAGCAATGACGCTGTCAGCAGTTTCAATAGATAAATCAAACATC
The DNA here is from genome assembly GCA_007258455.2 of Sequoia sempervirens. Lineage (NCBI taxonomy): Eukaryota > Viridiplantae > Streptophyta > Pinopsida > Cupressales > Cupressaceae > Sequoia > Sequoia sempervirens. The sequence goes on from VDFB02000015.1 coordinate 27,494,829, forward strand.
TGATGACAAAGATCAAATTGGAGTTGTTTGTGAAAGGTTGCAAACTGAAAATGACAACACAAAAGGTCAAAGGCGCCCCTACAGGCCAAGGGTGCCCATACTTTTGAGACCCCTAAATCAACTTTCACAACTTACAAAGCCAGTCATCCTTTCCGGAACTGAACTGGTTATCCATCCCATGTTTCAACACGATCACCAGATTCATTAGTCATCGGTGATCTTAGATCAAAGCACTGAAGGTCAAAATAGAGAGATTGAAGAGCACCCAAGAAACTAAGTCTGGTGAAAAATGCACCTTCTTGGGAAAAGGTGCCCAAGAATTTGAGGCATTAGATTCAGGTTTGAGCTTTGCAGCTCTTGAGCGCACTTCTTTAGAGTTGATTCAACTCTGCAATGGATCTATCAGCGACACTTCAGGATCAACTGAACAACCAAAATCAAGGATCAAATGGAGGCACTTCGTCACATAAAGAAGAATGAACAATGTTCAACTCCTCAACTTGGACGCCTAAAGTCAAACTAGGCCCAATTGATTGAAGTTGTCTATTTTGAAAGCCTTTTTCATGTCTAAAACGTCCCCAAATTGGTGGAAATCAATTATGTGAACTCTTGATCAGGCAAATTGACTCCACAATCATGTGTTGGCGCCTAAACTTGATTGATTCAACATCAAACATTAAATATCAACCCTAGGCGTCATTATGCATTATCTTTCTTTGCAGGTTGAAGCTCAAGAACAAATATTTTTCTCTCCAAACATCATTTGAAGATCTAATAGAGGGTTTTCTCAGCATTCTTCATGTTTTCAAGAATTAGTTGCACAAAAGAATAGTATATCAAGGTTTACATCTCTAGGCATGATTTTCTTGAAGATTCAGAGAGGCAATTTATAACTTCCAAACTTCTTCCCCTCTTTTTCCTCTATTCTTGTTTTAGATCTTCTTGCATGTCCAAGTAAATGACAATTATTCACAGATTTGACCTTTTGGGTATGATTAGCACAATAGTTTCAACAAAACCCATGTGCCAGATTCTTTCAGAAAAAGTTGTCTTGTTGGCCCTATTTTTTAGGGTTTCTGGAAAAAGTCAGTTTAAAAAATCAGACAAATTGGGTTTGTTCAACTTTGAAGCGTGTACAATACCCATGCGTAGATTTTTTTGAGAAAAATAAGCCTCTGTTGCCTCTGAAACCTCTACCCCGAAGGGCTCTTGCATGCATGAGGAAACGTTACTTTTTGGAATTTCTGACGTTTTGGGTCCATTCAAAAAATTATTCTCAACAAAACCCACATCTCAAATTTTTTCATAAAAATGACCCCTCGGCAAGGCTATTTTAAGCAGTTGCAAAAAAGTTATCTGAACAACACCGTGTGCCCAATCAATCTTCAAGGTTTTCAGAATGCAATTCTCTCAAGTCAAATACAAGAACAAAACGGTCTTAGTTCATGACTTCCTGAAAACAATAGACACCAATCTACGTCAAACACACCCAAAGGCTGACTTAGAAAAGTTGGAAGGCATAGACCAATGCACATTACAGAACATCAAGCAATCCAGATTGCTTGAGGTAACGTCAATTCCCATCTCAACGCAAAATGTAGAATTTGTAATAGCTTGTGTTAAGCATTACAACCCTACCGCATGAGAGATTAAGTCAATGGATGGGCGAGTGATATGCAACCTCAAGCCTAGGGATATCGAAAGGTGCTTCGCCATTCCACCATGTGCGGCAAATGTGGTCATATCTATGAAAGAGTGGGAAAAGGCATTTGATGCATCAAAAGACAAATGTCAGAAGATGATGGCAGAAAAATGGCTTAAAGAGAAAAGAGCCAACTTGTCAAAGAATGTAGGATGTGGAGAGTTCAAAGATGAATATGCAATAATGATCAGTCTACTTAACCGTATCACCGGTCAAGAAGAGGCAAACAAATTCTAGTCATGGATGTACTATGTCATCACCAAAATTGTGAGCAACAAAGAACATTATGACTGGCCCACCTTGATTAGTGATACTCTCCGCAAGTAGATGACCGGTTTCTTAGAGGCTCACAAGTTTCACATGTGTTCATATCTCGTATATCTGATAGCCTTCCAAGGCCAATTTAGAGTGTTGAACAATGTGGGAACTTTAGGTGTGCAAAAGGTTCACGAGCATTTCTCGCAACACGAGTTCACACAATCAGAAAGAAATTTCAAGTGAGTAAATGATCTCTTCCTAATGCACACCATGAGAGACCTCGATCATGAGTTGCATATGCACATATAACCAACAACCAATGAGGCAATGGTAGATTGGGTGGATTGGTTCATCCAGCTCCCCACTTTCACCTACATCCGCGTGTATGGGTACTCGAGTCATCCTGCCATGTTACCCGCTATCCATCAGATAGGGTGGGCTTCATGGAATTCTTGTGGCAGTTGCATGAGGTACATTCTCTTTTGTGTCACAAATGCAAGACGGCCGCAAACTTTCCTTTTGAGATGGGACTTTATAGGTACAAGACAGCGACTGATGCCAACGCTATAGGCCAGGAAATGGCGAGACTTAAGTTTAAGTATCTTATTGAAAGATATTCATATGATCCTTGGGGTCACTATGTAGCACGCCTTGGTCAATACTCTTCACACTAGTCTTCCATGGAGGACTATTGGTTCAATTGTGAAGATGAGTTTGAAATATGAAGATGCAATTATAGTCAATTCAGACTTCCACAAATTGTTGACTTCATGTTAGAGGATGTGGAAGGACTATCCGATGATGATGGTGAAGTTATTCTTCCCTCATTCTTCGTAGATTAGGTTGACTCACAACCTCTTCGAACAGTGGACTGGTATGCCAAGGAAAGAACCAACAAAGTTGTCAGAAACAACCAGCTCTACTTGGATAGTAAAAGGACAAGGAAGGTAGTTATTCCCAACACATAGCCGCTACCGATTCATTCTTCACTACCTTCCATGTCAAGAGCTAAACCCAAATAGATGAAATGGAGTAACCCTCATAGAGGAACCAAAATGACATGTCATACAAGGGGAAGAATTCCAATTGCTAATACAAATCAACAAGAGCAACATGTGGAGACAACCACAAATCCAGCTGAGCCAGTGATGGAAACAGTTACAACTGAGACAGAGCCAGTGATGGAAACATTTACAACTAAGACAATACCTGAGATGGAAACATAGATTCCCATTCCGCCACCACCACAGTAGTTGCAGATCCATATTGACTTAGAGCCGAATTCGCCACCACACAATACTGCAACACAATCCCATTCATCAAGAATTCACGGGCCTAACATTCATCCTTCCAACGAGGTTAGTCAATATTCATCTTGGCTTGAGAATCTCCACGGAAGGAAGAGAGAGGTCATCCTACCTACTAGACTTCATAGAATTTGACTATGTCCCTCAGGATATGCTAAAGAAGAAGCTCAAGAAGCAGGTTCATGTGGGAAAGAATGTTGACAATGAGATTGTCATCAAGACCGCTGCACCACCTGAAGATAGGGATGCAAATGAGGTAGAGGTTGATGACTTCACCTTGTTGAAGGTCAATCTCGACAAGACCACACGTTAGGTTGAGGAAAATCTTCTTGAAGTTGTGTTAGTGAGTGTCAAAGAAGGAATGGAAAAGGACAGTAAAGACAAAGCAGCCCTAAAGGCTGAAAACCAACAATTGCAACTGTATATATCCAACTTGATTCATGGTACATCAATCATCTATGCCTTGCTTCCACAAATGCTGGAGCTCCCCGCAAAACAACATCATCTAAGTTAGTTGATCATATATGGAAAGCACTTGAGAGATCAAGTGGAAGAATTTGTCATCAAGGGTCGGTGTATACTCGCAGAGTTGTACTAGTTAAGGTACAGAGCCCATGACCTTCATGCAAAGATTCAGGAATCAGAACAAGATACAACAGAGAAGAGCCTTGTGGACGAGATCACTATCTCAGACTTTCAGATGGCGTACAATTTAGTTACCACAGAGGAGAACAAGCAACATCTTTACACTTGGAAAGAACAACTTGCATACAAAGTGAAAGTCTATGATACAAACTTAGTGGAATTGATTGAGTACCTACAGGTTGTGGTAGTGTTGTGACCTTTTTCACACATCGCCCCATTGCAAATGGGGACCCTCGCTGGTTTGCTCTTAGGGTTTTGCTTTGAGTAGCAATTTCATAGTCTCTGATGTCTAGGAATTCCATGTCAAAGTCCGGAGTCATCACCCGAGCCAAGTTTGGAGTTTGAGCCTAAAACTGAACGTAAACGTCATAGAAGTGCTTAGAAGACCCTGCAGACTAGGATCGCCTGTGCTTTCACTCAATTCTGACACTTCCTATTTTTTAGGGATTCTGCTTTTTTGCTTTTTGCTTTTTTCGTTTTTGGCATTTCTGGACCAATCTGGAATTTACTATTTTTAGTAAGTTTCTATTTTTAGAAAGTGCTAGGTGTCACTGGCAGTGGAGTCGAAAGTTTCCACTTTTGGAACTAAAAAGCAAGCAAAAATCAAGCAGAGATCTTGAGAAAAGCGCATGCAATCAAGAGAAAAGCGCATGCAAAGATGAGAAAAAGCTGGAAAAGGCGCATGCAAAGGTTAAAAAATCAACTGGAAAAATTGCGCCTTCATGAGAAAATCACTCAAAAATCAAGTAGAAAAAGTGAGAAAATCATGATAAAATTCGCCTAAGTCTGGAGAGGTGCGCCATTAAGGAAATCTAGTTGAATCTTCGAAAAGTCCAGTTGAGAAATCCGAAATCTTGAAAAGAAATCCAATTAAAATTCATCTATTTGAAAGATTAAGACAAAATCCGCCTTCTACAAGGAATTCCAGTTGGAAAGTTTGAAATTCCAGTTGGACAAAGATGAAAATCGACTAAGGTAAGTGAAATTTTGAATTGGACTTCAGGAACTTCAAGTTGAAGTGAAATTCCAGTTGGGAAGTAGAAAATTCCAGTTGAGAGTCGAATTTTTCAAGGAGAATCGAAAATTTTCTAAGGCAAAATCGCTTTGGCAAGAGAAAATCCAGTTGAATAGTAGAAAAGTCCACTTGAGGGTCGAATTTTACTAAAAGGCAAAAATAGAATAAATAACTTAAGTTTTATTTTTAAAATGAAACTTAGTTGTCAAGCCAAAAGGGACGCCTTGTTTGAAAAGTCAAAAGATCAAGATAAGATTGCTTTTTCATTTTAAAGCAAAAACACCCAATGGAAGAAAGAAGTCGACCTAAACCAATTTGGAAAGGTTTTATCATAAAAGATGATCTTGTGAGCTTATTTTCATTATTTGCAAAGTCGAATTTTCTCACAGGCAAACCCATCTCAAGCCAAAGGCGTCTTTCTTTTTCAGCTGCAAGGAGATTTTTTAATTCCAGAACATAGAGTTGGATTTTCCTCTTCTGTTTCCGGATTTCTCAAACAACTGCAAGGTTATTACTGGCGATTTTAAAGAAGGGAGAAGGATTTTTTTCATTTTGGATTTGAGAAAACTTCAGTATAAGTCTTGAAAAATCCAGAAGATTATTTAAAAATTCCATGAATGCTCTTTAAAAACAATAAAGGCGGATCAAATTTCATCAAGAATTTATTCTTTACGCAACCTTTTAATCAAGTTTTGGATTTTTTAAATTAATTTTAAAAATTTCTCCAGCCAAGAAATCACCTTTTTACAAATTTGTTGAAATTTTCTAACTTCGAGCTTCATACAGGCACAATGTCTTCTCCAAAGAACATGGGAGGTGGAGTCAGAAAAGCTCAAGTAAAGGAAGTCCTCAAAGAATTTTATCCAGAATCCCAGTTATCCTCGAAGTGGAAGAAGGTAGCAGATACCAACTTTGAGCAGTTTAATGCGATTCAACACAAGAGAAGGATGTTTGGCACTCAGAACGAAATGCCCACACCTATTGCCACTAACATCGTTAAGTCTGGACTTCATCAAGCAGCAGGATTTCCACCTGCAGTTCAGTGTAGTGAGTTAATGGTCGAATGTGCCAGAAGATATAATCCACAGACAAAATCCATTAAAACACCTAATGGGATAACCTTGGCATACTTCACGGAGGATTCAGTCAGAGAAGTATTTGGTATTCCCCATCGTTGAAAAAAGGTTGAACAGGACTCAAAAGGAATCACAGGCCATGTTCGATCAAGCCAAAGAATCCTGTATGGACATAGTCAATTCTAACTGGATCAAGGAACCCAAAAGACACCGCTCCAAGTTGCCAAAGAGATTAATTTGCACATATTTTAAAACAGAATACAGTGATATGATTCATATGCTGAACAGGATTATGGGAACTTCTCAAGGAGCTTTCTTTGAAGTATGGATGTTTTCATACGTGGAGGAGATCGTATTGGGAATGGAAGCAATAAATTGGGCAAAGTTAATAAGTGATAATATCGATTTCCAGTTGAGAAACTTAGAGAAGACCAAAACCTTCTATATGAGTTCCTACGTGGATTATATCTTGGCACGGTTCACCAAGTATAGAGGACTGATTTGTAAAGGGGAAGTTGGACTTCAGAAAGATCAACTCAAAGCATATGATTGTTACCCGCAGCTCCAGCTACATTACAGGGACAATTTTAAGATAACCAATGACGCCTTCCTAATGTATATCACGCGAGTGCTTCAAGGAACAGTTCAAAGGAGGCTATCTAAAGAAGCTATGGTGATGCTTGACAAGTTCGGATCTTGGTTTATCCAGTTTCCGACCTTTACGTACATAAGAGTTCATGGATTCTCAGATGCTCCATATAGACTTCCTCGGTATCCAACAGACAAGATTGTTATGCTTGAAGTTGCAAGGCAACTGGCATGTGTAGACTCTATTCAGGCGAAAAAGAACAAACAAGGAGTGGATTTTCCGGTTGCAATTGGAAAAATGCTAGAAGTCTGCCCCTCATTACAATCAGCCAAGACAGCAAGGGTAGAATTGCAATTTTATAAGTTCAGCACTTATAATCCAAGGTCCGATTATGATCCATACCTGAGAGTTCACGGGAAGAAGTCCCTTCATGTTATGCAGATTGAAGACTATTGGTCTAACTTGGTGGACGAGTACGGAGTCAGGAAGAAGAATTGGTCCAGAATTCCAATTGAACTTGTAAAAAGGTGTGATCTATTTCCTATACCAGACCAAGTAAAAGACAACGGGGACTACATACATCCTCAATTTGAACAGGAAAAAGATAAGCCTATCTTATTGCCTAACTGGACACAACCTGAGTTGACCGATTTGGACATATTGATGAAGGATATTTTAGCATACTCAAGGGAATGGGTGGATAATCAGATCAGCAGATTGAGAAAAGAAGGAATTTCTCTTACCTATGCCACATTGAGCAACAAGGAAACCCAGGAGGAAGCAATTGGCGAAAGTCTTGATGAATTTTCATGTCCTAGCAAGCGAAAGGTAGTGAGTAAAGATCTTCACACAAAGGAAAAAGAATCAGTTGACAGAGAATTGGAGAATAAGAAGCAAAAAGTGAGTCAAATTCCATCATCCTCAAGTACTCTATCTGTTGGAGTAATAGAAAAGGTGTCCATTGCTGAGACCGAACCAAGTCATGAGCAAGAAGTCGAGTTCCAAGAGTTAAAACGGTTGGATTCTCTCCAAGAACAAACCCTCACTAAGTGTTTGGAAGGGGATGATACGTTGATGATTGAAGGCGCAGGAGATACAGAGGTCCTTGAGAACAATGAAGAGCTAGGAGATGAGGTAATTTCTGCTCTAAAAGGAATTAACGATGATGTTCAATTAGAAGATGGGATGGAATTATCCACTATCCCAGCTTGGTTGACTGAAATTTTGATGAAGAAGTCCAGACCACTGTATGAAGCTCAACCAGTTGAAAGCATGCAAGACTTCCTAGAGAGGATCGACAAATCTAAAATGCCAAGGAAGCCTAAGAAGTATTCACAGATTACCAGGAATGATGCAGGATCCAGTATCTTACAGGTGGCAGTCCCGAAAATTGACAAGCCAAGAGATCAGATTACTCCTATGGACTATGATGTCACCACGTTGGACATTGGGCCAACCACAATCGATCAGGATTTCCATGAGTTGGCGGACACTTCCAAAGCTATCAAAGAGAAATTCGACAAAACAGAGGAGAAGAAGGAAAGGCTAGAGTTAGAAAATCTAAGGCTAATAGAGTTCATTCAGCAGCTAACAACTCCTTTGCGCCAAGAAAGTGAAGCTTTTATTCCACCATCATCTCTTACTTTGGAATCCGTTGATGTTCTTGAGGCTATGAGGATCACGAGTCGAGCAACCAAGAGTTGGGTTATCAATATTTCAAAACAGATGGAGAAATTCTTAGAGAAGTGCACTCAGACTTATGACAGATCTGCCTTGCTTATAACTGAAGTTAGTCAAGTTGAAGACAATTGGGAAGATTTCCAGTACGTACAGGACAAAGTAATACCTCGTTTGAAGGTTTTAAAGGAAGTTTCCTTGCAAATATTAATTCAGGAAGGTGTTATTGAGGAAGGAGCCTCATATGATTTCAGCAGGTGGTATCATTCCTTATTGGCTAAAAGGAAGACATATGATGGAATGAAGGAAGAATGTGCTGTTATACGGAGTGCAGTTGAGAAAATTCAGTTCAAAATCCTCACTTCTCTTGAAGGATTAACAGGGCAGGAGCATCATGATGCAAATGGTTTAGATTTAGAAGGACTGAAGAAAAATGTGATGAACATTTACTTCAAGGAAGTGCAGATTATTACAGAGAGCCAGCTTGATGATATGTCTTCCCTTTTGACCTTTATGGATAACTTTCAGAAAGAGGAAGATTTCCAGTACGTACAGGACAAAGTAATACCTCATTTGAAGGTTTTAAAGGAAGTTTCCCTGCAAATATTAATTCAGGAAGGTGTTATTGAGGAAGGAGCCTCATATGATTTCAGCAGGTGGTATCATTCCTTATTGGCTAAAAGGAAGACATATGATGGAATGAAGGAAGAATGTGTTGTTATACGGAGTGCAGTTGAGAAAATTCAGTTCAAAATCCTCACTTCTCTTGAAGGATTAACAGGGCAGGAGCATCATGATGCAAATGGTTTAGATTTAGAAGGACTGAAGAAAAATGTGATGAACATTTACTTCAAGGAAGTGCAGATTATTACAGAGAACTAGCTTGATGATATGTCTTCCCTTTTGACCTTTATGGATAACTTTCAGAAACAGGAAGATAGATGGGAAAGTACTTTTACTCAATGCCTGGAAACCTTGGATGTGATGGGAGTGCAACTAGATTTTGTGCCAAGCATCTCAATGGAGGAACTCGATTCTGTGTTAGCTAAATTTCTTGCATTTGCGGCTAAGGAGCAATCCAAAGGGAATTGCATTTTGGATTCCCACTTGCTCGAATGATTCGCAAGGTGTCATCATTTTCCATACTCCAAGTAACTTGTTCTGCTTGTGCCATGTGTCCTTTGGTTGGTTATGTTTTTTAGGGTTAGGGTTTCTTGAAATAATCTTGGCCATTGATCTCAAATCAATTTGGGTCGTTGCTTTGTAATTGGGGTACCTATATAAACCCCACGCATTTCATTTATTCAAAGAGAGACTTATGAAATTGTTGCTACTATTGCTATTCAAATAATAAGTGGATTCAGAGTTGAGCATTTGTTATTTTTATGAGCTCGCATGGTTTCATGATTTCTTCAATAGAGTAAATTGGTTTTCAGCATTTTTAGATGAATGAAAGATTGATAGTGTTGGAGATAGTGAAATTAGTTCATACCTTTTTCAATTGAATGATTTTCAATTTGATGTGTAAGGTTAGTCTGAACATTGAAACTGTTTAACTTGAATTCTATTACCTATATGCATTGATCGAATTGATGGTGGTATTGTGTAATAGGATATCTTTCGTAAACCCATTGAAGATTGCACCGTCTTTGTCTAGTTGTAGTACTGTGCTTGGCAAAGCAAAGATTGGTTTAAATTTCACTATCCAGCATTTGTCTCTTAAGTTTGTAGGAATAGCTTTGCATAAATCTAGTTTCTTAACCCTCATCCCTTTTCCTTTTATTTTATTCCAAACCGAAAATCCCAAAACATAAGAGCATTCAACGTCAAATCAATTCTAATTCCTACTTCGAATAATCTACTATCTGAGGTCCCTTTGTGAAACCAGCATATCACATCATCCATTGAGCTTGTCCATCCCCCAAAACGAAACATTGGAATTACCGTATGACCTTTCTAGCAATCTTAGCATAAGAGGTAGTTCTTCAAGAGAGGATAAAGCTGTCTTTGGGCATTTTTATTCTGATGTTTGGTGTGTCACAAAAAACACATCAACAGGTAGGTGTTATCAAATTTGTGAGAATGTTGGTAACACCTATCCCTTTCCTTTACCAGCATGAAGGAGGTGCATACGTTGAGCTAGTTGAGGTACAAACACAGTTTCAGGATCTCATCTATAGCAGTTTCTGTGGTAATCCTCTTGATTGCAAGTTAAGTCAAATCGTAACCATGTCAGAAAAGCTAGATGACGTAGTTGCCAAGACTATTGTATATTAGGAGTAGATTGTGGGTGGCAAAGAAATGCGATGGCATGTCATCATCTTGCAAAGTATCAGTTGTCCAGATGCAGAGGCAGTCAACGACTGGTTAGAGGAACTGGCGACTCAAGTTGATGAGGTGTAAACACCCAGTTAGGACATCCTACCCCTCCAGAATAGAATTTATGACACAAGAGTTAACTTGATGCCTCTTTCCAAGTTAACTCACTATCCCACTATCATGCATGTCTATTTCCACTGATTGTGCATGTCTATTTTGGAGGCACTTTTGTATATTGGAGTTCTCTTTTAGTTTAGAATCAGTTAACTAAAGTAGACTTCCCAGTTAACTATTAGGTTACCTACTTTTAGACATAGGAATAAATCTTGTAGATTTGCAAGAACTAAGTGTTAACTCAAGGAGATTTTAGGGTTGCCTACTCCTTTGAGCTTCTATAAATAAGAGCTTTGAGCTCATTGTATTTTAACTTTACTTCACAACAACAAAACGTTGAGCTCAAAAGCCTTCAACTTTGTTCGTTTATATATGTTCTTGAATCGTATTAATTATAGCTAAACGCTAAGCACAACTTGCATTCTTTCTATTCAGATAGGTGTGTTCAATCTATGTTCACGTTTTATTGGTTGATTGCTTCTTGTGTGATTGTCTCTTTGACATAAGTTCTTGTCCCAAAGTGTAATCTTTGATCAAAGTTGAGATAATAAATCAAGAGAGCTACCTTTCCTTTGATCCAAAAGTCTCAAGATCTATCATTGTATGTTGTCCCAAATAATCTTTCTTTTAATCTACACCTCGGAAAGAGCACTGAGCCTCCTTGGGAATTTAGAGAGTAGGATTATTGTTATATGTTGTTTCTAGTAGTCTACTTTTCAGCCTACACCTCGGAAAGAGCATTGCGCCTCCTTGGGAATCTTGGGACCTAGCCTACCATTTGATGATTACTTGCATGAATTCTATTTTGGCATAAATTTGGAAGTTTAGAGCCTTCAGATGCATTCTGAGAGACAATTTGTACAAGTGATCAAACCATTCCATTCCCGCTCCTATATCCTCTTGCTCTATTTTTCTAGAGGAAATAGGATAGATTAAAAGTTAGCCTAGTTGTAGTTAAGATCTGCAAAAACCAGAGAAAACCTTAGCTACAACCCATTGAGTTTTAGCACCCTTGTGCCATGTCGCTGAGTAAAAAAGATAGGAACTTAGTCCATTTTACTTTTACGCAACCATCAACAAAAGAGGGAACTTTCCCTCCTAATTTGAAGAGCAGTTAATTCTATGCATAACTATTTGTTTCCAATAAGCACTCCAGAGGTGCTAATTGAAACGCCAACGGTTTTCTAGCACCCACTGTGGGGCAACGAGGCATAAAATTTCAAAGAAAAGCTAACACTTTTATGTCACGGGACTGACTATCTAGTGTCCTATTGCTCCAGTCGAACAACCAAGTCTTACTCTGACGATTCTCCAACCAAATTTCACATTCATTGAAGGAGAAAAATCAAACATCATTAGAAGCTTGCGTAGCTTCATCATCAAGAAGAATACATCACCTGCTCAATGGAGGAACACAACTACTACTCTGGATGAGGAAGAAGAAAAGGCTGATCTTGCAGCCGAAAGGCCAGTATTACCACCTCCTGCGTGGTAGTAAACATCCTGGCTTACCAAGTGTACACAAGGAGGAGAACAAATCCTCTATTTCAAGAAGAAGACGTTGGAGAAGCATTCAACGTAGGGCTAATCTTCCAAGAGGTTCCTGAGCATTTTCAAGAAGAACCACAAGGAGGACCTCCAGCTCAAGCAATGGGCGACAACAATGACAACAACGACAATGGCCAAAATGGGAGGAATCCAAGATGCCCAACACCATTGCCTTGGGGAAATAACATCGACCCATTGGCCTTACAAGGACACCATGAACTGCCCAAAGGATTGCGAAAGCATTTCCCGAGATTTCACGGTGACGAGACTCGTCACCCCGATGAGCATATCTCAGCATTCATAGCAGCTTGCTTTATATTGTCTGTACCTCACGAAGATATCATTGTTCGAATCTTTGTTGAAACTCTTGAAGAAAATGTTGCATATTGGTTCAATCATCTAGAGCCAGGCATCATCACAAGATGGGCGGTCATGAGCGGAAGGTTGTTGGCGAGATTCAAGCTCGTCGAGGACAATCATCAATTATTTGCACAACTCTCAAACTCAAAGATGGAGCCAACCGAACTAATGAGAGAATTCGTGGAAAGGTTTAACTGCCTCATCACACACGTCTCCCATACACTCAATCCATCAGATGAGATCGTAATGAGCAACTTCATCAACACCCTCTCATCAGAAATAGCCTTCTTCTTCAAGCCAAGCCACGAAGTGGATATACAACTTACATAGGAAGAAGTTATTAAGCTTGAAGACAACATGATAACAACTAGGAAGCTGAAGAATGATGCAATCAGACCGCTTGCTCAAGTGTTTGCAAATCCACTGCTACAGAAAGTATCCAACTAGGTGACTATCCTCAAAAGACAGTCACCCACTCAAGGGTAGCAAGCACTACCTGCACCACCGCCGTATCAACCTCAACAACCTTTCCAGGCGAAGAGGAACAATTTCCAACCATTCAACAACTACAAGCCCAGATCTCTAGGACCTCCGCCAAGACAAGCAGAGGCTGAGAAATCTAATGTGTTTTGTTGTTTCCACAAGACAAAAGAACACGTTGGATCTACATGCCCTGAGAATCTGAGAATGAATTAGATCATGGGATATACTAAACCTGCACCAAGCTCGAGTTTCGTACCTTCACCAAATGCGAATGTTGTCTCACCACAAACAGACAACTTCGATGGCGACTCTGGAACGAGATATTTCAATAATGAACTCGTAAATCAAGAAGAAGAAGAGTACTATCAGTATTCTCTTACGATGAATCATGAAAATATTTCATTGCCTATGTTCACACGTTCCCAACACTTCAAAGCATAGAAAGAAGAGGAAGAAAGGCAAAAATCGAATGAAAAGGGAAAATAAGTGTCTTCCACTTCTAATCCCAAGTCTTCACATGAGAACACCACATCAAATGCTCAAGATCCGTCTTCAACAAATTTTGACATCGTGACCTCCATGATGAAGACGAAGGTACAAATATTGCAGTTGGAGTATCTTCAGGACCATCCAGACCAATTGGATTGGATTCTCAAGCTAGTAAAGAAGCAAGCTGTAATCCAGCCCACATTGCTAGAATTATCCATACCAGTGGAAGAAAAGTCAAAGCCTTTCTACATATCTCTATATATGGGAGGGTTCAAACTCAACAACTGTATAATAGGATCAGGAGCTTCAGACAATTCCATGCCCTTACAAATCATGAACGTGTTGGGACTCTCATGTATCGAGGCTCACGAGAAGCGTTATGTCAAATCCGGTGTCATTAGTCGGCCAACTAAAAGATGCTCAAGTAAGGCTAGCATCCTATCCAGAGAAGAAGATCATGATGACCATCCTGATAGTTGACATTTCAATCAATTACGGGATGCTACTGAGTAGGAGCTTCTACAAGGATCTTGGAGGAGAGATCTAGTTGGATTGTTTTTATGTGACAATCCTGTTGAAAAAGGGCAACTTCAAGTTGGAACCAAAGCCTAAGTCGAGATTCACAGTGGTGAAGTCCCAGGACCTCCAAGCACAAGTGTTATACCAAGGCATGGGTCCCAACACATATGCCATGCTTTCTAAAGTAATCGAAGAAAAGAAAAAGGTTGCATTTTCCACAAGCACATCAAATGAAAGTTCAAAGATGTGGAAAATGCAATTCAACAAAAGTTTCTCAACAGCAGACTCGGGATCAGGAGTTGTCATCACTTCTCCTAAAGGTACTTTATACCCATTTGCTTATCATTTGTAGTTTGATAATACAAACAACATTGCAAATTATGAGGCGCTCATATGAGGTCTCAAGAACGCAAGGGATATGGGTATAAAATTCCTCCAAGTTGAAGGCGATGCAAAGTTGATTGTTCAATAGATAAAAGATCGATACTAAGTAAAGAAAAGTCACATTCGATCTTATCGACAAAGGGTGTGGAATGCAATCAATTGGTTCGAGGAATTCAACATCAAATTTATTCTACATGAGCACAATAATAGAGAAGATGCCCTCGCAGTATTGGTTGATCTCTTCATGCCCCATTCTGACTTCTGTTAGAATGCCTTCACCATTGAGCTCGTGTACAAGCCGACTGTCCCTGACAATTGTGACAATTGGTGGGCCTTCGATGATGATAATCACATCGAAGAATTCATCTGCCTGGGGGATAACTACCAAGAGTTATTCTTTGAAGGCAATGCTTCTCCCTTGAAAGAATTTGTAGCAGAAGATTTTGAAGCAACAAGATCGGGCATCATCCAATTGAGAGGCAACAATATCCCCAAGGGTCTAGTATCCTTGGAGGATATCTTTGATAGGCACGACAGGCCTATACAAGATCAAAGAAATTCAACCAATAAGACATTTGTTGATTACTGTCAAGTCAACATTGGCACTGAAGACAAGCCCTGGCTTGTTAACTTGGGCAAGTGTTGCATTGCAGAGGAAAGCAACAACTTCATCTCCTTGTTCAGACAATACCAAGACATCTTCGCCTGGACCTATGAAGATTTGAAAGTCTTCACGCCAAAGGAATTGTATCACATAATTCCACTCAATTCAAATATCAAGCCATCCAAACAAAAGCAGAGACACTACAACCCACAAGTCCAAGATACGATCTATGTGAAGGTGCAGAAAATGGTTGACGCAAAGATTATTTTTCCAATCCATCATTCCACCTGGGTGTCCAACATAGAAATCTGGATCTACGTAGATTTCAGGAATCTCAACCAATCGTCCCTAAAGGATAAATATCCTTTACCAATCATGGAGCACACATTGCAAATAGTAACCAGGTCAGAAATGTTGTCATTACTTGACAACTTTTCCGGATACAACCAAATTGTGGTGACTAAGGAGGATCAAATCAAAACGGTGTTTACTACCCCATGGGGTACACTCGCCTATGAGAGGATTCCCTTCAGCCTCATCAACGCCAGTGCTACTTTCCAACAAGCCATGGATTTGGCGTCCGCGAACCTTAAGGATAAACTGATCGTTGTCTACCTTGACAACCTTACCACTTTCTCAAAAAAGTGGCAAGACTATTTTCAACACTTAGTGAAAGTGTTCGAGAGATGCAGGTACCACCACATATCATTGAATCCCAAGAAATCCATCTTTGTGGTGACGAAAGGAAAGCTACTTGGCCATATCGTCTCCAAAGAGGGAACTCGGATTGACCCTAATCGGGTTGATTCAATCAAGAACCTATCTCTCCCAACAAACACAACTCAGGTACATTCCTTCTTCAGCAAGGTCAACTTCATATGGAGATTTGTACCTGACTTCTCAAAGCTGACTAAGGACATATCAACAATGATGAAGAAGATGTCTGCCTTCAAATGGACTGAAAAAGGAAATGAGGCATTTGTCAAAATAAAAGAGGTCATCAGTCAAGCACCGATGTTGGTTTGACCCTACTTCAATAAAGAATTCACTCTTTATTGTTACACGTCGAAACACACTCTCTCCACCATACTGACGCAAAAACTAAATGAAGAGACTAAATTGCCAATCACTTTCATGAGCAGCAACTTCAAAGACATCGAGTCTCGGTACTCCTAGATTGGAAAGAATGTGTATGTAGTTGTGAAGGCTATTAAGAATTTCTAATTCTACAGCTTGAACTCCCACACAACTGTGTACGTTACAGATGTCACAGTCAAGAGTGTCCTAACTCAACAGGAGATGGGCACCAAAAGAGGTAAATGGATCACAAGGGTTCAAGAATACAACTTGGAGATCAAGCCTACCAAGCTCATCCGTTAAATAGGTTTGTGTTAGCTCATAGCGGAAGACGGTGATCTAAAGCACCAAGTTGTTGATGGCATCCTGGAAACAAAGATTGAAGAAGACCTTCCAATGGTCTTACTAGTTGATTCTGTAGAAGAATGGTACACTGAATTGTGGTACTATTTGACTTATGGAGAATGTCCAACTCAGACAAATAGCAGAAAAGAACTTTGAAGTTAAGAGCACAAAGCTATGTGTTGAGAGGTAACGTTCTATACAAGTGTGGGCTTGATGGAACGTTCTTGCTATGTGTCAATAGGGGCCAACAACAACGGTTGTTGGAAGCATTTCATAGCGAAGGGTGCAGTGGCCACTTTTCATCAAGGGTTACAACATACAAAATCATGCGGGCACGGTTCTTTTGGCCAACTCTTTTCCATGATGCATACAAGTGGGTGCACAAATGTCAAAAGTGCCAACAATTTGTTGGTAAACTTAAGCTGATAGTCATTCCACTAAGGTCGGTGGTTATAGATGCTCCATTTCAACAATGGGGCATAGACTTCGTAGGCCCGATCAACCCACATTACAGTAAAGGGCATGTCTATGTCCTTACAACACTAGATTACTTCATAAAATGGATTGAGGCAATTCCTATGAAGCATGCTACCTCCGAAGTCGTGTGCAACTTTCTCAAGGAAAAAATCATTACGCATTGCGGAGTACCACAAAAGATCATGACTGACAACGCAATAAGTTTCTCGTCAAAGGATTTAGTAGAATTTTGTTTTGATTACAACATCACCTTGTCCCACTCTTCATATTACTATCCACAAGGTAATGGACAAGCTGAATTATCTAACAAGAACATTGTCACGATCGTGCGCAAGATGGTTGAATCCAATCAACAAGCTTGGCACAAGAAGTTGTACAACGCTCTTTGGGCTGATAGAATCATGCCTAAAAGAGCTATTAGCACTCACCTTTTACTATCTTATATGGAACGGAGGCTATGTTACCCATCACTCTGGAGTTGTGTACTTTGCAACTAGCATCCGTAGTAGAGGATGAAGAATTCAGAGATTCGATCGAAAAACGCATCTTGTGACTAATGAAACTACAAGAGAAGAGGGTGGTGGTAATCGATAAGATCACTCGGCATCAAGAGTGGGTGAAGAAGATCTTTGACAAGAAGGCTCGTCAGCGAGACTTTGAGATTGGAGACAAGGTCCTGTTATGGGACAAGAGACATGAGCCCAAGGGAATGCACAACAAACTTGACTCCCTTTGGCTAGGGCTGTTACAGATTCATGAGTCTGCAGGAGAGAATTCCTACATTCTCTCACATTCAGATGGAAGGCTCTTCCCATTGCCATACAACAGGGAATACCTAAAGCATTTCATCCCTTCGGGGGTGGGTTGAGTATTTTATTCCCGCTTTACGTTATGTTGTAATGTTTTCCCCCGTTTCGTAAAGTATTGTTGTGTTTTAGGTGTTTTCGTAGGTAGTCTCATTTTAGATGAATAATGAGAACTCTAATTATTAGGTGAATTAGGAAATAAGTCTTGAATCCAATGCCCAATGGATAAGATACTGGTCTACAAAAACTGGAGATTCTCGGTTCTCCTATGTTGTAAGTATCTGACATGGTGACCATACAGAGCCTAAAGTTGTACCCAAAACAAATTTTTGCTTCAATAAGGCATTTTGATAAAAATGATCTAAATCATGTAAAATTGTTGTCAAAAGTTCGTTTTAGGTAAAAAAAACATAGTCTTTTGTGGGTTTATGTCAAGGAAGATACTTGCAAATTTATGAAAATTTAAACATTAGGGTTTTGTACCCTTGTTTTTAGGAAAGCCCCTAAAACTAGGACCTTTCTAGAATTAGTTGAAAATGATATTGATAGGATAATTTGACTTCATGATCACTCTATTCAAGTAAAAATCACCAAAAAATTTGTTTTATTCTGGTGGGTCTACTTCATTTATGTAAGAGAAAAGCTAGGACCTTTGCAGTCATTAATGGTAGATGGCTAGTACTAGGTATCAAAAACTAAGCCTCAAAAGTTTCAACGAAGAATTCATGGTGAAAGATGCTCGAAAATATGCTCTGTGATGAAGGGGATTTTCAAAAGTGAAAAATGTTGAAAATTGACTAAGTCAGGAAGATGCATGCCTTGCTACAAGGAAGGGGCTACACAGTCCATGCCTTATCCATTTTTCCAACACCCGTACATGTAGCATGGTGAAAGTGATTGCTAAGATGCACACGTTCACTTTGTTAACGACAATGCTCAAACCAATCAAGCTACACGACGGACACGAAATCTGAAGAGATGAATATTTTCAAAGAAAATGATGAAATTGCAGTCAAAAGTGCCCTTGTTGGCTAGGGGTGCCCATGAAATTAAAAGATCAATGGCAGTCATCAATTTTTTCCAAGATAGTCATCTCCTTCATAATTCTATTGGCTTTCTAGTGCATCATCAAGCAAGAGCACCTGATTCATCAATCATCGAAAAACGGAGGAAGAGACGAAAGATGTTGAAATCAAATATCATCAAAGATGGCAGTCATGTAAGGAAAAAGCGCCCCTTCTAGCCAAGGGCACCCATCATTTTGAGCCACCTATTGATGTTTTTAGCAACTACTTTCTACAAGGAATTTTTTCATCATCCTTTTAGCTTCGTGATCAATCCAGTTGCAAGCACACAAGACCTGTCAAGCACTCACAAACGAAGATCAAGCATAAAAAACTGGAAGCAAAGGAAAAATGAAAGACATGAAGAATTGACTAAGTGTTAAGGGAAATGCACCTTCTTAGAAACAGGTTCCCAACTTTTTGAGCAATCAGATGTAGTCTTCAAGCTCCATAACCTCTAGGAAGTCCTTCGTCTTGATCAATCTCAGCAATGACATTGTCAACAGTTTCAATAGATAAATCAAACATCTGATGACAAAGATCAAACTGGAGATGTTTGTGAAAGGTTGCAAACTAAAAATGACAACACAAAGGTCAAAGGTGCCCCTGCAAGCTAGGGGCGCCCATACTTTCAAGACCCCTAAATCAACTTTCACAACTTATGAAGCCAGTCATCCTTTCCAAAACTAAACTAGTTATCCATCCCATATTTCGGCACAATCACTAGACTCATCAAACATCAGTGATCTTAGATCAAAGTACTAAAGGTCAAAATGGAGAGATTGAAGAGCACCCAAGAAAGTGACTAAGTCTGGTGAAAAATGCACCTTCTCAGGAAAAGACACCCAAGAATATGAGGCATCAAATTCAGGTTTTGAGCTTTGCAGCTCCTGAGCACACTTCTTCAGAGTTGATTCAACTCTGCAATGGATCTATCAGCAACACTTTAGGATCAACCGAACAACCAAAATCAAGGATCAAACGGAGGCACTTCATCATAGAAAGAAGAATGAACAATGTTCAACTCCTTAACTTGGACGCCTAAAGTCAAATTAGGCCTAGTTGACTAAAGTTGTCTATTTTGAAAGCCTTTTTCATGTCTAAAATGTCCCCAAATTGGTGGAAATTAGTTTTGTGAACTCTTGATCAGGAAAATTGACTCCTCAATCATGTGTTGGCACCTAAACTTGATTGATTTAACATCAAACACTATATATCAAGCCTAGGTGTCATTATGCATTATCTTTCTTTGCAGGTTGAAGCTCAAGAACGAATATTTTTCTCTCCAAACATCATTTGAAGATCTAACATGGGGATTTCTCAGAATTCTTCATGTTTTCATGAATTAGTTGCACAAAAGAGCAGTATATCAGGGTTTACATCTCTAGGTGTGATTTTCTTGAAGATTCAGAGAGGCATTTTATAACTTCCAAACTTCTTCCCCTCTTTTTCTTCTATTCTTTTCTTAGATCTTCTTGCATGTCCAAGTAAACGACAGTTATTCATAGATTTGACCTTCTAGGTGTGATCAACACAATAGTTTCAACAAAACCCACGTGCCAGATTCTTTCAAAAAAAGTTGTCTTGTTGCCCCTATTTTTTAGGGTTTCTGAAAAAATTCATAATTTCAAAAATCAGACAAACAAGGTTTGTTCAACTTTGAAGTGCCTACAATACCCATGTGTCAGATTTTTTAGGAAAAATAAGCCTCTACTGCCTCTAAAACCTTTTCCCTTAAGGGCTCTTGCATGTACGAGGAAAAGTAACTTTTTGGAATTTCTGACATTCTAGGTCCATTCAGAAAATTATTCTCAACAAAACTAACACCTCATATTTTTCCATAAAAATTACCTATCGACAAGGCTATTTTTAGCAGTTGCAGAAAACTTGTCTGAACAGTATCGTGTGCCGAGTCAATATTCAAGGTTTTCATAATGTAGTTCTCCCAGGTCAAATACAAGACCAAAATAGTCTTAGTTCATGACTTCTTGAAAATAATAGACACATATCTGCATCGGGCACACCTAGAGGTTGAATTAGAAAAGTTGGAAGGTGCAGACCAATGCACATTACAAAACATCAAGCAATCCATATTTCTTGAGGCAACGTCAATTCCCATCACAACGCAAAACGTATAATTTGTAATAGCTTGTGTTAAGCATTACAACCCTACCGCACGAGAGATTCGATCAGTGGATGGGCGAGTGATATGTAGCCTCAAGACTAGGGATATTGAAAGGTGCTTCACCATTCCACAATGTGTGACAAACATGGTCATATCTATGAGAGAGTGTGAAAAGACATTCAATGTGTCAAAAAACAAATGCCAAAAGAGGATGGCAGAGAAATGGCTTAAAGAGAAAAGAGCCAACTTGCCAAAGAATGTAGGACGTGGAGAGTTTAGAGATGAATATGCAGTAATGATCACTCTACTCAACTGTATCACTAATCAAGAACAGGAAAACGCATTCTAGTCATGTATGTACTATGTCATCGCCAAAATTGTGAGCAACACAAAACATTATGACTGGCCCGCCTTGATCAGTGATACTCTCCACAAGCAAATGACCAATTTCTTAGAGGCTCACAAGTTTCACATGTGTTCATATCTTGCATATCTGATAGCCTTCCAAGGCGAGTTTAGAGTGTTGAACAATGTGGGAACTTTAGGTGTGCAAAAGGTTCACGAGCATTTCTCGCAGCTCGATTTCACATAATCAGAAAGACATTTCAAGTGAGTAAATGATCTCTTCCTAATGCACACCATGAGAGACCTCAATCTTAAGTTGCATATGTGCATATCACGAACAACCAAGGAGGCAATGGTAGATTGGGTGGATTGGCTCATCCAATTCCCCACTTTCACCTACATCCGCGTGTATGGGTACTCGAGTCATCCCACCATGTTATCCTGCTATCCATTAGAAAGGGTGATCTTCATGGAATTCTTGTAGAAGTTGCATGAGGTACATTCTCTTTTGCATCAAAAACACAAGACGATCGCAAACTTTCCTTTTGAGATGGGACTTTACAGGTGCAAGACAACAACTGATGCCAAGGCTATGGGCCAGGAAATGGTGAGACTTAATCTTAAGTATCTCATCGAGAGACAATCATATGATCCTTGGGGTCACTATGCAACACGCCTTGGTCAATACTCTTCACACAAGTCTTCCATGGAGGACTATTGGTTCAACTGTGAAGATGAGTTCAAAGTATGAAGACGCAATTACAGCTGGTTCATACTTTCACAAATTGTTGACTTCATGTCAAAGGACGTGGAAGGACTATCCTATGATGATGGGGAAGTTATTCTTCCCTCATTCTTTGTAGATTAGGTTGACTCGCAACCTCTTCGAACAATGGACTAGTATGCCAAGGAAAGCACGTCTATTGAGGAAAGAACCAACAAAGTTATCAGAAATATCTAGCTCTACTTGGACAGTAAAAGGACAAGGAAGGTAGTTATTCCCAACACAAAGCTGCCACTAGTTCATTCTTCACTACCTTCCATGTCAAGAGCTAAATCTAGACAAAAGAAATGGAGTAATCATCCTAGAGGAACCAGAATGATAGGTTATACAAGGGGAGGAATGTCAATTGCTGATACAAATCAGCAAGAGCAACATGTGGAGATGTCCATAAATCTAGCTAAGCCAGTGATGGAAATAGTTACAGTTGTGACAGAGCCAGTGATGGAAACATTTATAGCTAAGATAGTACCTAAGATGGAAGTAGAGATTCCCATTCCGCCACCATCACAACAGTCATGGATCCATATTGACTTAGAGTTGGATTCGCCACCACACGATACTGCAACACAATCCCACTCGTCAATAATTCACGAGCCTAACATTCATCCTTCTAGGGAGATTAGTCAAGATTCATCTTGTCTTGAGAATATCCTAGGAAGGAAGAGAGAGAGGTCGTCGTACCAACTGAACTTCACAAAATTTGACCATGGCCCTCAGGACATGCCAAAGAAGAAGCTCAAGAAGCAAGTCCATGTGGGAAAGAATGTTGATAATGATATTATCATCAAGACCGCTACACCACCTGAAGACAAGAATGCAAATGAGGTAGAGGTTGATGAATTCACCTTGTTGAAGTTCAACCTTGGCAAGACCATGCGTCAGGTTGAGGTAGATCTCCTTGAATTTGTGTTAATGAGTGTCAATGAAAGAATGGCAAAGTACAATAAAGACAAAGCATCCCTAAAGGCTGAAAACCAACTGTTGCGATTGTATATATCCAACTTGATGCAGGGTACATCAAACATATTTTCCTTGCTTCCAATGATGTTGGAGCTCCCCATGGAACAACATCATCTAAGTCAGGATCCTATATCTAAAGCACTTAAGAGATCAAGTGGAAGAATGTGTCATCAGGGGCCAGTGTATACTTGTAGAGTTGTACCAGTTAAGGTACAGAGCCCATGACCTTCACACAGAGATTCAGGAATTAGAACGAGATACAATAGAGAAGAGGCCTATGGACGAGATCACTATCTCAGTCTTGCAGATGGTGTACAATTCAATTACCACAGAGGAGAACAAGCAACATCTTTACACTTGGAAAGAACAACTTGCATTCAAAGTGAAAGTCTATGATACAAACTTTGTGGAATTGATTGAGTACCGATAGGTTGTGGCGGGTGTCATCAAGTTTGTAAGAAAGTTGGTAACATCTATCCATTTCCTTTACCAGCATGAAGGAGGTGCATACGTTGAGCTAGCTAAGGTACAAACATAGTTTCAGGATCTCATCCATAGCAGTTTCTAGGGTAATCCTGTTTATTGTAGGTTAAGTCAAATCGTAGCCATTTCAACAAAGCTAGATGACGCAGCTATCAAGACTATTGTATATTAGGAGTAGATTGCGGGTGGCGAAGAAATGTTGTGACGATATGTCATCATATTGTGACATATGAGTTTTCCAGATGCAGAGGTAGTCAATGACTAGTTAGAGGAACTGATGACTCAAATTGATGAGGTGTAAACACCCAGTTAGGATGCCCTACCCCTCCAAAATAGCATTTATGACACAAGAGTTAACATGATGCCTCTTTCCATGTTAACTCACTATCTCCCTAATCGTGCATGTCTATTTCCACTGATTGTGCATGTCTATTTTGGAGGCACTTTTGTATATTGGACTTGTCTTTTAGTTTAGAATCAGTTAATTGAAGTAGACTTCCCAGTTAACTGTTAGGTTACCTACTTTTAGACATAGGAATAAATCTTGCAGATTGGCAAGAACTAAGTGTTAACTAAAGGAGATTTTAGGGTTGCCTACTCCTTTAAGCTTCTATAAATAAGAGCCTTGAGCTCATTGTATTTTAACTTTACTTCACGGAAACAAAACGTTGAGCTCAAAAGACTTCGACTTTTTTTGCTTAGTATACGTTCTTGAATCATATTTGTTATAGCTTAGCGTTGAGCACAACTTGTGTTCTTTCTATTTAGAGAGGTGTGTTCAATCTATGTTCATGTTCTATTGGTTGATCGCTTCTTGTGTGGTTATCTCTTAGAAACAAGTTGTTGTCCCAAAGTGTAATCTTTGATCAAAGTTGAGGTAATAAATCAAGAGAGCTACCTTTTCTTTGATCGAAAAGTCTCAAGATCTATCATTGTATGTTGTTCCAAATAATATTTCTTTCAATATACACCTCAGAAAGAGCATTGCACCTCCTTGGGAATTTAGAGAGTAGGATTATCGTTATATGTTGTTTCTATTAGTCTTCCTTTCAACCTACACCTTGGAAATAGCATTGCACCTCCTTCGGAATCTTGAGATCTAGCCTACCATTTGATGATTACTTGCATGAGTTCTATTTCAGTGTAAATTTGGAAGTTTAGAGCCTTCAGATGCATTCTGAGAGACAGTTCGTCCATGTGATTGAACCATTCCATTCCCACTCCTATATCCTCTTGCTCTGTTTTTCTAGAGGAAATAGGATAGATTAAAAGTTAGCCTAGTTGTAGTTAAGATCTGCATAAACCGAAGAAAACCTTAGCTGCAACGCATTGTGTTTTAGCACCCTTGTGCCCTGTCGCTGAGTAAAAAAGATAGGAACTTAGTCCATCTTACTTTTATGCAACCATCAACAAAAGAGGGAGCTTCCCCTCCTAATTTGAAGAGTAGTTAATTATGTGCATAGTTGTCTATTTCCAATAAAAGCACTCCAAAGGTGCTAATTGAAATGCCAAAAAATTATTTGGGTGACCTTGCTATCACCAACTGTACCCGCCCTTGTTTTCTCGTTTAAAGTTTTAATTTTAGTTCTAATGACTTGTTTTTTATGCTTCTGCAAACTTGAGAGTGATTTATAGTACTTCATCATTTCATTTCTCGTAGTCATATTGCTTTGTTTATGCCACATGCTACTTGGGACCCTAATCTTCCTTTGTGAATGAGGGAAAGTCTTAACCCTAATATGGCTAACCAATCCAATGATAATGATTTTTTGATGCTCATGTCGAGAACTATTTAGAGGATCATGAAGAATTACATGATTGTGACCAAGATGCTTATGTAGCTAAGAAAGATCTCACTGTTACTAAACAACTACTTGTTGTTTGACTTAATCTCCTCAACAATTGACTACTCTTTTGTGTAAGACATCAATGGATGCACCATTTGGCACATGCATTCTTCATGGTATTGGAACTTTGTTTGTTTCTTCCAATGGTGTATCATCTCATACTTCATCCTCTTCCAAACAATTTCCTTCCACAATTGCACCTATTATTGCTACCACTCATATTGTCACCCCTAATGTGACTCTTACCTCTTCCATTTCGGCCTCTAGTGTTCCCTCTATGTTTTCCTTCATTATTTCTATATTCACATACCATCCTTCCATACATAGTAGTGCTTTTCCCCATGTGTATGATGCTCATACTATTCTTCCTTGTTAGTCTGTGTCTACTCTATTTTACAATATGATTCATCTTTGTTATACTCCCTCTATTCTTTCCCACACTCATACCAATATTATTCCTACTTTTACCTTGGATACACTATTGCAAGACTTTTCCAACCTTAAGAAAAAGGTGGATGATATGCCTAATAGCAAAAAAATTATTACATATAATTCTTGCCAATTTACACCACTTAACTTTGAGGTTACCACATATCTATTGCATCTTGGATTTGTTGTACCTAGGTTTGAGTTATATAGCAAAAAAGGAGACCCTAATGTCCATTTATAATATTTTTTGTATTAAGTATAGAGAATTCACAAAATTACAGCAACATTACATATCATGTATATGTCTCAGATATACCTATCAGCCTATCTTGCCAGATTAATAGTATGTACATATTTACATATATTCCCCATTATGTATGTACCCCTAGACTTCTATTACATCAAAATACATATCATCCACCTATAAGAATATATAAAAAAGTATTACAACACCAACAATTATCATTTCTTGAGATTGTTGTTTCATGTAGCCTTCCAACCAGACAGGGTCTCTATTGCCATTTGTTCCTTTGTTGAAAGGTCCTCCATTGCCATGTTGCTTATGTGTGTTCCAGGTGCCTGAGAGTTTGTCCTTTTCTTGTTTCCCTCTGCTTTTTCCTTTAATTCTTTTTGAAAGCCATTTAATGCTTTTATGAAGATTTGAATGATGGGGTTACCCTCCTGCCATGTGTGTCCATACCTAACCTCTTGCAAATTGACATTGATTGTTCGGTCTTCCAGAAACTTCCAAAATTTGTCCTTGGAGATCTCTATGGTAATGACTGCCTACATAGCAACACTGTGAATTGTGAGTCTCTTAAAAGACTCAATAAGCACCCTTTTACTCCCTTTTTAAATGTCTTCATTCTTGGCCTTCCAAATGGCCCAAAGAATTTCATAGGATAAACAAATCTAGAAGAGAGAAATATCTTTGTTCATTTTACAATCAACTTCCAATAAGATTTTTCCAGGGTTGGGTTCATTATTACTCCCCATATGTTTTGATTATCATAGAATAGTTTTTAAATCTCTTTAGCAAACAAACATTCAAAGAAAATATGCTTAATTGTTTCAAGCACCCTACAAATATTACAAATATCAATGTAATTGGATTTAGTCTTGTATGACAACCTTTATAATAACAACCACCTAAAATATGCCTTTTTAGGCTCCAACACCTTTGACTAGTTCTTACTAAAGATTTTTGACTATTGATTCTAGTTAAATTTATACCCCATGTTGTATTAACATGCTTTGTGATGTCATATTGTTCAAATAGGAAACAATATATAGACTTAGCATTTAGTTTCATTGGTGAGTTACCATCATTCCATTGAAAATATTGAAATTGTAATTCATTATTTTGTAATTCTACCGGAAACTGAAAGGCTTTGCAGGCCTCTCTTATAACTATATAGGTTCTCCAATTACTTTGTGGTAGATTGAACTCTATGCTTAGCTCAACCCAACTTTTAAGGTTTCCATTTACCAGGATGTCATCAAATAGTTTGACACCTTTTCGAGCCCAACCCTTGCCCGAGCATCCTTGGATTAGGGCTAGGGACCTGCCCCTATGTTCGAGGTTCCACCAAATTGACCTGTGAGCCATAATAGTGCTATTATTACACTTGGTGATGCTCTTCTTTACATACTCCCATGCCTTGTAGATGGTTCTAAACACATTTGAGCCTACAAGGGATATAGGAAGAGGGATACTACGAAGATCACACGAGGGGAGAATTTTTCAGGATTTAGCCTGCTTGGGAATTGAGTTTTGAACATTATGTCTCATGAGGACCTTCCAGGGCTCTTCTCCATCTAGGGCTCTTATTATCCACTTTGATGCTAAAGCAATACCTTGTAGTTTCAAATCTTTTAAGCCAATCACTCCTTTTACTTTGTCAATGGAGCACCATTCCCACCTAACAACATGTTTTTTCCCATTTCCTTTTCCATCAGACCATAAGAATTTCCTGATCCTTTTTTGAATTTCATTTATTTGATAAGAGCTAAAAAACCAAGCTAATGCAAAGTAGATGTAGGAAGATAATATTTTTTGACATACTTGCATTCTCCTTGCTAGGGACAAATATTATTTGTTCCACTTTTCAATCTTTTTCTCAATTTGTTCTTTGATCCAAAGCCACATATCTTTTAAGTTAGGTTCAACAGCAAATGGTATGCCAAAATACCTTACCAGTTTATGTGGCCCTCCCATTGAAGGTTGAACCTTCCCAGCCAATTGGGGGGAGTTTCGTTCCATCCCAGTATGCAATATTTAGCAAGAGAAATCCTTTCCCTTGAAGCTCTGAAAACGTGTTAAGCTTGGCCATTAGATTATTCATATTATCCTCGTCTAATTGTACAAACATTGCAATGTCATCTACAAACTGAATATTGATAAGTTCATTGTTATCTAGTAGAGTGATGCCTCTTACTTTTGGAGAAGAGACATTGTCTCTTAAAATGTAATGCAGTGCATCAGATGCAATAACAAATAATGCTAGGGAAAGTGGGAAACCTTGCATTATTGACCTTTCTAGGCCAAACTCCTCAATAAGGGTACCATTCACATCCACTTGTGCCACTGCATCTTGAAATAACGTTCTTACCATACTGCAGAAGACTCTAGGGAAGCCAAATGCTTCAATTTTTAGCAATACAAATGATCACTCTACCCTATCATAAGCTTTTTCGAAGTCTAGGAGGAATATTGCTACTCCTTGATTAGTTTTCCTTGCCCATTCCATTGCCTCCCAACTGGTGATGAGGTTTTCTAGTATGTACCTTTCTTTGATGAAATCCGTTTGAGTATGGTTGATGAATAATGGTAGAATTTCTACCAGTCTACTTGCTAGAATCTTGGTCAGGATCTTATATGATGCATTTAAGAGGGTAATTGGCATCCAATTTTTAACCAATTTTTTATCCCCATCTTTCAGGAGTAGTTTTATAATCCCTTTATTTATATTCTTTCCCAAGGAACCTTTCTCTATTGCCTCATTATAGACAAGGTAAAGATCATCACAGACCCAGTACATGAATGTTTTATAAAACTCTGCAGGAAGCCCATCAACATCCAAAGATTTGTCATTCTTTAGAGAGGATATAGCCTTTCTAATTTCCTCTTTTGAGATTCCTTTTCCAAGTTCACATGCTTCCTGTTCAACAATTTTCTTTAGGATGAGATGTCTGATGAATTCCTTCGCCTTAGTGCACTCATCATTATCCCCTTTTGAGGTGAAGAGATCCTTGCAGAACCGGTAGAACTAATTCCTTATTCCCTCCTAGCTAGTTAAAGGGGAGCTTCTTATCCAAATTTGATCAATTTTCTTTTTAATGTTTTTTTCCTTGATATACTTGAAGAAAAACTTGGTGCCCTTGTCACCATTATTTAACTAGTTAAGCTTGGCCCTTGTTCTTAACCCTTGAATCTTATTTGCTTGGATCTTCCTTAGGGAGTTCTCAAATAAAGCCAACTTATTGAGTAGAGCCTCATTCTCAAGCTCATTTTTGAGGTTATACTCAACTTCAAACAAACCTTGCAGGAGGCCCTCCTCTCTCCTCCTATCCATGGCTCTTTTTTTCCCAATCGTCTAGAAGAGGGTCTTCCACCCTTCCACATTCAGGTTCCACCTATCTATATCACTTTTTCCTTTATGCATCCATTTATTAATCTATCTTAGGGACACAATAACATCCTTGCAATCCCTATCACTTAATAGTTGAGTGTTGAGAAGAAAACCCACACCATTCCCCTTCTCTTGGCCATGTCGATTTTAAGACGAAATTTTCCGATAATTGAGTGGTGGTTAGAAAGTGTAAAGGGAACCACTTGTACTTTGCAACCTTCCCATATTGGTTCAATTGAGAAAAAATCTTTGTTCATGTAAAATCTACCCAACCTATAGTAGATTCTCTTCCCCCCCTTTTGAGCATTGCACCAAGTGAAGTGGATGCTGGTGCAATCTTTCTTTTGCCCTTCAATAGGATCAAAAAGGTTTAGTCTTGACTTCATCATTTTCCAAAAATACCTCTCATTTCCTTTCTAGTCCAAGTTAATACCACCCAATTTATCCTCACTTCTTTTAACTAGATTGAAATCAACCTCCAGAAGCTGTGGTATGTCTTGAAGGTTGAGAAGCCAATTGCACAACATAATTTTGTCCCTCTATTCATTTGGGGCATATATAGAACAAATTCCAAAACTAGCTTCCTTTCTTTGGATAGTTATCCAAACTACCCTATTACAAGTGGAGATACCAGAGACAATAACATACTACTCCCATGCTTTGGCTAGCAAAATAGTTTCTCCCCCTTCATTTCTCATGATTGGTGACAAACTATGTTTCCCCTCCCCAAATGAACTTTAGGGTGAACCCTATTGCTTTAACCTCCTCGAGAAGAACCACATCATTTTGTTTTCTCTGATTAAGGAACCTCCTTACTATGTGTTTTCTGTCAGGGGACTCAAGGCCTCTGACATTCCATGATATGTAGTTAATATTCATCAGATTTTACTTTTGGAGTGGTCTCTTTTTACCTGGCACATCCTTGAGGGCCTCCTCCTCTTTTGTGGTCTCCTTAGTAGCCAAATCTCATACATCCACTGAAGGATCCATACTAGCATGTGTTTCAAAATCATCTAGGGTTACCACTTCACCAAGTTTAGACACTCAGTCATTTTTCCATACTTTTGGCTCTGAGTTAGAAGTCTTGATTATTGTTTGCTCTGTATTATCCTCTTGGGTTTTATGTTCTTCACCCCTTGCACCCCCATCCAACGACTTTCTAGTAGGGGATGCCTCCAACGGCCTTACCCCCTCATTAGTGTTAGAGGAGTTCCCCACTACCATACAATTTTTCTTTTTGTATCCCTACTGGTAACCTGTTGGATGGCAGTGCCCCAAGTTTGAACTTCAAAATCAATCACCAGTTTCATGAACCAAGATGGTGATTTAGATTCATCTGTTTTTGTTTCCAACACATTCTTTTTCCTTCATTACCAACAAACCTATCGGGTGTCCCTTGAGCACATAATTTAATTACAAATTCCTCACTTTTTGCAATCATTTTATTCTTGTTTAATCTTTTCTCAAGTTCATTTTTCTTAATGTTTTGTCTAATATTTTGCATTACCAATTATTGTACATTCATTTCATCATCATTTTTATTTTCTTCCTCCTCCATTGAAGTGGATTGATTTTTACATGTGGGAAATTCATTGTTGTTTTCTTTATGCATATCTTCAATCTTTGAGGCATGCCCCAGCTCTATGTTTTCCAATTCTTGAATTAGTGTTTCAAACTTATTAGTAATTTTAACCGCATTCTCCTCTAGACTTGTTTGCTCGGTCGCCATGGATTGCTCCCAATGCCTCATAACCTCGATTGTTCTATTTCCATGCTTTCAGTTCTTCGAGGAGAATCATGATTTTGAGAATTAGGAATTGAATTTTTAGTATTGTTTTCCATATTCCTACATTCCATTTCCTTATTCCCATGAGAAATTTCCTCTGAAGGCTTGGTAACAACCCTAACCCTGGCCAGGATAGTTTTTCCATTTATTTTTAGGATTAGGGGATAATTTCTCCTTATGTTCCCTTCTTTTCTACAAAGGTAACATGCATTGAGACCCCCTAGAATTTCTAAGGAACAACATATTATTCCATCTTTCAAATGCACTTCCAAAATTTCAGGGATGTCAACTCCTAGGTATAGGGATAGTAGGGCCCAAGCATTTGAGTTTGGGAGTGAGGCCTTTGTATCCTCTACCCTAATAATATTGTCATAGGGTTCCAGTAGAAGCAAGATGAACTTCCAAACCCTAAGCGGCACCTATTTGACAACCACCCATCTAGGGCTTGATAGTTCCAAGACTTCGTCATTTAGGGCTTCCAATATGCCAGGGCATGAAATAACGCCTTACCCACATGCCAAAATTGTTTTTTAAAACCTCCTAAAATTTATGACTTTTAAAGAAGATTAAAAATAACCCTCACTATACCATTCTATAGTATGGATAATGAAACCCTAATTTCTTTTCCCAAATGTTATGCATCCATTCATTCATATATTTCCTAGTCGAGATCTTAAAAATATCCACGACTGCAAAGAAAACAACATTTTTTTTAACCTATCATTTTCTTCTACAATTGCATTTTTTAATTCCTAATTTGGAATCAAGACAACTTTTTTGGGGGAGGTTGAAGGGTGCTTACCTTTTCCTCCACAGCCTTTCCCTTCAACATCTTCAAGTTCTTCCACCACAAATTTTGCACCCAGCGGTAGATAATTATTTTCCTTTGCAACAATGTCTTTGAAAGTTTTGTTCTGTATTTTATTCTCATTACCCTCTTTTAGGTTATTTGAAAGGCCATCTGGGGGATCTGTATCCCATTCCATAATTAAACTATCCCATAAAAATTAACCCACACATGCAGGCAAAAAAGAGACCAAGAACAAAATCCAATTCACGCATGCAAAACCCAAATTGAAAGGTAGAATGAAGGCAACACTAAAAGTAATAATGGGTCTGTACCAAAGAGAATGCAGTCCCAAGTGGAGGAGGACCGAGCCATGACTTTATGTGAAGCACAACCAGATCAAGTTGCAGTCTCTTCCACACGCTCCACCATCCTCTCTCCCCCTGAATTGAAAATTCGGAGCGTCCATTTACAAGCTTTCAATGCGACATGCTTGAATTTTGCATACAAGGATAAATGTTAGCCAAGTTATTTCCAAGAACCTTAATGGATTACATTATTCAATAGTTTTGGTTTTGTGATGCTGAAAATGAAAACTTTGAATTCACAAATGAGAATCAACGTACATTCAACATCATTTCAATAGAACTTTTCCAAAATGAAGACAAAATGCATAAATGAAATACTAATTTCTAAGAAATCAAAGCAAATGCATTCAAAAGGAAAATCACTCCATTGTTATCCTATCTACAAGATCTTGTCTTTGCTCTCAGATTTTTGTAGCAAAAGCACAAGAGGCTATGTAGAATAGATTTGAGAATTATGAAATTGGAGTTTTCACAATCAAAATGTGTATGCTTTTTTGGTGAGAAGAAAGGGATTTTATAGTTGTCCTCGTGGGAAAGATCCAAATTTCGAGAAGAATGTGGTATAAATGGTTATGTGGTATTTTATGAATATTCATAAATGCATGAATGATATTAGTGAATATGAATATTTTGATGGTTATGTAAATAGAGTTAAAGAAAATGATTGTGCAAATGAAGCTTATGAATGTGAATAAATGATTATGTAAATGTTGTAATGAAATTGGTTTATGTATGAATATACAAATGATGATAATTTTTATGAAATGGTTATGAAATGGACAAATGCTTATGTAAATGTGTCTATGAAATGGGTGAAAATGGTTTAATGAAAGGGATATTTTAATGATTATGAAAATATATTTAAATGAAATGGATTAATGAACTATGTCAAGGGATAAATGATCATGCAAATGCATTTAGTGAAATATGCAATATTTTAATAGTTTTATGAATATGGAGATATGATTATGTAGATGATCAAATGAAATTTGCAATGGATAAAAATGATTATGAGGATATTTTTATGTGTTTACAAGTTCTATACATTCATTTGATGAGCTAGCCACTACCTTTTTGAAACATTCTTGTATTAATGAGGGCTTGAAAATAATCGTAAATGATTTGAATAAGTGTGCTAAAATGAGTAATAACCTATTAGTGATCATGTTTGAATGCATACAAAGTAGAATAAACAAATCAAAATCAAAATTAAACAATCAAAACACTCAATCTTACTCATGAAAAGCTCATATTGATCTTAATGTGAAGATGTGGTCATTTTGAAATGTGGGTGCTCAATTTTCCAACATAACAACTATATTTATTGGATGATAAACTAATAAAATATACATGCATAAAAGAGTGCTTATCAAATGATAAATGTGAGATTTGATTTACATACTTTCAAGAGAATTAGATAAATGATTGAGATTCAATCTTGGATCTCAAGTTTGATCCAAGATTAGGGGTTTTGGTGAGGAAAGGTGACAATCATGGGAGAGTTGCACAATATATTAATTTTTAATCAAAATAAATTATTTTTCAACTCAAATTGATTAGGGATATAACAAAGTTGATTGATGAGTTAATCGTTTGCATAAAGCATTTAACTAAGTGCATGGAGGAGTTAGGAGTGTTGATTATCTGCATGAAATAGTTAATTGAGTGCATGGATGAGTGAAGTGCATTAGATTGATGAGTGGGA
This sequence comes from Sequoia sempervirens, assembly GCA_007258455.2. Taxonomy (NCBI): domain Eukaryota; kingdom Viridiplantae; phylum Streptophyta; class Pinopsida; order Cupressales; family Cupressaceae; genus Sequoia; species Sequoia sempervirens. Next base: position 27,528,938 of record VDFB02000015.1, read on the forward strand.
CTAGAAGCATGCTTGAGTGAATTGAATAGACAAGATGGTTAATTGGGTGAAGTGGATTTTGATGATTTAATAATTAATTAAATGAATTATAGGTGCATACTAGATAGAAATTAATATCAAATTTAATTTATTAATGGATAATAAATGGATAAATATAGATAATTATTTGGATAAATGTTATTAAATTAATGAATAATGTTAGCTTAGTTTAATTAGATATGTAGGAGCTATTTTAATAAATGATTAGGTGCTAGGGGTACTAGGTGATAAATGTGTAATGAAGTGATAATGCGTATTGACAAACTATGATGAAATGATGATGGTGAAGGCAATAATATTTTAGTTTCTACATTTTTCCCCTCTTTAAGACAATGTTTGAAGTAACACTATTTCAAATAAAAGAAAAGTAGCTATGAATAAATGGATTAAATATGAAAAAAATAGTGATATGTCCCAATCACGTGAAGGAAAGAATGAAAGATTGAATGGTGAGAGGATGATGATATGCCTCAATCAGTGGAGGAAATAATGAAAGATTGGTTGGTGAGATGATGATGTCCCCTTGAGAGGTGAATTGTGCAAAAGTTACACGAGTGAACTCTCAAAAGAAGAATGATCATAAGAAAAGTAGATGGAAGAGGAAAAATGGAAGAACATGAAAGGAAGAATGCAAGAAAAGTGAAAAAGAGAAGGTGACTAGATGAAATGATGACAATAGATAATGAGACATGGAGAAATATTGATTTGGAATTCTATAGTATGTTGGCATAGGAAGGTGTCCTTATTTTGATATAACAATGGATGTTATGCACCAATGCATAGAAGACCAAGGTGACAATATATTCAATGCATGCACCAAATACCAAGCAAACAACAAACAAAAGGATGTCCTAACACTGACAAGATAGTTGATGCTCTTGACAGGTACATGGTGAAACAACCAATAGACACAAATAGGTGTTCTCAAAACATCTCAAGGGGATTGACCATGGTGGGTCATGTGAAAAAATAACCAACAAAGATGACACATAAAAAATAGACCATGCCTCAATGTACACTAGTCAAAGCACACCCTAATATATAATGATAGTGACAACCATAAGTAGGCATAATATGGGTCAAAAGATTTATCCAAAGATCAAAAAGGTAAATCAAAAGATCAAACAAATAAATTAAATATCAACAGTAAATGAAATATCAAAGATAAATCAAAGATCGATGATAAATCAAAGAATTAAACAAGCAACTATCAACTAACATACAATAGTATTTCCTCTTCCTAATGTGCTAATAGGATAAATGAATGAGGATTATTCTAAGGAAGGATGCATCTTGTGAAGGCAAGTCATGGATGAAGTATTTAGAATTTTTACAAAGGAAAATGATGTGACGATTGTATGTTATTGAGGTTGATGTTGAGTTATTGATTTGACATTAAAAGTGTGATGTTTCAAGTGTGTAGTTTGTGGGTATGAGAGATGTTGCTACATGAGGTCTTATTAATGTAAGGATGTTGATGACAATGACCATAATGAAATTCAGATTAGAAGGATTTAGAAGACAAGGGATGAAATGATGATGATAATGATAATGATAGAATGATTAATATGATGGAAATGATAGTGATGAGTGATAAAGGGGGATGAATATGGAGGGATTCCAAATACCACTTAGGATATTATCTCTATCAAAACTAAAACCATTAGTCCATTTATTGATGATGACAATAGTGTTGTTGATGATAAAAACAATGCAAGGATTGTGTTGTTAACAATTAGAACAACACAAAGATTGGGAACAATTAACCTTATGATGATAGTTAGAGTAAATGGATCAGAATTTGTAGTGACGCTAGAAAAAAAGACTATTAAATGGTTTGGATATTGCACTAGATCGTATGGAAAGATGACATGGAGTGGGATTAATACATTGGAATTCTCTAGGTTGTGGGTGATGTAGGATAGATTGGTAGGACATTTTATTCATGGGATGGTGGAGAACATACAAAAAAAAAAATTATCTTGGAAGACTTCCATATCACTAAGTGGGACATAAGATATATATCAAGATTTTTTCCAAAGAATGATGTAATTTCTTGCCCCTAGTGTCTAACAAGGCATGGGGCACTATGAATGGAATAAACCAGTCTAATGGAAATCAATAGGTGAAGGACAAGGAGGATAGTTATTAGGGATTGACTAGAGTTGAATTATGTTTGTAGCAAGACTTATGACCAACTCCTAAATGATGGTGGAAAAAATGTTGGGATTGGGTTAGGATAAAGGTTTTCACTTCCAAGGACTATTGCAAAAATGGGATAACATGTTTTATCCAAGCTAAGGGTTTGGATAGTTCTATGCAGATGATGGCATGGCATTAGATGGTATGTGGTTAAAAAGTGGCTATGTCAAGTGTTTTCTAAGGCATGTTTTTAAAGTTTGTGCCCATAATCTTTGTCAAGATCAAGGTGAATAGGGAAGATGGATGGAAATAATATGGATTGGACAAATGAAGATGTAATGAAAAATAATGTGATGGATGAGACAACATGCTCTCAAATGAAATGGTACATAGATAATTGTTTTTACATAGAACACCTATGAATGGGCTTTCATCTCGGTAGTTTTCCAAAGTGCCATAAGAACGAATTTCATTGTTGGATGGATTATTTCTCTTTACTTCTTTTTTTGTTTTATGCTTTTGAATGGAAGTCAAATTCAAATTATCAATTATTTTTGTCTCTCTAATGGTGTTGATGTAGACACTAGTGTTATGAACACCAATACTGACCTACAAAGAGGAATTGCCTTGCTAGGATCATGAAGCTTGTATATAATCAATGGATGTTATTGTGACCCTTTTTGATACTAGGGTTGGCCTTATTTGAATACACACATCCTGATAGCATGCCATTAGAGTCCTTATGATAAAGATTTGCTACCAAGAGATGGTGAATGTGTCAGGATTTTTGGATTTTAGGAAAGATGTATGATTGTTCAATAGGGGATGTGAGATGTGGATGAATTATTTAGCAATTTAGATGTAGAATTTTTTATTTTTCAAACTAGGGATGATGGGAAATGGAGTGTGGATTTTGAATTGAGCATGTTTGGGACCAACAATTTTAGACCCCTTGTGTATTGGGATTGAAGACCATTTTAGAGGTGGACACGTATAGTTGGTGGGAGGCCTGTTTCTATGTGGCTCCACATTTTGATTGACCATTGGACTTGGAGTTGGTGCTTTTCTTATCTATTTTTCTTTAGGATTCATTTTACTTCATGTGTCCACATTGATTTTTGGATTCATTGGCTTTGGAAAATTGATTTTAATATTTGTTTTGTAATAATTTCATTTTTTGGGGTCCCAATCAATGGGTTGAAGGGTTTAGGAAAGTTGGCTTATGGGGTGGATGGAAGGAGTGTTGGAAACAACCTTGTGGTAAGGACTACACATGTCCTCTATTTTGATGCTTGCATTAGATGAAGTTGTCCATAATATCATTGAGGTACCACTAACATCATGATATTTATGTTGGAAGTTTGAGGAGATTTTCATTGTTATGGTTGTTGGCAACATGAGCATGAGTTTATACAGTGTTGTCATTGATGTCAACATTATGGTTTGATGTCTACATTGAGGTACAATTGGTTTTTGAAGCATGAGTGGGCATAGAGATGGTAATCTAGCATAGATATATGCATAGCTTTTGATTTGGTGCAAAAAAAATATGTTGAATATTTGGCTAAGTCCATAATACACTTTTCAGTATACAGAGCATTAGTTTTTTGGTCCGCATTGGTTCGTCTTGAGGTTTTTTTTTTCTTGTGATTCTAAAGAAATTTTGGTACATGTTTGAGGACCTTAAATCCAAAATTTCATGTCTTTATGTCCTCCGGTGCAAAAGTTATGGCTAACAGAATATTGGGTTTGCCAGTGACAGTGTTGCCAGTGCAGAGTACCTGTTTTGATTGGTCTACATTTCACCGCAGAAGCATATTTGGTTATGTGGATTTGTGGAAGTTTTTATAGGTGTCAGAAGGGTGTGTATTCCAAGTGGCATGTGTTTTAGAGGTCTGTGTGTCAGTTTTTGGATAATTAGTTCGTATATTTTGGTGTTGTCTTACTAGCGGTGCTGACCTAACATGTTTGGGGTCGTGCAAAGTTAAAGGAAGTGTTGATCAATTATGTGGGAGCTATTATAGGTCCATGTCAACCTATTTGGATGCATTACAAGTTTTGGTGTTATTTGAAAAGCGTGTATAGTTTGATCTTGAGTCAATAAGTTATTATTTTGCATGATATGTCTAATTAGGCTAACCTAGTTGATGTTGCAAGTGTTTGTGGATATAATGTGTATAAATATAAGTTCATTTTGGTGTTGTAGAGTGGTGATATGTATTGTAGAAAATGTGATGCAAATTCCTAAGCAGAGAATACGAAGTGAAGTAGAGCAAAGTTTGGAATTTGTGTAGTATGAAGTCTGTTGATTTAGTATTTTGAGCTCCAATGGAATTGTATCTCCTGCATATTGTAGATGCATTATTAACAGTTCAAATCTTGGCAGTGAGCCACCCCTTTTCTCTATCTCTCTTATTCTTTGGATAGTGAGTCCCTCGGATAGTGACTCCACCTGGTAGTGGGCCTTTCTGTAATATGCTATGACCGATTAATATATTGTGAGCTAATCCTCTTCGTAGCTTTTCCCTTTTTGGGTTTTCTACGTAAAAATATGGTGTTCATGTGTTATGTGCTTTGATGATTGTTTCATGGTTTCTTTCCTTACTGAAAATTGAATATGATGTGTGGAATGAATGTTTAAATGTTTAGTTGGTTTCAAAGAATATTGATTCACCCCCCTCTCAGTATTCTGGGTGTTCAACAATTTCTTGATTGATGAATAGTTAAGACCTTGATATCTTAGATTTATAAAAAAGTGTATGGGCTCTAAAATGCCTTGTTCATGTAGGTCTAATCATTTTCCTTGATACATGTTTTTTTAGATTCTATTTGCGATAGGGAATGCTTTTTTTTTAATAATATACTAACTCATCTCTATGTAGTTGGAAACCATCAATATTAGTTATTTTGTCTTTAGCAAGAAATCCCACTTTGACAAAAGTGGATGATCCTAGTTGATAGGATATTGGGGATTTTTCATTGTTCACAATTGTTGTGTCTTCTTCATTCAGAATGTTGATGTGATCCATAGTATCTTGTTTATCAACATGTTTGATGTGAGTCATGCCATTTATTTGATCATCTATTTGTCTAAGGGAGACAAGTGTCTCATCTTGGGAAGTGGAGGTTATTGGAATATGGATGGAATCAACTTCAATTTTATAATCATGGATATGATAGAGAGGGATGATGGGATCATCATGGAATTCCAAATGAGAGATAGGATTTTGATCGACAATTGGATTATCTTGAAGGTCAATATCATCTATGGGGAGGATTTTGGTAACTCAATCTTGATTCATTTTAGAGCTTGTTTCTTCATGCTTTGGATTGTACTCTTGACATAGATCCAATTCTTACAATGGGATATGAGTTTGGATATGGACAAGGGATTCTTGAATGGACAAATTTTGGCATGATAATAATGGATTTTGAATATGGTATTATGGAATGGGCTTGATAGGCGATGGACTACATGATGGTGTTTGACCTAGGATATCAATTGATCATGGATAGACTTTTTATCAAAGATTGGATTAACTTAGATTTCATGATTAACTATGTGAGGCATTTGAGTATCCTTTGGAGAAAGTTATTGAAATAGTTGGAAGTGTTTGGAAGAGATGAGGAAGAAGTGGTGCTTTGCATTAAAAACTAGAGCATGGGTGGATGCTTGGAGTTGCACACATGGATGGTTAAGGGATTTATGATGCTTAGGAATTTGGGATTTAATAGATTTGAGGGATTGGATGAATTTGGTGTTAAGGAAAATATGGTCAACAAAACGTGGATGACACTAGGGTAGTGACAAGGTAAGATAAAACAACTGCATTTATGTATTGTTGCTTAGGATCCTTTGTAAATAGCCCTTGGAGGAAATATTGAAAGAATTTGGATGTGATAGATTGTTGTTGGGATTGGGATGGGTTAGACTTTAAATATCTAGGGGATGAAGGATTAGAAGGAGAGATGGAGGCTACTTGCAGGAAAGCTTCTTCAATATTACCTACTATGAAATCATAATAGGTGGATATGTTATGGCTATGGATGTTGTTAATGCAATTATTTTTGGATGAGCAATTGCTTGATGGGGATGGATGTTATTGATAATGCTTGGGAAAAGGATATTGATATATGCCTAATTGCTCATTAGGTAAGGGGTTGTATGACCTTCCACTTCAACCTCAACTTGATTGATGAGATCTTTCTAGTTAGTATATAATGAATATTATTATATTTTGATAAATATGATTTATTTGACTATTTATTAATTGTTTTCCAACTTTGAGTAGTTATAAGAGTTATTTAGTCAGGTTATGTTCCTCTTAGCAATTGTTGGGTCCTCTAAATATACTTTGTATCATCAAGGAAAGCATTATGATCTAATTAGATTGAATTTGATCCTTGGCTAACCATATTTGATATACTTCTTTAATAAATTTATGTGTGAATAAAGATATAATTTTACTCTATCTGGTATGCATTATTAATTTTTTTCACTATTTAAAACATTCATTTTATCAAATAGGAGAGTAAACATTGAAATTATTTCCTTACAATAAATTGGGTAAGATTTGAGAGATTCACACCCTTAGACCCTAGTAGAGGGGGAAGAGACCACAAGGTGGCCAAGACCAAAAGATCAAGTGATCTTCAAGGATTGTAGAGAAAAGAGAATAAAGAATTCTACGAGAAATAGTCAAAGAAGCCCCAACAATACAAGTTCAAAGTTGGAGCCTTTCCTTAAAAGGATGTTAAATTCAGAGCCATAGTCGAAGAAACAAAATAATTTCCACTACATAACAACATATGAAGGGAGTGTGCGAGGAGATAGCTAAGCGATTACCTCTACTTGATGAAGCATGGTTCAATCTTTTCAACCAAGTGAAAAAATCAAGACAACCTTCTCTAGATGAGGTAAGTTGGGAAATAGAGTTAGATTCCTTTGTAGAAGTGTATGAGAGTAACCTTCAAGGTATCAAAAATTTGACAATCGAAGAAGTCGATCCAAGGGTATACAAAATAAATTCTAAAGGTGAAACAAGTATATAGAATACTAAAGCTGAGGAAAGTATATAGAATACTAAAGCTGAGGAAAGTGTAGAGGATTCCTATGTGGCTGAGAGTGCAAGACAAGAAACAAAATGAATAAATAAAAAATTCCTAACAAGTAGGTTTTAGGTGCTAGGTTTGCATTGGAACAAATCCATGATGAGCCCTAGGGTTGAAACTTAGAAAAAGTTGCCTAAGTTTATAAGGAATGTATTAGAGGATCTTGTGAGGAATTATAAGACTTGTGAGTTAATTTGGACAAAAATGGGAAAGATGATAACATAATCTGGCTATGGTCTTTTTCAGCTATCTTGTGAGGTGTAGCAATTGAATGATATATATAAAGTGATCAAACCTTTTGAAACACATGGGAGATATTAAAGAAGGCCTTCAAATAAGATTTAAGTTGCTTCATGATGATAATGAAAATGGAAAAAATTACAATACAAAACAAGGTAAGAAATAAAATGTATGAACCTATAATCATAGACTTAAAATATTTATTATAAAGTTAGAAAAATAATAGATAAATAGTCTCAAGAAAATATAGTTAATTGAAATTCCACTTTTTCCATTAAGAAAAGAGATAAAGATAGTACCACCCTCTTCCTATGCAGAAGTCGATTGAGAAATGTGCATAGAAAGTCCAGATAAAATTTTCTCTGGTGGTTAAAAAAATGAGGAAGATGGAAGTTCAAATGAATTGAAAATGCTATGAGCGCTCTAAAGGGACATGCTTTGAACAATGAAAGAATTGGAAGTGGAGAAAGAAAATAACAAAGAAAATAATGAAATATGGTGTATTGAGTGCAAAAGTGAAGATCACACCAAAGCTAACTATCCTAGAAAGATGTTTTAGAGATTTTCCAAGTTATGGGTCATTCAATAAAAGATTTCCCATATAATTTGAAGACCGGAAGTACACAAGTACTCCTTGGAGAGTAGAGAAGACTAGTCCACCAAAGCCACATAATGCATCTCTAGGTGATTATCAAAATCAAAGAGGAGATCAAAGTCAAATATTGTATGTTCCCAAAGTTGGTATGATCATACAATACCAACAATCTAACAAATAGAGACACTTTGTGAGAGACTTCCAACAAAAGAAGGAAAAAATGCAACTACCGTGGAAATGGTGTGGACTTAGAGACCATGAAGACGTCGAATGTAAAATAAAGCCTTGTGTTAGCATGATTAATGTAAGTCATAATGATATATTGACCATTACTTGTGCCCAAGTAAAGAAGGTTCTATACCTAGACATGTACAAAAAGAAAGGCCTTATGAAGCAAGAGCCAAAGTGGATAATTCTATTGTTAATGAATGATACCACTCAAAGGAAAATACAAGTACATTAACAAATCAATTACAACTTGGTACAAATATTACAAGGAAAGTACTTTAAAATAATTTACCAATTATAGTGGATTTATTACAAAGTCTTCCTAAACTTTGAAAGGCTATTGTATTGAAAAACAATGAGATAATGCATGTAATGACCCATTTTGAATCTAGCAAGAATGAAGACCCAGTACTGAAATTTTTGTTGTTAGGTGACCAAGTGATTGATCCAATGCTATTGGAAGTTAACACGCAAAAGAAACCAATTATGATGAATATGAATATCCTTGGAAGGAATCTCGCCAATATAATTGTTGATGGTGGGTTTGGTGTGAATGTACTTCTAAAATAAACTTAGAGAATTTTGGGCAAGTTGACCATTTGGCCCCAACTTTTCAATTGGTCAGTGTAGAACAACAAGGTATTAAGGTACTAGGAGTTTTATTGGGCCAAAAGGTAATTATTGGAACCCAAGAATTTTTGTTGAATTTTGTGGTCATTTCATTATGGAAGAAATCATACAATGCATTATTTTGTCAAGGTTGAATAATAGCACCCAAATTAACCACAACTAGAAAAGGAATACAAACTCTGTTAAAAATAAGGGTAAAAAATATACAATTGATTTAAAAATCCAAGAATTTAGTGAGGAAATAGCTTCCTCAAATTTATCAAATTGAGATTGCGAAGATGAATCTAGATGAAGAAGCAAGATTAGGGTCTAATGCAACCAAATGACAAAGTTGTCTACAATATCATCACTGGTGTGAAAAAATGAATTAAGTATTTTTTTAGAAATCTTGTTTTATTTTTCATACATTTGATTTTTTTTAAGAAGAGAAGGGAATGTAATTCATTTTTATGGATAAAGTGTAAATGAAAAAAGTGTGAAAATGGATAAATCCTTAGTGTGTCTTTGCATATTGTGAAATATTTTTTGTGATTATTGAGAGTATAGGTCTAGTATGGTTCTCCTTGCTTAGAGGAATGGCTAGAGCCCTATGAGGCTTAATGGTGCCATTTATGGTAGGGTGGAGAAAAAAATTTATTCATTGGAAATGTCATGCATTGCAAATCTTGACATTGCATTGATTGGGGAGAAATATTGGAGCCAAGGACTCCTTGAAGGTTCTTATTTTGTAAAGAATTAATTGAGAAGAAAATTTAAGGCCTAAGCTTATATTTTCTCTCATTATTAAGAATGTAGTTGCAATATTCTAAGATTGTAGCAAAAGATTATGAAATCTTATTGTGAAGACTAAAGAAGGTTTAAATACATATTTGTATCTTCCCTTGTATTTGATATATAAAAAATAGTATGTTCATTTAAGTTGCGATGAAGGAAGGTTGGGGTATTATGGATTAAATATGCATGTTAAATAAGAATGAGTTAAATGGGACATTTAAAAAAAGAGAGAAGTAAGTAGTGTAGTAATATCTTGTTTCATTTTAGTCAACCCTAATTCTTATAGTGATTTAATCTCTCCAATATTGTGATCATTATGGGAATCTAAAACTTGTGCATTATCATTAATTAAGTGTTGCAAGTTCACTTATTTCCAAGATTTTACATCCTTATCAAAATAAATGAGTATAAGCTTAGACTTATAAGAATTCCATCCAATAATTTCAGAGCACATCCCTTGCTTTAAATAAGATCCTTTAACTATCTATTATAGTATTAAGAGGATGTATCTCATGATAAATATACATTTATATGGTCTTATATTTACATATACATTGTATTCACTCATTTAATCTAAGTGAGGAGATTTTTTCACCTATCTATTGAGTAATTATAATTTATGGATATATAAAAATATATACATATATATATATGAATGTTTGTATGGATGAAAATATATATTCAAACCATACTAAAATATACATTGGAAATATGCATATTCATGCATACTTAATATATATTGAAAGTAAACATATAAAAATGATATAATTATACCCATATGATTAAATACATTTGATAGACCTATAGATGGTGGAATGTAAATCTACAACTCCTTTTAAGTCATGAGGACATAAAATAGATGTTAATACAAATATAAAAATCTCTTATTATATATATATATATATAGAGAGAGAGAGAGAGCTTTGAAAAGGTGTGACACCCCAACCAGAACGATTGAACCCTATTGTTGGGCACAACCCTCAAATAGGAGGGGCATGGCCCCACATTAGAGGAGCTTGACCTCCTCATAGGAGCCACAAACCCTTTTGGGGAGGTTACAACTCCCATGGGGAGGCCAACAGCTCCCCATGACCACCCCTCATCCCACAAAATCTTGGTGAGCAGTGACATAATAAGAATATATAAATGTTAACATTTGTGCGAAATCTACTGCATGTAGTACACCATTTACATGACTTGCCTATAAATATTTGTCTCCATATATATATATATATATATAATACCTTTGCATGATTAAAAAAGGGAAGAGGAGTTTATATAAACTAAAACCCTTCAAAAAATAAAGAGATGAAATAAAAATTGTTGTTGGCTTCATCAATCATTATTATAGCTGAAAACAAGTAAATTTCAAAGGGAAGCATATATACATATATTTGAACATGGAAACCATGGATCGCCAAAACCTGCAAACAAACTAACATTCCTCTTTCCTTCAAGATGCTCCATAACCTACAAGAAAAAACCAAAATAGAAGAGGAGAAATGGCTAAGGAAATATTTTAAGAAGTTACCCTTAAGGATTATGGTTTGTATGTGAAAGCCTAAGATCCAAGGGCCACTTTTTAACCTAATCTAATGGTGGAGATTGAGTGCACAATATTTTAGCCTTTAATTTATTCTACCTTAATCTTTCTTAATCTCAAATTGGCCCATGGTGGGGGCCAATGTATCTAGAACCCTCACTTTAAGTTGTGACTTAATTAACTTTTAAAATGTTCAATAAAGTAAATTTCAAACTTTAGATGTAATTATAGTGATATTTTATGAAGTAAATTAATTCCTTTTAAATTGATCAAAGCAAGAGACTTTCCTATGGATGCATTCAACTTAAACCATTGTAATATCAAGTAACTAAATTGATATTTAAATTATATTATTTAACATTGGTATAATGTAGACTAGTTACATTATGAAATGGAAAATTGTGAACTAAATTTTGATGGTCAATTAAATCAAAGAGGTCATGGGTAAAGATGTGCCATATCACCTCGATATTTGTGTCAACTATATCGTAATTAAATAACATTAAACAAATTGATTAAGGGAAAGGTCAAGCTTAAGGATTTAATCATGTATGAATCAAATGGATGTCAAATCTATTCTAAACCAAATCTAACCTAATGTGTCTTTAAAGTAGTTAATAACTAGTAATCGCACCTTTGTGTGCAATGGGTACGTTGAAGATTTGTGGAGATCAATTTTTTAATTTATGGTATTCTATTTGAAAGATAGAAATTGTAAAATGTGAAGTGTCAAACTTTTTTAAATAAATGAAGTTATGCATATATATCTTATTGTCATTTCATTTTAATTAACAAAATATGATTTTGAACTAGGAAACATTGTTGAGATATAAGATGATCCAAGCTCTACTGTTCTTTGCATTCAACGGTGCAACAGCATCTGCTATACATTGAAGATTAAATAAGATTTGGTTTGTGTCAGGCTAGTCCCTTGGCTTTTGACATGTTGTCTTTAAAGTACAAGAACTAGTATAATTGGTATTTTTGCAAAGGACAATAACCAATAAAGTGGCTGAAAATTGAGAGGAAATATTTACTGTATAATTCATAAGGTCTGTAAAGAACAATTTATTAAGATTAACATATGAAAATGATTTGATATGTACTGTAGCTATAGCTCTACCAACCATTGCATTTGCAGCTTCAGCTGCTATACATTCAATAGTAAATAATGTTGTGAGGAAATCTATCAGCAAAATAGCCTCAAGAAGAAGGAAAAGAAAGTTAGCCAAAAATTTATACTATGAAATGAACATAAAATTAATGCCTTCATTTAGCAGATAACAACAGAATTGTAATAATGAAATAAAACACAACAAAACTGATCTAGCCATGCAGAGATTCACATAAAAAATTTCACAGAAATAATGGCAAGTGAGTTACCTCAAGTTGAGTTAGCAGGAAAGGTCCGGCAACCATTACATTTACAAGTACTATACATTTAATAGTAAAAGTTGTTGCCAGGAAAGTTGTAACAGTAGGTATTATAGTAGGATTTAATATTGAAAAAGCCACAAATAAAACCACCTTCATTTAACAAAACTGTAATAGTAAAATAAAACACAAGAAAAGTGAGATTCTCATAAAAAAATTGGCCGAAATAATTGCAAGTGAGTTACCTTAAGATTTAGCACACATTGTGTCGAGTTGTCAAGGATGCCAAAGAGAAAAATAGGCAGAATTTGCAGGAAAAATCATCATGGTAGTCTTGAAAGGAGACTCCTAATAAAGTGTAGGTGAGCTGAAAATGAGCAGAATAAAGAGTTTCCTAAAAGAGCAACACATGCTACATATGTATCTTCTAATATAAAGTATAATCAAGATATGTATTTTTCAGCATTTACATATGAAAATTAACCTCCCTCTCGGTACACAAATGGGGATGATAGGCATACACAGTTTGTATTCCATAGAGATCTAGCTTGCATGAAAAGATTTGGTGCATAAAAAAGTGCTTCCATTCCATCCAAAATTGGATCCCTGCGAAAAACCAAATACATCTTTAGTTTCTTGATTGTAGATATAGTAATATAAAGCATTTTTAATTTATCTTAAACATTTGTGAATTGACAATTGAAACTTAATTATGAATTGCAAAAGTTAAAATCTACTAAAAATATGAAACTTAATTACAATTGAAACTCAGTGCTTCTCACACTGGGAAAAAAATTATGCTAGAAGATTTTCTTAACTTGTCAGTGGCAATATGGTAGGACATCTAGATAGAAGGGTCAAACTTATATTAAAGAATAATGATCATATGACACGAAGATATCACAAGTATAGGTTGGAACTCATCCTTATGCCAACGATAGAAACATACACAGAGCTACAGTCAAATATATGACAATGATCTAACCATACATACAAAATGAGTGGTTGTTGTGTTAATGCAACATCCATGATGCCCAGGTGATGGGCTTTTTAGATAGAGATGTGACCTATACCATGACATACACTCCGCAAATTGTAAGGGGTAGCCTTTTGTCCAGCAAAATATGTACAAATTCCATAGAATGGTATAAGAAAATCATTGGAAATTGTATTATGAGTTATGTATGGACTTTGCAACAAAAGGGTAACCCATAAAAATTAGAACCACTCATACAAAAAAACTATAGAAAAAAATCATCAGATCATAGCTATATTTCATTATACAAATCAGTTCTAGTGTAGGGGTTGTTAATAACAATGTTCACCAATTAAAATTAGAAGCAGTATGGAAGACTTCTTCAGAAAAATAAAAGAATCCAGGGAATTTATTTCTGCTAGAGTTCTCTTCTGTGGCACCATTTCTTGGAAACCAGGGAGAGGTATTAAATATAGTTGATTTACTGCTTTCTTCTTTTCACCATCACCATTATTTCTCTGAATCTCATTTTTCCCCAAGGGTGGAAATTAAATATAGAATTCTTCTGTCTTATTGTAAAAAAGTCAATTAATTTCCACTATGATCTTTGGAAAACATTGTGCCTGGGATTTTGGTCTCTCTTATTGGTGCCTTAGTTGTCATGGATGGTATCATCCAAATTTAACTGAAGCATTTTTGCCCTTCTTACAAGGAGAATTTCCTCAATTTGTGTGAGATGATGAAATTGTAATTTAAATTTTTCAGTAGTCTTGATCGTACCATTAGTATTATTTCTACCAGTGGCTTTTAGAAGCTTTGGATGGTGTCTTTTAGATGTACCAAATCTACTGAGAATGACAGAAATAGCTAAAAATTGGGAATTCTAGTCCAAAGTGATTGTCAATTCATAACAAGCCCGATTAGACTTGCACAATGTCTCAAAAGTTATGGGAGGTGAAATTTACTAATAGAAGTGATATACACTTAGTGTGCAATGGGTATGCTGAAAAAGTGTAGAAGGCCAATTAGAATAAATTTTGATCTATTTTTTTTCATACATTTACTAATTACGATGATCATAATTAAATTTGTGTTATATAAAATTATAATAATTATTAATTATTAATTATAATCATTATATATATAATCATTATATATATATATATATAAATAATAGTTTTATTAAAATATATAATATAATAATAATAAATATAATTATATTATTTATAATTTATTTTTTGTATTATATTAAACATATAGAAGTAAACATGGAAAGGAAGAGTACTGTAAAATATATACATTTACGTGTTTCACACAAACATTTTTTTAGTCCTATCAATAAACATCTTAAAAAGATGTGGTAGAGAACAACTTAAGAAGCTAATAGTTAAGAGCTTGGAAGAAACAATAATTCATGCTCACACTTGATCATGGAGTCATCTACGATTTCTAGTCTAAACTTTACTAAGGATTCACAAATTTTAAAAAATCATGTGAAAAAGTAAAATAATTGAATTACTTACATATTTGTAAAAAATTTAAAAAAAATAAATAATAATATAACAATTATGAAATAAGCAACACAATAATTATGAAATAAAATCAAATAATCCCTGTATTTTTAATTAATAACTGTAAGGAGCAGCTGAAAAAATGAACACCGAAATGAAATAAGGATCAAGCACACACGTAAAGCACTTGTTTCAATATTAAAGTTTTAAATATTGCTTTTCTAGTTTTATTTTTTGAGTTTAACAAGTCTATGGCAGTTGACTATGTGCTTCTATAATCTTAATTGCTGAGGAAAAACAAAAAATCGTAATTTGCATTGCATAATAACTGTAACCTACATAATAAGAGGGCACACAGGTTGTAGGTGGGACCGTGGGATGCATGGCATGCTGAAAATGGTCCACATGCCTCGGCTGTGCTGCCACATTTTAAAAACTACCCACGTACCTTGACTTGCATGCCATGTTTTTCAAAAAAATTGCAACACTTGTCAATACATGCACATCTTTGTATGCAAAAAAAAAACATAAAACATAAAAAACTAACCGCGAGGAGGATGAATAAACGCTTGAGGATGAACATGCTTGATCAGTATTTTACGTCAAAATGTGCAGGCATTGGGAAGAGGAGGCATGGGGACTGTATTTTTAGTTGTAAAGGAGAATGCTCAGGCATAGGCACGGGCATGACTGGCACTCAAAGCCATAAGCAAATCTGCAAATAATAAGAGCAGAGCAGAAGATATTTTGAGGACAGAAACTAAAGCTAAATGTGAACCTATGCTCATTTCTATGCTGAGTATGTGCATGCAAGACACCTTTGAAAATTTTCCGGATACGACAAAGTAAATGTTGTGCTACTGGAAAAGTTTATGGTGACTACGTCGGCTCGAACTTGTACTCCTCGTCCTTCTCACCTTTGCCAGCAGCACAGCCTATCTAAATTAGGGCCCAAATTTTGTCAATTCGGAGGTTCCAAGGTCAAAACTGGACAATCGCATCGGTCTCATTTGGATAGCGGTTTGGATCTCCACTTAGGTCTCGCCCCAACCAGCTCGTAAATCATGTAAAGGTTTGATGTTTATTTTGTCTCTCTTCTTCAATGGCGCTCTCGATTGTGGATGAGATGGGTTGCACATGCCTCTGCCCAATTTGTTGCAAAAGTTTTGATAGTTGAGTGCAGCTTGCAGCTCCTTTGGTTGCGTAATGATAATGCTTTGTTTTTCACTGGAGATTTTCTGATCTACTTGCTTGCTTAGATAATTTCTCATAGATCAGTTGTTTTTGTCCAAAACTGAAGATGAACAGGTTTTCCAATCCATCAATTTATTGAATGTAGATATTTTTAGTGGATTTGTGCATGGTTTGGGCACTTTTTTTTAAGTAAAATTTCACATTTCCCCTGCTGAGAATTTTTTATGTGGATTTGTCATTTTTCTTTCTTGCTCATTAAATTTGAGATTTAGCAACTCGATTCATATGACTTAAATTCTTGAAATGCAACAAAAACAATGCAACAAAGACATTCCAAAATAATAATAAAGATTTGTATTTTTATTCAAATTAATATAAAATTTTAACTTATATAGGCATTATTATCTGTCTAGAGCCCCTGGCCATACTGTTTGTTCCTATAAACAAAACCGTTAAGGCTTTACAGTTTCCGGTCCCCTGAAGTCAGCAGGGGAACTTGTTACTGGAGGGCGTCGGAAGTCTTCCAATATCCCCAAGAAGGTTTTTCTAACGGGAATGCAGCCCTTTGAGGGAGTGGATACCAGGAATGTCTACGGACTGATAATACAAAACAAAAGGCCGAAATTACAATACAGCGATGGCAAGGTAGACATGAAATGGATTTGCTTAAAAAAAGGCTAGAAAATTTGAAGCAGATGCAAATGGTTTCTGTAATGCAGAAGGTTAAAAAAATACAATAAACCAAAATCATGGGAAGTGGCTTACCTACAGATTATGCGGAAATTGTGTCGACATGTCAAAGATGCCAATGAGAGAAAATGGGCAGAGGTCGCAGGAAATTTTTCAGGAAACCCCAAGTTGTGTACTGTTGCTGCTTAATCTTGCTGCTTCAATCTATCACAGTAAGGGGGCGGAAAGCATTAGCGGTAGGGAAAGTAGTAAAATATGGAGTGGAAACCATTAACGGCGAGAGAAATGTGACTTACCTCAAGATTCTGCACAAATCTCTGTTGATGTCGCTGATAAAAAAGGTCACGAAAGTAGGGCAGATATTAACAGAAGGCAGATATTTATTTATAAGGAGAGTTAAACGATCAACGGTTGTGGATGGATGGAGAACCTTGCCAAGCGCGTCCGTGCTTTCCAACCGTCGACAATTAAAAAGAGCTTCGAAATGAACGAATAAGATAGCAGGGAAGATGACAAAGAGTAATGAACAATCAAGATCTATTCTAAATGGTCTTGCATCCTTTTGTAAACCGTCGATAGAGAAAATGGATTGGCAAATATTGGAAAACTTCATTGAGGGAACGCCTTCGGCGTAATTATTCAAAAAATGAGTTGGTTAACCCTTGGAATAAGTCATGGTCGATTTAGTTTCCTTTTCATTAAAAATTTAAGATTTAAATCATTAGTAAATTTAAATTAATAAGTTCATGAAAGATGATAATGGAATCTATCCTCAAGAACTAGGATTAGTTAATGTTTAACTATTTAGTAAATTTGAATTTAAACAAATTGGGTAGAGTCAAATTAAGGAATCTTTCCTTAGGCCTCAAATGGGACTTCAATTAATATTAAATTTAATCTAACATCTTGTGCCTTTCTATTTTAGAGAATGATTATTAATCAATTAAGGAAGGGATACCCTAGGTCATAGAGACTAATCCTAAGATTTTTATCGTAAGAAATTTAAGATTTAAATCATTAGTAAATTTAAATTAATAAGTTCATGAAAGATGATAATGGAATCTATCCTCAAGAACTAGGATTAGTTAATGTTTAACTATTTAGTGAATTTGAATTTAAACAAATTGGGTAGAGTCAAATTAAGGAATCTTTCCTTAGGCCTCAAATGGGACTTCAATTAATATTAAATTTAATCTAACATCTTGTACCTTTCTATTTTAGAGAATGATTATTAATCAATTAAGGAAGGGATACCCTAGGTCATAGAGACTAATCCTAAGATTTTTATCGTAAGATCTTAGTGAAGTGTGGTGCTTGTATATAAGCCCTAGTTTATGGTCATCTGGTACATCCCCTTTAAGATCACTTTTGCATATGAGTTATTATGACACAACATAAAAGTGTTAGAAATATACTTTACCAAGTTATCCTAATGTAAAGTGTTGCAAGTTGCATACTCAACAAATTATTTGTACTTAAATGATGTTTCAAAAAAAGGTTGGGTTTTCTTAGTGAAAATTTTGGGCATAAAAAATAATCTTTCTAATGTGGCCACCTTCATACCATGAAATTTAACTAATGATTTTGTAATGCCCAAAATTTTAACACCAATTGGACACCAACAACCTAACTAATCTTTAGCAATACTACTAATTTGTAAATAATTTTTTTTTTAATAATAGGCCCTAACATACTACAGTACTTAAGTCAATAGACAATCAATGATTTCATTAGCTAAGAGTAAATATGGTTGAGTTTTTTTTCTCTTAAAACAATAATACCTACTTATTTTGGATCATCAAAACATACCTCTTATCTATTCGACATCTCTTATGTTCCATCGCATTGAACCTCCTCACTCCCAATTCCTGTATATGCAAGATCTACAAGACTTGGTGCACACGTAAGATCAATGGGTGATTAGTACACAATCATCAAGATAAGCTATACAAATCAAAGGGTAGTTTATAACCTCGAGAAAGAATAACAAATCCAAAACAAGACTCAGAAGAACAGTCCTAGGGATCTGACTTAATGCCTCGAGGGCTCATCTCTTGATGGCCTTGCCTACGTATATATTTTGCAGAGGTAATGTAGTTCAACAACTAGACTTCAACCATCTCCCACATGGTTGGATCACAAGGAATAAAATAGCTTAGTTAGAAGGATGGCTTAACAACAACCTCAATCACAAACCCCTAACACCTCTCCACACTGTAATAAGGGATAAAATTACTACCAAGTATCCATATAGGGATATTTGAAATTAGCTATTACATTACAAGACTTATTGGGTGTTTGGGAAGAACTATATTATCAAGATGATACTAACTTGACCCAATATGATAATGGTACAAGTAAATATTTACCTCATTTAACTTTTCTAAAACCAACATAAGACATTATTTCTACATAGATGAGGCTCATAAACAAATGAAATCTTGACTCAAGAATGTCAAAAGACTAATTTAAATACATAAATTATCATAAATACACAACATGGTTAAACCTCTACTCATAAGATACTACTCTTTCTTAAATAAATATTTCTACATGAACCAAGACATTATCATCAATAGAGTTCAAAGCTAAATATTTAACAATTTAAACCCATATATCAATCATCAGCGTTTATGTCTATAGCTTTAGGTTTTCAAACATATATTACAACATAGTTGAGCCCAATTGAGTTCCAATAAATTTGTATGGATTGATAAGTTGCTTCCTCTACCTTTGACTATTTTAACCTCAATGATTTTCAAGAAGGTAATCTAACCAAAACTAATTAAATTAATATTAACTTATTAGTTATAAGAATTATGGTGAATATTAAAAACAATCTAAGGACAAATATAAAGGGGGACTATTAGTGATTAATGATATTAACTTGGTTCAAACCGTAATTCTACTAATTGGGTTGGAGACTAACCAATACTTAAATTTACACAATCTAGACATAGATGTATTAGTCACTAGGAAATGATTATCTTAAAATAGATTATCAAAACAAATTCTAATAACCCATAATAAGAAGTAAGAATTTATATCGTATAATAAGCTCGCACCTTAAAAATAAATTTCTTACTATAAATAATTATATTAATTAGGTCACAATCATCTATTCCATTGAACAATTTTATTTACAACTTTTAACATCTTAACATAAATTTATTATACTTTTATTATTTATGATTATTCAAGCAACTGAATGTTCATTTCATCACTCTTATATTCTAAACATTACTCTTGGTTTTTCAAACTAAACCATTTAATAATTTAAAACATAAATAAAATGTAAGGTTTTAACGTGTAAATCAGGTTCTATAACAAGCATAACTAGTCCATGAATATTAGCCAAAGTAATGCACTATTATCCAATAAGGTACACTACCACATGCAATATATAATCATCTTGTCTAGAATAACTCACTATCGATACACATCATCCAGATATGAAATTCTAATAACCAACAATCATCTAGATCAGTAACTATAACATCCATCTATGCAGCATGGTGTACATGTCTAGAGGGGTAAAATGCAAGATGCTAGGATTATTAAGTAATCACATCTATAATAGTGACACATAGTAAGATAAAAATGGGATAAAACGCTATGATATTCTAGTCCTAGATAACATATGCATCTCCAAAATGGACAACATAATCTAAATAGTGACTATTTAAACTCTGAGTTTATAATCCAATGTTGCAAATACAAAATTATTTAGTGGAAGTATTCAATACTAGATATTTAAGGACTATAATCAAGTATTGACTAACCATGTTTACTTGCCAACAAATACAACTAAAATCTTATTTAAGCAATACCTTGAGGCAACCGTTGGTAATAATTATAGGGTTTGCAAGAGAGTCTAATTGCTAATTTGTATAATTGATAACAAGGAGCTCAAGACCTGATGAAAAAAGCAGCAAAAGAAAAAAGCAGGGAGTGATGGTGCAGATTTGGCAGGCAAGATGGAGTTCAAGAAAACAGTGAATGGCACTGTTGAAGACCTAATGAATGCATGGAAGTTGATCGAGGAAGCATGACATGGTTGCTTCGTTGTGTTATTTTTTCTTTTTGATCTGATGGTTATTTTTGTTGGGTTTTCTAGGACTGTTGTTACTGGTAATGGTCATTGGTGTCAGAACTTAAATATTTGTAATGTTGTTTATATTTTAAGTAGGGACTCTATGATAGATGTTAATAAGTATTGTGGATGGATAGGGAAGGATGCTACTGATGTTAGGTTATGGTATTTTGATTCCTATGACAGAACTGTTATGTTCAATCGTATGGAAATTGGTTAAGCATTTTGTTTGTGGGAGGGGGGAAGTTTGGTAGGCTTCTTGTTTTTGTTGTTTCTTACCACCTGTTGTTCTTATCATGTTGTACTAATTTGTTCAGGTCAAGGCCCTCTCTCTGCTTAACCAATAAAAAACAAGGAGCTAAAGACCCTTGGAAGATAAAAGAAAATACAAAGAAAATTCAATAAATTTGTCATTCTAAATGCCACAATTTAATCATCATCAAATTAACATTAGCTATTGCATTTATCATGTTATGTTTCCAAAACACAAAGTCCTAAATTACTTGCTACCAACACCAAACCATAATCATGTTACATCGACAATAAGTGTTTGTTTCTAGATAAACGTAAATGTGTAATGGTATGAGGTATGGTCCATGTCAAAGGCATTAATTTATTGAAATAGTTGTCAAAAACATAATTATTATTGAATTCAAGGAATCCATTACAAATTTCTTTGTACATATTTGGATAATATCACAACCTAAAAAAAAAGATAAGCTCGATGTGGGCATGATGAGAATAAAAGAAAACACCAAGAGTGGTGTGTAAAATAGAGTTAGTATGTTGTGTAAAACATGCATTAAACCCAAAAACTACTTATTTTGATTAGGGATAGTAATTAGAACAATTCCTTAAGATCCTACTAATAAGTTCTAAAATTTATTTTATTAAGGGCTGTAATTTTATTAATCATCATTGGAAAAAATTGATTAAACTTTATAACTGTATCAATCATTATGGATAAATTATAAGCTTCAAGACTTAAGGACATAATATATACGTATGACTATATATCTGTCTTTATAAATTACAGTGATGGTGAAGACTATATACCTTGAAGTTCTCTTCTCTATTGAGATGTGGCCTCTTCGACAACAATTGCAGGATATGCATTGTTACCCATTTTTCACCTATGAGCTCAATCAGGCAGGGTAACCCATGTTTTCAGGGGTTTCTCGAAGACCAAATAAAGGAACCCTTGCATTAGGATCACTTTTTCTAACTTGTTTGCTTCTTGTGCAGATGCAGGGGGAAAATGTTATGAAATGAATTCGGCACGTGGATTAAATGTGGCTCCCAAGAGGGTTGAGCCCAGCGTGCAGGTCTTCAGTTTAGGGGTGGGTTTTCATTTCTAAGTTTTGCCTTGTCTTTCCCTCTTTTCTGTTTTGTTTTCTTCTGTCTTTTTCCTTTTCCTTTGTTTTGTCGAGGGTGGAACCGGACTGAAACCAAACTTGGAACTTTTCAAAGGGTTCCGGTTTTTGTTTTTAATCCGGTTCCGACTCCGCTTCCTCCTTTTTTGTCTTTATTGGGCCTCTTTTTCCTTTGTTTCCGTCAGAGGCGGAACCGGACCGAAACCAAACTTGGAAACTTTTCCAAAAGTTCTAGTTTCTTGTTTCTGTTCCGGTTCTGGTTCTGGTTCTGCGCTCGTGTGTGTCTTGTTCTCTTCTTTGGCCTTACGTTTTACCGTGGGGTATTTTTTCCCTTTCTTTTCTTCCTTGACCTTTTTCCTCCTTCCTTGCCTTCGTCGGAGGCGGGTTCGGGTCAGAATCCGAACTTGAAACCTTGTGAAAGTTTTCAACTTCGGGTTTGTTTCTGCCCCGCCCCCGCTTTGTTTTACCTGGGATCAGACTTAGTTCTGATCCCGCCTTCCTTTCTTTTTCTGGCGGGCCTGGGACTTGGTCAGAACCTGAACTTGGAACTTTTCCAAGGGTCAGGTTCCCGTTTCCATTCCGGTTCCGATCCCGGTTCCGCTCTTCTTTCTTTTCCCTGGTTTTTGATCGAGGGATGTCTTCCCTTTGGTTCCCCCTTATGTTTTTCTTCTTCTTTCCTTTCCTCCTCGTATGTTGTCGGGGGCGGGATCGGGTCGAAGTCCGAACCTGAACCTTGAAGAAAGTTTCAGGTCCGGATTTGGTTCCGATTCTGGTTCCGCTCTTTTCTTTGTTTTCCCCCGTTTTGGTCCCGATCCCGGTCCCGTCGGGATTCGTCTGTCTTTTGCTTCTGACCTTCCTCCCCTGGTCCCAGTTCCGGTTTCATCTTGGCCCCGCCCCCGCCAGTTTTGAAAAGTCTCAGTGAAAGGAGTGCCTTTGTCAGGAGATGAGGATATCGCCCTGAGGTCTTGCCGACACTGGGAGGTCTGGGCGACATAGAAGGTATAGTCGGCGAAGGTCTCACCGACCAGTAGAGCCTCCCAAACAAAAGGAATTTTCGGCCAAGGGATGGGGTCTCGGCGAAATGTTTTACCGAGATGGAGATGTCTCCCCGACTGAAGGATATGTGAAGGGCATCGATATGTTGTCTTCGGCAAGAGTCTCGCGATCATGAAAGACTTCGCCGAGAGCATTGGATATCGGCGTAGGATCACGCCGAAGTGTGGAGGTCTCGCCGACAGAAGGAGGAGAGCTCGCCAAGACAAATCAATGTGGTGTAAGGTCTCGGCGACTAGCAAAGGGTCTCGGCCAAGGAAGACTGCTTCGCCATGATGTCTTGGTGAGGGCCGATGTCCCCCCGACCGAAGGAGCGAGGCCCCCTCGGTATGACCAGGGGGTCTCGCTGAGATGTCTCAGCGAATGAAAGATGTCTCGGTGACTGAGGCAGATGTCGGTATGATTGGAGGCACTCGGTATGAAGTCTGGCCGACAGGCCAAGGTCCCAATGAAAGGGGAAGTCTACAAGAGGTCTTGGCGACTCGAGGGTGCTATAGCGACAAGCGGGCTCGGCAAAGGTTTTTGCCTTCGGCAAGGTGTCTTGCCGAAGGATGAGGGTCACATCGACTGGGCACTTTGAGGTAGGTAAAGGAGCTCGCTAAGAGATCTTAGCGAAGACATATGTCTCGCCGAAAG
The DNA here is from genome assembly GCA_007258455.2 of Sequoia sempervirens. Taxonomy (NCBI): domain Eukaryota; kingdom Viridiplantae; phylum Streptophyta; class Pinopsida; order Cupressales; family Cupressaceae; genus Sequoia; species Sequoia sempervirens. The sequence continues at coordinate 27,553,141 of VDFB02000015.1, forward strand.
TATGAAGGGCTCGGTAGACCAAAATGCGTCGAGGTGACATTGGCGGACTCTTGCGGATATGGTTTGCAATATCAAGTTCGCAGAGACTTCAGAAGGAAACTGTACACTTGGTGTGATGTCTTACCGACGAGCGCTTGTCTTGGCGACCACAGAGGCAACATCGGTATGAGATCTGAAGCTTGATAAAGGCTCTCAGCGATAGCGCCATGCTACGCCGATAGTTGCCAAAGGATATAATCGCATCGACAAGACACTTTTCGGTTCTTGCCGAGATGCGATTCTTTTCAAAAAATGCTCGACCAATCAGGGGGAGCTGAGGCGAGCCGTGGCAGAACGGAGGATGTCAACCCTGGTTGAATGCCACGCGAAATGAAGTGAGCTTAGGGCATTCAAGGCGTTCAGCCGAAGTAGCTCAAGCGAGACACGATGGATCTGAATGAATGCAATAGCTGTGAAATATCTGAAGAAGGTTCCCTCGAGGATGACTCTTCGCTGTCATGGACATGCAGGGGTTCTGCATTTATTTCAACCAAAAGATCTATGTGAGATCTTTTCTGACCCTGATATTTTTGTAAGCCCTAATGGGCCGACACACAGTCTATATATAAGGCATTTTCGCCTTCTTGTAAAGGAGTTCGGATGTATGCTCTTCTGAAGTCTGTGACCCTTTTGCAGTCCTCTCTCAGACTAGCAGGCTTCTGTAATTCAACTTGGAACATAATATACAAAATCTGCCTTGGTTACTATTGATGGTCCATCTTTTTACCCTTCTAATTCTTGTGAAGTATTGTGCATTCTTTAGTGATTCATTGAACTACTTAGTGAAATTTTCTCTTTCCTTATAGCTTTTGTTTCATGTCGTGCCTTTCTTTACAGAAGTAGTATCATGTAGGTTGCAAACTGTGTTTACTTAATCCTGCATATGAGCTTCTAGCTGTGAAAATCTGTCTTTCCTCCTTGAAGGCATGTGCATGTCAAACCTGTTTGTGTGCATGACCTACAGGATCTTGTTGTGCATTCCCATGGATGTCACCAGTATCCAAGTATAAATCGAGTATTTCATTGTTCCTATCATTTCGGTGCATCACCTTAGTTTAGTTTCAATTTATGTACTCCTTATCCTTTTCCCCACAACAATCAGTAGTTAGGTGACACCAAAGTAAGCCGGCCTTCTCCGGAGGTTCATCTCAATTATAGGTGACCCACAGCCTTGAGATGATCCCATGTTGCTCTAGAAAGCTCAGTTTTTACAAACTTTGCACAGGGTGCAATTCTAGGTGACAACATGCACAAGATGGATTCATTGAGAAGACCTTGGAAACTGTAAGGGAATGCAGCTGGTGGCCTAAAGCCAATTCCCCAATGCTTGCCAGAATTGGGAGCTTTGGAACAGGGTATCAGCGGGTGAAAATCCAAATTCCCATGAAAAAGGAGAAAGAAGCTTTTGGATACATCAAGTCGCCACACAAGGACAACAAAAATGCATAGTTGACTGTCTTTCATGACTGTAGAGTTTGAATTGCAATATATTATTAATTGGAAGTATTCAAATTTGGAACCATAAAGGCTTCTTTATCAAGTCTATGATATGAGCAAGGACTATTCCATTTTACTGTGATTTTTATACTTCTTGAATATAAACCTATAGGCTACCCCTTAATCACCTAGACTGTCAATTTGAATTATCTTCCACAAATCTTCCCATGACACCGCCCTATTCTTCATCTCACTGCTCAAACAAACTTCCTCTATAATGAAAATCATGAATTTAGCTTTGCATGCTCTTGCATGACAAAAAGATAACTATTTTCTAGAAACTAAATCCACACTCTTACACATCTTGTGCTCATGATAAATGCATTCACATGTTAAACAACTCTATCAAAGACCCATTCAAGTTTTGAACAAAGAAAATAAACCATGACTGGATATAAGGCGCATGTTTTCTTCTAAAAAATTAAGACAAGGCCATTTAAAATATCACAATCCTTACTTGTAGCACTCTCGCACTAAGTGCCCCTGCAATCCCTCCTAACCTCTGGACACCCTCCCTCCAACACATTTGCTATTTCCTTGTTCACAAGACTTTGTGCATGACTTGCAGAGTTTTTGGGCCTCTCCAAAAAGGACAGATGCCATAACTTCTAAATACGCTACCCTCCTCCCGATGCCTGCACCATTCCTCATAAATGAGGGTTGTCTCGGAGGGAGAGTATGTCTATTAATGTCGTCATCCTTCTATCTTTTTATAGAGGAAACGTACCAGTAGTCGTCAGGGCTAACTTCACAAGTTATTAGCTTAAAAAGAAAAAAATGGCTTGTAGGTAGTTAAAACACGTTTGCTTGAACCTGTAAAGCAAAAGATAGTCAAAAAAGGTGTTTTTAAACCTCCGTCCGCAACATCACTACCACTTCGCTACTACCCGTTTATTACAAAGCCAAAAAAAAAATTTAAAATAGCCTATTTCTAATTATCAATACATCTATTTCAACTTGTGTTTGTATGTGGGTCTGCTCATATTTACATGTAGGTTCGCTAGGAGGTGGGCGCAATTTATTTACCTGACCACATTAATATGTTCACTACATGCCACATATACATGTACTTAACCACACGTATAGGTTAAGATAACCATGGAGTTGTCGGACATCTTTTAGCCCTAAACTAATTATCTCATGCAGTTTTCTTCGCCATTTTCACCTCCCATTTCCTTCTCCCACCGTCGTCGTGACCTCCTACGAACTTCGCACGTTCCGTCGGCTGCCATCTTCTCCCAGGTAACAATCTCCGCATCTTTTCCCCTACAATTTTGAATGTTCAATAATGGGTTTCAATTGGCATCGAGGGTCATTGTGCATTTTGTTGTGTTTTATAATCATTTCTCTGTATGGCATTGAGGGTTTGACTGTAATGATTTTATTTATGGTATACTACAAAATCATTACATACAATGTGAATGAAATAGAACATTGTCTGAATTCTTTCAGAATCCCTCATGAAAAATCATTACTTTTAATGGGTTTTGGGAATACACATGATACATGTTGTACACGTGATGTTTTATGCGACCCACGAATTATGTTTGCAATTTTTTAGGCAATGATTTGATTTAATTTGTTCTCCATGTATTTTGTCAAGTTCGCATGATTCTATGGATGTCGTGTTGGGGTTTATTATACTGTGCAATAATTACAATGAATGGCTATTGTTGTCAAGGGTTTCATTGCATTGTGGAATTATTGTGTGTATGGCATCGAGGGTTTCGGTGCTATGATTTTTTTTTTACGGTATACTATGAAATAATTACATAGGATGTGAATGAAATAGAACATTGTCGGATTTTTTTATGAATCCCTTCATTATAATCATGAAATTTAATGGGTATACAGTTTTTGCCCCAATTTATTGAGGGGTTTCAGGATATGGGATAATTTGTTGTCTTCCACTTATTTGGGTAGACGTTTTCTTTGTTCAGCAATTAAAATTTGCTCACAACGATATATTCTTATGAAATCATTAAATACAATGTGAATTAAATAGAACATTGTCAGATTTTTTTTGAATCCCTACATTATAATCATAAAATTTAATGGGTATACAATTTTTGCCCCAATTTATTGAGCGGTTTCAGGATATGGATTAATTTGTTGTCTTCCACTTATATATGTTAAAGCAATCAAATACATGAAGCTTTGCGAACCATATTTTTTGTCGTCTTTTTATGAATCTATAAACAAGCATTTATTTACCAAGCAATCAATTACATAAGTCATTTTTACCTGTCTTATTTGACTTGAATGGGCATAGCATGTTCACTTGACCTAATTAGGAATTCTCTTCGTAAATGCAATGTAAAACATGCTCAACATGTAGTTATCAATTGTCTTGACATCAACATGAGCCTCTATCAATGTCTGCCATTTGTGTACCAAAGACCTATGCTTGTCTGTGGTGAAATCTATACCCTACACAATCAAACAATAGAAACTTCAAACACCCATGCATAAAGCATAAAATTGCAAAAACCTTAAGAGTGACTGAACATATAATGCTTACCCATAAATCTATAAGAACATTCCTAACCTGAACATCTTGTGCACGAAGCTTAATCTTTATGTAAGCCTAATCCTCATCATTATGAAGATTAGCTAGAGAAATCTCAAACACACGGTGTTTCAGACAATCAAAAGCAATTTGCATCACATATATATGAGATTAAATATATATCAGATTTTATATATATATATATATGTGTGTGTGTGTGTGTGTGTGTGTGTGTATATGTATATGTATATGTATATGTATGTATAATCTTATATGGATATATATCTATATCAAATTATATATATGTATATATCAGATTAAATATATAAACAAAATATAGAAATATATGTAAATCAGATTATATATTTCCAATTTAAATAACCCTAACACTTCCATACCATCAAATACTTTCACCTTGCTCTATGACTGTCCTTGCATTAGGCTACTGTCCAAGTCATTGGCATGTTTGATTAGCTTTCTTAAGGACTCATAGATCCAAAAATACATACAAAATTGCACCCACCTCATTTTAGTCCTTCACACATTATGTCAAAAGGTCATAAATGCCTTGCTACTTATATAAACATACACGTATATACATAACTTACATCACAAACCATGCACTATTTCATTTAAACAAGTAAAACCCACGATTATATGAATTTGTTTGTAGATATACATACATAGCCTGAATGTAAGGGTGTAGTCTTAAGCCTTCTATGATCATGCTTGTTTATGTTTCAGATTTTTAGACTCATATTTATGCTTCAATAACAAGTTATGTATATATGTATATACACATATACATATTTATATAGTTAATCTAATATAGATATCTATGTATATAAGATTAAATATATATATAAGATTATATATAAATGTATATGTATATATATAATCTTATATATTAGGATGTATATCTATATAAGATTATATATATATATATATATATATAATCTGATATAGGTATATGCATGTACATATAATCCATATATATATACCTATTTTAGATTATATGTATATATATATAATCCATATAATCTTATATAGCTATATATGTATATCAGATTATATATATTTGCAATATATATGACCCTATATATATTATGAGGGATGAAGGATGTGCGAGGAGAAAATGAGGAAGAAAATCGTAGGAGATAATTAGTTTAGGGCTAAAAGTTACTTGACAACTCGTGGTTAACTGAACCTATATGTGTGGTTAAGTACACGTATATGTGGCATGTAGTGAACATATTAATGTGGTCGAGTAAATAAATTGTGCCCACGTCCTAGTGGACCCACATATAAATATGAGCGGGCCCACATACAAACGCAAGTTGAAATAGATGTATTGATAATTAGAAATAGGTTATTTTTCATTCAAGGCACCATTGAAATTAGACATAAATGGCAACTGCAATATGAAATGACCGATTGTTTCTCAGGTGTATAGGAGTGAATTTGCACCCATTGTACAAATTCCCCTTTCACATACCCTCACCTTAGAAAATCAATTCTGAAGGCAAAATTCCACATCACCCACTTGGCGTTCGTCCTTTGTGTCAGTGAGAGAATATTTGTTGGGGACGAACGCGTGGCGCGCGAATGTCTGTGTGTTCAACTGTCGTCCCTAACAAATTATTGCATCTGAATTTGGCAGAGGCATTACACACCTGATTGGGGCTTAATTGTAACGTCTCTCTTCGACCAACCAACTCAAAAATGCCTTATTCCTTCTCATCACACCTTCAAAAACACTCATTCTCACTTCATTTCATCTCTCCTTCACATCCTCTAGCAATATTTTATAGCTTCTTCACATTCTCAAGCATTCTAGCATTTCACTTTGAGCATTGCAGAAGCTTTGAAGCTCCATTAACTCCACATTGCAAGTGTGAGGCAAGCCATAGAAGTGTGGGCTTGGATTCTTGCGAGACCTCCCTTCATCATCGTTGCAATTGTGGTGACTTTGCTAAGTCCATACCTTGCATTCTCCTCCATTGGCTAGTGAGCTTTTGGGTGGAGGTGGTAACACTTCACTCCTCTCCTTTGTGATTTGATAGAGTAGCATAGTATTGTTTTGTAGTGTTCATTGCTATCTTTTCTTTCCTTTATTGCATATTCTACTTTGTTTCTTTCTGGTTGTCTATGGAGGTGGAAACACCAAAATGGGGGTTTGACTGGGGCAAGACCCTATACAACCCCAACAATTTTCCCTCTTTCTTGTATGTAGGTGGACATATGCGTGGAGCTAGCTGGTGCTTCTGTGAGATTATCTTCGTCACCATAGCCTTCATTTATTTATTTTATCATCTTCATCTCTATTTCTCATACTTTCTTATTCTAATTTTTCTGTCACAATCAACTAGCTAGGCTATCAGTTAGTTTTTAGGCACTTTGTACTGTACTTGATGTTTTATGGCCATACAGATGCTAGTGCACTAGAGAGATGCCAATGCACTATGTTTTTGTCCCAGAACCATGCTACCATCCTTGGACAGAGAGTTGTCTAAGGTACAATACCAACTCTAAAAACTAGCTCGTCTAGCCTAAACCCAAATGTTGGGTTTGTAGAGTGATAGAAGTACTACATAGTTCTCTTCATTCTCGATCCCTATCCTTTTAGAGTGAGGTAATTTAGGGAAGCCCTCTGCTCTCAGCTCTCCGTGGCCTGGAGCCTTGATGTGGTTGGTCCCCCTCTCTTACATTTTTGGTGAACCCAACATGAACAACATCTACCCATTTGTTTGTGTTGAGGCTTGTCCCTTGTTCCTTGATATCCTTGTAACCCTGAGTGTTGTGAAGGTTTATGAGCATCACAACCCAATCCACAACTTCCAGGTACATTGTTAGAAAAAGCGTGTGACACTTACCAATGGAGAAGATGAAGGTCATTTCTAGTTTCGCCTCCAGCTTCTCCACCAGTTTAGCTAATGAATTTGCCACCGGATTTCCTACGAGCTTCACTAATGAGATGGGTTTCGTAGATGAGACCACTCACATTCCTACTCGTCCAACATCCCTCACAGCTTCATTTGTGGATGAGGATGAGGTTGTGCATGTCCCTGTAGAAAACCTTTTGGCATTGGATAACAGGTTGTTAGACCTTGTGCACCATTTGGAGAAAGCACCAAACATGGTGAGAGCCACTAGGCTTACTAGCAAATTGAGACATTTGTTGGGGAAAGATCGGACAGGAATATAATTCCTACATGGCCTTGTCGATCTAACTGAAGCTTATGTCCCTTCGTATAGGCCTAGATTGGGTACCACCCAAGGAGAAGTGCTTGATACTTATGAAAGACAAATAGACGTTTCCATGCCCACTACATCTATTTGCATGGTTGAATCAGGGCCCTCAATTAGTGTCTCTTCTTCCCAAAGGCCTCCCACTATCAAGGCAAGTAAGACACCCCTTGGGTTCAGTTTCATCCCTCCTACCGCCCCTGGCGGCGAAGGATCTGGTGGAATGAGTGGCGGTGGTTCTGGTAGTAGAGGTGGCACTGGCGAAGGTGGCTCTGGTGGAGGCCATGGAGGTGGCTTCAGTAGTGGAGGTAGCTCTGGTGGAGGCCCTACTAGTGGTGGTGGCTTCGGAAATGGTCACAATAGTGGCTCTGAAGGTGGTTTTGGTGGCGGTGGTTCTGGAGGCTTCGCCGATCCATTGTCATCTATTGACCTTGTTTTGAACGCCATGCTTTTGAATATGGGTCGTATGCAAAAATAGTTGGCGAGTCTCTCCCAAACCTCTGCCCAGCCTATCTTTCAACCCTTTTTTCAACATAGTCCATTTTCGGTAGCAATCTTAAGCACTCCCTTCCCACAAGGAATGGAGATTCCCAAATTCGAAAAGTATGGCAGCGAAGGGGACCTGCAAATGCATGTGTCCGCCTTTAATACCATGTGTACAGACTTCTTCCATCACAATGCATTGATGGCAAAATTATTTCCTCGATCCCTTAAGGATACAACACTTGATTGGTATTGTTCCTTACCTAACAACTCTATTTTCTCATTTGATCAACTTGTAAATCAGTTTCTCCAACAGTTCCAAACCAAGATCGAACTGAAGATGACCTTTTCGGATCTTCTCTGATGCAAGCAAGGGGATAATGAGAAGATTACTAATTTTATAGCACGGTATCAAGCGCTCTTTTCTCAGATCTCATACCTGTTGCCTGATTCTGACATGTAGAAGGTGTTCATAGGGAACCTATAGAGATTGTGGCAAGAAAAATTTTCCCTTATGAAATACCCTTCTTTCACGCATCTGTGTGCAACATTATAGGAATATCAACAGACGGTAGTTCAGTTCGGGGGTTCCTCCTCGCGCTCCCATTCAAAAGGAAAGTATTATATCAATCTCAGGAAAAGGTAAGGTTGTTGTGAATGTAGTAGCCGCAATGAATGATAACGGCCTCAGACGCAACATAAAGTTCACAAAATTAGCAGAATCTTATTCTTCCATCTTGTAGAAGTTGTTGAAGTATAAGATCATAACCTTGGAGACTCCTCAACCTCTCAAGGAACCTTACCCTGATTGGTACGATGAAAATTCCTTCTATCAATACCATCGAGTCAACAAACATGATACCGAACGCAATATGCGACTACATCACGAGATACAGGACCATATTAAGGACGATGCTATTTGTATTGATGGGAGTAAACAAAATAAAAATAAATCGGTGGCGAAAGCAAATAGTGAGTTGCAGATATACACGGACCTGTTTCCATCGCATTTTGTTAACTTAATTATTGATCCTTCTGATTCTACCACTCAGCCTGAGGCGTACGTTAACATGGTTACGGTTACTCCTTCTATGCATCCTGCGACTGGTTCACTGGATGTAACATTCACCTCTCAAGATATGCCCTCGAACAACAAGCCCTTTCCCCTCTACATTCCCTCTCTTCTCAATGGGAACATTGTGATAGGGGTCTTAGTTGACCCTCTAGGTCGAGTGAATTTCATTATCGAGGAGACACTATGGTTGAATTCATTGCAAAGAGAGGAGTATGAAGAAACAAAATCTACCATTCGTACGCACGATGGCCTCTCTCTCAAGTCGTATGGCTCAATAACTCTTTCCGTCCTAGTTGGACCTAGGGCTGTGAACACAATTTTTGATGTTATCCTAGAATCGGATTTGTTCAGAGTGAAGTTAGGCATACCTTGGCTAGCTTCCATGAACGGAATCACTTATGTCATACATAAGTGTTTGAAATTCTCCCATGAAGGTGTTGTGCATATCATGCATGACACTAGATACTAGCCATTGGTGTCCTGTGGGGGCTACTCATTGGATCATTTTTGGCTCACCCTGGTTGATCCGCTTCCCCCAAGAACGAACCTACTTTACAAAAATTATGTGAAGTATAAGACCGAGGGCAAAGGATAGCCAAATTTGACCCTTCCAATAGTGCAGCAAACTACCTCCTCTTCTTGAAAGGGAAAGGAGAGGCATGCCCATCCTCAAGGTGCCTCTTTTGCTTCTCTTTCTAAAGAAGAGTTTTGGATGAATACTCCTGGATTTTACATGAGAAGTCTGATGGTGTCTGCTTGGCACAAAGCTAAGATTAGGATATCGGACCTTCCTACCATGCCTCCTGGACCTTGGCCTTACCTATACGATAGAAGAAAGGGTCCTCGCGGGGAATCCTCTATGTCTCAACCTTTGTGAGCTCCCACCACTCCTACTCCTAAAGCAGTGAATGGGAAGAGGCTCGTCATCAAGGCGCTAGAGCCAACTCCCCCATTGTATCTCAACCTCTCCCTCTTACTCCCGTTCAGGAATTTGTCCCTCCACCAGAGATGGTTGTGATGGAAACTCTTATGGCTAAGCAAGAGCCTTTTGTCCCTTCAATACACCTGGCCTCTAGCTCAAAGAGATGTAGAAACTTCCTTTTGTGTGAGCGCAAGCACCGACAAAAGGCTCTAGCGACTAAGCAGGATACTTTGCAAAAAAATGAAGAGGAGTCAATCACCCTTGCTTTAGAGCCTCCTGATGCATCCTTCTCTCTCCTCCCCTCTACTTTTGTTCAGATGAGTTTAGTCTCGATTTTGGTTCCCGCTATGAATGTGAGTTCGCCTGACCCCAAAAAGGTGCAGGTGTTTATCGCTCCCTCAATTGAGCCGACCTTGTTGATGTCCCTTTCAGGCATCCCGCCATTCCCTAAACCCGTGGACATGTTGAATACCTCACTGGTTTCCGCAACGGTTTTCTCTTCCTCCTCTACGCCTCTTGCCTCGTCTATGGGGATTTCACACCCCCCGACGAAGTAGAAGGTAGAGGTTGGCCCTTCCAACAATAGAGGGTGTAAGAGGAGCCCACCTTCTCTGAAGGGTGGCCCTACATTAACTTGTTCTATCCTAGTGACGAAGCAATTCCTAGCTTCCCCTGAGTTTGTTACCACTCCTAAGTCACTCAGTGAGCCAAACAGTGAATCTCAGGCATCACCCTCCCTATTTGTTGAGGTACGACATGACACTTCTGGAAAGTGCATGTTTAACTCTATAGACAATTTTTTGGCATTTTCAGTGATCTTCACAAAATTGTTGGCCATAGCTCCACAAGAGCCGAGTGGAGAAGACCTTGTGGAGCCTTCTTCCTTAACCCTTGTTATGGGAGGGTCAAAAATTCCTCCCTTTAATATTCCACCACTACAAACCTGTCCACCTTCCCCTTAGAATGATCTAGATTGGGAAGAGGATGACCTCTTGGTCGATGAATGTTAGGGGGAGGCCCCTTCTTTATCTTTAGATTAGATGTGTGTGTCGTGATCATGTGTTCCCCCATGCTTGTGTTATGTGTTCCTAGATGACCCTTGTCACCCTTGTTGGTGCCTAGATACAGGAGTGATTTTGTGTCATAAACCTTCTTCTATTTGTATCATCACTCTTCCTTTGTTATGTGTTTTGAGTTTTGGCAAAATGGGGATGATACAAAGTGTTGGGGGAATTTAGGATTCCCTTCCATGTTGACCCAAATTTTTAGTTTACTTTGTCTTCTTGTGCATTCTTCACATGGTCTAATAAGTAGGGGATTCATGACAGCTCATCTATATACTATTATTATACTTATATATATTTATGAGCAGCTCTGACCCTGAAATATCATATCACCCCTATGTCTCTTGTTCATGCTATTTCTCTTTCGCTCGTTTATCTTTCTCTCTTATTTGCTTGAGTTGTCCCTCATATGTGTGACAACACCACTTTCACGAAGTTTTATTTTCAGAAAATGCATTTGTTGCCAACGAATCTTTTCTTGAAAATCCTTGCAAGCTTTTTTTTCAAGAATCGCATTCTCAACTTGGACCCCTAACGGAACGTGTTTCCTTCATCATGGGTTCGCAAAGAAAGAACTTGAGAACTTTCCTTCAAGGTGGGAGCAAATTTTCCTACAGGAGAAGCCTTGATCTTCCCCTCGCAAAGGGGTATCTTCTTCCTTTTGAATTCCTTGATGAAGTGAACATCTTTTGAAAGGATTCCTTGATGATGAATTGATTTGAGAAAAAACATCTCTTTACACATAATCAAATAGCACGTCCCTTGAGTGGACCCCTCTTGACGTCAGGTTCTTGAGGGACCCCTTTGAAAGCCTTCCAATTTTTTGATTGTCTACTTGTTTTCCTATGTAGTTGCTTCTTGTTTCTTGGCATGTTTTATCTATGGATTAACATGTTTCTTTGCAGGTGCGCCTATGAAGCCGCTTTCCAGTTCAACTCTACGAAGTCCCCTTGCACTGGGCTTCCTTCATGAGAGAGAACTTGGGGGTTTCCTTCTTGCAGGTCTACGGGCCTATAAGGCACTTACTTCACTGGGCTTCCTTCATGAGAGAGAACTTGAGGGTTTCCCTCTTGTAGATCTATGGGCTTGTAAGGCGCTTACTTCATTGGGCCTCCTTCATGAGAGAGAACTTGAGGGTTGCCTTCTTGCAGGTCTGCAGGCCTGTAAGACACTTTCATCCTATGGGATTTTTCCATCGTTGGTCCTAGGGCCTTCAGTGTACTTTGTGCAACTTCATAGTTCTGCAGAGCTATGGAGTCCTTTTGTTCGAAGCTCCCCAAGGAGAGTACCTGTGGAGTCCTTTGTTTTCCCTATGCTTTTGAGTTCGTCAGATCGTGGTATGCTTCCTTGATGGTTCAAGCATACATTTCTAACCCTACTAACTCTTTGATCTACTTTACCGAACGCTCATCAATATGTACGCTTGCTAAATTGGGGCAAAATGTATAGGAGTGAATTTGCACCCGTTGTACAAATTCCCATTTCACATACCCTCACCTTAGAAAATCAAATCCAAAGGTGAAACTCCACATCACCCACCTGCCTTCCTTCCACTTGGCATTCATCCTTTATGTCAGTGAGATAATATTTTTTGGGGATGAACGCGCAGCACACGAACATCTATGTTGTTGTCCCTGACGAATTCCTGCATCTGAAGTTGGCAGAGGCGTTACACACTTGATTGAGGTCGAATTGTAATGTCCCTCTTCGACCAACCGACCTGAAAACACTTTATTCCTTCTCATCCCACCTTCAAAAACACTCATTCTCACTTCATTTCATCTCTCTTTCACATCCTCTAGCAATCTTCTACAGCTTCTTCACATTCTCAAGCATTCTAGCATTCTAGCATTTCACTTTAAGCATTGCAGTAGCTTTGAAGCTCCATCAACTCCACATTGCAAGTGTGAGTCAAGCCATAGAAGTGTGGACTTGGAGACTTGCGAGACCTCCCTTCATCACTGTTGCGGTTGTGGTGACTTTACCAAGTCCATACCTTGCACTCTCCTCCATTGGCTAGTGAGCTTTTGGGTGGAGGTGGTAACGCTTCACTCCTCTCCTTTGTGATTGGATAGAGTAGCATAGTATTGTTTTGTAGTGTTCATTGCTATCTTTTCTTTCCTTTATTGCATACCCTACTTCATTTCTTTTTGGTTGTCTGTGGAGGTGGAAACACCAAAATGGGGGTCTGACTGAGGCAGGCCCCTATACAGCCCGAACAATTTTCCCTCTTTCTTGTGTGTAGGTGGACATATGTGTGGAGCTAGCTGGCGAACTGGTGCTTCTATGAGATTATCTTCATCACCCTAGCCTTTATTTATTTGTTTTATCATCTTCGTCTCTATTTCTCATACTTTCTTATTCTTTTTTTTCCGTCACAGTCAACTAGCTAGGTTGTCAGTTAGTTTTTAGGCAATTCATACTGTACTTGGTGTTTTCTGGTTGTACGGACGCTAGCGTGCCATAGAGACGCCAGCACACCACGCTATCATCCCAGAACCACATTGTTGTCCTCGGATAGAGAGTTGTCTGAGGTACAATACCGACTCTGAAAACCAACTCACCTACCCTAAACCCAAACTCTGGGTCTGTAGAGTGATAGAAGTACTACATAGTGCTCTTCATTCTCGATCCCTATCCTTTTAGAGTGAGGTAAGTTAGGCAAGCCCTCCGCTCTCGGTTCTCTGTGACTTGGAGCCTTGATGTGGTTGGTCTCCCTCTCTTACACCAAGAAAATTCAAATTTGAAAATCAATTACCATAATTCAATGCATTCAATTTACACATTTGAATGATTTTATAAGATGGAATCTCCAGTGTCATTTTCATTACGAATTCTCCTATGCTTTCACTGAATATCCTCTACAAAATTCAAGTTGGTACACCCACAATAACTAAATTCATGTTTTCATTTTTCAATAGAGTGTTTTATATTTACGAACTCAATGTTTACATTATTTTGAGGCATACAAATTATTTTGTTTTCAGTCATTTGTTCAAAATAGCATTATCCAATATTTAATCATATCATAGTTACATTTTTATCACCTGCATACATCATACATCAAAGATAATAATAACATCATTATCCTTAGTAAAGCTTTTGAACTGCACACATCAAATATAATATCACATCATGCAAAGTCTCCTAGTTTTAGGAAACCTCTACATATATACACATATACATACATATATATACATACATACATACATACATACATACATACATATATACATACATATATATACATACATACATATATATACATATATATACATACACATATATATATGTATGTATATGTATGTATATATATGTATGTATATATATATATACATATATATACATATATATATACATATATATACATATATATACATATATGCATATATATACATATATGCATATATATAAGTTTTACATATTAAACTATGGAGCGAAGCGGTATGTTGGCCTCCAATGATTAATGAGAATACCTATACCTCGGTTACTATATAGACTTTTATGTTAAGATAATTAGAGTTAATCTTAACAATCCATTAACCCATGTGTAAGTTTAATCCTTGTAAAGAATGGAAACTTTGGTAAACATACTTATTGAAATTTAAACTAACTTTTGTGAGATTATTTATGAGCATGAAATATTAAGATGAGACAGGGAAGCTCAAGGAAGTCAAGTGTCAAATGTACAAAAAATTCTGCAATCAAATATATCATTCAACACGTAGAATCAAGGATCACATGCGAGGTACACTTAAACCCAACACACAAGGTGGATTAACATCTAACAAGGTACCTTTCTTATCCTTTTGATTCAACGAAGTAATTGTTGTACATATTATGGGTTCTTCTGCTTGATTGTAAATATATTGTGCATTATCTCATTATTCTATTGATTTCAATTATAGCCATTAGGTTAAAGAGAATGTTGAAAACCTTGAGAGATTCTATGTGAATACATTATCCGGTGTTTATTCCATTTAGTAAATGAGCTGATTGACGATACTTATGATTTGTAATGCTAAATGCGGAATTATGGCGATTAGTAGTTATGATATTATTCATTGTTTTCCCTTGTATTAGGAAAATATTTTATTTAGATTCCATTGTGTAAGCTTATTTGCAAAGTACTTATCTCTTTATAATTCTTTCAGCCTTTTGCAATTAACTAAAGTTAGTAATAATAGTTCTTATAATCTTGGGAAAATTCTTCTATGTCAATATCAAACTAGTGTGCATAAAATTTTGTAGATTACTAGATAGTTAGATATCAATGGAATAAATATGGAGTCATTGATCTAAATGTGATATCAATTACTAATGAATATGCATTTATGTGGGCCATTTTTAGTGGAAAGGTGAGTATATAATGTTAATTCTTATTGATCAATTATTTTATTAGGAGAGAAAGATAGCATTTGAATTAATATAGTTATCGTAGGATTTTCATGTTGGTTAGCTATCATGATATTTTACATAGTTAACAAGTGATATCATTTATAGTTGTGGGTTCTAAATTTTGTTGCTTATTAAAAGTTTGTAAGAATTGAATTATATATTAAAGATAGCTTACCTGAAGCTTCCTTGAAATAAGGATGAAGTAGATTCAAATTTCTAGTAGAAACGTTTCCAAATAATGGTAAGTAAAATTACTTTAGTTGAATAATTAAGATTATGATTTATTGATTGTTGAGAATATAGTTATCATGGTTGATTGATCTAGATATAGATAGACATGTTAACCTAATTAGATTGGTGAGTAAAGGAATCTTGAGTTGATTTAGTAAATTTCTTTAAAATAGGGTACTAAGTACCCAAGAGAATAAACCAATAACCATTGAACTGAGGTGAAACAAACTTAGGTTATAGGTAAACATGGAAATATTTACATTCAAAACTCAACATCAAACACATCTTTGGAATGTGTTTGTTTGGTAGATTTTTAATTAGGTTTTTGTCCATGTTTCACTTGAGTGGGTAGCAGCCGACAAAGAACTCACTGGGAAACTAGACCCTAGAAAGGGTTGCATACCCACTCACGTAGTTACATGAAATGTAGACTAGAAACCAAAACTACATATACACTCCTTGTCCTTGATCCCATTTGAAAGAGGTGTATGTAGGAAATCTGGTGAATGAAGAATGTTCCCAATACACAGGTTTAGGTGTGATGTTAGGGACTTCTCTAAGAATAGAATTCTCACAAACGAACTTTTGAATGTAGACTTGAGAATAAAATCATATATCATATACTTTGAAGGAATCTTGGATAGATTTGCTTGGTTTCCCCAAGGATTTAGTCTAAACTCCATGGCAGGATTTCAATCCCTTGTATATTAATTAGATACCTCTGAATGATAGCGGTACACTCCCAAGGGGGAAGTGTGGTCTTCATAGAGGTGACTCGGGATCTAGATGATCTTGATGAGTCTAAGACTCTATCCAGAGTGTATACCTATCTTTGTGATAGATGCCTACCCATTTTTTGGTGGATGCCTATCCTGACATTTGGATAGATGAATTCATGTTCTATAGGAACATATGCCTATCATGAAAGGTTGGATGCTTGTCTCAAATTTTGATGAACACCTATTTTGTATAGATAAAAGTGCCTGAGTATACAAATGAATATATGAACGTTTACTAGCTTGAAAAGAAAAAAGAAAAAAAGTGGTGGTATTTTTAGATAAGTAAATCGGGTTATTACATTAAGCCACTCCTCAAGGTAACATATGGAGCTATAGCAGGCTTGCAATCAAAAGATTCAACACCTATGAAAGCTCATACACACAATCAAGAAGCAAAGAATAATTCTTACAAAATTATGTTCAAGAATGCGACATGAAAATGTTGTAGATGCTCAAGAAGGATGTTGTAAGTGCTTGGAAGAATTTCAAGTTAAATACAATAGAATTTTTATTTTTTCTTGTAAGGAAGTTAAAGAGGCATGTAAGGAGGAACTAGCTATTGAAATTCGACCCATGAATCCAATACTAGTGATGCCTACATGTTCAGAAGTTGCAAAGTGGCAATTTTTGAAAGAAATTATCATCATATAGCAAAGCTATCAGAAGATGGCACACAAATGTTTATGTGCTTGAATTGTTGTCTTAGCACAACTACGTTATTGATGATGTGAAATGAACACGTCACTAGAATAGCATAAGAAATACACAATTAAATAGAAAGAACAAAAGAACACAAAAACATCAAGTCCATGTTGGCATTTAGGGCAAGATAAAAGCATGGACATGGTTGATTGGACCTAAAAATATGCTAAAGGGGGTAGATGCTAAACTAAATTCAATTTGTAAGGTATGCAATTTTTGACCTTACAAAAAGTTGTTGGAAACTTGAGCTTCTTTGAAACATTTCCATTGGGAAAGAAGTTGACTTTTTTTATTAATCTATGCTAGTTAAGAAACTCTTGGTTGCTTATGTGTTTGGCCTCAACATCAATGACTAGATATGCTTATGTTAAGATGCTGTAGAAAAATCTTCTATGTTGATTGTAATATTTGACATCAAAAGTGTCCAAGAAAGGTGTAAATTAATGGCATGAGAGTTGAGCATTCAAGACTATCTACACCAAGATAAGCCAAAAGAATTATATCACATGTCTAAACTACAATCTTATTAAAATATATTATGTATTACATACAAAAAAAGTTTCTTGAAGTGATATCATATGAGTCTCTTTTTCTCCAAATGAATTCATACTTATCACCAATCTTGAATTTGGGGGTATTTGATGTCAATCATATTGCTTGTACTTGGCATTTGACTTTTGCACAAAGGTTTGCACTTGATATTGTATGTTCTAGATGTCATCAATGAACTTGCAACTTTTTCAACTTGCTTTTGACTAATGGAGCTATTGATGGGAAATTAGGATAAGTCATTTCATTGAGTGACAATACCTACAAACCAAAACATACATGAACAGGATTATGATGACTAGATATTTGAAGAGCAATGTTGTAGCTATGATAACTAAAAGGAAGATTTTCCTCCCAAGTGCAATGTACTTAGAAATGTTCATTCAAATAAGATGTACAGTCATCCTATTTAGAACTTATAATTTTCCATCAAAATGAGAATGAAATGTAGTAGACTATAATTGCTTTCTATCCATTTAACATTGTCATTTACAAAAATGGCTCAAGAATTTTGTCCCTATCATATATGATGGTCAATGTTAACCCAGCGTGAACCCATAAATTCAATGATAGTCTAAGATGGTCTTTTTACATGTCACATGAATTTCATCGTTAAGAATCTATCTACCTAATAAATGCTTACCATGTATAGTAATAACTAAATACAAAAGAAAATCCATGAAAATTATTTTTCATTAATTGTTTGGTCTCGAAAGAAGGGTATGCATTCCTTATTTTTAGATGATCTATGTGGCCATAGCATATGTGCTATAAGGTACAACGTATTTTATTACATCTAACCAAAAGAAATACTTCAAACCATGAGTGTTTTCACCTCCAAAATGACTCACCTTGTTGGAGTCAACCTCTCATATTAATTTCTATTGTCCAACCTTGTGTGGCATGTCCAAGATAATACAAGAGTCTAGCCCACAAGTAGTAATTTATAATTGAATTTCCATTTTATAATTCCTATATCTACTAAGTAAAAATATATTTTTCATAATTACTACCAATTGTTGTTTTTATATCCCTGTGAGTTAATGCATAAAAGAGATCTTTGAAAAAAGGATTGTCTCGAACAATCAAATAACAAATTGGCATTAGATATCTACAAAGCATGTAACTAATTTGTTCAAATATGCACAAATGTTTGGGCTCAAATCCACAAGTCAAGAAAACTAAATCCAAATCTTCAACTAAAGAATAACAATTTTCAAACAACATATAGCTAAATTGGCACTTTTCTTATACCTGAATGACAATTAGAAGCAAGACAATTTATTATCTTGCTTCTGTTAAAATTGACTCCAAATGTGCAATGATCAAAATGTTTTATAATCCCTTTTGATGATTATCTCCTTTCCCAATATGTAATTCTTTTGATGCTTACATGCATTTTCAACAACATAAACGCAAATCACATATAATATTTTTTCTAATTGCAACTACAATTGTGAATTTCTCCTTGTGGTAAGAATTTGCATGACCAAATTGAATAAACACTTCAATTGCAAACTCAAATGCATCAATTTCAAATTCAAATGTTTTTTTGAATATTATATAATATAAACTTTGTCATAAACCAAACTTTGCATTTTAATTTCTCAAGTTCTTTCTATTATGTAGCTAACTAAGTGAAAATTGATTTTATGTCACCTTTGGTAACTTGATTCAACAATAAGGTGATGTTTCAAAAACCAAGAAAACCCCAACAAAATACAAAATATTTTGAGCATCTTTAATGTGGATCATTCATGAATGATGTAGATTTTAACATTGTTCTTATTGTCATTGATGTCAAAAGTGTATGAAGGAGATTGTTAGAATATTCTCATTGGTGTCAAAAGTGTATGGAGGATATTGTTACAATATTGTCATTGATGTCAAAGTAAATGTCACGTTGTAGTCATTGATGTCAAAGGAAGAATGAAGTAAATCGTCCAAGGCCTTTCAAGATAACCTACAATTGTGACTACTTTCAAGAGTTATATGATATCGCAGTGGAGTTGATAAAGTGTAGTCGTACATACATTGATCAGTGCTTATAACCTGAAGAGATAATGTTTATAACCTCTCAAGGTAGTTCTTATGAAGATGGATATATCATTATGGAGCGGAAATTAACATCAATAAAGGCAGTCGTATATTAATTACTCAATTTAAATTGTATACGACAAAAATTCTAAGGGAAACAATCAATTCAGTTTGTTAATATGCAACGATTACTTATAATATTAATATGCAACAAGTGATCAAGTCAGTTTGTTAATATGCAACAATTACTTATGAGATTAATATGTAGAAATTCTAAATAGTGTTAATTATGCAATGATAAGTATTTAAAAAAGAGGAGCAATGATCTTTATTATAAATAAAGCAGTGGTCATTAATAAGGAAACAATTATGATAAGAGAAGTAATTAAAAAAATTGAGTGATTTATTGGAGCAATTTAATTAACACATGGAGCCATTTATAAAGGAAGTAAGTCTATATAAGGCAAAGACATATTTATTCATGATAATCACCTAAGATATGTGTAATGTGAGCAACTTTATTAATGGAATAATTTAATTAATATTTGGAGCACTTGTAATGGGAAAAGGCAATGATTAAGATGGTAATATGTTAGTTAAATGGCAGTGATCAAACAATAATTAAATGGCAGTGATCAAAGCCATAATTAAATGGCAGTGATCAAAGCCATAATTAGATGGCAGCAATCAAGCAATATTTAAAAGGTAACGATAAAGATTAAAGAGGCAGCAATTAAGTTTATGAAGGTACTGATCCTTAAAAGGCAGCATTTGGAACTAAAATTATACTTATCAAAAGCAGTAGGTGTATGAATAGTTATACTCTTTCAAAATGAAAGTGTGTCTCCCTCCAAATTAAGATATAAAGAGTAGAACAAAACAATAAGAAGAGGGGAGTGTAGAAAGTATGTAGAAGTGAAATATGTGAAGAATAAACATTAAGGAGAAGAAAGCAAGTGTGGAAGAAAAAAGGGGATACATCATATAAACACAAGAAGAGTTTATGAGGAATAAAGAATAAACATTTTATCAACGCAGATTTGTGTATGAAGAAAAGAATAGATCATTAAAAGGTAGATTGTGAAGGAGATTATATGAAGATTTGAGAAGAATATATGCAAAGAAAGAGAATATAGACAAATTTGTGTGAATATTTTGAGGAAAATATAAAAGGAGATCATTTAAGGCTAATTGTGAATAAGGTTTATATTCAAGAAGACAAGATTCTATTGAAGAGGTTGGTGCATCATATTGGAGAGGTTGATGCCCCATATTGACGAGGTCGGTGCCTCATATCAAAGAGATTGGTGTCTCTTGTTGAGTTGGTGCTCAGTTGTGGGGATTGGTGTCTCCAATGGGTTGGTGCCTACAAATTCTACAAGTGAGGATCGATGTCTCTAGTGGGTTGGTTCTCACAAATTGTATATGAGGGGATTGGTGTCTCTTGTATGTTGGTTCATATGAAGATTGTAGAAGCGATTTATATAAAAGCATTATTTTGTCATGGTTTTCTACTATAAGGGTTTCCACGTAAATTTTGGAGTTCTTGTGTTCTTAATTGTCAAGATCTTGCATGGTTATTATTGTTGTGGTTGATTAAGTTTTAAATTGAAAAAGATTTTATTATACTGATTCACCCCCCCCCCCTCTCAGTATAATTGTGTGCTCATCAATTGGTATTAGAACAGGTACCTCCAAAGATAGTTTAACCACTTGAAGGTAGATCTAAAAGAGCACACATGGCAAGAAGAAAAGGGAATAAGGGAAAAGGTAATACCAAGTAGGACATTGATCAACAAGCACCAAGGAAACCAAATGCATGTAATGACAAAGAAGCAAGCAAAAATAATGGGTGACAAATGGAACACAAATGGCAATAGAAACAAAAGATGATATCTTCGAAAGAAAAGACCACCTTGTGAGTGAAAGAAAAGAAGAGATGAACTTAGAAGAAAAGGAGTCAAAATAATATGATAAAAATGTTGATATGAACTTAGAAGAAGAAAATGACAAAAATACTGAAAGTTAGTGCAACATATCTAGAGAAGGAACTCATTTATGCCATAGGAAAAATTGAGAGGCTTAGAAAGGAGAACCAAAAACTAAAGCTACAACTTCAAGAGAACAATGAATATGTAATGGTGTGAATTTGCACCCCTAGGAAAATTCCACATTTCATCACCCCTGCCTTAGAAAATGTAAACCTAATGATGCAAAATCCTCTGCCACCACCTCGCTCCTTCCACCTGGTTGCATCATTTTGTGTCGGTGGAGGAATCTCTGTTGGGGACGCATGTCGCATGGACGTCCACATGTCGTGCTATCATCCTGACAATATTCCTACCCCTAGATCCCGCAAAAATGTTATATTTCCTAGTGGGTGTGAAGTGTAACTTCTCCTGCCTCCTTAACCGACAAATTTTGACCCTTCTACCTCCCTTTTGCTAATTCAAATCAATCAACTTTCATTCCTTCACTCTCTCTACACTCTCTTGGCTTCTATTCACTTGCTAAACTCTTTCTTGCATTCTACTCTCATTCTCTTGGCTTCTACACCACTTCTCTTGGTTGCAAGCTCCTCATTTTGGCTCCAACACCATCGCCATTGGAGAATCGTCAAGCTTCTTCTTTCCACTATTAGCCTTGAGTGCTCATAGTTGAGAAGGTGATATTGTTATTTGTTGTCCATTTGCATCATCATGTTTATTGAGTAGCATTATAGTTGCTTGTGTGCTCTCTACCTAGCAATACTACTTCCTTTCTATTTCCTTTATGGATTTCTATACTTTGTGGCTATCTCGTTGTTCATGGAGGTGGGAACACCAAAACGGGGGTCTGACTAAGGAAGACATCAAATATAGCCCAACATTTTTCTCATTTTCGTGTGTGTAGGTGTTTTCGAGTGGAGCTAGTTGAAGAATCAACTCATGGGTGAAAAGGTATGTTTTCCCACTCTTTTCGTCATTTCCGCAATAGCTTATTTCTAGTGTCCTTTTTGTTGTATTTGTTGTTTATGTACTTTTTTATTCTCTGTCAAAACATAAAACATCACATAATCAAGTAGTTAGTAGGTTTCCTTGTGTTTTTGTTTGTTTTCTAGGCCACTGTCCATACAGACACCAGCATGTGCCTGAGACACCAATGCACCGCACTGGAGTTTGAGATCCGCGCTACCATCCTCAGATAGTGAGTTGTTTGGGCAACAAGCCGAACCTTGGAAGTCGGCTCTTCTGACCCTGTGAGCATTTGATTTTAGTAGAAGGAAAGCAGCAAACTATTTGCCCTTCCTTTTCAGCCTCAATACATTGTCCTTTATGATCTATCTAGCAAATTCGAAGTAGTTTAGGGCAACTCGTTCCTTGGGGCTCTCCCGTGACCTGGAGTCTCGGGGGTGATGAGTCCCCCTTCTCTACAGAATCTAATATAGAGTTAGTATGAATTCTTGAAGAATCCGAGAAGATAATTGTCAAGCTAAAATCTCAAATCAAAGAAGGATACAAGATGAAAGATGGAAGTGAGAGTCCAATTAGAGAAAAAGGAGGAAAATTGTAAGAGTTTGAAATTGTCTCTTAAAGAAAGAAATTGGAGAAAGCAAGTACTCAATTGAATGAAGACTTGAAGAATGAGAAGAGTATGAAAATGTTAAATGATATCATAAATGGCCAGAGGTCATCACATATTAAGATAGGTCTTGGTTATGAAGAAAAACAAAAAATTACAAAAGACTCCAAGGAGCCACCAAAGAAGGGAAACGAAGAAAAATTAAAGAGTTATTCCAATGCCCTTAAAAGTCCCATCAAAGGCGAAAGAAGCAAAGCTAAGGAAAGCCAAAAGTTAAGCATTCCTCTAGAAGTTAAAAACGACATTCAAAAAGCCCCTTCCACCGAAGCAAGCATATAAGATTAGGTTCCAAAATCCATTCTATGAATATTTTTTTCTTGTAATAACTTTGGTCATAAAGCAATAGATTGTTGGACACATGTTAGAAAATTAGGTTGGAACAAGAATAGAAGTTTGTATGGGTTGTCAAATAAGAATTGCGTTATATGCTACAATTGCAATAACTTTGGGCATACAACACAATATTGTAGAAGTGGTTTTGTGAAACTTAGATAGCACAAGATGGAGGATACCATGACCAATCAAAAAGGAAAGGCTACTAAAGTATGGAGAAGGAAACAAGAGTAGGAAAAGGAAGACTATGTACTTGTGCAAACTACACTTCATGCACAAGTGGTATCACTAAGTTCATAAGGAGAAGTACGAGTTCAAGGGGAGCTAATCATCATATTATCTTTCATCTCCATGGAGAAGACAACTCAAAGGATGAAGTCTCATAGAATATTAGAGAAACGGAAGATATGGTTGGAGAGAAGAATGAAAATGATATTGTAGCAGCAATGGAAGAATTTTTTTATGTCATAAAGAAAAGAAAAGAGAATGATATGGTAGTAGCAAACTACATTTTAGAAAGTTACCATATAATGAAGTGAAGGAGAATTAATGTCAAAAATGATAAAGAGCCTAGAAGACTTGTTACAATAAGAGAAGGAAGAAATCATGATAAATATGTTTGTAAGACCAAACTTGATGAGAGAGATTTCCAAAATCCTAATAGTAGAATGAGAACTATCTAAAGAAGTATTTGCCTGAAGAGTTTGCTCGTATATTTGCATTTGACCATTTTACTAGAACATGTGTTGGCAAAAGCAAAAGAAATTGATAGTGTAAATTTGGATGGTTGTTGATGCTTATGTTCAACTTCACATTAAAGAAGTTCTAATTGATGTGATAATGTCATAGAAAACAAGGATGGAAGTCACTTTACCATTACTGTAAAAAGGGGAGATTTATAGAAAGAAGTAAAGTTATAACAAGGGAGATTTATAGGAAAAGGAGAACGATGCCATTGATGTCAAAAGGATGGCATTCTTCATTTAGCAACCATGGATAGAGAAGGTAAGAGTTGTAGATGCATAGAGTAATGGGATAGCTAAACAAACTGCCGATTTGTCAAATTTAAGATGATCCAAATTAGTTTTGGACAGAATAGAAAAAATAAGTCACCCAAACAATTTAGAAATAAAGGATAGAGCAATAAAGAAAGGGGGAGCATAAGAGAATCTTCAACGGGGGAAGAAGTATATTTTTATTGCAATAGATGTAAGTGACCGCAATTAATATGAATGGATGTTTCCCTAATCTACTTGTAGATGGAAGTATAGTAAACATTTCTTTGCCATTGATGTCAAAGGGGGAGAGTTAGAGAAAGGGGGAGAATTATGTTGTCATCAATGACAAAGGGGGATATTGTTAGAATATTGTCCTTGATGTCAAAAGCGTATAAAAGAGATTGTTCGAATATTGTCATTGATTTCAAAAATGTATGGAGGAGATTGTTAGAATATTGGCATTGATGTCAAAGTGAATGTCACATTGTAGTCATTGATGTCAAAGGAAGAATGTAGTAAATCATCCAAGGCCTTTCACGATAACCTACAATTGTGACTACTTTCAAGAGTTATATGATCTGGCAATGGAGTTGATAAAGTGTACTTCTTACATACATTGGTCAATGCTTATAACCTGAAGAGATAATGCTTATAACCTCTCAAGGTAGTTCTTATGATGATGGATATATCATTATGGAGCAGCGATTAATATCAATAAAGGCAATCATATATTAATCACTCAATTTAAATTGTATAAGATAAAATTCTAAGGAAAATGATCAAGTCAGTTTGTTAATATGCAACGATTACTTGTAATATCAATATGCAGCAAGTGACCAAATCAGTCTGATAATATGCAACAATTACTTATGAGATTAATATGTAGCAATTTTAAAGAGCACTAATTATGCAATGATCAGTATTCCAAAAAGAGGAGCAATGATCTTTATTATAAATAAAGCAGCGCATTAATAAGGAAACAATTATGATAAGAGAAGTAATTTTAAAAAGTGAGTGATTTATTGGAGCAATTTAATTAATACATGGAGCCATTTATAAAGGAAGTGATTGATATTATTAAGGATAGAGATTCTATGTAAGGCAAAGACATATTTATTCATGATAATCACCTAAGATATGTGTAATGTTAGCAACTTTATTAATGGAATAATTTAATTAATATGTGAAGCGATTATGATGAGAAAAGGCAATGATTAAGATGGCAATATGTTAGTTAAAGAGCGGCAATCAAACGATAATTAAACGGCAGTGATCAAGCCATGATTAGATGGCAGCGCAGCGATCAAGCAATATTTAAACGGAAACGATCACAAGGTAGTGATAATAATAAGAGAGCAGCTATCATAGTAAAGGCAGCAATAAAGATTGAAGAGGCAGCAATTAAGTTTATGAAGGCAGTGATCTTCAAAAGGCAGCATTTGGAATTAAAATTATAATTAGCAAAAGCAGCGGGTGTATGAATAGTCAATGACCCTTTTGAAACGAAAGGGTGTGACTCCCTCTAAATTAAGATATAAAGAGTAGAACAAAAAAGGAAGAAGAGGGGAGTGTAAAAAGTATGTAGAAGTGAAATATGTGAAGAATAAACATTAAAGAGAAGGAAGCAAGTGTGGAGCCAAAAAAGGGATACATCATATAAACACAATAGGAGTTTATGAAGAATAGAGAATAACTATTTTATCAAGGCAGATTTGTGTATGGAGAAAAGAATATAAGATCATTAAAAGGTAGATTGTGAAGGAGATTATATGAAGATTTGAGAAGAATATATGCTAAGAAAGAGAATATAGACAATTTTGTGTGTGAAGATTTTGAGGAAAATATAAAAGGAGATCATTTAAGGCTAATTGTGAATAAGGTTTATTTTCAAGAAGACAAGATTCTATTGAAGAGGTTGATGCCTTATATCAAAGAGATTGGTGTCCCTTGCTAAGTTGGTGCTCAGTTGTGGGGATTGGTGTCTTCAGTCGGTTGGTGCCTACAAATTCTACAAGTGGGGATTGATGTCTCCAGTGGATTGGTGCTCAGAAATTGTATAAGAGGGATTGGTGTCTCCTGTAGGTTGGTGCCTACAAAGATTGTAAAAGAGATTTATATAAAAGCAATATTTTGTCATGGTTTTCTCCCGCAAGGTTTCCATGTAAATTTTGGTGTTCTTGTGTTCTTAATTGTCAAGATCTCACATGGTTATTATTGTTGTGGTTGATTAAGTTTTAAATTAAAAAAGATTGTATTATACTGATTCACACCGCCTGCCCCCCTCGCCCCTCCCCGCTCAATATAATCATGTGCTCATCAAACATTATGCATCAATCAACAATATACCCATGATGTTATATTTGCTCCATTAAGTAATATCATTTCTTATATTTCAAGAGTTGTATACTAGTTGAATACGGAATAGAATTTTTCCTATGTTTAGGGGAAGATGAGAATGTCATAAAGATAGTAAATGAAGCTCCCAAAACCATTGATCAAGTTTGAGCACATAACCAACTATTCAAACAAACCATATTTGGCTTGAAAGGTTGTCTTCCAAACTTCTAAGAGTTAAACATGAATCAAAGTGTACCCTAACTCCATATCTTTGTGAAGAATTTAGCGCCACATAAACCATATTTGGCTTGAAAGGTTGTATTCCAAACTTCTAAGGGCTAAACACAAATTGAAGTGTACCCTAAGTCCATATCTTTGTGAAGAATTTAGCACCATAAGTCCTTATTCTAGGAAGACGATTGAAATTTTTATATAGCGATCTTGTTGGAAGCTACATAATCTATGTACAACATCCATGTGTCGTAATTTTTTGGCACAAGCATTTCACTTTTGTGTAAGTTGGTGATAGCTTTGGACATTGTTTGGTCTTAAAAATTGCAGATTTATGGTTGGATTGTAAGATAGGCCCCAAGATTATTAATATCCAATTTGGTTAAGATTTTGAGATTACAAATTATTGAGTTTTGAACACCATAGATAGAAGGGAGATGACCATGCATGGGCATGATTTGGAGTGAGCCCCTGACGAGTGACGCACAATGATCAATTGTAGTTGGATCATCTTTGATTGGAGTGAGCACCAAAAGAGTGACTCGTGATGGTCACCCGTAGGTTGATCATTCTTGATTGTATCAATGATTGAAGTGCAGATTCACCGTTTTTGGGAGATGGCTAGGGAGAGGCCCTAAGTCAAGATAGTGTTGCAGCACATATTTTGGAGATTTTCTGCAAAATGCTCATTATGGGGGAGAAAGGATGGAATGATGACCATTTTTTTTCCAATGTTCATTATGGGGGAGAATGACGGATAAAGAACATAATTAGTTATTTGTTTGTTGTCAGTTGTAATGTAGTTGTAAATTTCAGTTATGTTATCAAATCTATATATACATGTAATGCAAAATAAAGAAATTGAAATGTGTTTTCCATCCCTAGAGAGCAAAGTTATGTGCATTGCCTACAGAGATTGAAACTTGACAAGAAGTGATACTTAGATTTTCAAAGTCTAATCACAAAAAGAAATTGAAGCGATAGGAACTTGAGGATCACTCCCTCGTGGATACCTAGAAATGTCTAGTGTTATAGGCTTAGGCATTTGCATCCTTGTCATCTACTTGTCACCATTGGTAGTACCACTCCCTGATCATGATTGTCATCTAGTAGGTTGGCAAGCTCCACAATTACATCATAATTTTATCTAGAGCAATGGCATACTAAGATTGAGCTGGAGGGAAGTAACAAGAAACAAACTTTTAAGGATGCACACTCGTTAGAGCCTTCTAGCTAGAAAGAAGAAAGAAACATATCACCATAAAAACAACCATTATTACCAAATCCTTTGGTTCCACTTCAGAGTTTCAACTTATGTATCAAGATCGCTGAGCCATGCATAGAAGGGAAGTGATTTCCTCTTTAGTTTCTTGAGTTTCTATGAGGAAGATGATATCTGAACTGAAATTTTCATCTTCCAAAATTCGCAGGCAAAGAAAAAGAACACCATAATTTCAAACTACCACTGTAATCAATGAAGAGAACCTAGAGCCAAGATTACAACCCCCAGTGTCAACATGTGAACTCACTAAAACAATTGTTATGTAAATCTATGCCACTATGGATTCCTCTAAAACCATGATCTGGGTAGCAAAGAAAAAGAACGCCATAATTTCAAACTACCACTATAATCAATGAAGAGAACCTAGAGCCATGATTTCAACACCCAGTGTCAACATGTGAACTCACTTAAACAATTGTTATGTAAATCTATGCCACTATGGATTCCTCTAAAACCATGATCTGGGTAGCTTGATCATGTACATCATTCTTTATTTGGTGATAATGCTTTTTACTCTTTCACAATGGAGCACCATTCCATCACCTATTGTTGAGATATCCCATTTAATCTAGTAAATGTCATTTTAAGGTATTGGGAGTTGCCCATACTATTTGGTGGCATTCAAATTAATTGGTCCTTTTGCTTTCAGATGGTAATCCATAATTACATACTACATAATGACAACTTATCATATACATTGAAAACAACAAATTTCCTAATATTTTGTTTGCAGCTTTCATGGGAAACATGGAAGTTTTTGGAAATCTATACCTTTGTAGTGCCAGTAAAACCGAACTAAATAAAAAATCAAATGAGCCTTTATCTCTCAAGTCCGAAAACATGTAGCCAGAAAAACTTGTAAGAAATGCTGGTTGCTTGGACAGTTATGTGTACAATAAAAATAAATCTAGGACAAAATTTTCAAAGTTCAACACTTCAACCATCTTCTCCATGATTTCAGTAAATCCGCCAGCAAAAATTATGAATTTTGAGCGTAGAAAATTAAGAAATTCACACAGCACATGTTTATGGGATTTTAATCAGTTCAAAAAATGAAGGTTTTGAACCACGCAAAAGACCTGTTTCTGAACACAGCTCATGGACCTGCATGGTGCAAAAACCAAAACCTGTACTCACTATGAATGACAACTCAAGACTAATGTTTAGCCAACCCAGAAAGTTCAGAAATACTATTAAAGTTGGGATGATGATTGAGACTTGAAATAAATATTTGGTAGAAACAAGCGTGCAAACATAAATCATGCTTTGTAGCATAAGATTGATCTGATATGGACAATGAAATACTTACGTTCCTGTGAAATAATGCATTGAAAATCAAGAAAAAAAGGTGAACAGTTATTGATTTTTGAATTTCATCTGTTTAATTACTATATTCTAATTAAGCACTTATATCTCTGCATTAAAATTATAAAGTAATCATCAAAATTTCAAATCATTTTGCAAAATGAACTGCTCAGTAAATGAAACCTACACTACCATAAAATGGTTGCACATGCAGTTAAATGTTCAATTAGAACAGCATATATCAATAGTCGACAAGTTATCAGAGATGACTTTACTTTTGGATCCGATACCTTTTAAGAAACCAGCTTTTTGAAAACAACTAGCATCAAAGAAAATAATACTGTGCTTCATTGTTCTAGAAAGTAGGATATCATTGGGAAGAGTTCTAATGTTTTGATATTTTTCGGCATAAATATTGTTTATGCTTAAAGCACTCAATCCCCACCTATTGTGTAAAAGAAAATCAGTTTATTTCTTCCTACTAGAGTTTTATCTGTCTTTAGAATGATATTTTTGGTTCACAGTTTGCTAGAGGAATCCTCGTATTGCCCACAAAATGTCCCATAGGTTCAGGATTTTTATTGGAATACAAGAATTTTATATTAAGAATCACAAGGACAAGCAAGAAAACATTGCAAAAAATGCAAAAGAATATGATATTTCTCAAAAAGAGAGACGAAGTCACCATAATGATATACCTCTCCAGACAGGGCAATATCATCCCAAATTGCCTTCATGCCTCATTGTTCTTATTGCTGTAGAGGAGGCAGATTATGATTTTAATTACAAGAGCATCTCATATTATAATAATTTTTGCAACGTACTGCTAACACGGCATATCACATTTGCCCTTATGAAATCGCACCACAAGACAAGTGATATTATCTGCACTCCCTCTAGCATAAGCAGTTTCTGTCAACTTTCTAGCTGCAACTTCTGGGTCTTCTATTGATTTAACAAGAGAAATTGCATCCTGTTCATAAAGTTGCAAAAGACAGTGATGAAACAGGATTTCTCCTAACAAATGAGAACAGAAAAGACGTACAAATTACGCATACAAACAAGGAAAACTGATAACGTAGAGCAAATTTCAAAAGTTGCAACATCCCCTTAGTACACACAATAGTAACGGGTCCTGACAACAAACCTCATTGGTAACTACATCCCATAACCCATCACTTGCAAGAACTAAAAACTCCAGATCATCATCGATCACTGCTTCCTGAGGGATTCAAAACCTTAAGTGTTTTAACACCAACTAATAAAGTTCTTCAAAACATATATGAACTATCTCTTTTGCTTGACAACAATAAACAATTTTACAAGATAACAAACGTTATAAATTACACATTATAAGATTACTAGGTGCACCTTACTTTCATATGTTTTTGCAGTTTGTTTCGTTATATTTTTTAATTGCACATCTCGTGTCTATATATAGGTCTGTTATGGGTTGTTCTTTGGACCTTTTCAGACCACATGTGCATGCTTGTCTGTGCAAGGCCCAGTCAAGTTTAAGATTTCTCCTCTTATTTAACATATCATTGACTATTGCTCTCAAATTCTGCATCTTTTGGGTTCTTAGTTAAGTCACAGAGTTGCCAAATTTCATCATAAAAAATCAAAATCCAGCGTACATTTTAAAAACCCTTAAAATTCATTTAAAATCGCAATAAAGTTCGTTTGTATGCAGTCGTACAGTTCGTGAAGGAAAATACTAAGGTTTTTGAGACAGCGGGACAGGAAAATAAGGACGGGCAGATCAGTTCTGCAGCAGGCATCAGAAGTTTTCTAGCACGGGTTTTCCATATCTGCATGCACTGGGTCTGCAAAATAGCTACCAGAATGATGCCTTCTAACACGGTTGACAACACAGAGCATGCATTACGTTGGCCCCCAAATCTTACTGAAAGATACAAATGACTAAAGAGGATAACGCAAGGCACACACAGTGAGACTGAGAGTAACTTCATGGCAAGTTGCAACAACCACAACTTCTACTGACAAGAAAAAACACCAATCCATTGATTCGATTGACAATTTGGCACCGTTATAATTGCGATCACATGAAATTAATGAAATAATTGCTGTAGGGGATGGCGCACATGCACTCAAAGCTCTCTGGAATGAATCGACACCGGTTATATGAGCCCTGTTAGTGAATGCTGAGCTGATACTGAACGTATAAAATGATTTTTTAATGACAGTCTATGGGATCAGAAATCAGAAAAGAGCACAATAACCACCAACCAACCAACGAACTCAACCCGTACCACTACTTCTGATTGTCCCGTAAGTGTGAAAAGCAATTTCGTTGAGTGCATGTGGGAATGAACAAAGTCATAGAAAAGGCTTACACGACCCGATAAAGTTGTATTGAACTTCCATGAATGTCGTTAATGCAGTATGATGGGCCCAGCTGTAGTTTATAAAAACTTATATATTTGTTTTACGCATTTAGGTTGTTGGATTATTGTCATTGATGTCAAAGAAGGACCACAAGATTCCAAGCACATATTTTATTGTGCATTTATCAATTATTGTGCATTTATCAATCATTAACAGCAAGACACAAGAAAGCATAATGCCTTTGCCAGCCTCTTATCAATCAATAAGAATTACAAGCCAGTTGAGATATGTGCACTTATCAATCATTAACAGCACGACACAAGAAAACATAATGCCTTTGCCAGCTTCTTATCAATCAATAAGAATTACAAGCCAGTTGAGGTATGTGCACTTATCAATCATTAACAGCACGACACAAGAAAGCATAATGCCTTTGCAGCTTCTTATCAATCAATAAGAATTACAAGCCAGTTGAGGTTATAATGTCACACAGAGATTACACTTCCTTGATTAATAATTAAGGAGCAGAAACAGAGGATTTACAAAGGCAGCAATTACCTTTGTTAAAATGCAGTTATCATCATTCACAAAAGAAGCGATTCTTTATAAGACAGCACTTATATTAATAAATAAACAAGACAAAAATAAAAAGCAATTAGGAATCAATTTTTCAAGACAGCGATGGAAATTATTTAAGGGCTGTGACTATTAAAATCAGCAATAGATAGAGGTGGAGATTTGTTTAGATAGTCATGACAGCAATTACCATTGTTTATATTAATTATAAAAGGCAGGAAACATGACTATTCTTGAAGGGGGTGTAACCAATAACTATGTTAGACAATGTGAATAAGCATTAAAGGAATAAGCAATTATTTATGAAATGGTGTGATCTGTTTCTTGAATGTGTCTATTTGTTATGAAAGGTGATGTCTCTACAAGGAATCATCCCTCTTAGAAAGATATAAAATCATCTTGTGAGGTTGTGAAGAAGTGTGTGTAGAGTAAAAGAAAGACATACATCATATACACCAGGTTCATGAAGAAGATTACTTGCTGACTTATGAAGAGCAAGATGTGAAGATTAATTGCAGATTTATGAGGAGAATGTGAGAAAGTTTGTGCAGATTTATAAGGAGATAGTGATCAGATTTTTGCGGCAAATTTATGATCAGCTTACAGCATGTTCAAGAAGCGAATAGAGAATTATAGCAAAATGGGAAGAAAGTATAGCAGAATTTTTAAAGAGAAATCTAGTGAGTTGGTGCTCACAAATTGAATGAGGGGTTGGTGCCTCTAAAATTTGTAAAAAGAAGATTAATAAAAGCAATTATTTTGCCATGGTTTTCTACCAAAAGGGTTTCCACATAAATTGTGTTGTTATTGTGTTGCTCATTGTTTGATTTTACATATATGCTAATTTTGATTAAATCTTAAGTGATTAAATAAGTTTTCCTTGTTTGTATACTAATAGAGCAAATTGTGTTGCGGACTTTAAATCTATCCAATTTAGGGGGCATGTGGGAGTGTCTAGATGGAAAGATCCAATAGAGTGGCCTGATGGGGGATCGAATGTGGATTGTGTTGAGTTAAGAAGCATTCTTGCTGGCAAGGAGTGTAGCTCACTCAAGGAGCAGGATATTCTGGCTTGGAGCCCAGATCCTAAGTGGGTCTATGTTGTGGCTAGTGGATATTAGGAGTTGAACTTCCAGAAATGTGGGGCAAGAGGTATTGAGGTGGAAAAATGTCTGGAATAAGTTTTCTTGGCCCAAGTGCAATTGTTTTTTGTGGACTTTCACTTAGAATAGATGTCTTACTTGGGATAACCTTTGGAAGCGGGGCTTTCAAGGTCCATCTGTTTGTGTTCTTTGTGGTAGAAATGAAGAGGATTCATTGCATTTGTTTTTCCAATGCTCTTTTTCCAAGGATATCTGGCACCTATTGTGGGGTATTTGGAGGCAAGCTTTTGTTCATGTTTTTTTTCCGATTGACTTTTGGAGAAGTTTGGGGAGGCCTTCAACACATGCTTCTTTCCTTCAGATTGTGTGGAATATCAGCCCCTCATTTATTCTCTAGCAGATATGGCTCAAAAGGAATCGCAAGATCTTTCGAGGAAGTAAGTTGAGGATTCAAAAGGTTTGGCAATATGTTTGTGGCATGATTCAAGGGACTGTGGAAGCTAAATGTGAAGTATCACTTCCCTTGGAGAAGAAGGGCAAAGAGATAGTGAAGAGCTTGGGTTTACAAGGATTAGCGTCGAGGTCCTTATATGTTAGGAGGTGTCATCAATCCAGAAAGAAAACTCAAAGAGATGGTCGATGGTCTCCTCCTCTGACTGATGTTTTAAAGATCAATACAGATGGTTTTTCTCGAGGAAATCTTGGGCATGCTAGGGATTGGTGGTGTTGGGAGGGACAATTTTGGTAAGGTTATTTTCCTCTTTTCCATTTATAAGGGGCAGCAAACTAATAATCTTATGGAAGGTTTGGCTATTCTCTTTGCTATTGATAGAGCTTGTGCTCTTGGGTGGCGTAAGATCATTTGTGAATCGGCTTCTCAAATCTTACTTAATATGTTGAATGAGCAGAAGCTAGATGGAGTTAGCTGGCATCTTGCCTCAGTGGCTCGACAAATTCTTAGATTGAGTTCCATGTTATATTTTGTCTCCTGTATTCATATTCTACGGGAGTGGAACAGGGTTGCTGATTGTTTGGCCAAATGGGCTTCCGAGAATCTTGGGGATTGGCAAGTTGTAGGATGGAGCAATTATCCCGGGAGTATTCTCAAGGATTAGATAGGCTGATTATAGAAGACATGACTGGATGATGTTATTCAAGTGGTTGGTTTTGATGGGGGTTTGGACCACTTTGTGGATGGTTGTAGGTATTGGGATTTTGGTTATTACTTTGGGTTCCTATTAAGGACCCTGCTTGCTTTGTATGATTGTCTTATTCTGATGCAATAGAATTTTTACCCTTTTATTCAAAAAAATATAATATAAATTATTAAAAATATATAATTAATAATTATATAATATAACATATCATATAACTATTGTTATATATAATTATATTACATATAATATAACTATTATGATAACAATTATTAATTATATTTTTTTATAATATATATTATATATATAAATTATATTCTATAATAAAAATTATTAAATACAACTATAAAATTAATATAATTACTAATTAATATATTTTAATATAATACAAATAACATTAACATATAAATATAATAAAATATATAATATATATAAATATTCTATAATTTGTGTTATAATTAATATATAATATTTATTAACTTACCAAAAAATATATATGTATTGTATATAATACAACTTACATTATATAATATAACTATATATATATTATTGTATACAATATGAAAAATATTATATCCTATAATAACAATTATTAACAGGGTCATTCAAGAAGGCTTCCCAGAAGGATGGACCACTAGTGTTGTTATCCCCTTGCACAAAAATGGTGACATAAATAACCCATCAAACTACCGAACTATTATGATTAACCCTCTTATGGGGAAACTTTTTGGAAGCATGATTGAACGCAGGATTAGCAGCTGGGCTGAAAAAGAGGGGAAAAGAGCAAAAGGTCAAGCTGGTTTTAGGCCCAAACACTCCACTATTGATCATGGAGTTACCCTTAGATTTTTGATTGAAAAAATTTGGGACATTCAAGGAGACGAAGCCTATTGCTGCTTTGTTGATTTTAAAAAAGCCTTTGACACGGTCCCTCGGAACAAGCTATGGAAGAGAATGGAGGATTTGGGAGTTCCGCATGAGCTTAGGGCGGCTGCTCATAGGCTCTACGAGCAGGTCAAAGCTAAAATCAGAACCAATGATGGTATGTCAGAATGCTTTGGCAGTGACATTGGTGTCAAACAAGGCTGCCCGCTCTCCCCAACGCTATTTGGGCTTTACATTGATAAGCTGGAAGAATGGATTGACAAGGTTGGTGGGGAAGGCATCCTTTTGGCCAACTTTGTAATAAAATTACTGTTATATGCCGATGACCTCATATTAATTGCTAAAACTGCGCTTGATTTGAGAAAACATTTGAAGGCCCTTGAAACGTTTTGTCAAGAGGTCGGGATGCAAGTGAACACTTCAAAAACCAAAATAATGATCTTCTCACTGCGAAGAAAAAAATAGCAGATTGAATTTATCTTTGAAGGCAAGCCACTGGAAATAGTGGACGAGTATAAGTACCTTGGGCTTGATTTTCACAACAAACTTAGTTGGGAAACATGTAGAGCAAAAAGAATTCAAGGAGGCTGGAAAGCGTTGTACTCTTTGCAAAATAGATGTAGAAATGCCGAATTATGGGATTGGAAAACTAAAAGAACGCTTTTTGGTCTTCTTGTTACTCCGGTAATTCTCTATGGGTGTGAAATTTGGGGCAGCAGCATGTCAGATCAGAAATGGAGACAAGTGGAAAGGATACAAAAACATCTAATTATATGCAGCCTCAAGCTTAAGACTGCAGTGCCTTATGAAATTTTATTGGCTGAGACCGGTACTTTTCCTCTGGAGGCCTCAGCGATGACCCGGTTATTAAGCTACCTAAAGAAGGTCCAGAATATGGAGGATCATAGATGGCCTAAGCTAATTGTGAAAGAGGAGCTAACTAGAAGAAAGAACACATGGATGAAACTTAATATCAAATGGATGAAGAAATGGGATGTTGTGATGCATGAGTGTCCAAACACAAATGGAGAAATAAAAAATTATGTGAGAGAAAAATTTAAATATGGTATATGGACGAAAAAAACAGGGCGTAAAAAGGATTATTATATCAAAGAATTCAATCCCACAAGGGACCATGAAGAAAAGGCTTATATAGGAGCGAATATCAAATGGAAAGCAAAAATGTTGATAGCCCAATTGCGGACTAGTTCACACCATCTTAGGTGTGAAACGGGTAGGTGGGTGGTTCCTAAAGAAGAGTGGGAAAATAGAATATGCCGTTTTTGCAACAAGGGTATGGTGGAAACGGAATGGCACTTTATCATAGAATGCTCAGCATATAAAGACATCCGGGCCAGCTATGGGGATACGGTGCAGGTTGACAATTTAAATACCTTGTTTGAAGACTCAAGACTCGACAAAATTGCAAACTTCATCATCAAAATTCACTCTCGAAGGGTTGATCTCGAACGGCGCCTCCATTTTGTCTAGGGCTGTGCTGTGGGTTGTTTCGGTGCTGATCTTGGGTCCCATAGGCTTCTTTGGCCTCGTGGACGTCATTAAAATATTTCATTTCATTAAATTTCACGGCTGCCAAGTGGGAGGTTACGGTCTTAGTGTCGTCGTGAGGTGGAATGATGACATAGATTTGGCTAGCGCGGATGGAGGATGAGCTGGCTGACGGCGGGCATTTATTGCTGGAAGGTGGAGAAGGCGTGTATTGGATGTCCGTTCAGCCATTTTAATGCAATAGAATCGGAACATACGTGTGAAGCCACAGGCAAATATCGCTTCAAGATTCAACTGGTGACATCTTACCACAGGTCGGACAAGCATCTCAGTAGTAGGACGAAATCCATTTTGCATCAGGCGAGTATAGTCTTCACAGCTATTGGACAATTGAGATTATTCAGCTTCAGTTACATGTCTGGGCACTGGGAGACATCGCGAGAGCTTCACAAGGAAACGCGGCTATTTTTCCCAACGGCTCTCTGTGGTGGCGCAGGTCATTAGGGCCGCATCTCTTTGGCCAGCGACACAGTGACGGGACCACTTCTCTGACGGGCTCAGGTGTATGCTCCTGCACACAAGTTCCGAATCGGTGCAAACGCTATCATCCTGGGAGGTGCATACATCATTCTATAACTCACGTGCTGTAGCCAAAGTCTGGGTCAATATACTATTACAGTACCATTGGCTAGTGCGATGTATTTGAATTCGGCAAGTATTTAATATAATTGTTAATACTGATTTAATATTCTGTGATCTGCGCAAAATATGTTCATCTATATATGTTTCGAGGTATTGTTCAAGAACGGAATGTTTCATCAGAGATAGATTACACTTCTTTGAGCCCATTTCGAGCTTATGGTGCACAGTCTGATTTCAGTTAGAGATTAATGTGTATAAGAGAATTGATCCCAGTGTTACATAACTTATGATTGAAGTTAAGCTAGATCGGGAAATTCAATTCTTGAATAGCAACTGCCTTTTCCCAGACTACTTGTGTTGGTGAATTCAGGTCGAGTATCTTACAATCTTTGTTATTTTTTCATGCTAAAACCACTTACTCATCAGGTTCAAGACAAAGAATGCACCTGTATGAAAGTAGATTTCAAAGATAGACAACTCAAACTACATACAGCTAACCAATCAGGGAATCTGATTCCTACCAATATATATGATACGCAGTGAATGTAATGGTAAACTCACAAAAACTATTGAACATATCAGAGTTTTGATTGATTGTATCAAGCAAGAACAAGTAACACGATTACCTCTTTTGTATGTCGTAAGGAGTCTCCAATATTAAAACATTTAGATAGGCCAAAAATATTTGGGGGAAAAATGGGCAAACCAAAAAGTATAAGATTTTTTCAACAAATGGGAAACAAATAGAAAAAAAACAAATTATCAAGTAACTAGAAAAAGTTCTAAAAAAAAAAAGAGAGAGAGAGAGAGAAAAGCCTCCTATTTTTTTAGTTTCAAGGCATTTTAATAGAGATATAGAGAGAAATTAAAAATGAGTGCAGGGATCTAGAGTAGCAATACCTAGCATGGTCAGCGGCAATGCCTCTCACAGGGTCTAAGCACAGTGCCCTGAGGGGTAGTGCTCCTTGCAAGGCTCTGGGGCTAGTGACCCCAGTGAGGTCAAGGGGCAGCACCCCTAGCACACCTATCATGATTTTTTGTGTTATATAATTTTTTTTTTTAATCTAATTTTTTTCTGATTAAATCTCGATTTTTTGGAAAAATCATATACTTTTGGTTTGCTAATATTTTCCCCAAAAGATTTTAGCCGCTTAGTGGAACAATGACAGCAATTGTTTGAACTAATTTATTGTTTCAGCATTTTAAACTTTGCTCATGGATAAGGGTCAAGGCACTGGTCATTTCTCAATTTCAAATTCATTTTTATTACACTAACTTGCCATCAAAGATAAAGAAGCTATGTTCTACGAAATTCTTTATTGATTCTACTTTGTAGTTAATTAAATTTATAATAAATCATTTGAATTGTCTCTGAATCATTATTAATTTTTTGGAAAATTATATGCAGATGAGACATGATGTTGAGAACTAATATTAAAATATTTCTTGGAGCTTTTTAATCTCCCGTTAAAGATAAACTACCTGAATCTCAGGTTCAGCCACAACATATTGTTTCAATAACCTGTCACCAAATGCACGAGACACAGCAAGAACACCTCCTACCCTCCATGTACCTGCAAGAACAACAATGATCATTTAGAGTCTATGGAGAATGACAAACGTACTTGCTACTCTCTACATGCTTTCGAGCAAAATTACAAATTATCAGAGTTCTGAAGCAGAAAACAACTATTACATGCTTATAAATCCAAGAATAGTAAAATTATTTGCATTCTATGATAAAAGCATCCCTAACATCTGCAAACATAGCATGCAGTTCACTAATTACATGCTAGCCCAAAATAAAGCATATCTTCAAATCATTACCTGCTCCTCATAAATCACATACAAATCCCAAATGCACATTAAGAAAGATTGAAAGCCTACCAACCCACAAAACCATTCCTCCAGCTTGCTCAATGCGCTGGCGTTCATCAATCCTATTAGGCTTGTGATCCTCAGAAAGGGGAATGGCTGCAACCAGAAAGCATGTCAGTCTTCACAATTTTTTCCACCTTTGGGAAACCAATTCAAAGCAAGAATAGATTATTTTAAGGATATTTATGGGGCATTTTTATTTACATACCA
Source organism: Sequoia sempervirens (assembly GCA_007258455.2). Taxonomy (NCBI): domain Eukaryota; kingdom Viridiplantae; phylum Streptophyta; class Pinopsida; order Cupressales; family Cupressaceae; genus Sequoia; species Sequoia sempervirens. Next base: position 27,593,085 of record VDFB02000015.1, read on the forward strand.
TTTTCAGTCAATCATACTCATTTTTAAAATGTAAATTTCAAACAAGTACTTAGGAAAGTATAGACTCATTTTTACAAGAAAGAACGCAGAATATAGCTATCAACAAATCCATCATATATAGCTGTTACCTAACATTCATGCTGTCCTCCTATAAGGACTCCAATCTATCACATCTTATCACTCTTCATAATCAAAGCAACATGCTAAAAGGCACAAACAATGCTGAAACATTCTAGTAAGGTCCTCCTCATAAACCACCATATATTGAAGATTATGGTTCCATAAAAATCCAAAATGATTTACACCAAGGTGCATACATTCCAAGAAACCCACCCAAAGCCACCACATATTCAATGGGTTGATCCTGCTCAAACACAACCAACTGGCATATGGTCTAGATGGTCTAGGAGGCACATTATAGGAAAAATGACAAAATAATAAGGCAAAACATACAAGCCAAAATAGTCTACGTGGACGCACTTCTTTCTGTTATTACAAAATAAAGTCAGTTAACTGAAAAGTTAGCATAAAGTTCAAGCTTGCAACTTCTGCTCAAGGTTACACGGGGATGAGTCCCCTACCCCAAAAGCCCCTGTCCCCATCCCCTGCTGTCTCAGGGACGGGGAGACGCAAAGGGGACGTCCACCTGCCGTCCCCGAAAATGCAAAATCCATCAGAAACACTAGGAAACGTTTCCTTCACTTTGGGGACGTTTCCCTGTCCCCAATACGGATTGGGGACGGATTGGGGACGGTTCCCTGTACCGGGAATGGCTAGCCATCCCCCGCAGGCTGCAAGTCAAGATATATTAAAAAACAATTAAAAAATGATTTTTTAAAGGTTTAGTTCCTTCACGCGGGGCCCACCAACTGTTTAATGTTTTAATTGTTTGGGCTAAAGTCTGAAAAAGACTAAATATTAAATCTTTTAGTTCCACGCTTGCCAGAGGATGATAGTGACTTAGATAGTTCTGAGACTTTGGATATTCATAGCCCGAATGAGGCTTAATTTCATAGACTATTGTATTTAATATTTTGATTTTCATGTTTGAACTTTGAGACTTCTGGATACATGTTTGAGACATTTGGATATTTCATATTGATAGACCATGGTTTTATTGATGTTTGATACTGCTGTGATAAATTTTATAATGCTTTAATGACATTTCTTATGTTGTTACAGTACTACTCTAGCAATTTACTTACATATTGATATTGTTGTTATCAATTATTAATTTATTGACATATCTATCTCTCTTTCCCTCTCTCTCTCTCTCTTAATATATTAATAAATTTTGAAAAAATCATATATATATATATGTATTTTGTATGTCGCCGTCCCCTGATGTCCCCTAAAAATTGCCCCTTAGGAAACGTCCAGAAAACACGTCCCCTGCCGTCCCCCCGTCCCCCCGTCCCCGTCCCCGTCCCCGACAAGCCATGGAACATAGCTTCTGCTATATTCTTTCTATAATTATAATTATATTATCCAAATGTTGTGATAAATTGTAAAATATACACAATGTTGTATGAGTCTGTCAAACTCCAAATTGTCTATGTAGTCAAGAAAGTATTTAGAATGCTACAAATAATGATCATGACATGGCCCTCCAAAATTGTTGTTTGAACATTGATAGAGACTCAAACTTTGCCAAATTTCTAGGAGTGAATTTGATTTGAAGCTCTAATGTCATCCATGTGACAACACATTAAAACAGGCATTCCAATGTGTTATGAGCAGAAATTAATTGTACTGCTTTTAGAACAACAAATAGAGAAACATTACAAAGAAAATGCAAGGAAGAAAGAAAGAAAGAAGAAAATTAATGTCCATAAATGACCAAGAGCAGGTCAAAGGGACTAGAACTTATATTTGTGTACTAGGACAAAAAGGGACACCCTAGGCTCAAAGTAAACTTAATAGCAAAGAAAAGCAAGGAAACAAAAAGCAAACACGCAAGCAAGGGTAAACCTAAAATGGTGAGCCCAAAACAAGTACAAGTATAAATAGATTTGCAAGTGGGGATCCCACAATGTTGTGTCAGCAGATGAAGACTAAAACTGATAATCCTGGCAGCAAGCAAAATTCATCAGGTGTTTGTAATCTTGAACACTTTGGATGAGCCAACAATATTAATATCAATCATTGTTGAAGTACCATTGCAAAATCTAAGAATGCTCATCAAGGAGAGTCAAGGGCTAAGGGGATTGAATTGGACCATCCTAGTAGGGAGTCGATTTTACATAGAACATATCCTAAGACTCAAGGCCAAACAACTGCTAGTAGTAGAAAATAAACTAGTATGTGAACTTGCCCCTGAGATCTACGCTGTAAAAGATAAGTGCTAGAGGATCTCAAACATTGAGAGTGGATAGAACCACAACCATTGGAATGAGAGTTGATGTGTCGAGGACCCTTAGTAGTAGTAGACCACAAGGATGAGCAATGCCTGACCAATCTACGCCTTCTATGTGTGAACCAATAGTATCCAAATGGCGCTCAACGCCTCCCAACATTTGTGTCAAGCTGAAATAAGGAAGTAATTAGCCTAGTAGCTAATGAGTCTCCATGGAGAGATCCATGCCTAAAAGTGGTGATGTCATAAAAAAAAAAAGGCCATGCATCTCTAATGAGGGTGGCAGAAGGTGGAAAGGGAACCACCTAAATCTCTATATAAACAATTGCACCTCCCAAGAATTTCATAGTTGACAGGACACTAGAAAGTAAAATGCTTAAGCGGAAAATCCTTCCACTTTGTAAAATATGGTGGTCGTTTTCAATTTGAAGCTAATTGGAGCATAAACTCAATTTGCCAAGAGGAAACCTCAAACCATGAGACCAATGAAGTGGAAGATAATTGGGTCAAACAATGTGATGCAAAAGCATCTCAAGGGCTATGCCATCAACATCAACCAAAACAAAAAATTGTTGTGATTTTGGATTTCTAACCCTATGTTTCCAAGTGTAATTGGCAATCGCTACACTTCTAATTCTTCAAATTCAAATGTTTTCCCTCTCATTTGAACATTCACCTTTGGCTGGAATCTTTGGAGGGCCCATTTGACGCATGTTCACTTGCTCATGACACCTTGTGGAAGTTGAGAGTTGCATGTTTCATAAGGGCACTTGTGGTGGTGGGTCACTTGCATGTCTAACCTTCATTTGAATGCCAATGAATGGGGCACTCGTGTATGGAGTTACTTTGGGAGGAGAATCTTGCATGCATGATCTTCACATTGACTGGCTGGAGGTTAAACTTGACTTCTTTAGACTTGGCATAAATCCTTAATGAATGGTGCTACATTGGAGGGAATTACCTTGAGGGACTTACAAATTTGACTCCTTAACTTCAGCCTTTGACCAGCTTGGAATAAAAGGTGCCACACTTGGAGAGATACATTTGGGAGTTACATTCTTAAGCAGTTGCCAAGAATCTTCTAGTTAAGCACCATACTTGGATAGATAATAAAAAGAGTGGAAGGGGGCTGAGATTGGTTGGCTTCCCAATGGTTTTCCTACATGCTAAAAATGGGAGAAGGCCTTTAAAGAGTTTGTTTGCAGGTTGGGAACTCAAGAGTGAAGATTTTGGATGTGTTGGTTGAAGATTGTGAAAGTTTGTGAGCTTGTGTTTCTAGTTTCTCATCTAGAACTTGCACAGTTTCTGATATTTCAATCTTAATGTTATCGGGGGTGTTGTAATTGGTTGGAGATAATTTTTGTATGGTGAAATGCTGTCTGAATATCTATCCCTATAAATTTAATGTTAAGTTAAACTTGACTTCTTGACTTTGCATTAATCCTTGATGAATGGTGCCACACCTGGAGGGAGTTACAAATTTGACTCCTTGACTTCAAAACTTGCCCCCATTGGAAAAATGAGCCACATTTGGAGAAAGATGCATTTGGGAGTTACATTGTTGACCAGTTGATTAGACTCTTCTGCTAGGTGCCATACTTGGAGAGATTATTAAAAAAGGGGAAGCCAGGTGCCATACCTAGAGAGACTATAAAAAGAGGGGAAAGGAGCTGAGTTTGGTTAGCTTCTCAATGTTTTCCAGCAGATTGAAGGTGCACGAAGGCCTCTGAAGAGTTTGCTAGCAGGTTGGGAGCTCAAGGGTGAAGCTTTACATGCATTGGTTGACAATTGTAAAAGTTTGTGGGCTAGGGTTTCTATTTTCTCATCTAGAAATTGCATAATTTATCATATTTCAGTCTTGATGTTCTTGGGGATGTTGTAATCAGCTGATAATAATTTTTGTAAGGGGAAATGCCGTCTAAATATTCCCATAAATTTGATGCAAATTTTGTTTTTCAGTGCAGTAAAAATCAGCAAGTTTCTTATGGGTATTGTTCCTTATTTGGCTCCAAAATCAGCAAGAGTGAAGTAAATGTTTGTTGGTTTTATTTCAGATTTTAGATAAGTTATGTGTCTTGGAAGATCCATTGAGTCTGTTGTAAAACAATTAAATTTGAATCCTTGAATACCTCTCCAGATCAAATCCAATCTATATCCTAATCAGGCTCTAATTTGAGGTTTTTCCTTCACTAAGTTTAGTGCTTAATCTTGTTTTGCAAATCAGTTTGTAATCATGATTTAAACCCCATATAAGTGTCTTGGTGAAGTGTTGTGAGGTCTTACTGCAAGGAAAAGGTGGTCATTCATTTGGACCCTTTTCCTTGACTGCATCACAACGGTCCCATCTGCAACTTATAACAAGTGCTCAATGTAGAAAGTCAGTTTGGGGTTGATATTACACAGGTAATTTGTAAAATATTCGATGTATTAACAATGAGCAATGTGCTCAATAAATAATTTACAAGATGTACAAGGATAAGATCGAACACGATCTTATCTCAAGAAAAAGTAGGAAGTTTCTAAAAGAAACTTCAGATAAGATCTCGACAATAGAGACGATCTTATCTAGATATTTTACAATATTTTACATAGTTGAGCATTAATAAATAAATAAAGAATATTATTTTAATACCCTCCCTTAATGCTCAATCTATCAACTACACCAAGATGCCCCCTGAATTTTACAAACTTATCTGGATTGAGCGACTTGGTGAGAATGTTTGTTGTCTGGTCCTCTGTCGGAACATACAGCAACTGAACTGATCCGTCTTCAACCAGCTTCCGAATGAAATGACAATGAGTTTCCACATGCTTGGTTCTTTCATGGAAGACCGGATTCTTGGCAAGTTTGAGAACTCCCTGATTATCACAGAACAAGGGAGTCGGACCTGCTTGAGATATTTGCATATCCGCAAGCATCCGACGAAGCCAAACTGCCTCACATGCTACTTTTACTGCTCCCCGATACTCTGCTTCTGTCGAGGAGAGAGCCACGGCCTACTGCTTCTTACTAGTCCATGTAACTGCACTGGATCCCAAACTGAACACATACCCAGATGTTGATTTCCTGTCATCAACTGAACTTGCCCAATCTAAATCTGTGTACCCACTGAGTGTAGGATTGTGACTCCGAGTGTACAAGAGTCCAAAATTAGGAGTGCCCTTCACATAACGCAGCACACGCTTCGCTGCTACCCAATGATCAGCCTTGGGGGCTGTCATGAAGCGTGATATGTAGCTCACTGCAAAACTCAAGTCAGGTTTAGTGGCAGTGAGATAGATGAGACTGCCCACTAGTTGCCTGAACAATGTTTCATCTACCACAGGTGAATCGGACTTAGCTGACAACTTAAGCCCTTTTTCCATGGGTGTCGAGGTAGGTTTGCAATCCTGCATTCGGAACTTATCCAGAAGACTTCGAGCATACTTGGACTGGGAGATGAAAATGCTGCTCTCTGTTTGTCAAACCTCAACACCTAAACAATAATGCAGGAGGCCCAAGTCTGTCATGTCAAAAGTTGTGCACAAATCCTGTTTGATCTCAGCGATCAAATGTGTCGAACTACCAGTAATGATCAAGTCATCCACATAGACAACAACAATCAGGATCTCATTACTAGTATTCTTGACATACAGGTTCGAGTCAAATGGACTCCTCTAAAAGCCATGATCTGTGAGGTACTTGTCAATTTTTATGTACCAAGCCCGAGGAGCCTGCTTCAAGCCGTAGAGTGCTTTGACCAATCTGCACACCTTATGTTCTTGACCAACAACTTTGAAACCTGGAGGTTGCGTCATGTATACTTCCTCCTTCAACTCACCGTTGAGGAAGGCACTCTTCACATCCATCTAATGGACCTTCCAACCAAATTGGGCTGCTAAGGCAAGGACGAGCCGTATGGTACTCATTTTGGTTGTAGGAGCAAAGGTCTCCTCATAGTCAATGCCTTCTTTCTGTGAGAACCCCCGTGCAACAAGACGAGCTTTGTACTTGTCAAGGGTTCCGTCAACTTTGTACTTCACCTTGTACACCCATTTGCAGCTAATGGGCTTCTTCCCTAGAGGAAGATCAAAAAGGACCCAAGTGTGATTCTTCTGAAGACTCTGGTATTCAAATTCCATCGCCTTTTCCCACTCAAGTATCCCTTTTGCCTCTAAATATGTCTAAGGCTCATAAACACTGTGGATGTTGGCCATGAGAGCAAAATTCACTGTAGACTGTTGTTTGCTCTTGTTTCTAGATGATCTACCCTCAATGAGCTCATCAGCACGAAGATCACTAATTGTCTTAGCCCACCATTTTGGCCGGAGAGTAGAAGTGCCAACATCAGAGGTAACAGGAGGAGCTGGATCTGGTTGTGGATCTGGAACAGGTTCAGCAGGGGGATTGTCATTATCATCTAGAGGAAACTCAGGTTGAGCATCATCAAAGACTAGGTCTTTGTCATCCCTCCCATCAGGTGAACCTAATGGAAGTCGGACACCCACATCAGGAGCGGGCAGGGACTGATCCTCTGAATGCTGAACAGGGGAGGAAAAGTGAAATGGCCCTCGTTCCTCATCAAAGACAACATCCCGACTGAAGATAAGATGATCAGTGTCGATATCAATCAGCCGGTATGCCTTGTGGTTGTCACTGTACCCTGTGAACATGAGTTTCTGGCTCTTGGAATCTAGCTTAGAGCGCTTGGCCTCTGGAATCCAAACATATGCAAGAGAGCCGAAAACCTTCAAATGACTGATCCTGGGTTTGCAACCAATCCAGACTTCCTCAGGAGTCTTCCCCTTAACAGCATGAGTGGGTGACCAATTAAGGAGATAGATTGAAGTATTGACTGCTTCTACCCAAAACTTGGTAGGAACACTCCTGTGTTGCAACATGGAGCGAGCCATCTCAACAATCGTACAATTGTGCCACTCTACAACACCGTTTTGCTGAGGAGTGTAGGGTGTGGTCAACTGACGTTTTATCCCATGGGTATCACAGAAGTTGGAGAATGCACTAGAACATAATTCCCCCCCATTATCTGACCTAAGAGTTATGATACAAGAATTGGATTCTTTTTCAACCAAGGCCTTAAACTTCTGAAATACATTAAAAACTTTTGATTTCTGCTTAAGAAAGTACACCCACATTTTCCTACTATAATCATCAACAAAGAGTAGAAAGTACTTGCAACCAGTTACAGAAGTAGACATAGGCCCACAAATATCAGCATGAACTAATTGAAGTACCTTAGAAGCTCGCCAAGAGTCGCCATCCTTGAACGGTGTGCGATGCTGCTTCTCGGCCTGACAAACACCACAAACGCCCTGATGCTGAGTTTGAATGTCAAGTAAGCCATCGACAAGTCCCTCCCGAGCAAGCTAAGAGAGATAGTGCACGTTCAAGTGCCCGTACCGCTGGTGCCAAAGGCTGGTGACAGCTGAATTTTTGGCTGCCAAAGCTAACTCCGAAGAATCACCAGTGTCTACAAGCCTGTAGAGGCCATGATCCTCTATCCCAACGACCACCGTTGTGCAAGTCTCGCGATCTACAATTGAACATTTGTGCGAGCTAAACACCACATCCATCTGGGGAGAATGTCGCATTATCTGACCGACTGAGAGAAGATTGAGCTCCATATCAGGTACATAATACACGTTGAGGAATATGAGATCCCTCCTACCAGACTGAACCTGAACAGTGCCTGTGCCAACAACTGTGTATTCCTCACCTCCTCCAAAAATCACTGAGTCAGTGCAAGGGGAAAAGTCTATGAACCAGTCACGCCTATGTGAGAAATGACGCGAGGCACCAAAATCTATGTACCAAGCAGAGGATTTGACATGGTCTGCTGGCCTTTTTGCCATGAGTGCATAAAAGGAAGATTCCCTCTGCTCAGAGTGCTCGGCGACATTCGCTTTCTACTGAGACCCTCCCTGCTTCTTTTGCTCAGAAGCCAAACGAGCATGGCAATCTTTCTTGATGTGGCCAAATTTATGACAGTAGTTACACTGAACATTTTTCTTCTTCGGGCTGGTGGAAGTCTGACTTGAGCCTTTCTGCTATGAAGGCTGACCTTTCCCTTTTTGCTTGGGTTGGGTTTTAGCTGCAAAGGCCTGCTCCGTGGAGGATGATGATTCACTGCTACCGAATTGTTGTTTCCAACGATCCTGCTGCAAGAGGATAGTGCACAGATTTGGAAACTTGAGATCAACATTAGCAGACGTAATGTTGAGAGTCTCTATGAAGTGTTCATAGGACTTTGGTAGACTCTTCAGGGTGATCACGACCATGTCTTCCTCCTCCATTTTCCGACCAATCGCCTCCAATTGATCTCTGATCTCCTGGATTTTATTCAAGTGCGCTTGTAGAGTTGTCTTCTCATCCATCATGATAGAAAACAGCATATTCTTCAAGAAAAACGCACAGTTTTTGTCGGAAGTTTCGTGCAAACCCTTCAAGTGATCCCAGATCTCCTTAGCTGATTTTCCAAGTGGAATCTGAGGAAGTTGATCATCAGTAACCGAAAGCTTAATAAGCATTACCGCTTCACGATTCTGCTCATCAAACTTCTCCTGATCTTTACCCGCCATTGTGGGACGAGTAGCATTGTCGAGGATCATCTGATCAAGGCAACAGTATTCAAAGATTGTCATCATCCGCTGCTTCCAGGTGTTGTAATTTTTGCCATTGAATCTTTGACTGCCCTCCAGCATCAAATTATTTAGACTTGCCATCTTCACGCTTTTCGAGGCACGAAAAATGAGGTACTGAGAAGAGGTTGATGCACGAAACTCGAGGCACGAATTCCAATGCAAAAATAGAGGCAAATTTAGGTATAGTCTACAAAAGGTACAATGTACGAATGGCACAAAATTCGAGGCATGGAAATCGAGGCACCCAGAAAATTCGGAGACCAACCCAGTTGAGCTCTCGAAAAACCCACCAAGAATCTGCAATGAGAAAAAAATTTCGACTTGATCTGAAGAGTAAAAACCCTAGCCGAAAGTGTTGGAACCCTAGGCACCAAATTTTCTCCAAAAAATTGCAAAGAACAAAAACGCGAATAGATGGAGACTAGAAAATGAACCAGATCGTGCCTAGAAACTGAGCAAATTCGTGCCCAGAAAACGAGCACACAGAGAAGAATGCAAATTTCAAAAACACGAACAATGGCAGCCAAAAATGAAGGCGAACTCACGCGGCCCAGAATAGCGATTTTTTTTTTTTGTTTTCAAAAAACGTGTGCCAATATTACAATCACATTAGGCACGAATCGCGTCTATCCTGGAGGAGATCCCGAGCTTTAAACACAGGAAACACCCGCACCCAATCTTCTGAAAAGAAGACACATTTCTGAGTCTTGAAACCAAGGTCGCGCACGTCAGACAAAGACCTGAGTCGCGATCAGCACAGAAAACACGTCCAAAAGAGAGCACAAAATCTTAAGCAAGAATTAATCCGCGCCCGGAAAAAAAAAAAAAAAGCCCTCAAATCACGAACTGGAAACAAATCGATCAAGAAACCCTCAGATTTCTGACCTTACAAAGCCACGAAAATTTTCAGAAGAGCCACACAAGAATTTCGAAAAAACATTTCGAAATTTTAATTCTCAAAAAAATCTTCAAAAAAATTTCACAGAAGATTTTATTAAATTTTTAATTCAATAATCTGAAAAAAACCTTTAAAAAGATTTTTATGAATTAAAAATTCAATATTGAGCAAACTGGGTCTGATACCATATTACACAAGTAATTGGTAAAATATTCGATGTATTAACAATGAGCAATGTGCTCAATAAATAATTTACAAGATGTACAAGGATAAGATCGAACACGATCTTATCTCAAGAAAAAGCAAGAAGTTTCTAAAATAAACTTCAGATAAGATCTCGGACAACAGAGACGATCTTATCTAGATATTTTACAATATTTTACATAGTTGAGCATTAATAAATAAATAAAGAATATCATTTTAATAGTTGAGAGAATTCGAAAGGGAGGGGATGCAAGAGGAAAAGGTAGGCATCAATAAAGAACAACATGCAAGTACTGTATTTCCAAATTGTATTACTTTGTAATCTACAAGTTTTGTACAATGATCTGAGAGCTCCAATGTAGAATCAACCAAAAGTAAACTAACTAGAAGCCTAATTTATGGATAGCTAGTGTACGTTATTATACAACTGAGGAAAACGAAGAGACAACATTTTCACTGGTGGAGATTCTTTGCTCTGTCGTTCTCTAGCATTATTGCAAAACTATTATGTGAACAGAGCTGACAGTGTGGGTATTGTGTGATTTCACATGGGAGTTAGGATTTGCAATTTTGACTACATTTGCTTCAGACCACAACTAAGCCCATGGTCCAAATCACATTTGGTTCAAGTATTGTCATGATGCCATGAGATACCCAAAGTCCTTGATCTTCCCGGTTTGCAATTAAGTTGATCATTGATAATAAAAATGAAGGAGATTGTTTATATTAATAAATGCCTCAAAATAAAGTTGTCACTCTTGAAGTTTTCTATAAAAAAATCTTGCATAGTTGGCCACCTCAAAGAGAAAAATAGGTTGACTAAAGTCATGCTTCTGTCCTAGACTATGCCGTGAGACTATTGTTCTTGATAATAAAATTATAAGGAAATTGTTTCTTGACATAACTTTAACTTGCTTGTATCCAAATACTTGTACAACATAACATTGGAGAGAGTCTCCTTATTGGAAACACCTCAATGACTCAAACATTGGTTCCGTCAGGACTTTCAAAGCTGCCACAAAATGACACCAACATCCTTCACCAGACATGCTCCCTTTTTTCAATAATGTACAGGGAAATTCCCTGTGGTGATAGAGCCAGCCATTACTTAGCTCATGATTGCTGAAAGCCAAATTATCACATCCAACCATAAAATCTGGAGGTATGAATGAAAGAAAAATTGATAGAATTCAATCTATTTTACCTCCTGCAACAATTCTTCATCCTCCTGAGTGAAACTTGTATAAAGTTAAACAGATCAAAGATTCATACACTATTTGAAATTTGAACCATAGGAATTCAAAGATTCAAAACATGGTCACTACAGGCCTAGTGTACAAGCGACAGGTTCTATGACAAGGACACCATTTTTCAAAAAAGTGTAGTAATACACAGAGGCACCAAAAATAAATAGAAATAATTTAATTTTCAGAAAATAAAATTATTAGTACATGATATATAAATGGCATTAAACAGAGATTGAAAGCATACAAAACCAAATTTTAAAAGCACACAAATGAGATTAGGGCATGGGGGCTGACTGATTAGAGTTAGATGGTAATATAGTATGTAATTAGCATAGATGTTCCATGGTTAATTCACCAACACAAATCTTATTCAATGTGGAAACAACTTAGTTGATTTCATGGTTGTAACTTGTTTTCTTTTCTATTTGCTTAGGAAAACTTTAAAAGTGCTTAGAAATGAGTTACTCAAGTGGTGTACTAATTTAGATGGACATTTACAAGGAAATGAAACAAGAAAGAATTGCACACACTAAATCAGCAATGAACAAGGGATTTTCACCCCAAAGAGACCCAATGTGGGAGAACTCTAGAAGAACAAAGGCCTGGACATTTACAAGGAAATGAAACAAGAAAGAATTGCACACACTAAATCAGAAATGAACAAGGGATTTTCACCCTAAAGTGACCCAATGTGGGAGAGCTCTAGAAGAACAAAGGCCTGGACATTTACAAGCAAATGAAACAAGAAAGAATTGCACACACTAAATCAGAAATGAACAAGGGATTTTCACCCCAAAGAGACCCAATGTGGGAGAACTCTAGAAGAACAAAGGCCTGGACATTTACAAGGAAATGAAACAAGAAAGAATTGCACACACTAAATAAGAAATGAACAAGGGATTTTCACCCCAAAGAGACCCAATGTGGGAGAACTCTAGAAGAACAAAGGCCTTGCCTTCTTATACCACTATCACATGTGCAAATTAACAAACTTACCGCCTTCTCAAGGCCTTTGAGGACATCAGTAGAATTAACAATATACTTACTCCACAATTTGCTTCAAAATGCACTCTCTCCTACTGCACTCCATCCAAAACTCCCTAGAACACCCAACCAAGAATGAATGATGCAAAAGATTACAATTCAATGTCTTAAAATGACCCCTCAAGGACATACATAGACACACTCAAAAACGAAAGCTAAAAAAGACACCCAAGCAACAAAGAGCATGAAGAGACCCCATCTACAATCATTAATCTTCTTTTATGACAGATTTGAGCAAGAATACCACATATATAAAAGCAAAGCCACCATGACACTTTGGCTGCCGCCATGACATAAACTGAACCATAACCCTGCTATTTCAGATGTTTTACCACTAAAAAAATTATCTTTGTATCTCCTATGTTTCTTAGGAACCTGCTTCAACTGTGTTTGGCTCCAAAGTGTCTGCATTAAATTTTAACCAATTGCAACCTTTATAGACCCTTGTAAAAGCTTGCTTACTTTGCTCTTTCTAAAATGATCATTTTAGAAGTATAAGCATTTCAAGTTGCATACTTCATTGATTTAGCTAGTTGCTTGAAAATAGTAGCTTGATAGGTTCGACATATTATCTTTCCATGATACAATTTGAATTACACCTCTCCAATTAGAAAGCTTAAAAACCCATAAGACAAGGATAGTATTCTCCACTTCTCCTTAGAATACTACTTTTATACTCTTGGCAATTATTGTTCCGACACAACTTGCAAATTTTCCTCCTCTCCTCTTCAGTCCACTCTTTATTATCTCAGCCTCTATAAAACACCCTTATTTAACTCTTCTTGTGCATGAGTTGCAAGGTCTTCAACAAAAAGAAAAAATCAAATAGAGCTCAAGAAGAAAATTTTACCCCAAAGAAAACCAATGTGGGCAAACTCCAAAAGAACATGACTGTGCCTTCTCTTGTCACTATCTCCTCAAATTAACAAGCATATTGCCTCCTCAAGGCCTTAAAGATCACCGATAGCATCTACAATATCATATGAGGATACAATTCCCCGCATTATCCCCTTAGAATACCACGTGTATATGTTTTCCAATTGTTCTTCCAACCCAACTTGCAAATTTTCCTACTCTCCTCTCCTATCCTCTCCTTATTCTTTCACCTTCTTCATAACAACATATTTATCCAACTCTTCTTGTGCATTAGTTGCAAGGAATTCAACATAAGGCAAAAAGAAAACAGAGACCAAACAAGGAACTTTTACCCCAAAGAAAACTAATGTGGAAAAGTCCAAAAGAATAAGGCCTTGCCTTCTCATCACTATTTCCTTTGCAAATTAACAAACTTACTACCTTCTAAAGGCCTTCAAGGACAACAATAGCATCTACATTATCCTAACCCAAGAAATCACTCCAGAACTTGCTTCAAAATGGGTAATCTCCTACTCACTCCAGAACTTGCTTCAAAATGGGTAATGTCCTACTACATTTCATCTACAACTCCCTAGAAAATCTAACCAAGAATGAATGTCTCAAAAGAGTAATTCAATTTCTTAAAATGATCCCTCAAGGGAATACACTAAGTTGTCAGTCCTGGGATGGATACAGGTTGAGAGTTCAAGTACATCAATATGACTTTTTTCCTTGGGTACGAGTTTATTATTTTATATATATATATATGATAAAGATGAGGCCAACTGTACTTATATTAAAAAGTTTGAGAAACACAAAATAGATTCTAATAACAGAAAAACAACTCCAGGAGGAAGCACAAAAAATAGACAAAAAAATGAAGACTAGATACCATAGTATGTCCTGAAACCCAAAAACCAAAATAACATAAATCTCTCACAAATCAAACACTAGCAGAGGAACTAGACTGAAAGCATTACAGGATTAGGGAGGAATTGGAGCAACGAGATGAATGGGAACAATTGCAGACATGTGATGGGGAGAAATTTGAGGAGCATGCTTTGGAAGGAACTGGAAAGCATAAAAGACTTTTTTCACCTTTTTCGCTAATTCGGGGCCAATTTCAGCCTTGTGGGAATTTATGGCACTTTACAGAATGAGCACACAACCATTTTGGAAACTTGTTTTCATAGCTTGAAAATACAAGCAACTGCAAAGATGTCCTTTTTGTATTTCAAAGAGAATAATCGCCCAACTAGCACTGAACTGTCAAACAAATCATACCTTGCAACTGCAAAATTGAATTTTTCCTCACAAAAAAGATAATCCTAGATGTAGCCAAATGCAAGAAACTTGAGTAAATCTAAATCTCAAAGAAGATCCATTGCATTGGAGAGAAACATGGAGACCACTTTGGTGTACCATCTCTCTTGGCTCTCATTTTTGCACATTTTTGTCAACCTCCTTCCCAATTAAGCATCAAGAACCCAAAGGACACTACAAATACAAGCATAGCTGCATAAATGATGGTCAATCAGTGAGACAATGTCCCCCACACCAACCTGCCACAAGATCACTCAAATATCTTTGTTCCATCCCACAGAGTAGAAAATTTGTAGACCTATTTATCAATTAGAAGCTGCTAATTTGATCACATACACAAGTATACATTTGATCAAATGAATACAAAAGCAGATTTGAGTTGAACAGAACAACATTTTTAAATATATAAATATTCTCAAGTGTTTTAGGTGTACAAAACTCATGGATTATGATATCCATGGCATCAAAAACAAAAATCACATGGAGTCATAATCTATGGTAGGGAGGATCCTATATCACTTGGCCTAGCATCACCAGCTCTATATGGGGTCCTGCACTCATATCTTAGACAAGTCCACAATGCTATTACAGCCATAGTAGTATTAATCAAGATCAGAATTGACCCAACAAACCACAAGTATAAGTGTAATTGAATTAATTGGGATTTAATTGGAAAAAACTCAAGGGAATAAGAAAACATTGCTTTTCCATCCAGCATGGCCCAAAACAATTTCATTTTTTTCCTTTTAAAACTAGAACCCAGGTTAAGTCAAGGGGTGATGCTCTTTGCATGCTCACTATCACAATAAAAGGCAAGGTTGGGGGCAGGACCCCCACCACCAAGCCCATATTGAGGCCTTTGAGATCACACTAACCTTCATGGGACATGCCATTTTTCATAATTTTTTCACTCTTAACCAAACTCTTAAGAGTCTAGACTCCAAACCATTCAAAAGACATGAGGGTTGAAGCCATCGAGCACTAATTAGGACCCTACTATGTTTGCTTCCAATATGTTAGCTGATTTTTGCTTCAATGTATTGCATTTTAGCTTCATATGCTCTTGTTTTCTCCTTCTTTATGCTTGTAAATAAAATGAATAGAATTTAGAAGTGATGTAGATCCTTTTTAAGGTTTTTGCTTGTATTTTTATTTTTTCATTTTTTGTTGCTTTCTTTTCTGACATTTTTGCCTATATTTTGAAGGCAGGATCTAAGGCTCCAAATTCGACAAGTTTGACCACAGTCACCAAGACCCAAAGTCCAAGACCTTATGACACTTTTAATCCTTCTCACCTCAAGACTCGACAAGGCTAGCGAGTTTTTTATGGGTCTTGTAACTATGCTTCCAACTATTCAAACTGACAATTTTTGGTAGAAAATAAGTTCTCCTTGTCCATTTTTAAAATATACATAGTTGGAGAAAAGAGTGAATGATGTGCATTATAGAATAAAGAGTCGGATCTTTCTGTTCACCAATTCTTTTAAACATTAGCCTTTAGTATACTGGGCAGTTTTGGCTTTTATTTGTTTACTCTCTTGTTCAATTTATCCTTTGCAAACTTAAACTCAGTGTTATAGATTCTTGTCATGTCCCCGAAATCGTGACACTAAAGGTAACAAAATGCATATTAAGAATATTTACCATTCGATATAATTATAATTGTCAAAAGACTATTATAATTATAATTATTGTATTATAAGTATTAGAACATAAATACTAATAGATTAAACATTAAAATCATCACAATAAGTACTAAAAATACATATATTTAAGATAAACCCACAAAACCAATTTATAAAAGTATGAAACATATAATATAATATTAAAGTTATTAAATACAAATTATCATTATCATTATAAACAGAGACCATAATATTTTAAATGAGAAATATATTTAGGGATACTGGGTTAATATCATCAGCTATATAAGTATGCCTTATTCACAACATTATACAAATGTAGCCATGATCCTTGGAAGTGTTGGGGTCTTAAGACTTTTGGTGTGTATATGGCTTACTATTCAGAATCGAAGGATTGAGTATTACTCTTTGCTAACAATAAATGAACACTATCAGCCCATAAGAGTATTACCACCACTATAATATCCTGGTCGATGTTATCAGGATTTATCTTTTGGCTCCACAATATATTGTGAAATATAATCACTGCCACTACAGTAAATTGATGACATGGAAGTCAACTAAACTTATCAAAGGTCTCTTGTTCCAATTTCGTGATTTGCTACTTGTATGATTGTATTGGCTCTTCAATGAATATCGATGTTATTCATATCCCCACTCTATCGCTGGAATATGTATAGGGGCAATATTATCATTCTTAAATTATGGCGATATCCTCCAAATTGAGGTGTTGCCATATGATTTGTATGGAGCCTCTTTGCCAGCACACCAACTCATAATTGGGGGAATTATTGAAAGGAGACATCGTTTATATACCTAGTATTTGGGAATGACTATAGATTAAGTAATTCAATAGCCTCACAAAGGATGCGATAGGACATATGTCACCCATTCCTTCTTTTGCCACCATGACAATAAATTCATCTTTCACAGGAAGCTTATACGAACATTTAGATAAACTAACCTTTATAAAAGAATATATAGAACAACCATAATCTGGGCAGCGGTAATTATTATTTGCATGGCAGTGATCATTTGAAGGAGGGAGCGATTGATATGTTAACCAACATTAATTATTGTAGACCTCTTAACTAAAGGTTATGTCCGTTTAGAAGGACATCTCCCTTCCAAGTGATATGTCCTTTCTTACTAAGACATGAAGATATAAAAAAGATAACAAGAAGGCAGGAGGGATATCATGATTAGAATTTGCAGATATTTATATACAATTTAAACAACATATCTGAATGCTCTTGAAAATCTTATGATTAAACACATAGATGGAGCATTTTAGAATTTACATAAGCAGCAGAGTAGGTGCCGACAAGAACCACCTTAATCATGAAACCAGTGATCCACAGAAAACGAAACAACTATTTGCATCTCTGCATCCTGACAATACTGAAGGGAATGACGATCCACCAATCTGTTGAGACATAGAATAAGGACTGCAGACCATCACGACTGGATAAAGGGGAAAAAAGATTCTGCCGACCTGGTGACTGTGAGGATCAAGGAAAGTTCCAGCAGATCACACCCAGGTAAGTATAAACATCTGCATAAATTCAACTCTCCCTACATTGCTAAATGTGAAATGATGTATGTTGTCCATTTAATATTCTATAAGTATAATACAACCTGTAGATGAGCAGATTATGTATTTAATTATTGTATATATAGTATGTTGCAGAGAATCCAATATTTATTGATTATGATAATAGCAGTCTATATATCTGTATAATTCTAAATTATTAATTATTGCTGAATATGAATAATGGATCTGTGTCATTGATTTAATACGTAAGAACAGACTACATTATGAAATGATGTTCATATTTTCTGACTATAACCACCAACCATGATGAAGGGAGTTGAGGGCCTACGAGGAGGGGAAACAGCGTTGGGGTCATCCTCTAAGTACACCACCCCATGGCGGATGGCTGAGGCCTGCCACATGTGGACCAAGAGAGGTATACTGCTCTTGGGCTTAGAGGGAGTAACTTTCCAAGACACCCTGCTATAGTTGCACCCTCAATCTCCCAACATGATTAAGCAATAATGGTTCTGATACAGGGGAACGACGGTAGGACGCCTCACTAGGCACACCACCCCATATGGATGGCAGGAGGCCACATCGGGCCAAGAGGGGTGTACTGCTCTTGGGCCTAGGGTAGAGGATTTCTTGGGCACCCTATCAGACCATTATGTTCAAGGAAGAAAGAATTAGAAAATCTAAAGAAAAATTCAATATATTTATAATATGATGTTGTCTTTATTTATAAATGTCTACTGACATATTTGCAGGTCTAAACAGGTAGTTGTACCCCTAACCATGTTCTCTTTGTTTTTCCTTATATGTATTCCAATTAATATTATCTTGTAAATATTTTCTAACTCTGTTTTGGAGGGGCCTACTCACACTATAAACATCCCCAAAACCAAGGTGATCACTTGAAATTGATAAATTAGGGCAGATTTAGGGTTATCCCAAAAAGGGAACATTACAATTCTTTAGACTCTCATGTTCAAAAAAAAACACTAGGTGCACATTCTAATTTGTAACCACCCAAGAAATTCATTTTCATATATGTAAGGTGGCATTTGTT
Source organism: Sequoia sempervirens (assembly GCA_007258455.2). Lineage (NCBI taxonomy): Eukaryota > Viridiplantae > Streptophyta > Pinopsida > Cupressales > Cupressaceae > Sequoia > Sequoia sempervirens. Next base: position 27,611,903 of record VDFB02000015.1, read on the forward strand.
TGAGAAATGATCTCCCATAAATGAAACCATCTATTCTCTTGTACACACATAGTATTCCAGATTCGTGGGAATATGATCTCATATTCCAAGCAAGTTCTTTTGTAGCTTTCAAAAAGATATGAATTATGTTTAGAACATCGAACCTAACTCTACCTCTGGTTACATTAGGTGTGACCATACTTTGTGTGTAAGTAACATACCATGTTTCTATTGCTCAAATCTGGAGGCATAACAGTCCCTCCCCCCACCCGTCTTTTTGAGGGTGGGATATGTGGGTATGTATATATACCCAAACACTATCACATGCCCATGGTAAATAATTGCCAAAATATAGTCATTAGTCATTAATTTGATCATCACTGATATTAAACAATCTGTGTCTGCTGTACCCAAGACATGTTGGCGCACAGAAAAACTCATAAAGTGATAAGTCCTTAAGGGGATGAAATTAACATGCAGAATCCTAAGTTAAACAAAACAATCTCATACACATCCAACTGACACAGATAGTGTGAGTGCTACTATATTAATCATAAATGAGGATTACACAGGAATACAGAAACAGGAATGAGGCTGAGAAACTTTGTATGCTTACTAGGGCTGAGGAGAACTATGAAGCTTTCAACATGACTGACTATTGGGATGGTAGTGAAAAACTGCTATGATAGATCTTTGTACAACTACATTAAACGTTGATTGCATAGGGAACTTTCACTTCTGTAACAGCTCTGAATGACAGTCTAAATCCTAACATGAAGCTTTTCAGGTTGGTGGTTGCACAACTAATTCAAATCATGATTCAAAAAGTTGGATTTGGTAAAAACTCAGTAGCCCAAATTTTGACCGAGACTCAGGACTGAGCAAAAGAAAAAGAAAAAAACTTAAATTAATGCATGAGACGTACAAGGAATGAATTTAAAGAACAAAGAAATCTATTAATATGATCAATTTGTCATGATTCAAAGATTCTATAAGTCACATTACATATGACTCGAACATGAACAGAGCTCAAATTTTTCAAAGTACAACAGCCAACTACAATCTACTACTTCCTCTTCCCTCTCCTAGTATTAGCAATATCTAGCCCCAAACTATAAGGGTAAATCTGAATCATCATGAAGAGTGAGTGATTCCTCAAGTATGTCTTCCTCCAACGCCTCTGCTGCTACAGCTTCTCTCTCCAATTCATCAAGAGTTTCTTCTATGAACATTAGATCTGCATCTTCAACAATCCAATCTGCATGTAGATTGATGTCATCAAAATCGATGGCATCATGAGGACCCTCCACCATTTTGGTTCAAAGGCGAAGGTTGTATTGGACAATTGCAAAGTTCATTGAGGCTCCCTTGGATCAGCTTGTTTCTCTTGGTTAAATGCTCTCAAACAGGCTCCAATTGTGCTCTTCAAACCACACCTCCAATCGATAACAAACACTTTGCCATGCTGCATTTGCTTGTGCTGAAGACAAAAATGAAGGGAAAAAAATCACTTTTAACAACCCATGGCCATTTTTTTGTGGAGCAATTTTTTTCAAAACCTTGCCAGGTCCGATTGTGAAACTCATAAATTTTCTTCCCTTAAGTCTCTAGTGAGTTACTCACCAGGCAGAAAAAGTCGCAAGTTTTTGCTAGCCTAGCAAGAACTTGCCAAGTTTGTAAACTATGATTCGACTTCCCTAATGGCTCCAACAGCAGTTAAAAATTATATGCAGGTGCATATCTCGATCCATGGGATACATTGGTGTTTGAGGGTGGTGTCTTGCTGGTGTGGGGGGAACTGACATGCAGGCTGTGCATGATAACACTTTGCACAGCTAACACATTGTCTTCCAAGTCGGCACTCAGATCACTCATCGTAAAACATATAATACAAGAGGATATCTACAATCAAACTCCTCCAAAATATAGAAGGCAATTCAGAGGGTGTTGTTGGATGGTTGAACAATAATAGTCTAATTATTTTAACAGGTGAATCTTAATAGATAATAACCACCACTATGTTGTATGAGTGAAGATTTAGAAAATGATAGCATATGCATGAAGCATCAAGCTCTGGTGTTTTCCAATGTCATTGAGAAGTGCATATCCAGAGAATACATTTAATCATGCATTCTGCATTCACTTCCCATGCAATGAAGGAATAACATATATAGGCTGTAAAGATGAACAAGAAGCTGACATATTTTCTATTGCAAAAACAAGTAAAATAGATTTCCAACAGAACCGCACATGATAAAAAGCATCTATAGTTACTTCACCTTCCCCTGCCTTTGATATAACTGCTCGAGAATCTCCAACATTAGCAACATACAGATGATTCCCAACTAATACTGCTGTTGAAGCTGTTGAACCACCATCTCTGTAAATACTACTTTCAGCTTTCAAAAATTCAGCATCAGTTTGCTGATAGGATTCAGCTGCCATTTTAGATTGAAAAACATTAGCACTACAAAATACAGTGTAAATTTTTCCCATTTATTACAAAACTTATATCCTGAGATAAAAGAACAAATTTTAAGTCAGAAGATTTTCAGAAACCTGCACGCACTTATGGCCTGTTTGGTATCTGTAAAAAATTTGGGATGGCTAGTCAAATTCTCAAAAAGATGTTGCTTTAAATACTCAGCAGCCTGATAGCCACCATGGCCTGAAATGAAGACCAGGAAAATAATTAAGTGAACTGAAAAGCAAAATAAACCTGCATATTAAATAAAGATTCTATCTCCTCAAAGCAAAAGAACAATTAACTCTACAGCTAATTTTTCTGAATAGAACATAAGAAGAAGCCAATGCATCTACTTGTATAAAGCAACAAAAGAAGTCACAGACCATCAAAAACTCCAAAAAACCCAACTCTATGTCCATCAATATTTGATATTTTTGCATCATAGTAATCCTCCATTGTAGCCCTTTTGCCTTGACAACTGGAATATCCATAGATGCAAATTCCATCTTCACTGCAATTTCACAAGCCATAAAAAATTCAGGCTGTGCAAAGCAGTGTGTACAGTTCAAACTATCTAAATTGCCAACTTAGAGTTTAAAATTTAAAATTTCTGTGAAAAGGAAGCATAAAAGTCTTGAGAGCATCATGATATGACCCCTCTTTAATGAAGACATAAAAGTATCATCTGCAAAAAATATCAAGAAAAGAAATTGAATCCATCCGTATATTTAAGGAATTGACAAATACCTGCCATGCATGAATTCTTATTGAGAACCAAAGACCTTAGGAAATTGGCTACATTTACAGAATACTGAACAGCATTGTACTCATTTGAAACATTTATTACAGTGACCATCTAGAACAGAAAAAACATGTGAAATATCTGTCCAAAAAGCATCCTGGCAAATATTCCTACTCAATTTCTTTATTTGCATACTCAATCTTCGGTTTCCATCTATTATTTTATCATACATATTGTTGTACAAGGATTTTAATCTCTTCGTATGCTTTGTTAACATTTTAATTTATCCTTTCTACAACAACATAAAACGGAGTGGTGTGTAAGGTAAAACATTTCCTCTAACTAAAAAGAGAAGACTCCCTTGGAAAAAAAATTAAGAACTTCTAAAACCCTATATGACTAATTTATGGGCAAACTTATAATTTTCACAACATATAAATAGTTAATTGTGGGGGATTTCAACAAAATTTAAATTTTTCATAACCTATACATAGTTTATTTTGAGGGGTTTCAACATATAATAGAAAATAAACTAATCTACCACATCTATTTTCACTTATCAGGTATAAACACAAGACCATACATATATGAAAGATTTTGTATTTTTATATGACTTTACACGCAAGCCAACTTATCACAACACAAACACACATGCTTTCTAGCTAAATTGCAAACACTAGAAGTATGTGCACAAAAGAACTAAATTTAAGATTTGGGATAACACCACATGACAGTACTTTACAAATCAAAAATACCCAAGTATTTGCATACAAAGCTACGAACACCCAAATTAACATCACAATAAAAAGTTTGCAATTATTTATAATCTGTAATCAATCAGTTACACAAGATGATATTCAATGAAAATAATTTCAGCACACAAACAAAAAGAGCTTGAACAACAAACTTTTGCATGTGTGTGTGTGCCACCTTGCACAATTGCATGTCTTTTAAATATTCAATTGCTTTTAAAAATAAAAGTTGCATGGACATTAAAAACAGTTTTGAATAAAACTCATCCACTGCATAAAGCTTATCTTCTAAAATTGAATTCTTCTAAAATAATATAAATCTTGTTTTAGAAGTATCCAAAAATAACTTGGCTTTAAACAAAGCTGATTCTAGTTTTAGACATTACCTAAAAATAGTAGCCTGCACACTTTCTAATATAGCAATCACAGGGATGATTGCAGTGGCTGTTTTGATGGTAAAGTGAATTATTGTTGACTGCTTCCTTTCTTCAATATGTACTCTATGAACACTTCAACACACAGCCTTCATTTCATCTAGATCTCGCAATGCAATACTTCAAATCCTTGACTCATTAATATTCAGCACTTCATCATTCTCAACAATCAACTTTTCATATTTTTGTTGTCCCTGCTCTTCAAACCCAATGATTTTCAACAACAATAATTCCTTCGACTATTCTATTTTTTCCTCATCAAAATTTGCAGAGCTTGGAAAGTCTATCTTCATATGCTCAGTGAAGTCCCTTTCCATCTCACCTTTTTCTCTTATGTTTCCTACTGTGTTCATCACAGAACAAGAGATGGAATCTAGGAATAAACTAATCCCATATTCATTCCTTCCAATTTATTTATTATTTATTTTAAAGAACTAACAGCAATCTGTGCAGGTCTTCACGAAGAACCTCGTGGATTCATGCCAATCAAAAGAATGATTTGCCTGGTGAGGGGAAAAATGTCAAGGCTTATTAAAACTTTAGATTCCACTTCAGCCATGTATTTCATGTCAGGAATATCCTTGGCCCATTTTTATGGCCTTTCTCCATCTCTTTTATTAATTGCTCGATCATCAGCTTCTAGATGTCAAATCTACCACACAGCTTCACAGAGTTATCAAAAAAAATCATCTCTCTTAGCAATTACTTTTTGATTCAAGATTCCATTTTTCTGCCATATGATGCAATCTTATCAAACTGTGGACCCATGGAATCTTTCAAATTTAGTGGGACTGAATAATTGCTTGACATGGGATTGACAAAGTGCTGAATAAGCAAAACTGTCTGATATGTTCTTTCAACTCAACCTTGTCCTTTCCATCCTTTTATATTATTTCATTCACCAAAGTTGTTATATCCAGCAGATAAAGATCTGACTGCCTAGTGGTTTTACCCAAGAGAGTTTATGTGATCGTGTAATCTGCTAGTTGCACATCCTAAATATACACATCTGGTGGAGATACAGCTGTTTGAGCAAAGATGTCTCCTTGATCATTCATCCTTATCATGGTCTAGAACTTTTCCCTTTGTGCTGGAGAAACATTGAGCAAGGAAGGGATTGTTGTGATGTTCACCAATGCTGTTCCCACTATTTTTCTTCTTTTCTTTTTGTTTACCATCTCAGCTAACCACTTCAGAACCTGTTGCTAGGCTTCTTTCGGTTTTCTCTTTTGTGGACCTCAAAAGGGGCCCCCTTGTGGTAAGAGCAGTGGATCTGGGTGGGTGTGGAGTGCAAATGCCAACAAGGGAATAGTGTTGGAGCACAAATAGGAATAGTGGATTGAAAGGAAGTAGGTAGTGTGTTAAAAGTGGAGGCAAAGGTGTATAGGGAAAAGACAAAAGAGTGGACAAAACCCCAGACGAAGGAATAGGAGGAGAGGTAAGTTTTGAAGAAGGTGAAAGAGCCTTCACTTTTCCTGCTTAAGCGGCAACAATGGATTATGCTCTGCTCCCTCTGTCTAGCAATTCTGAAGTATTTGCTACAGGGGTAGTAAGTCTCATCACTGGGGGAGACTTTTCCCTCTTCTTTGCAAGATCTCAATTCTTCTCTTTGGTTGTGTGTCACCCCATGCCTCTGTAACCACCCTACTAGCATTTCTCTCCTCTTATGTTTTGGAAAAAAAACCCTGTAGGGTTGAAGATGGAGCCATGCATGCTGCTTTTAGCTAATGTGGCTGAATTTTCAGGGGTTTTAGAACTCTAGAGGAAGATAACACCTGTAATCTTCTTCTCCTTGAGCTCTATTGTTCTCGTCTATATCCACTTGGAAGTTCTCTAGATAACTTTCCTACTTTTGTGCTCTACAGAAATAACTGAAGAATCAGCCCAAATTAGTATTGGAGATGGAGATTAGGCTAACCCTTTTTTATCGTAAGTTGGTGACTCACCTCTTCATCATCCTCTATATAGCTGATATGAAATTATCTAAATTTGAGTAAGGTGGCAGCAATCCCTTTCTCCAACTTGAGACTCATTTTTGTTGTTTTTATGATCAGATTTAAGAGCGCAGAAATTAATTCAAAATTCAACACAAAACACAGCAGATACCCTGGGAAAACCCTCCTCCTGAGGGAGGAAAACCCAACAATAATATATCCCTTATATATTAAATCTTCAACAATAATGATCTCCTTACAAGGGGCCAATATGAAGGCCTAAATATTAGCACCAAAGAATGATGCAACACAGAAACACAATGATTACAATCTGCAACAGTAATCTCTGTCTTCTACAGATTCTCTATCTGCTCTAGAGATAATTTGCACTTGAACAATGAATGAATGTGAATGAGTGAATGGATGCTCAACAATGAAATGCCATCGCCAATATATACGAGATGAAAGAGAAGGACATGCCTCTTCAAGATCATATGTTGGCCTCCTTGAAAAAACATGATCCCAATAACATGAAGTCGGCCTCCATAACAAACAAATATTAAATGTCTTTTAAATAAAAGACGTGACTCTTCAAGATGAAACCGAATCTCCTCAAGTGGGCCATGAGCAAGGTATAAGATGAAGCGCCTCTTCATCGAATATAATCTTTACAATTCAAATAGCCATTAGGCTATAATTTGAATTGCCCTCAAATAAAGTCGTGCGGATCTGGAAGAAGCAGCCTGACGCTGCTAAACATCAACAATTTTCACAATTTGCCCAAAAAAATATTTAGGTGGGATACATTACCATACCTTACAACTTTTCCTAATTTTTTCTTCCGTGAATCTCAGGTTAGCATACATTGGCATACTTTTTCACCTTGGGTCAAATGTGTTGAACTAATCGCCAGTGTCTCCCTTAGGATTCGAGACATGGACTAATTGCCAACGTCTCCTTTAGGACTCAGGACATGGACTAACTGCCTCTCGTGGATCCGTTTATCACTAGCGTTTGTATCGAGTGTTAACAGGTCGATCTTTTGGTGCAATGGTAAACGTGTTCCAACAAACAAATGGTATCAAAGTCGTGGTCACGGGTTCAAATCCCCTCGGGTGACGTTGAGGGGGGATTGTTGGACTAATCAACAACATCTCCCTTCGGATTTGTGACATGGACTAACCGCCTCCCGTGGATCCATTTATCTCTAGCATTTGTATTAGGCATTAACAGGTCAATCTTTGGCGCAATGGCAAACGTGTTCCAACAAAATGACAACCTAGGTTCAAACACCCAAAAGTTATAAACAACAATTTGTTTATCAGCACCTTTGGCAACCTTCCTTGCTCAGCAAGAATTATAACTAATTGTAAAAGGTCACCATAGTCCCCCTTTGTGCCTTAATCTGAAAACATAATGAACAACTAACAACTACCCATTCAATTCCAATAAGAGAAATCTATAGTTCAGCTACCTGAGTAACATAAGAGATCTCTTGCTAAATCCTACAAATCTAATGTAAGTAAACATTAGAAACAGTATGAACAAAACTCCAAATTTGTGAATCACTCTCAGCTTCCTGTGAAAGTCACTCTTCATATGGTTTGTCCAAGCCTTTAATCAAGTCCTCAATGAATACATCATTCACTCTCCTATAGTAAGAGAGTTACCATATTGTAGTTGGAGAATATGATATTTAGTTGAGATTGGCAAGCCCACATTCACCCACTTTGTTCAAGCTTTGGAAAATCCTCACATGCGCCAAATTGTACACCAAATATGACATCATATAGAACTACAACATCTAAGCAATGTACACAAGTGTTGATGTATGCTTTCATTGTGAGTAAAGCTAAATCAATCTTGTAGGTTGAGGTACTAACCATGTTCATCACCTAGAACATGCATGGGTGGAATGTTCTTGCCTATGGCCTTCCAATTAACATGTTTAGCAATGTGGTTATAAGACCAAGTATAGTGTAGAAGGGATCAAGGTCCCTTGCCAAATAGCCCAATCACGTAGCCACAATCAACAACAGTTACAAAATGTTAGGCAATAGGGAAATTTTCAATCTTATAGATTTGCAACTTCAAGAGTGCAAACAAATTCAATGTCCATTACACACAATCCTTCAGCCTTCTCTCTCTATTCCAATCATTGATCTCAAATTTGCCAGCACTTCGCTCCCCAATTCGCCAACCCCTTATACCATTATGTTTCTTCTCTTTTATCCTTTGGCATGTAGAAGTTCAACCAACGCAAGAGGGAGTTCAACTAATTCGAATTTTGACAATTACAACAACTAAATTGGCAGAGACGCCAAAGTGCAGTAGCACATAGGGAACCTAAAGGTGCAGCAGCAAACCAAAATTTTGCAAAGGCAAATGCAAGTAGAAGACCCACAAACAGTTGGTTTAGAAAGAAAACCCCGCAATTTCAGTTCACTAGCAAATTCCCACAAAGAGCTGGTTCACTTGGAAAACCCCGCACTTCATACCCTACTGCTGTCATCCTATATCATGCTTACGTCATCAGAGGGTGACCCTCAATCTTACTGACGTCACACTTACATCATGTTGACGTCATCATCAAAACCGATTCTGAAGAAGTTCGTTTCACGTGGTTTTACCTACAAATCCACTTGGCTAGGTGATTCCTACAAACGCAACAAAATTCATCTAAATGAGTTCACCAAAAATAAAGGTGTAGTTCACTTGCAATCTCTCGCAAGTCTAGATGCATTGGCAATTCCTGCAAGGCAGAATGGTCTATCGAAATCAAACACAAGTCACAAACTGATTGTTCAACACCAAATGTCTGCAATCCCGAAGCGAATTAAACACCCACATAAGGCAGTTTCTATAGCAGCTCAAATACCCACAACCAGCAACAAATCAAAACCACAACTTCACCATTTTTGAAGTTAAATTTTATGAAATTAGACTTGTAGATACCTATTAAGCTCCTCTAAAGGGTGACATCATCAAATTGCAAATTATTTAAGAAATCCTCCTGAATAAACCCACCTAAAACCCACAACAAAAACAAGGCAAACCAGAACTGAAAACAGAAAATGTTTTTGTGTGACACAGGATTACTCATGAATCTGGATGCTCCTACATCAGACAAGTCAAGTACGTGGAACATTCCATTAGTTTGTAACTCATGAACATTAGGGCAATGTCAGGAATTAGAATTCCATGCTTAGCCAATTCTACAACTTTCACCCAAGATGCTTCATCTACAACTCTATCATTCCAAGGGACCAAATACTTCATATACTCTTTCCCTCTAGTCTTCTTCACCACACGGGAATCACTCTATCAATTTCCTCATATTTCTTTCCAAGCATTTGATCTATCCATTCTAATGTAAAGATTGGCAACATTAAAGATAGGAGAGATATCAATACCTACTGGAAGGTCAATCTCGTAAGAATTGGCTAGAAACTTCCTTAGGACCCTGCAAGGGCCTATTTTCTTCTATTTTAATTTGTTATATGTTCCCTATGGGAACCTTTCCTTCCTCAAGTGTGCCAAAACCACTCTGTTGGATCGAAATCCAAAATGCTCCTCCACAAATTTGATTTCTTCTACCTAGTGCTCTTAAACTACTTGTGTAAGTTCTTAAGGTGGAAGATATCCAATTTATCCTTCCTCATTTGAATGCTAGGGTTTTGATTTCTATTAAACCAAAGGAATTTGTTACAAAGGTTATATGCTTTTAGTTGGAAAATAAGGTTTTTCAATGTGAGATTAAAAGCTTAGGTGGGATAAGTGCTTGGCTTTTGTGTAATCTTGATGGCCAATTGAGAAAGAATTGTCCTTTGCTAAGGATTAACAAATAAGTACCTATCCCTATAGTTGTTCCCACTAAAGAGATTGTAACTAAGACATTTAGGCTAGGGCTAAAGAGATTGTAACTAGGATATTTGGGATGGAGAGGAAAGTAACCCTAGTAGTAAATTTATGGATGATTTCCCACTTAGAAAGATGGATTCAAAGTCTTACATAGAATACGAGGCCATTTTAGCTACCTCTAACCCTAACCTTGCTCCATCAAATTTGAAGGATAATGTTGCCATTGATTCCAACCTTTACCCTCCTATTCTTAACAATGCTTTTGTGGATTGTTCCAAGGATGTGCCCTCCCAAGGAATCGTCAACTCCCAAGTTGTTCAAAACCTCCTTAGGAGTAAAGTCCAACTTGGGGCTTCTACTGAATTTTACCCAAGTTCAAGAGTTGGTTCCAAAAGGATGAAATTTGTTCCTAGTAATAATAGCCCAAGGGATATAGTCGATAATGGTGTTTCCCCTATACTTTGTGATGATTTTAGTTCTAGCAAACATTGTGATGGTGAATCTTTAAATTCTATCGAAGATATTAAAAAAGGAAACCTAGAGACCCTCCAAACTTGGGCTAATGACCTCATAAAAAGGAGAAAGAAGAAAAACTCCCCAATTGCTTAGAAAGGATGTACAAATGCTCTAAACTCTTCCCCCTCCCTCCCACCAGCCTAAATGAGTTTGATGTGCATTAATTGGAATGTTAGGGATCTTGAAGCCATGGATAGGTTCACAATCATTGGGATGTTTTGTAATTCTAAGAAGGGGTTGAACTATATGTTGCTTCAAGATGTTAAGGCTGTTGATTTTTCATTAAAAGGTGTTTTGAAGTTCATTTGGCCCAACTCTTCTTTCTTTTCTACTTCTCATGAGATAGGCAAGGGATTTTATTATTTTCTTGTATCCAAAGTGGGTGTCGTGTCTTGTGAATTCTAGTTCCTTCCAAGAGAATGGTATAAGTGAGCTTGTCCATCACTAGAACCCAATTTGGAATCTGCTCATTGTATGCTTCCAATGACTACAAAGAGAGCACTAACATGTGGAGTTGATTGACTAATAATCTCCCCAATCTACCTTGGATCATGGGGTGATTTCCAAATGGTGAAAACTAGAGAGGACAAAAGTGGGAGCTCTAATTTGGTTGGAAAGGAAATAAACTTTTCTTTTGGTCAAAAATAAAGACTGGCCTCGATATTGTTGATCCCTTGTGGAATGAGAGGGATTATAGTCACAGTATCTAGTTCACTTGATGTAATAACCAAACTGGTTGTAAAAGGTTGTATTGTTGACAAATTGGGTTCTATCTTAACAAAGACCACTTCACGTGTCCTATTACTGACAAAAAATGTGGTTACAATGCTCAACTTCACACTCTCTAACTGCCATCCTATTGAAATTTCTGTTGCCCTCAACTAGATTTCTAATGTCCTTGTAGCAGATCCAATGGATTGTTTTGGCTTAAAATTTCCCATCTACAAGACAAAGATTATTTAGATGGCATTATATTTGTTGGGAAGTTGGTGAGAGTGTTGAATTCATTCTCTTTCCAAATCTCCCTCTGGAATGATATTGTCACAGCCCATCAAAAGTTTGTTAGATTCTATGGGAAAACCAAGGTTGTGGTGAGGAGGAAAGTTGCAAGAGAGTTGGAAGAAAAACTTGTTAGTTTAGAAGCTAGGTTGCAAGCTGACCCCTCTAAGTATGCTTTTAGATATTATCAATCCCATTTAGTTCATGTTGCGCTAGAATCAGATCTAGGATGATTGAGCTGAAGAATGGGGATAAGGTACAAAGCATCTTCATATTGCTTAAGGCCAAATATGCTAATATAAAAAACCCTAGCTCATGATTATATTAATTTGCTCATTTAAATATAAATATGAAATCATTACTGCAACCATACAATTTTGCCTAATGTTGTCTTTAAACTTGTTCAGTGGACTTGGGCATTTTTTCCTTATCAAAAATCACGATGCACTTTGTCTTTCCCTGCACTTGGCTAGTGCAATTTCCTCCTGGTGCAACTTGTTTAGTGAATATATTTATTGTTATAGTGGTGGCTACATTAATCAGTTGCTTCTATAACTAATGCAATCTACCTTTCTAATTATTTGTGGCCCTCTTTGTAAGATCAATTTTGTGGCATCACCTTTTGACTTGAGCAAATTAGTTTTGAAGGCACTATAAATCTAAACTCCTCCTTTGTCAATGTGTAAATACATCAAATTTGGTGGGGTGGCAATCATAAAAAATTTGGACGATTCCTTTTTTTTGGGGGGGCGAAAACTGCAACTTTCCTTAGTAGTGGCTGCGACTTTCCTTGGCAGCAAATAACTCAAGAGCAACTTACCTTATTTGAATGCATCAACAACACTGGCAACCTCTCCTTTAACAGTTCAAACTTGACAACTTTTTCTTATTCTCCAGCGGCTTGGCCAATGGCATAACATGTCTGATCTGCAATTTTCAAACCTGACGAATTTATTTCCTTAACGGTAACTTCTATTATCTATTTGTATAATTCCTTTTACCATCAATTCCCTTATGCATGGCAGAAATTTCAAATCTGCATTCAATTGTTGTCTTCTCTTTTGCAGGCTGGCAAGATCCAGCTTCGATACCATTATAATATCCCATTTAATTTTTATTTTTAATATAACAAATGCTAGCTCATGATTATTATAATTTACACAAATAAATGTAAATATGAAATCATTATTTTATCTTGATGTGATTGATCCAGAATTTACAATAAATAGTTTTTTTGTAAATCATACAAAATGCTCAAAATATAGTTCAGAATGACTAAATTAATTCCTTTGGAGTAATCTGTCCCAATTCTACAGTGATTTATTTCTAAGTGAAACTCCTTTTTCTGCCTTTAAAACTGACAATTGTGCTTAGAACGTCACAATCAGCTGACAATTGTAAGGATATTCTAACTCAAACTCAGATTTGCACAATGGTGATCTTCATATGAATTCACTTTTAGGAATTGTGGGTTTTTGTGCTCTAATTCCGGACCTTGAGGAGTTTCAACCTTAGGTTACTTGAACCATACTTCCATGCTCCACAAGGAGTAATAATCAGATAATAAAAATATATTTTTAATGATGCTCCTTCTCCTTGCTTTGTCTGTCTTAAATACCTTTTTCCTTCAATAGACATAACCCTTCACATGCCCCTTGATATTATTAAAAATAAACTTTAATTATTATTTTATTTTATCTATTACTTAACCTTTATTTGGACATAGTTTAAGTTTGACAGTGGGACATTACATAGGGAAAAGGCAAGCATAAAGATTGGACGTGTGCCTTGTTCTAGCCCTAAAGAAATTAGTAGAGCTTACTTCTCTTATAATAAACTCTTTGCTTCAGATGGCAAGAGTCATTCAATCTCTACTAGTACAGAAATTTGTAGCAAAATTATGCCTAGCAACTTTTCAAAGGAGGATGCTTCTTATCTAGATGCTGGCATTACCCTTGATGAAATTGGCTCGGTTATTGTCTCCGTGAAAGTAGACATATCTATTGGTGTTAAATGTTTCCCTATGTTTTATAAAATAAACAAAGATTGTGTTTCTAACAATCTTTTGGGTGTCTATAAGGAGTCTGCATTTTGGATCCTTGGGCAAGGGCATTGACAAAGGGATTATCAAGCCTATGAGACAATAATCAGCTGAAGAATTGGATACATCACTCTCCTTAATGTCTCCTTGTATTGTCCCCATTTTAGGGTTCTCTTGCTCTGCAGTTAGAGATGTCTTACTGGGTTTGTGTTTGCATGATTAGAGGGGTAATTTGAGGTTACCAATGAGCTCAAATGTCATAGAGGAGTTCTACGAAGCTTTTGGATGTTATTTCCAGCTTTCGGTTTGGGCTCCAATATTCTTGAAGGGAGTTTCTATTTATAGTAAGTCGCCCGATTGGCTCCGTTTGTCATAAGTCTTCATCAGGATCACTCCAGTGCAATTAGTTTTCGATTCCGATGCATTCTGATAATTTCCACAAAATGAGTATATTAATGGCTTTATTTCAATTAAATTACAAGGTTGCCAAATATTAATTAAAATATTTTAAAAAGGCCCTTAGTGTTATAGCTTGTCGAAATCGAGATGAAATGTTTTAAATCATAGATGTATTAAACTAGGGCCTTGTGTGTCAAATTATCATTATTTTAATGAAAAGGTCCTTGTGTGTCAAATTATCATTATTTTAATAAAAAGGTCATTTTCGGAGTTAAAAGGGAGTTTAAAATAAAAGTGATTTTTTAAATAGAAGCTTCTAGAGTGTTTGCAGGAAAAGCATAAAAGGAGGTTATGAGAGCTCATTTGGTTATGTTGGAATTATTCTTTTCTCTAATTGAAAACCCTTGTGGTTCTGGAGATCGAACTTGGTTCATCTAAACCTTTGGGAGGACAAAAACCCTCTTGAAGAAGATTGGTTTCGGTGGTGAAATGATTCCACCCTAACTGGTTTTGTGGGAAGATCACTAAGGTATTCCATTTGTACGATAAGCAAATTTATGCGTCTCCTGTGGAGACAAATTTGGAGGTAAACAATTTGCAGATTTTGGTGTATTGGAGGATTGTTATGGTTGCACACATAGTTGCAACACTCGCCAAAAACTCAGCAAGTGAAGAAAAACTCGCGAGTCTTTTTCACTCCCAAGTTTTTGGTGCAATTGTACACCAGAAAAACTAGCCGTACTTTTTGGAAAAACTCGCCATACTTTTGGCGAGTTTTTCCAAAAAGCATGGCAAGTTTTTGCAAAAAACCCGTGCGATCTGGAAAACGCCCAAGCAACCGGCTAAAAAGGCAATTTGAGTTATTTTTTTCATTCATTTGTGTGCTTTGCTTCAGAAAAAACACTAAAATGATGTGTTCCATGAAGGTTTGTGTGGCTTTGATGGTCTTAATTTGGGTTTTATTGTTAATGCAAAATGATGTACACCATGAAGGCAAATAGCTGCCCCCAGACCCCGCTGGGGGCGCTGCCCCTCAACCCCATTGGGGGCATTGCCCTCAAACTCCCATTGAATTCATTTGATTTTCTAGGTACTCTCCACTATTTACCTTCAGTTTTACAAAAACAATTTGCTATTTTCATTTTGTTTCAGACTATCAGTATCAACGTATTGAGCATTCCACATGAGGATGCAATTTTGTATCTAGTTTTCTTTCAAATCAATCAAATATAACTAGACTCAGCTTGTTTCTTCTATGTACTCATTTTATTGACTCATTGGATGCATCTTATCATTGATTTTTGCAACAAAAAAATGCGTTTTTAATGAAGTTTAAGCAATTTTTTAAGTTGTCGAGTTTTTTCCGTACCGTATTTTTCAGGGTTGCTGAGTTTTTGCAATTGGCAAGTTTTTCAACTATGGTTGCACATTTTGGTTTGAAGATTGTCTGTTGTTGGTCGAATAAGTTGTGGTATTTGCATTATTGTTGAATGCTAAGTGTTAATGAACCTAGACGAGAGGATTGAAGAGCCCTCTCGCACCATACTCAGGGATTTAGGTGTTGGTTGTGACTTTTCCATATTGTTAAGTGAATGTTGTGAATCTCACAACTTAGATTTGGCGTGGGTTTAGTAGGGGTTTACTGCTGCACAGATGCCTAGTCAACCGATTGATAAAATTTGGTAGAGGCAATACTCTGAATGGTGTATATTTATCTAGCTATGCATCATTGAAGGATTGAGAGCTTAATATTAATATATAAATGCCATCAAGTTATTGGAGATTTATTGGAAAATTTGTCATTGCCGCTCTACAACTACTACCGACCAATACTAAGAGGAGATTATAATACGATAAGGGAGTCACCTAAGTTTTCATTGGTTTTATTTGCCACCATTAGTGAATTGAAGAATTGCATTAATCGGGATTTTTTCTGAAATCGTTGATTGGTTGTTTCAGACTCATCGCTGACAACCTATTTCATTTGTTGTCCTATCTGCTGCCTGTCAATGATTACAAGCAGCCGTATATAAGACAAGGGACTCTTATTTGTGTTATCGTGGCCTTTAGTCCATCTCAGCTTGAAAAGGGATCACATCGTGCTTTGCTGGAGTTATCAGGTGACAACATACTTAGCCGCTGACTCAAATTATTATCCTGTTGACCGCCGCCTTGGCTAACATGATATGGGATCTTGGGAATAAGACAAAGCAATCGCCATTTCCTCATGATATATGTCATGTCCCCTACCTAGCTGGGTCAGCCAACTTCCAATTTAATAAAGGTGATTTTTAACACCATTATAAAAATACTAATTAATAAATAAATAAAATATTAATAAAGTAAATTTGAAATTTTATTTTTTGGTGCCAATTTTGGGCCCTAGTGCCCTTACCTTGGTTCATATATGTTTTGTCTTTATAGTTGGGCGCCAGCAAGGAAGTTTGATGGTAAATTTGGGAGATTGTCCAAATAGGAGAGCTGGGACAAAACCCTCAGCCATCCTGCAAGGTTAGGACGCAAACCCTAACCCTGCTTCATCAATTTTCCTATCACTATTTGCCATTTTAATCTTTCTTTCAGGGATTAACACAAGCCAACATTGTTCAAAGGCAGCCGCCATTCAAGGAGTCTGCACCTGGGTGATACTGGACGTTGGTGCTCACATCCCAATCATTGTTCAGGCCATCTAAGCGCTACATGTAGCAAGAGCAGAAGGTTTTGTGACCACAAGGATAGCTAGGTGGTGTATCAAGCTGTAGATTTCTGCTGTTCAAAACCCTAGTGTGGCGGCTAACAGCAACAAAAGTTATAGAACCCATCATTCAGCTTCAAGGGCAACTCTGTGGAAGGCACAAGGTGCACCATCTTGCCAAGATCTGAGGAATTCCACTCCTTCACAAGTACCAAACACTTACAGCAGCGAGTGTAAGGGAATCCCTGACCTCTACACAAGTGCTGAACACCTACAGCAGCACCTACAAGGTGATCCAGACATCAATTGCAAGTGTGGTCAGGTTAGAGACCTAGGTGAAATAGAACCAATCTGATTAGAGAGTGTAATATCTTCTATCGTTGTTGTCAGAAGCATTACTTTCTGGTGTATTCCCATTCAAATACTAAAGCTATGTTGAACAACTGCTACAAATTATAGTGTAAACAAAAAGTGCATTCCTTGATGGTTGTTTTCCGTGATATTTTGAAGTAACCAGCAGCTAGTTTCCTTTATGTTCTATCAATATGGTGTGCAGATCGGTTCTATGATTTGTATTGTGAGATTTTGATTTAGATTCCCTGACAAATCTGATCAGCATATTAACTGTTGAAACCCTAGATTCATGTTATTAATGGTTTATAAACCCTAGGTTATTTCAGTGGTATCAGTGTTAATGTATACAACGTCGGTCGCTTCATTCCAGCCCAGACAGAAAACAATTAAATCATAGCCTTACGGCTATTTAATTGGTGGAATCAATTTTATGAAATGAGACATCACTTGATAAAGGATGATTAATATTCATTTAATATAAATGGCACGATTTCCTTAGAGGCGCAATTATTTATGGAGGCCGACTTCTTGCTTGTATAGGACATGCCTCTTGGATGAGGCCGACATGTTGTTTTTGGAGAGTCACGTCTCTCCTTCTACCTTGTATATATACACCTTCATTGCAATCCATTTGACATCGATTCAATTCACTTGTTCATACAATACACTTCATCCATTCTTGGTGCGAATTCATCTCAAGGCAGTTCGAGTTTATATACAAGTTCAGTTCGGCATTATTGGAGGCTGAGATTTCATTAGCGAATTGTCTCTTTGTATTTCTATCTTGCATCATTCTTTGGTGTTTATACTTAGGCCTTCATATCGGCCTCTTGTAAGGAGATCATTGTTGTTGAAATTCAATATATAAGTGATATATTGTTGCTGGGTTTTTCTCCCTCAAGAGGGTGGTTTTCCCAGGGTATCTGCTGTGTCATTGTGTTAATTTTGAATTAATTTTCTGTGCATTACATCTGATCATAAAACTAACATGGTATCAGAGTGGGTGTGAAGAAGATTGTGATCAGATTTCTTATTACAGCAATACTCTTTATTCTCTTTTTCATTGTTGTTTACTTCTATCTCTTCATCAAGATGGTGAACGGTCTTAAGATTGAGGATAGACTCGAGGGAGCATCAAATTTCACTTCATGGAGATTTAGAATTATGCTCACCTTAGAGGAAAACGAATTGGCTGAGTTTGTGGAGAGCAAAGTTCCCAAACCTACGGATGAGGAAGAGAAAATTCAATGGAGGAAGAAAGATATCAAGGCGAAGAAGATGTTAGTTGATTCCGTGAAGGATCATATTGTTCCTATTGTCTCTAAGTCAAAGACGGCAAGAGACATGTTCAAAACCTTGGAGGAGATGTACGAAATCAACAACACCAGCCGGGCTCTAGCACTGAAGCAACAACTCCATCATGTGAAGATGGCGAAAGGAGAAACGGTTATTGCTTACTTCATGAAGATTTCGGAGTTGAGAGATCAGCACTCTACAATTGGTCATGTGATAGATGACAAGGACTTGACCATGCTTGCTCTTAATGGTCTACCTTCATCTTGGGAGTCCTACATTCAAGGAATCAGTGCAAGATCGAAGCTTCCCAAGTTTGATTGATTGAGGGCGGATTGCATTCAAGAGGAGTCTAGATTGGCTGCTAGAGGAATTGGTCGAAGCTCTACTAATGAAGACATTCATGTTCTCGCCTCTCAATCCTCGAAGAAGAAAGGCAAAGATGGGAAGAAAGGATATTTCAAGAGGACTAGAGATAAAGGAGCTGATGGTGCTCCCGCATTCAAGAAGAAGAGGGATCTCTCTAAAGTCCAATGCTTTAGATGTGACAAGTATGGTCACTTTGCTAAAGAATGTGTAACCAGGCCTAAGCAGCAGGCTACCATTGCAAATGTTGATGAAGTCTCTCCGCAAAAGGATTCATGTGAATACTTATTCTATTCGGCACTATCAAGCAATGTACCTACCAACACCAACACCTGGTTGATTGATAGTGGTGCCTCTTGCCACATCACCGGATTTAGGGAACATCTATCAAATTTGGTGGAGAGAGATTCTAGTGAACAAGTCATTATTGGAGATGATGCTAGTTACTCGGTGAAAGGAATTAGGACCTCCACTCTCCACTTGGATTTCGGCATTACTCTACAGTTGTGTGATGTTCTATATGTTCCAGGCATCAAGCGAAACCTTGTTTCCATTTCAGCCTTGGAAGACAAGGGTTACCAAGATGCATTTCTAAAGGCAAAGTTCTTGTATGGGTGAAGAATTCTAACTTCAAGACTACTCGGGTGATAGGAGTTAGACATGAGAGCCTCTATAGGCTATGCACTCGTCCACTTCAGGCACTAGTTCATGATTCTTCAAGCTTGTGTGATCTTTGGCATCGAAGATTGGCTCACCTTCACTTCCGAGCTCTACCTATCATGGAGAAGATGGTCTCGGGCCTTCCAAAGTTCAACCAGGAGCACGAAGGTACTTGTAGAGGCCGCGCTTTGGGTAATAATACTAAAGGTCCATTTCATAGTAGAGAAAATAGATCCAAATGTATTCTAGATCTCATTCATTCTGATTTATGTGGTCCAATGTCTGTTGCTTCTTCGAGTGGTTTCTTGTATTACATTCTTTTTATTGATGACTACTCTAGAAAGACTTGGATTTATTTCTTGAAATCTAAAGAATCTGAGGAGGTATTAGAAAGGTTCAAGGAGTTCAAAGCTCAGGTGGAGAATTTGTCCGGGAAGAGGATCAAAGTCCTGAGATCCGATAATGTTGGAGAGTACACTTCTGGCAGCTTTCGGAATTTTTGCATTGAAGCTGGGATTAAGAGGGAGTTCAGTGTCCCTTATAATCCTCAACAAAACGGTGTTGCTGAAAGGAAGAACAAATCGATCGTGGAAGTAGTCAAAGCCATGATTCATGACCAAGATCTGCAGACCTTCCTTTGGGTAGAAGCATCTAGGACAGCAGTCTATGTTCAGAATAGAAGTCCTCACCGAATCCTACAGAACATGACTCCTAAAGAAACTTTTACTAGGAAGAAGCCAGAAGTGAGTCATTTGAGGATCTTTGGATGTCCAGTATATGTTCATATACCGAAGGAAAAGAGGACAAAGCTGGAGCCTTTTGGCAAGAAGGGGATATTTGTAGGTTACAGTGAAACATCAAAAGCCTACAGAATCTACATCCTAGGTCAGAAGTTGATCGAGGTCGGTAGAGATGTCACATTTGAGGAAGATTTTGCATTCAGAAGATCCAAGGGTACTCATATGGAGATTGATAATGAAGAGCCTCCTCAAGATATGGAAATTGACCATACTCTTGAGATTCAAAGGGAGACTTCAGAACTAAAGGAAGATGATAATCCAGTTGAGCCCTTGGAACCTACTGATGGGCCTACCGATATTGTGATTGGGAGAAAAAGACCTCTCTGGGCTAGGCAAACGATGCAAGAGGCAGAAAGGTTTGCAACACCAAGAGGAACCTTCAGAGAAAGTAAGAGACCTCACAAGTTCTCCAGTTATGTTGCTTTGATGAGTCAAATTATTGAGTTTGAGCCTTCCAGTGTTGAGGAAGCTTCTAGTTAACAGGTTTGGAGAGATGTTATGACAAAGGAGTATCAGTCCATTCTCAAGAATGATGTTTGGGACATCGTTCCTAGACCCGAAGGCAAATTTGTGGTATCTTCAAAATGGCTCTTCAAGATCAAGCATGCCGCTGATGGGAGTATTGAGAAGTACAAGGCAAGATTCGCAGCTAGAGGGTTTTCACAAAAAGAGGGAGTTGACTATGAAGAAACATTTGCTCCTGTTGCTCGCTATACTTCTGTCAAAACCATCATTGCCATTGCTACATCTAGAGGATGGAAGATTCATCAAATGGATGTGAAGACAGCTTTTCTAAATGGGGTAATCAAGGAAGAAGTTTATATTGAGCAGCCTGATGGATTTGAGGTACATGGGAAGGAGTCTCATGTTTGCAGGCTGAAGAAGGCCTTGCATGGTCTTAAGTAGGATCCTCGTGCTTGGTACAAAAGGATTGATCGTTACCTGTCAAGCTAGGGCTTCTCCAAGAACGATGTTGATTCTAACCTATACTTCAAGGTAATTGATGGTGAAGCATTGATTTTGGTTTTGTATGTTGATGATCTGATTCTTACTGGAGAAGAACACCTCATTTTCAAATGTAAGAAGGAGTTGGCTTCTAAGTTTGAAATGAAGGATCTTCGACTCATGCATTACTTCCTTGGCTTAGAAATTTGGCAGAAGCCAGATGAGATGATTCTAAGTCAAGGGAAGTATACTATTGATATACTTAAGAGGTTTGGTATGATGGATTGCAAATCCATGTCTACGCCCATGGAGACCAACTTGCCTAAGTTGAAAGAGGCTGCAGCTAACTCAGATCTAGTGGATCCTACGTTATACAGGCAGTTGATTGGATCATTGATGTATCTAGTCAATACTAGACCAGATATCTACTATGCAATGAGTGCACTCAATCAGTTTATGTGTGAACCCGGGCAGATACATCTAGTTGCAGCGAAACATATCCTGAGATACTTGCGTGGCACAGTTGGATATGGGTTGAGATATTCTTCAGGTGTGGATTTGAAGTTGCATGCTTATATTGATTCTGATTGGGCAAGGTGTGTCACTGATCGGAAGAGCACCTCTGGATGTTGCTTCAGTTTGGGGTTTGCTATGATACCCCGGTGCAACAGGAAGCAGTCATCTGTAGCATTGAGTACAGCAAAGGCAGAGTATATTGCAGCTTGTGTGGCAACTTGAGAAGCAGTGTGGCTTCGGAAGCTCCTTGCAGGATTGTTTAGACAATCAATGGAGCCTACTATCATTCATTGTGATAACCAGAGCTGTGTGAAGCTTTCTGTCAATCTTGTGTTTCATGACAAAACCAAGCATGTTGAGATCAAATACCATTATATCAAAGACATGGTATTGAGGAAAGCTATACAGTTGAGGTATATCAGCACTGATGAGCAAACAGCAGACATTCTCACCAAGCCTCTCTCCAGGATAAAGTTTGTGTACTTTTGAGACAAGCTTGGTATGGTAGAGAATCAAGCCCTAGCTGAGAAGGAGTCTCAGTATCAGTGATCCTCTTTAATGCATTTCTCTTTGAGAGAGATTTGAGTTGCAAGCCCTTGTTAATGCATTTCTCTTTGAGAGAGA
Source organism: Sequoia sempervirens (assembly GCA_007258455.2). Lineage (NCBI taxonomy): Eukaryota > Viridiplantae > Streptophyta > Pinopsida > Cupressales > Cupressaceae > Sequoia > Sequoia sempervirens. Next base: position 27,634,280 of record VDFB02000015.1, read on the forward strand.
TTGAGGTGCAAGCCCTTGTTAATGCATTTCTCCTTGAGATTTGAGGTGAAAGCCCTTGTTTCCATCCTCTGGGAGAGCCATGGTGGATGCCATGTGTGTGACTCCATGACAGCATCACATGAGAGAGTCCGTGATGATTTTCATGTACTTATGTTTCACCCTCTGGGAGAGCCATGGTGAAAGTCACGATGAGGTGACAACATCATGTTAAGTTATGAGCACTTGTACATACCATTCATGGGTGTAGCCATGATGGTTGATATCACGATGAGGTGATATCTGATAGCACGATGAGGTGATAGCTTTCTTTTCCACATATGGGTGTAGCCATTGTGGTAGACATCACGATGAGGTGATATGTCTTGTGTAGCTGGAAGTATTCTCCCTAGCTGAGAGGGAGTGTTGATGTATACAGCGTCAGTCGCTTCATTTCAGCCCAGACCGAAAACAATTAAATCATAGCCTTACAGCTATTTAATTGGTGGAATCAATTTTATGAAATGAGACGTCACTTGATAAAAGATGATTAATATTCATTTAATATAAATGGCACGATTTCCTTAGAGGCGCAATTATTTATGGAGGCCGACTTCTTGCTTGTAAAGGACATGCCTCTTGGATGAGGCTGACATGTTGTTTTTGGAGAGTCGCGTCTCTCCCTCTACCTTGTATATATACACCTTCATTGCAATCCATTTGACATCGATTCAATTCACTTGTTCATACAATACACTTCATCCATTCTTGGTGCGAATTCATCTCAAGGCAATTTGAGTTTATATAGAAGTTCAGTTCGGCATTATTGGAGGCTAAGATTTCATCAGCGAATTGTCTCTTTGTATTTCTGTGTTGCATCATTCTTTGGTGCTTATATTTAGGCCTTCATATCGGCCTCTTGTAAGGAGATCATTGTTGTTGAAATTCAATATATATAAGTGATATATTGTTGCTGGGTTTTTCTCCCTCAAGAGGAGGGTTTTCCCAAGGTACCTACTGTGTCATTGTGTTAATTTTGAATTAATTTTCTGTGCATTACATCTGATCATAAAACTAACAATCAGAGCCAAGATTCTACTAGCCTTCAGGTCTAATTTTGTGAATACAGTTATTCAGTATCTACAAGGGAGCTAAGGAGAGAGGAAATGGAGTGGCAAGCTAAATTCTTACCCAAGGAAGAAGACATAGATCCTATTCAAAAGCTATTGTTAAAAATATAGAAGGATCAAGAAAGGTAACCGTTTGAAGCCACCAAAATCTTTGACCAATATCAAGGAATGTCTAATAAAATCAGATTTGTACTTACTTTTGATGGTTATTTGAGATGTCTTGAATGTAGAAGTCCCAATAAAAGGGGACTCCATGACTACATAAGGCGAAAGAGAAAAGAAGAGGAAGATGCAAGAGTTGCTAAGAAGGAGATTAATGAGCATGAATCCAAGAACCTAGAAGAATAGAAAAAACAAGAGCAAACTAAGGTTGAAAAAGCATTGCTTGTTGAACATGAAGAGGTCAAGATAGAGATAGAAGTTCCATCTATGAACTACTTATCGATCTACCAAAAGGAGAGTTGTTGCAGCAAGTAATAAATTTTCAGAGTCCCCATGTTGAGGAGCATGCAAGTGAGGAGGATGTCTTAGTTGACAAGTCATAAGGATGATTGTGTTGGAGTGAGTCTCTCAAAAGCATTTAACCATGTAATGTCCCCATTTTTACGACGTCCTCTTTCAGTTGGGTTGATTTAGGCACACTTACTATTTTTAGTAAGTGTTATTTTTAGCAAGGGGTTTGGCATGGTGTTTCGGTCTTTGGTGAGCCTTTTCAAGCGTATCAGTCTCTCTCCGGCTCATGTTTCAAGGCACAATTTACTATTTTTAGGACTTACTAAAAATAGTAAGTCAATTTGGGTCAGCCGGTCCCAGTCAGGCAAGTCACAGCAGCACATATTCAGAAGGAATAAAGTTACTAAGGTTAAATCACTAAAATATTTGATAAAAGCTTCGAAAGGTGAGCTTTAATAAAGTAACTTTATATTCAATCGTTGAGGGTCCTGAGGGGACATAAAAAGGACCTTGGACGCCTAATGAATGACTTGAAATTGTTTTTAAACTTTAATATCATTTTTATAATGCTTTTTTAAGTGGACGCCTAAGGAGGAGAAAAAATGGAATTAATATTAAAACTAATGTTGAGGGTAATGATTTAAAGTTATATCTTTTTTTAATGAGGCGTATACTTTGGGCGCCCAAGTTGAAAGAAGAATTAAAAATTAAATTAAATCAAAAGGCTCTTGAAGTTTGGTGTGGATTTTAGGGTTGTTGGAGAAGCTTTGATAAAATGTCTTTTGGGAGGCTCATTTCATAGGCTTGGATTATGAAACTTGGACGTATCTTTCTCTGGAAGCTTGGCTTTGGAGGAAACAAGGGTTTGCAGGGTCAAAAACCTCTATAGATCACACTCTCCCCGTGTTTGAAAGACAACATCAGGAGGGTTTTCGGAGGTCTCATTTAGAGGCTTCATTTGGGGTTTCAAGTTGCAATTTCAGACTTTGGATTGAAGATTTTAACCATACTTTGAAGTGGGATTGACAGTTTTTTGGATTGTGATGACATTACTTCTATGTGGTGAAGTTTAGTGGCGTTCTGGGTGAAATTTAATAGATTTCTGAGCACTTGGTTTATACTCCTGAAACCCATATTTCTGCTCATAACTCACATATAATGAAGACTATCAAAATGGGTATCTAATCTGTTGCTGACCCACTCAAGGGTGATCATTTCAAGCCATGGTTCAGATTTTTTGGGGAAGCATTTATTTTCTAAGAGCAGGACGAGTTTCACAGGGAAGGACGGCTTTGTGGGTATGAGTTGCAGGCCTCTAGGTGCTGGGAAATGGCTGCCTTTGAATGCCTTTGTTGACTGTTTATAGGCGACTTGGGGGGAAGCTCAAAGGCATTGTGGATTAAGTCTTCGCATGGTTCAGCTCGCAGCACTTGAAGGGAACTAAAAATGGCTGCCAGGCGATAGTATTCAGGTTTGAAAATGTTCTAAATCTGAGTTTGTTTATGTTATTGTATGACTGTAATTTTGTTTGTTAAAAACAGTTTACCATGGCCAATGAAAGTGTTCTTTACAAGCATAATACTCTTCATTTGTACTCCTGTTTGTGTACTTCAATGAAACATAAGATGCACATGTAAAACCCTGTGAAAGTACATTGCAAACATCTCATAAACCCATAGACAGCATGCAGCAAACTCAGAGAAAGAAACAGAAAATTATTACAGCAGTTAAGAAGTTTCAAAAAAAAAAAAATTGGGGTTGGTTATTACAAACCCTAAAAAAGGTAAGTACTCTAATCACCCTTATCATTTCAGCTCAAGGTATGGAAATAATAGCACAGATCTATTCCAGTTTTGCAGCCATGAAAAATATCTTAATATGGAAAATGTGGAAGGGTACAAAAACTCTTTGGTCTAAAACTATCAACAGGGTTTGGTAGAAAAATCCCACAAGTCACAGAATAATGAATTGAATCTTTCTGATTTTCCTAGAGGGCAAGCAGCATTTGACATGTGTGCCAAATTCTGCAAGGGAATTGTTGTTACATTGAAAGCCTACAATGTGCTCCCCATTCGCTGTGCTGCAGAATATCTTTGGATGACAGAAGCAATAGAGAAGGAGGGTGAGCTCCTTGTTGGCAGCCTAAGTGAAATTCTGACAAATGAGCAAAAGGACCCCTATTGGGAAATCATGAGACTCTTGCTTGAGTTTGATCATCAACTAGCAGCAACAACTGCAATAGTTTGCTTCCAAGAGATTCTGAAACATGGAAGCTTCCTTCTAAGCAGGAACCCAAATGCTCCTGATGAAAAATGTTGTTGGGTCGATCGTGGATCAACTATTCTATTTGTTGTTTCTGAGCTATCTACCAAGCTTAGCATTCCAAAGGCTTTGGAAGATTTGGCAGAAGAACCTGAAATTTTTGGGTCTAGTTGCTTCTTAAACTTTCACCGGATCTTAGGATCAGGGAATAAATTGAATCTGGGTGGCTATGGTGTGGAACCTGCTCTGAAGAATATGGAATACAAAGCCATTGATGATAGTGAACTGTTCAGAAAGGAGAAATCTTGGAAGATCCTAGAACAAAAGAACTTGGTCAAAAAGTTAGAAGATTTATATTTTTCCAGCTATTGGAATGCAAACCTGAGCTAGCAGTCGATGGGATGGCCTTTCACGATTATCTGCTCTTAGCATATGCCAACTCTGATCATCATTACATTGTTTGTGCAATGTCATGGAAATGTTTCAGGACCCTGTCTGCTAAAGCAATTAGATGCATATCTTTTCATGGTAAAGGTTTTCAAACCCTGCTTTCTATAGTTACAGACATGAGCTTACCAATAAGTCCACACTTCCTTGCTCTACAAGTTCTAACCAAGCTTTGCCATCAGTGTGTCACTTGTGTGAACTTATCAGCTTATAGAATTGGTATCCGTAACTGAGATTAGTTGTCTTCACCCTGATTGGTCCAAAAGACAGGCAGCAGTTTCCTTGTTAGTGTATCAAACATACAACATTGAAAAGTTATGGCCAAAGGCATGGGATGAGGTTTCCTCAAGCCAGCCAAGAACAGTTGCTGTTCCAGAGGATTCTTGGAGGACAACTGACAGTGTATTGGTCCACAGTGGGATGTGCATGGAGGACACTATTATGCTTTGATTAGACCAACTCTGTCAGACCAGTGGTACAAGTTGGATGATGAACGTGATACAAAGGAAGAGACTAAGAGGGCCTTGGAAGAACAATATGGTGGTGAAAAGGAACTGCTACAGTTAAATCCTGGTTTCAACAACACTCCTTTTAAGCTCACAAAATATTTGAATGCTTATATGCTTGTGTATGTAAGAGAGAGTGCTAAGGACAAAGATTATTTGCATTGTTGAGGAGAAGGATATTGAAGAGCACTTAAGGGTGAGATTAAAGAAAGAGCAGGACAACAAGGAGCAGAAGTGAAAAGAAAAGACAGAGGCCCACCTTTATAAAATTACAAAGGTTGCCCGTGATGTTTATCTTCATAATCAAATTGGCAAGGACATATATTTTGATCTTGTAGATCATGACAGAGTACGAACATTTTGGATTCAGAAGCAAGTTCCATTTACATATTTCAAGGAAGATGTTGCAAGAGAATTTGGTATCCCTGTGCAACTTCTGCAATTTTGGCTGTGGGCAAAGCATCAAAAACATACATACCGCCTGAACAGGCGTTTGTCACAACTGGAGGAATCCCAATTTGTTGGCTACTTGACAAAGCCTTTTAATAAAGCACCTGTTGCAGAATTGAAACTGTTTTTGGAGGTTGAATATGGTCTGGATTTCTGTATCCTCCAACTTCCTGAGAAAACGAAGGAAGATATACTCCTATTTTTCAAACTTTATGATCCAGAAAAAGAAGAGTTCAAGTAATGTTTCAGACTGAAGTAGAATATCATTTTTATATTATACTGCTCAGAAATAGTCTTACTGCAATCTGTGTGAATAATAATTGGTCAGAAATATTCATTGTTGCAATAGAATTTCTAAGAATAGACTGTGGTGAATGCTAACCCATTTATAGAAGAGTCTCAGTAAATGCAACTTTTCATTTGAATGCATCCTGGAAAACCACATCTCAGCAAGTATGCAACATGTTTGACAAAATGCTAGCATATGTCAAACTGGAAAACTAATCGCAAAAATATCAGTCAAACAAGGGGGGGTTATTACACTCCTATAAGATTATGGCTAAGGTTCTGAAGTTAGTCTCCATAGTATCATGCCCAAGATTGTTTCCTGCAATTAAACTAGGTTTGCTTAGGGTAGATTTATCATGGACAATCTGTCATGTCCCCAATATTGTAACCAATCAACTAAATAAAATAGGTATCAAAATTATAAAATTTCAATTTAAATATTATTACAATCTAAGTTGCCGGTTCCAGTATGGGACTGGGCATAGGTACAAGATACGGGTATGCCAGTCCGGCAAATTTTTTTTTCCTTGGGTACGGTATGTTTGGGTACGGCTGTATATATATATATATATGCAAAAATATTAAAAATATACAGAATTGTAAATACATTTGATAGTATGATATAGTATACTTCATCGATCATCAGTCATCAATTCATCATTGAATCATTGATCAATGGTAGTGATAAAGATAAATGCCAATTGATAGTTCAAAATTTCAATATTATGTCATATATCATATATGTCTAAAGTCGCGATTCAAATGAAGATCATTACAATTACAAACTTACAATGATAATAGGGATCTAACAGTAAACCATCTAGTTATTACAATATTGGATTAATGTCAATGTTTATACTGAAATGAATATTTTATAAATCCACTAAATTGACAAGCAACATTTAGGAAGTTGATAATGAAATAATACCTTTGAAATTAATTTGAAACCCAAGCTAAAACAGATCACAAACTGCTGCAACAAGAAAAAGATAATCTTGATTGATATATGGCTCAAACTCAGTATAGGTATGGCTTGAACAAATAGACAAATAAGTTGTACAGAGGTGTTTAGATGCATCAAATCTGTCAATGATAGGTTGCAACCCTCCTAGAAACTCGGATGCTTCTTCTAGAAATTGTTACAGAATATTGCACCGTAGGAAATTAACAATTTTTGCACAAGCATAGTAATTTCAATGATTCAAATTAACATTTTCTGCCCGGGAGTGTTTGGGAGCACCCTGGGAGCGCCTTGGGAGCGCCCAAGAAGGACTCACAGAGAACCCGGGGCTGCCTGGGCACTCCCAGGCACTCCCCAGGTCATTCCTGTACCCAAACACTCCAGGAGCAGGCACTGGGTCCTTTTTTGAAGAACCCAGTAACATAGATTACAATTATCACATATAATATTGTAATAATACTATACCACCACTATTATTTAAATTATTGGAATATCAATTTAATGTCAAAATGTAAAGAAATGCAATTTAAATATCACTACAATTATAATTATAATCTGATAATTATAATAGTCAAATATAAACGTCAACAATACCATATCATTACAATTGTAATAATATAACACTATAAATATCAATGTATATACAGAAGAAATACATATAAGAAAACATTAATATAAAAACATTAGCGAATCATAAATAATAGAAGGCTATGCAAAGTTTAAACAAGACCCCCGCAACATTCCAGGTATGGAGGAATTAATACAATTTTTTCTTTAACGATGATTACAAGTAATTATCGACTACACATTCCACGGAAGTGTGGACGGGATGGAGGACTATTGAGTGTCGGGTCAATTAGCAATATTGCACTTGGATTTCTCACAAAATTATCATTGGCCTTCTTTAGTCGCGGGGCATCTCATACCAAGCATAGCCTAAGGAAATCATATCTCGGCTAGCGGATCTCTACATGAGGAATATTAGCACGAGGAAGGGATTTCATTAAGGCAACATCTCTTATGTGGGAATAAACTTAACTAAAAGCCAATTAGCGGGCAAACTTAGCAACAGCTATTCCAAAAGACAGATAATGATTAGAAGCAACAATTAAGTGAGAGGGTAGCAGATAGTGTATGCAAAGAGGTGCACTCCCTTGAAATGGTGTGATTGCCACCAAAAGGCATATCTCTTGGTCTAGTCAGGGATTTTAAGAGGGTAAGTTTCCAAGCAAAGGGATGGAAAAAGGAGGAATGAAGAGAGCCACGAATAAGAAGCAGAGCATATAGAATCACAGCCGAACAGGTGAAGAAATTCACTTGGTCTTTTAATATTTGAATTTCCAAAATTCTGAACCATTGACCTTGTAGCGATAGGTACCTGGAAATTGCTGTTTCTCATCTACCTGTAGACTGCCCAATGGACTGCCCAATGCGATCTGCTCTTGTGTCACCATCGTTTGAGTTGTATAAATGCAATCTGAAGCATCTCCATGTCAATCTGTTTAATTGTCTAATGATTATGTTCACAATGATAAGAATATGTATGCACCATTGATAGTCACTTGCCAATAAACCGGCTGACACACAAATGTCTTTACATTGCTGCCATCTGATTAGTTCTAGTTCTGGTTATTGAATCTTTCAGAATGCATTCAACAAAGGTATCTGTCTGATCATGCTATTTTCTTACCAGCAGATCTATTCCTAACTTGTGATATGGGTCATTATAATTAGATTAATATTAGGCATGTAAGAATGTTTCTTCCCTCATATTTCTGATGTATGTACAGACCAGATATTACCTTGTTTACCATCTAATCATAAGTAAGATGATCTTGATAGTGCTGTCATAATTATCATTGTTCAAGGAATGGAAATGGATTTGATACTGGCTTAAAGGAATAAATGATGTATGCAACTGTATTTGACTGCCTAAAGATTGCCTTCTGAGTGTTTGCAAACTTATTGGGAGGAAGAGTGTGAGGGAAGTGGTGCCTAAAAACCCCACTTCAGATTCCACCCCCGGAACCCAAGGCATGGATGGGCCATGGAGGGGTGGAAGTTCCACTTGAGGTTTCACCCAGTCCAAAGGCATGGGTGGGCCATGGAGGGGTGGAGGTCCCACTTAAGAATCCGTTGAGGCCATGGAGGGGTGGTAGGCTTAGACCACTTATACACTCCCCCGATTGTCCCCAATAGGTTAAGTGTCTTCCGAGGTGATGACATGGGTAGAGAAAGCAGATACAAGTGTTTCCACTAGGCACGCCACTTCGAGGGCGGAATTGTCTTGCTTTGGACGTTCCTACCGCTTGGGGCCAAGGGGTGGGTTGTCTTGATCGGATGCTTGTGCCCTTGGGCTTAGATGGATAGCTTCGAGCGGATCTACCCATGGCACTCCTCCTATGTCTTCTTAATTGCATTTGTGATTATATTTATATTTGGATATCTAGATACTAATGCTAACAGATATATGTACATGTGGAAATATTAAATGCAGATTTCAATCCAAGGTCACTTAGTCAAAGAGAACATACATTTGAAAAAAGAAGAAACCCTAAATCTAACCAACAAGTGAAAGCTAGGGCAAAGCAGGACAAGGGACATTACACAATCTGATTACTAGTTGAGAGATATGGCTTGGGCCAAGCCCTCAAGGCAAAACATGTGTACGACTCTATTGGGTTTTGGAAAATCTTATGGCAGAAGTGAGTGGCCCTTCATCCTTTTGATGTTGATGATGCTTGGCTTTAAAGAGAAATTTTGTAGAATGCTGGAGATATTGTTTAAGGATGTGTCAACTCAAGTTGATATTAATGCTTCTCTGATTAAACCTATTGGAATATAGAAATCCATTAGACAAGAGTGTCTTCTGGTCCCCTCATTGTTTGTGATTGCAGTTAAAGCCCTGCATTATCTGATGAGAGATGCCTCTATTGGCCCACCTGTTAAAGGCATTTGACTACCTGATGATTCTGACTTGTTGGATCTTCAATTTGTTGATGAAATTTCTTTGTTTACTATTCTGGAAGAGATCTCTTTCAATCTCACATTCAGGTTTGGCTTGTACTACTCTGCCTCAGGATCCAATATTTCTTGCCATAAGTCTCTCGTTTTTAGCTGGTCTAAAATTTCCAGAGATTGGTTTGGTGATCTTGGCTTGAACTGGGGTGACCCTTCTAGATTGGTTTGGTATTTGGGTATCCATTTTGCTCTCTACCTCTCCTAGTGGTAAAAATGGGTGTTTGATAAAAAGATAGCTAAATAGCATAGCCATTTCATATCTCTTACTAGTTGGCTAGAAGTTTATCACAAAGTACTATCTTCCTACAATATTTATTATACTTTTGTTTGATTGTTCAGAAATTATCATGTGGAGAGATTGCACAAGTTAGTCAAAGACTTTCCATAGTCAAATGGAAAGGGAAATAATAAAAGAAACGTTGTAGCCTAGAACTAGTGCTCTTTGCCTTGCAGATTTGGTGGAACAGGAATCAAGAATTTAAAGATTCAAGGTATTGTTTTGGCTGTCAAATTGATCCTTCAAGTCATGGTGAGGGGATAACTGTGAAATGTTCCTGTCAGAAAATATCATTATCTCTAGCATCCCTCAAAAGAAGAAAGAGTGGAAGGGTCTTCATCCCCTTGACTTGCTCTTTCAGTCCTTTTAGGTTAAGCCAACAGGCTGTGTTTGGGAGTATATGCAAAGCCTAAAAGTCAATGAGGCATCTCTTGGTCAATCATGAAGTTTTATATAGGGGGGTAGCAAATGTAATGGATTTAGATCTCTTTGGTAGAATTTATCTTGTAACAATAAGCCTCTATCTCTGATCACAGGATCCTCTACTTGAGGGTGGTTATCTAAATGTATCCAGTCCTTTGTAGATGTTTGTAGTCATGAGGTTTTTCTCTACTGAGAAGAGCTCAAGGGAGAGTTCATGCTTCAAGACTCTCAAAGAAGAGCCTATACTCTGTTGTCCAAATCACTCCAAAGACTTTATCCACCTGTCACTGTCTCCTTTAATATTGAGACTAGGGAAAGTGAAGTTGGGAGAGTTCCCTCATTTACTTGAAGTTTCTAGCAGTACACTATATGATAAGTTGTCTATTTCCCAAGCAGTATTTGATTCTCTCAATCATAAGTGGAATCTTGATGATTCACCTGAGAAGAGGCAAACTAGATTAGATGCTATTTAGTCTTCTTGTTTGGAACCTAAAACATCATGCTTTAAATGGCTTTTAACGCATCAGAAACTTATTGTGGATGCTATTCTTTCCTCTTCTAGGTTTAGTATGGTTCCTTGTTCTATGTGTAATGTGAATTAGAGCATTTCCATGTTTTTGTTATTGTCAGTTTGCTAAAGCTGTGTGGAATCTGTTCCTAGGTGGGTGAGACTAGTGTGCTGATAAGGAATACATTTCTTGGTTTGATATCTTGTTTGGTTCTAGTAGTTTTGTTAAAAAGTTGCACAAATTTAATAGGAAATTGTGGCTTGTTGTCTCTACTTTCTTCTGAGGTGTTCTGGTTTTTTAGAAAGCAAGAATAATAATATTTTTTACAGACAGGAGAGGTCACTTAAGGCCTTTAGTGTTAGTGTTTTGTAGCGGCGGGAGATATTTTCTCCTAAATAAAATTATCACAAGGCAGGTCGGCCTTTGTTTCATAAATAAATTTATACTATTCTAGGTCGGCCCTAGAAAGGAGGTCGCCTAGCTTGGTATTTAAAGAGGATAGACTCCTCTCATTTGATCATCAATTTTATTCAACTCCAATTCGCACCTTCCAGCAGCAGATCCGATTTCTGAAGAGGTGTTATCATTTAGTGCATTCACGATTCGATACTAGGAGAAGTGACATTTCTTATTGTATGAGACTCGGCCTATTCTAGGGCCTGATTCTGTGTGTAAATTCTGCACTTATTCTTCTGATTTATAAGAGAATATTATTTGTTGGGTTTTTCTCCCTCAAGTAGGAGGGTTTTCCCAAGGTAATCACTGTGTTCATTGTTTCATGTGTTGTATTTTCTGCTTGTTTACATTTCTAATCTGAAAACTAACATGGTATCAGAGCGGGTTTAAGAAAAGATCTGATCAAATTTGGTTAAGCAGTCAAGACAACTCTTCATCTAGGACAGTCTCTCAAAGAAAAGAAGATGGTGAACGGTGTCAAGGTAGAAGATAGGCTTGATGGAGCATCAAACTTCAACTCTTGGAAATTCAAAGTTCTCATTGCCTTAGAAGAGAATGATCTTCTAGATTTCGTGGAAAATGATGTGCCCGAGCCATCGAATGATACAGAGAAAATTCAATAGAAGAAAAATGGCACAAAGGCTAGAAAGATCATGATAGATTCTGTGAAGGATCACCTAGTTCCGATTATCTCCAAGATGAAGACAGCTAAAGAAATGTTTAAGGCTCTAAAAGGATTGTATGAGATCAACAATACTAGCAAAGCCCTTGCTTTGAGACAATAGCTCCCTCATGTTAAAATGAATAAGGGAGATTCAGTCATTTCCTTCTTCATGAAGATTTATGAATTGAGAGATTAGTTATGCACTATTGGAGACATAGTTGAAGATAGAGATCTAGTTATGTTGGCACTTAATGGTCTTCCTCAATCTTGAGAGCCTTGTTGCCCAAGATTGATCGTCTTCGAGCTGATTGTATTCAAGAAGAATCCAGATTGGCAACAAGAGGAAATGGGCGAAACTCTCATAATGAAGAAAGTCATGTTCTTGCTGCACATGCTTCTAGAAGAAAAGGAAGAGAAGGAAAAAGAGGCACCTTCAAGAGGAATAGAGACAAAAAATTAGATTATGTCCCAGAACCGAAGAAGAAGAAGGATCTCTCTCACATTCAATGTTACAGGTGTGACAAGTATGGTCACTTTGCTCGAGATTGCAAATCGAAGTCGAAGCAGCATGCTTCTACTGCAGATATTGATGATGTGTCACCTCAAAAGGAATCTAGAGACAACTCAGAGGGATTTCTATTCATCTCCGCTCTTTCAAGCAATGTTCCAACTGACAGTAACACTTGGTTGATAGATAGTGGTGCTTCACATCACATTACAAGATATAGAGAGCACCTCACAGACTTAGTTGAGAAAGAGACTAACTTGCAAGTGATAATTGGAGATGATGCTTGTTATTTCGTAAAGGGAGTTGGGGCCACTTCTTTTCAGCTAGATTCAGGTATCCCTCTTCATTTGAGTGATGTCCTATTCGTTCCAGGAATCCAAAAAAATCTTGTCTCCATTTCAGCCTTGGAGGACAAAGGGTATAAGGTTGCTTTTTCTGAAGGGAAAGTTCTTGCATGGCCCAAGACCTCTAGCATAAAATCAGCTCAAGTGATTGGCGTTCGTCAGGAGAGCCTATACAGATTATCAATTCGACCAGTTCAGGCATTATTACACGACTCTATCAATTTGAGTGAGGTATGGCACAGGAGACTTGCTCACTTACATTTCAGAGCTGTTCCATCTATGGAGAAGATGGTTACTGGTCTTCCTAAGCTCGGTCTAGAGCACGATGGCATTTGCAGAGGATGTGCACTTGGTAAGAACATCAAGAGTCCCTTCCATAGTAGTGACAGTAGATCAAAGGGAATTTTGGACCTTGTTCATTCTGATTTATGTGGACCAATGTCTGTGGCATCCTTGAGTGGATTTTGGTACTATGTGATTTTCATTGATGATTATTCTCGAAAGACTTGGGTTTACTTCTTGAAATCCAAGGAGTCTGAGGAAGTCCTTGATAGATTCAAAGAATTCAAGGCTCAAGTTGAAAACATGTCCGAGAAAAGAATTAAGGTTCTGAGATCGGATAATGGAGGAGAGTACACTTCTGGAGGATTTCGTAATTTATGCATTGAGGCAGGGATCAAGAGGGAGTTATGTGTTCCATACAATCCTCAGCAAAATGATGTTGTCGAAAGGAAGAACAGATCTATAGTAGAGGCAGCCAAGGCTATGATTCATGATCAGAGTTTACGGAGTTTCGTATGGGCAAAAGCTTCTAGAACTGCGGTATATTTTCATAACAAAAGCCCTCATCGAATTTTGGGAAACATGACTCCTAAGGAGGCCTTCACAGATGTGAAACCTGAGGTTAGTCACTTAAGAATATTTGGTTGCCATGTTTACATTCATGTGCCCAAAGATAAAAGATCAAAGCTAGAACCTTCGGGCAAGAAGGGTATATTCGTGGGATATAGTGAGTCTTCAAAGGCCTATAGAGTTTATATTCCAAGGCAGAAACAGATTGAGATCAGCAGGGATGTCTCCTTCGAAGAGGAAGTAGCCTTCAAAAGATCTAAAGGGTCCTACATGGAGATAGAAAGTGAAGAGCAGGAGACTTCTCAGGATATGGACATATCTCCTAATCATACTCCTAACATTCAAAGGGAATCCAACAAACCGACCGAGACTATTGATCCAGTTGATCCTATAGAACCAACTAATGGGCCTAGAGACATTGCCGTAGGTCGGAAGAGGCCTCTATGGGCTCGACAAACTATGCAAGAGGCAGAAAAATATGCAGCTCCTCGAGGCACCTTTAGGGAAAGCAAGAGACCTCAGAAGTTTCCAAGTTATGTGGCATTGATGAGTCACATCATTGATTCTGAACCTTCCAGTTTTGAGGAAGCATCCAACCAGCAGGTATGGAGAGATGCAATGACAGAAGAGTATCAATCTATCATTAAAAATGATGTATGGGATGTTGTTCTGAGACCTGAAGGGAAATCAGTAGTGTCTTCCAAATGGCTCTACAAAATCAAGCATGCAGTTGATGGTAGCATTGAGAAACACAAGGCAAGATTTGTGGCAAGAGGTTTCTCGCAGGAGGGAATAGATTATGAGGAGACATTTGCTCTTGTTGCTCAATACACTTCTATCAAAACAATTATTGCTATTGCCTCCACTAAAGGTTGGAAGTTACATCAAATGGACGTAAAGACTGCATTTCTTAATGGTGTGATTAATGAAGAAGTGTACATCGAGCAGCCAGACGGTTTTGTGATTCATGGGAAGGAGTTTCATGTATGCAGATTGAAGAAGGCCTTGTACGGTCTTAAACAAGCACCTCGTGCATGGTATGAAAGGATTGATAGATATTTGATGAGCTTGGGATTCTCAAAGAATGATGCAGATTCCAACCTTTACTTCAAGATAGTTGATGGTGAGGCTTTAATATTGGTTCTTTATGTTGATGATTTATTTCTCACTGGAGCAGAGAAGCTCATTGTCAAATGCAAGAAAGAGTTAGCCTCTGAGTTTGAGATGAAGGATCTCGGTCTTATGCATTACTTCCTAGGACTGGAAGTGTGGCAAAGACCTAATGAAATTATTCTAAGTCAAGGAAAATACACTATAGATATATTGAGGAGATTTGGGATGATGGACTGCAAGTCCATGTCTACACCTATGGAGACAAACTTGAAAAAGTTGAGTGACTTAGCAGCCGATTCAGATTTGGTAGATCCCACCATGTATAGACAATTGATTGGATCATTGATGTATCTAGTCAACACTAGACCAGACATTTTCTATGCAATGAGTGCTCTCAGTCAATTCATGTGTGAGCCAAGACAAATACATCTAGTCGCAGCAAAGCATATATACTGAGATACTTGCGTGGTACTGTGGGATATGCTTTGAGATATACTTCCAGTGAAGATCTGAAATTACAAGGCTATTCTGATTTTGATTGGGTCAGGAGTGTAACTAATAAGAAGAGCACCTCTAAATGTTGCTTCAGTTTGGGGTCTGCCATGATTTCTTGGTGTAGCACGAAGCAGACATCTATGGCACTAAGCACTGTAGAGGCTGAATATATTGCAACATGTGTAGCAGCTCGTGAAGCAGTATGGCTTTGGAAGCTCCTTGCAAGATTGTTCGGTCAGACACTAGAGCCGACTGTGATTCATTGTGACAATCAAAGCTGTGTAAAGCTCTCAATGAATCCTATATTTCATGATAGGACAAAGCATGTGGAGATCAAGTATCATTACATCAAAGACATGGTGCTGAGGAAAGCAATCCAACTCAAGTACATCTGTACTGATGATCAGACGGCTAATATCCTCACCAAGCCTCTTTCTAGAGTGAAGTTTGCACATTTCCGAAACAAGCTTGGGGTGGTGGAGAATGTTGCCCTTGCCGAGAGGGAGCCTCAGCATCAGTAAGCTTTGTTATAATGTATATTTCTCTGAGACGGAGAAATATGAGGTGAAAGCCCATGTACATCTCTGAGACTGAGATGTGTTGCTTTCCACAAAAGGGAGTAGCCATTGTGGACATCATGTTGAGAGACTCCATGACGAACCCTTGTACATCTCTGAGACTAAGATGTGTTTTCCACAAATGGGTGTAGCCATTGTGGACATCATGTTGAGAGACTCCATGATGAACTCCTGTACATCTTTGAGACTAAGATGTGTTGCTTTCCACAAATGGGAGTAGCCATTGTGGACGTCATGTTGAGAGACTCCATAACGAACCCTTGTACATCTCTGAGACTAAGATGTATTTTCCACAAATGGATGTAGCCATTGTGGACATCATGTTGAGAGACTCCATGATGAACTCTTGTACATCTCTGAGACTGAGATGTGTTTTCTTCACAAATGGGTGTAGCCATTTTGGGCGTCATGTTGAGAGACTCCATGACGAGGATATCTGAAAATACCTCCCTAGCGAAGAGGGAGTGTTAGTGTTTTGTAGTGGCAGGAGATATTTTCTCCTAAATAAAAGTATCACAAGGCAGGTCGGCCTTTGTTTCATAAATAAAATTTATATTATTCTAGGTCAGCCCTAGAAAGGAGGTCACCTAGCTTGGTATTTAAAGAGGATAGAGTCATCTCATTTGATCATAAATTTCATTCAACTCCAATTCGCACCTTCCAGCAGCAGTTCGCCTTCTAGCAGCAGATCCAATTTCTGAAGAAGTGTTATCATTTAGTGCATTCAAGATTCGATACTAGGAAAAGTGTCATTTCTTATTGTATGAGACTCGGCCTATTCTAGGGCCTGATTCTGTGTGTAAATTCTGCACTTATTCTTCTGATTTATAAGAGAATATTATTTGCTGGGTTTTTCTCCCTCGAGTAGGAGGGTTTTCCCAAGGTAATCACTGTGTTCATTGTTTCATGTGTTGTATTTTCTGCTTGTTTACATTTCTGATCTGAAAATTAACATTTAGTTGTGAGTTCACCCTTTCTACTGTTGTATTGTAGGTATCTATGATGCTGAAAGTTCCAAAGGAATTCACAAAAGTTCTTGCTCAGGGCTCCATTACAATCCATAAAGACTATCTAGTCACTAGTGCCCTCTGATCCCATCCCTAAACCTGCTCCTTTAATGGGTTGGTCTCGTACTGACCAGCTGGCTGTTGGTGATCATCCTATTCCTGTCTTTCCTCGGAGTATGTCTGGTGATAAAAATGATGAGGAAAGTGACCTACTAACCTCTGCTAATTTGGATTCCATCTTGAATGCTGCCCTGGTTCAGGTTGCTAATGCTGATGGAGCTCTTAAAGGTGAGGAAGATAGGCTGATTGAGTCATTTGTGGATCATGCAGCCAAGAACACCCTAATTGAGATTGAAATTCTAGTTGATCACACTGGGTTTGAGAAAAAGATTGATAATCATGTTAAAGACATTGTCAATACTGTTATTAAAAAACTGTACTAAAGAATAGTGCTAGATGTAAAGGTTCTTCGCAATTTTTTTGGATCAATCTGACAGTCTGTAACTTGTTCTAGAATGATGCATCGAGCTGTACTTAGACTGCCATTTGGTGGCCTGTTTCAATTAGTTATATGTTCAGGTTTTGGTTCTATGTTTGGAGTCCTGAGCCAGACTGTTTTCTTCTTGATATTTTAATTTATATGGTGGATTGCCCTTTTGGTGCATATATTTTGTAAATTTGGTAAACTTTCAGCAATATAAAGCAATGTGCATGAGATGAGTAAGGCATACGTTACACAAATTTTAGTGCTTAGAGGTAAAAAGGATAGCTACAAGACGGGCTAAGTGTGCCTTTTATATTGTCATTTTTCAAAACTTGATTTAGATAAGAAAGAAACTTAGGAATTTTTAAATTCTTACACATTTTTACAAAAAAGGTTCAGTTGTAGACTCATTATGGGAAAGATGAAAGACATTTACAATGACAAGTCATGAGACAATTGACAATAATGATGAGAATTCCGTAAGAGGTAACCACCTATGAACATTTGAATAGACTTTGACAATAACATAGGATGCTCAATAGGGGTGTAGCACTGCAACAAAATAAATTACAATGGCCTCCTTCTGAGAGTGGTGCATTTAATTGAAAAAATAACAAAGAGATGACCATTAATCACCAAGCTAAAGAAATTTCCCTTTTTTAAAGTAAATGTTGGTCTTATTGCATGTAAAAACATTGATATTAAAAAAATGAGATTGCAAACATAAGGTTTTCAGAATCTAATAATATATAAAAAAATCTTTTGGAAAAAATGTCTAGGTGATTTTGCATCAAAATTTTAAATCACACTCCTTGATCCATCATCAACATGATGAAAAGTAAAATGCAATGATTAACTTTTCAAATAGAACCAATATGCCAACGAAGGCTCACCTGGGGAAAGAGAACATAAAAGGAATTGAGTTAACTATCAATTATTACCAATACTTAGTAAAAACTACTAATTTAGAATTGTGATGTTTAGACTTGCATAGATACAAACTTTCTCAGGAATTTCTCTGCATAGCAAAAGATAAGGATATTTTCAATTCCCAAGATATTATTGGAGAAAAACCTAGAAAATATCAGGAACCCAAAAATGCAGTAAAATTCAAAAATAAGGAAGACAAATAACTGATGATTTTTACATCTAAAACCATCTTAAGACTTAATTGCATAGAGAGTGAGAGTGTGAAAGTAAACAAGAGTGTACATCATGAATTTTGAAATATAGATTTTTCTCATTAACTTTGAGATCGCTGATTCCAGATAATTGGAATATATATTTCTTTAACAATACTAATAAATAACTCTGCCAGAATGATAATGAATCCTTCATTCAATAAAACAAAACTAAGGTAAATATGACTAGTTAACCCTATCGTTCTCCTTAACTATCAAGTTGAAGAGACTAATCCATACACAAAATGGTAACTACAATTGAAAACAACAATCTCCCTAATCTCTTCAAATATCTCTTAAGTTTATAGCAGTGGCAACTATCATACCTGGCATTTGAGGACAGCGATGGCCTGTCTTAATAACATTTTATATTAATCATTTTGACCAGCAATATTTCCTAAAATATTCACAGCAGTATTGATGCCCATATTAATTGATCACAGTACTAATAATGATACTATTGAGCACTGAACTGTTCAAGAATGATACAAATCACAATAATGACAGAATTCTACTGATCAGAGATCATGAGAAGATTACTAACTATTGAACAATAGTTATGTCAAAAGAGAATAATGATGCAAACAATCTCAACTGGTGCGATATTATTAACAGATGATATGTAACAACAAAATTTCCCAAACAATTACCTCAAAAATAAAACGATGTTTATAAATTAAGTAACGACAACAATATCCATTGATAAGTAGAAATGACAAGAAATAAATAACAGCAAACATCTGTAATGCAATAATAATGACAAGTCAAACAATAGCATATCATTTGATAACAACTACACTCACAAATCATAAACAATGACAGCAATGTTCATTGTTATCAAAGGCAACAGTGATAATCCCTAATCACAATAACAGTCATGTTCCCTATTCACAAGGTTTTCAAACCCGATTATACCAAGTGTCTTCACAACAGTAGATTACAATGTTCATTTTTGAAATAATGACAACAACAATTGTCCTTGTCCCTTGGCAACAGATGTAATTACTATTCAATAATGGTATCTCGAAATCTTAACAGCTACAAAACCTTTCATGCTGTACAAACCGTTTAAAAAAGTTCCCAAGAAGAATGATAAAAAAAAATCACAGGTCTAATGGTTATATAAGAGAAAAAAACTAATTTATTGAGATATTATCCGATGTCCCCATGCGGCTGCTTAAGTGTGTTTTCTGCTTAAATTTGAGCAGCTGAAGTGTTCCCATGCAAATTTTTAATCATGAGAAAAAGGATAATTTAGAATTTTTCCCCATTTTAATGGAGCAACTACAGTTTAGGAATGGTAAATAAGCCGTGGAAAAAAGGAGGGGCTGGAGATAACAGCAACAGCATATTGCCAAAAATGCCACATGCCTCCACAAATTTCTTTCCATCTTTTTTAATATTTGCCTCGAAATTTTTTTCCTAGATTTTAACTGCACAAATCATTATTAATATTATTAATATAAACTAAGATGACTGCTTAAAAATAAGCAGAAAAATTAAATATTCATGAGGCCACCAATCCCACAAATAATTCTTAAATAAGTTAAGCAGTGACTGCTAGCCAAAATAAATTAAGTAGCCACATGGGGACCTACCCTTACTGGTGACATATTGCCAATAATATCATGATATGTCGCAAAAAAATTCAGTCAAATTCATGTTCAAAGATATTTTGAAAAATTCATGATATTTTTTAATTCTTAGAAAATGTCAGGAACCCTAGTGAAAAAATTATATGTTCTAGAGGATTGATTGTTTGACACATGTAGCAACTGGGGAAAAAAGCAACTCCATTAGTATCAAAGTAAAAGAACATAGTGCAGACAAAAAATCATGAGCCTGTAAGCAAGTTGCTTTTTCAGGAAATTGTTTAAAAACAAAATACCATATTTGAATTCTGAATACTGAAGTTTTTGATATGGAGGCAAATTGTTTTACAAGGCGATTAAGGGAAGCTACTGAGATTAACAAGATTGTTGAATTATAAGCTGTTACTAATTATCCCTGTTTACTTTCCCCAGGGGATCCTTGTTAGTATCTCGGCTCTATTTAAAGAGCTATCATCCGCAATCTTAACATATCTATCTTTATCTTAATGATAGGTCATGGAGTATGAATTAAAAAGATCGATGAAAGTTTTTCCAACAGCTTAAAAGCTTTCTTTTCAATTGCCTGAAATTGGATAAATATAGATCTTATTGCGCAAGAAAATATAATTAAGAAAATAGAGAAGTTTGCAGTGCCTGTGTGATTGACCGCAGAGAGTGAAAATGTGTTTGGAATATTTGTCTTCATCTTTCTATTTAAGGGCGGTTATTATGCCACTGAGACGAACCAGGTGATAAATGGAGACGTTTGAAGAGTAAAAAGACGTGGGAAATGAGAAAACATGTAACAAGAGCAACTTCGCAAGGAAGTGAAAAGAAAGTAGAAAGTAAAGCAACTTGATCGGAAAGGGGAAAAGCAGTACCTTACCTGTGTCCGGCCGGGTTACTCTCGATCTCATTGGACTCCAACATCATTCCACGATCATCCACTTCTTCGATTTATCCAAACAACAACATAGAATTTGCGCGCCAAAACAGAAATATTATCAACAAAAATTTGAGGTTTTCAAAGAGAGATATTCGATCGTAAATTTGCGAGAGGGTTCACGGAAAGTGAGAAAAAAATTGCAGTCCGTCAGAGGGTTTTTAACAACCAAACATAAAGAAGCTTCGATTCTGTTATTGTCTATATACCTCGTGACTGTAAATTTTACGGACGGCTGAGATTGCTTAACCATCGTAGGCCTGTTATACTCGAGACTTTTTCCCACTAGTTTTACAATCATTTTGTGCCTTGTGGTAATATCCCACTACTAAATCTAAATTTTAGCTATTTTGCTTTAAACTAACAGACCTCAATTTACTTTAGCCCCAAGTGTTTCGGATTAGATAATGATTTTGACTTTTGGATAGAATCGTATAATTTTTTTATTTTTTTTGCGAAGTGGATTTTTTAAATTTATTAGTTTATGTATTAAATAATTTAAATGGAGAATTTAAAGTTTTCTATTTAAAAACAAGTTTTAGGATATGAAATATTGTTAGATTATTAGATTGAAAGGTCACCAAATTATTTAATTTTACAAATGTTTTGATGTTTTTGGATTTTTGAAACTTTACAAATGTTTTGATGTTTTCAAGGTATTAAATGACTTAAGCGATATACAAGAATTCAATTCAATGACCATGTATAGAAATATGCCCCCAGCCTAGTGTTAAGTTACCTTAATATGGGACAAATAGTATGACTTGGGGATAGGACAAAATAGCACGGATAGGTACTTACTGAACACCAAGCCATGGTAGGGATGCAAATCAATGAATGGAAGTTGGACAAATGTTGATTTATTATGAAATAGATGGAAGGTAAGAGTATTTGATAGATGACAAGTAGTACTTATTTACACAAGGCACCTATTTGTCAGGTTTTCACCAAGGTACTTGTTCAACGCGCCACTAAAGTGGTTTTTGTTAGAGGATAATTTTTCTCTTTACTATTTTTATCCTTTTTCTATTTTTTATTTTTTATTTTTATTTTTTTTATGTTTATACCCTCATGTGCTAGGCATAGAATCTTTTCAGATGCATGTTGTTGAGCAATTCCTGTAGGGGATCTCCTTCAGGTGTTGCGAGCTGATAAGCTCTTGATCCATAACTTTCTGTGACAATGAAAGGTCCTAACCAATTCGGCTCAAATTTTCCCTT
Organism: Sequoia sempervirens; assembly: GCA_007258455.2. Taxonomy (NCBI): domain Eukaryota; kingdom Viridiplantae; phylum Streptophyta; class Pinopsida; order Cupressales; family Cupressaceae; genus Sequoia; species Sequoia sempervirens. The sequence continues at coordinate 27,656,420 of VDFB02000015.1, forward strand.
ACTATCTTAATCTGGCATGTTCTTCTAATTTTCTTTTAGGACAAGATCGTGTTGACCTTTAATTTTCTTGTTATAGCTTTTGTTGAGTCAATTTTGGTACACTTGAAGATGATTGAGTGCTTCCAGGCAACGTTCATCTAATAGTTCTAGCTCATTCAACCTTGACACTTTGTACTCCTCATCCGTTATTAGGTGTTGCAATAATATCCTCAACAAGGGAAGCTCAACCTCAATAGGCAAGATGGCTTCATTCCCATAGACCAAGGTGTAAGGGGTTGCACTAGTAGATGTTCTAATGCTAGTTTTATATGCCCATAGGGCGAGGTTCAATTGTAGGTGCCAATCTCGACCAGCATGATTGACTATCTTCCTCAAGATTTTAATGATGGTTTCGTTAGAAGCCTTCTCTTGGTTGTTTCCTTACGGTGATAAGGGGTTGAGAAATGGTGTTTGATATTAAATTGGTTACATAACTCTTTCACATCCTAGTTCTTAAAGGGTGTTTTGTTATCTGAGATAATGGCTTGTGGAACACCATAATGAGAAATGATATAGTTAAGGATGAATTTGGATATTTTCTTCCCAGTTATGTAAGTCATAAGGATTGCCTCAATCCACTTTGTAAAGTACTCAATGGCGATAATTATAAATTTATGCCCATTTGAGGAGGTAGGGGTAATCTTCACTATGAGTTTGAGCCCCCATTGTGAAAATGGCCATGGAGTTGTGATTAATCGAAGCTCCTAAGCTAGAGCATGGATGAGGTATCCATGTTGTTGACACTACAAACACTTCTTTACAAACCGAATGGACCCTTCCTCCATAGTCAACCAGTAATACCTTGTCCTTAATAACTTCTTAGCCAATGTAAGGCCACTTGAATGTGACCCACAGATGCCTTTATGCACCTCTTTCAAGACGATATAAGCTTCTTCTTGGTTAAGGCATCGTAATAAGGTCCCATCAAGACACCTACAGTATAAGGTGTCATGAACAATGGTGAAGCGTGAAGCTCTTCGAATAAAGGTTTTCCATAGGTTGTGGTTGAACTCGAAGGGAAAGTTTTCATTATGGAGGTAAGTGAAGATTTCATGGTACCAAGACGAGCTAAGACCAACAACATCGCACAGAAATTTTGATTATGGAACATCAAAAGCTAGTATGAGAAGTTGTTTGATGAGGAATTCACATTTTAGGATATTTTGAGGCATATCCAGCAATGAACCAATGGTATCCATAGCATCCGTTGCCTTGTTATCAACCCTTGGGATTTGTTCAAAGGTTATGTCAATGAAATACTCCTTGAAACTATCCACCATCTTTTTATAAGGCATTACGTTATCATCTTTGGGTTGATAGTCATTGTTGACTTGTCTTACTATTAATTAAGAATCCCCAAGAACCTGTAGCTCTTGAATCTACCATTGGATAGCATTTCTCAACCCTGTGATTAGAGCTTCATACTTTGCTATATTGTTTATGCAAGGGAATGCCAATCTATAAGACTTAGGTATACAATCACCTTGTGAGATGATGAATAGTATACCCGCTCGAGATCCATGTTGTGCATGTGATCCATCAAAATACAATTTCCACTAGTTTTTTGACACTACAATAAAAATTGCCTCATCCAAAACTCTGATATTAGGGGATGATCTGCACATAATGGTGCTTTAGCTAGTTGATTAACGAAGACTTGTCCTTTGATTGCTTTACGATCAACATATTTAATGTCAAATTCACTAAGGACCATGGCCCATTTTTCCAAGTGGTCTATGAGTGTAGCTTTGGATAGTAGGTACTTTAGTGGATCAATCTTAGAAACGAGCTTAACTTCATGATTGAGCATGTAGTATCTCAACTTTTGGGATGCAAAGACAATTGCTAGACATGCTCTTTCCATTAGTGTGTAATTAAGCTCAAATGCTACCAAAGTTAGATGCTAATGTAGTGTATAGATCTTTCATTTCTTGTTTCGTCATGCTACACCAAAAGAGATCCTAATGCTATTGAGGTTGCCAAGATGTACAAGATCAAAGCTTTACCAGCAATTGGTGGCATTAATACCAATGGTGTAATGGATCTTCTAATTGACTAGATCTTCCCTCAAAGGCTTCTAAGTTGCTTCAATGTCTTCAATGGTTCCATGTCTGTTATTGTCTTAACTTTGGCAGCAATTCCCCTTCGGGATATGATGTACCCCAAAATATTACCTGCGGTGACTCCAAAGACACTTTTTTGGATTGATTCTCACCTGATATTTTTACAACCAATCAAAGATTTGAGTTAGCACTTATAGGTGTCCTTTTTTCATTATTGATTTTTCCAACATGTCATCCACATAGTCTTTAAGGATCTTGTAGAACATGTCATTAAAAATTAAGTTCATTTGCCTTTGATATGTTGCACCAGCATTCTTTAAACTAAAAGGCATTACATTCCAACAATATGTCCCCCATGGAAAAGTAAATGTTGTTTTGTGTTGGTCTTCCTTAGCTATCATGATTTGGTTATACCCAGACAACTTGTCCATGAGTGAAAGCATTTCATGTCCAATTGTCAAGTCCGCTAAGATATCTATGTTGGGAAATGGAAAGTCATCCTTGGGAAAAACTTTGTTTAGATCTTTAAAGTTCATGCAGATACGTATTCCCCCTTTGGGTTTTGAAACTAGAACAAGATTGGAAACCCACTTTGAATAATCAATAGGTCATATGAACGCTACATTCAACAACTTTTGTAGCTCTACTTTGACCAACATGTGATATGAGAATTTTGCATTTGGTGAACTATGAGATGATGGACCCCCAATGATGTGTGACCAAGACTCGACATATCCTCATATGACCATGCAAATTAAATATTTCATTCCCTAAGGAAAGTTGCCAAATTATTTTGTTCCTCGCCATCTAATGAAGAAGCATAGAAAGTGACTTGGGGCACCTGATTCTTTTGTTCCCACATTGATGGGTTGCAATTTCTCTACCAGGACTGTTGTTGTTTCTTACTCTATGTTAGGGAGATTGAATCCTTCATCCACATGTGCCTCAAAGAGGTTTTCACTATTGGATGCATCCTTTATTTTTACAGTTTTAGAATTATAAAGTGCCACATGGTGGTTTTCACTTGGTGACTTGGTCTCACAACACACCCCAAGAATGCAAGGCCTGGGGACCCAAGTTGAAAAAAATTACTTTTAAAAGTTGTTGGTTGGCTAATTCCCTCAAGAGGCAAGCATAGGGGAATTTGGAGATCCTAAAATGGTTCACGTCAAAGTACAAGGTTACTGAGAATTTGAGTAGTCGGGTTTTCAGGAAGTTTGGACCAAGATGTATAACTGGGATAATTTCATTGAGAAAGTTGCACAAGATGATGTAGCTGTGAGTTAAAAGATCATGGGTATGAAAAGGTTGGCAAAGGCAATGATGAGATTTTACAGTTTTTTTTGGGAAAACGCAGAACGAGCCTTGAGTGTTTCAAAGGGAGTCGAGTGATTGATGCCAGGTACCTAGGTAAATGGTGCATCCGTGCAAATGTTTAAACATGCCACTCAATTTTTTGCAAGTACATCAAGTATCTAGATATCCGCTTTAAGTCAACAATTTCATGAAAATATTAAAGCATGTTATTTCTAGATTGGTGTTCTAAAGGAGCTAATGTTAAGGAATGTTTCATTTTAATAATGTTCTTATTAATGGTTAAAAGGGAAATGACACATGGAATTTTATGTGCAGGAGGAATGGGTTGTTGGACAAGGTTCGGGTATGGACGGTTAAGCAAACTAATGATGTGATTAGATCAAACAACATTGCCAAGGCTGGGATACATATTTCAGGAACCCATATGTACAAGAGGCATATAGTGAGGGAGCGTGAGTAACTAGGGAATCGAGGATTCGGGTCTTTCTTGATGGATGAGTGCAATGCCAAGTTTTGGAGTGTTATGTTGGCTTGCATATTTCTTGAACAAACAGCTTTGAGGCGGGAGCACAAGGCTAATAGATTGATTTTTTGTATATCCACCTAATCACTTTGAATATCCAACTAGTTCCTACATTTTGTTTGAAGGTTCAATTGATGACCTATTCAGTCCAATTTGATACCTTGATTGTGTCCTGAGACCTGAGACCATAAAGGTTTTAGCTATTGAAGGAAGTCAAAATATCTTTTGACTTATTCTAGAAGATTCTTGTGCCAACTGTCATATGCCACGTGCTACTCTGTGATTCATTCCTTTGATTCTCTTTCATGTGCTTTGTTGGAACTCTTTGGTTGCCTTGTTCTTATAAAAGGTCAAGAGTTGCTTTATTTTGTTAATTTCATAATTTGTGAAATTATGAAGACTTAAAATTTGAACTCTTGCCAATTGTATTTCTTTTTCTTGTTTTTTATACCATTCCAATATAAAAACTTGTATGCTCCATTTGAATTTTACTAATATCAAATCCAATTTGAAGCGAAGTCTTGATACAAAATCTTAGGTAGTTGATTGTTTGTTCCTATCAAAAAATCCTATGTGTTGCAGTAGACTTGGGTGCACATTGACACTATTCGATGCCAAATGATCTCATGTTTCTTTAAAATTCTTGCATCATTCTATGCCTGGATGTGAAACAATCTAGTGAATTATAGGGTGGTTTGCTTTGATTTAGTTTATTTCATGGTGTATGTGTGGATAATAACTGTGAGAACCTTAAATTTTAGGATCCTTAATACTTTTTTTTAGAAGTAGATATGTTAAATATTTCCAGAAAATGTTTTAAAAGTGATAAATTTGTGAAGTATTCCTATAAATATTTAGTATTCATGAAGTTATAAAGCAATTTATGTCAAATCTGTTGAAATCTTTGCAAATAATTTGAGTTCATGAAGTATTTCGTGTAAATCTTTTGTTTTCATGAAGTTGTGAAGTGATACATGTTTAATTTGACCGAACCTTTGTTATGATCCTTTGGACACCAGTAAGCCTAAGAAACCATAGCCCCTCATGATTAATAGCAAGTTTACACAACGGACCCTGAGTGAACCTAGTGCATCAAGACTTGGCATTCCCATGCCTTGGGATCAACTAAGATTACCTTTAGATTTAGGTATTCCCAATGGATCTTTCAAGAAAGGTAGTTTCCCACGTTCTTTGAGTGAGAATTTATCTACCTATTGGTGTGTGTGTGTGTGCAATGCTTGCATCAACAAAATTGGCACTAGAGGGAGGTTTGACTCTTTATCCCTTTCTTTTTAGAAGGCATTGGTGTCTTGGTCATAAGGTTGAGTTACGACCGTGAGTTAAAGGTTTGAGTAAGCATAATATGGAGATTAAGAGAGAGATAGAAGTACTCTAGATCCTCAACAAAAAGCTCTCATAATTGAATTTGTTTGCTTTTGGTTGGGTTGCAGAATGCATAATCCATGACATGAATAATCATAGTGAAATCAATTGTAAAGTTTTTTTGACTAGGGTAAGCTTGGCTATTTATAAGGTAATCTTGCTAACTAAAGCTTCTTTAAGTGCGAAAAGGAGGGAGAAGTTACGGATTTTTTGTTTATATTCTAGAAGAATGTGTAGCTCTTGTGAAAGTGGAGTCCTTATCAGTTCAAAAGATAAATTAGGTAGATTTGCTAACTTTGAGCATTATGTGGAAATTTTGAAAGTCTTGCAAGAAAGGAAGTAGATTCATGAAGGTTTGGAAACATCACACCTAAATAATGAATTTGAAAGAAGTAAATTGCCATGCTTTGCACATGTGGACAACTGTAGAGAGAAGGAATTGGCGAAACAAGCTGACAATGTTGTTATTTCACCACTAATTGTAAATTTATAGTTTAAAGGGGAAGTGGCATTTGATTTTAGGAAAATGGAAAAGTATCAAACTTTTACTTTCTCTTTCTATGATAATCATGTAAATCAAGCTAAGATCTTGTCTAACAAGTTAAATATTGGCACTAGGGTTGGAACCAGGGCAAGCAACGGGGGTAGCTATGAAGGAAGAAGTGACCTCGTAATGAACATACCTATTCTCGAAATAGAGCAAAGGATGATTGAGTTTTCTAAGTGAAGGTTGGGCGAAGGTATGCATTCAAAGCAGGGAAAAAGGTGTGTGCAGTCGACCGTCCTTTAGGTCATTTCCATACATGTTTGTGAAATAGTGGGTAAGTATACTTTTTAATCCTTATTCATTAAGTACACAAAATTTGGAACAATGCATAATTATGGTAGGTTATTTGATGAATACTTGAGCGAATTTAAAGATAAACCTGCTAAAATTCAAACTAAAAGCATTGTAGAGTTAGTAATTAAGGGTAAAACTAGCACTAGTCTTTGGGCGAGGTGTGTTTTTCCTGTTGGCATGTTGTGGGTAGTGTTAGGTTAAGGTAAATTGATTTGTTAAGGTAGATTGCTTTGGTAGTTGTCTTTTTTTTTTAGGTTAGATCTAGTAAAATTGGCAAGTTTTTCCCAAGTAAGAGTTCATTACAATTGAATCATGCAAACTATTCCATCACAAAGCAGAAAGGTAAACACCATTTAATACAAGCACATACATGCACAAACAAAACACAAAATGAAGCTATTTCAATAGAAAAACAAAATTTCCATTGTATTAGATAGTAATAATCTTGTATGTACATGGAAATACAAAATTCATTGAAAGACGACAGTAAAAGGAAAAAAGGACGCCAGTTGCTCATGGGGCACTTGTTAAAATAGGGGAAATGGCTTCTGATCAGTTGATTTGGTGTGCCTCATCGTTGAGAAGTACGTATCTCAGGTAGGCATTGTCCTTGTGCTCGTCGAGATCGAGGGTGTGCAGAGCAGTAAGGAAAGGGAGTAGAGGAACCACAACTCCTTGGTTAAAAAATTGAGGGATATCTTCAATGGTTGAAATTCCCATCGCAAGTTGAGCAACTGCCAAAGTGGATTCCAATTTCCCCAAATAGTCTGGCCGCACTATCATCATAGCGGCAGTGTGAACTTTAGCTACAGGGAGCCCAAGGTCTAATAGTGAAGCAACAAAGTGTGAAGCCAAGTTAGAATTCACTTTGTAATAAAACCCTAAATTCATAAAATCTTCACCCAAAACTAAGCGTAAGGCCACCTTGGTGGATGGCATCCTAAGGAAAAACACCTTTCCAAGTTGTTGGCTAGTAATTCGTCCTAGGAAACTGATTTGTTGATGGAAGTTGGTAAGGAAAATGGAGGTATCCATGGTGTTAGACGAGAATAAATGTAGCAAAGTGAGCTGAAACTTGGATGTAGAAGTGCAAAATTTGGAGGAGAGTGTTATATTTATAGAAAGGTGTGAGAAATTTGTGGTGTATGGTTGCCCTAAGGTGAAAATCTTGGGTACGTAATTTGAGATGGTAAAGGTACACCTTTTTTAGAATTAAAGGTTAAATTAAATAAATTCTCACAAATTTGGTACACAGTTGTTCAAGGGTGGCATTTACGAAGATCGAGAACCAAGTGGATTCGAGATTGAAGAATTAAATTGTAGTCTTTTCAGCTCATTTGATCGAGCCATATTTGTCATGAGATTGTCCAGATGGGCAATTGAGAAGAAGAGTTGGACCGATGAGTTGGCATGTGTTGGGACATTAAGAAATTTGAGGTGAATTAATGCATGTGTAATCATGCATGCGAATTAAATGAAGCTATGATGTTGAACTAAGACATCATTATGACATGACTACTACATTAATTTGAGGGTAGAGCTGCCAAATTTAAAGTTTGTTAGCAAAATTTTAATTTAGAGGGTTACCAAGAAATAACAAATTGGATGGGTGGTAATTGAGGTTTCTAAATTTAGAATTAATCGGGTAATTCAATAGCTCGCAACTAAATTTTAACTTATGCCTATTTTCTATGAAATGATAAATTGCAACTATTTGATGATTGGTATAAGGGTGATAAAATTTTGTTGGAGAGTCTCACATATAGGAAATTTGTTAAGAAAATATTTGGGGATTGATGAAAGGAGTGAAGGAAATTTACATTGAGTGAAAAATCAAAAGGTAACCTTTGCTATCACTATAATTCCCAACCTAATAGTAGGCTTCATTGCCTGCAAGTTGAAGCAAAAGAGCTTACAAAGAAATATCAAATAAAAAATGAATATCAAAGAGATATCAAAAGAGAAAATTCAACTCTTTAGGCTATCCAAATGTCTCTATTGGGGCAATAGATTCTTGATAAGAAGTAGAGCTATGTTTGGGAAAATTGCAGAGATAACCTTGTCGACGAGGCTATGGGTGCTTGACTGGTAGTAAGGCAATGTCCAAGTTGGCTAAGAAGGATTACCAAATTATGTAGCTCAATGTAAATGGACTAATCTCTTCAATAGAATAACGAAGATAGTAATTAATTAATGCACACATTGGTACTCTTCAGTAATATTTTAAGGTCCTTATGTAATATCCCTTGCTACTTCTTATCTAAATTTTTTCCCTCAAGGAATATTCATAAGGGTTACCAAAAATGAAAAACAAAGATCTTGGTTACTATAACCTTCTAACACTTTAGGGTTCTTCACCCTAAGGAGAGGAAGTATACCAAAATGTCAATGTATTACACTTCTTAAACCACTCTTGAATTTCCTTACACAATCTAATCTAAGTTCACTTTAAGGAATATTGTCGAACACTTCTCTTGCAAACTCTCAACTAGTTGTTTCTGAATTTTCTGTTTGTTTACTTGTCTTCAAATGGGCTTACAAATAAGTTTAATTGCTTGCAAAACAACACTTCAATAGCTAGGCAATGATCTAGAATGATAATGCAATTCTTCTATCTTTTAGAATGCAAATACATGAACATCTACATAGGAAATATGCACCTACAGCCAAGTAGCATTTTTACAAACACTTGGTATGCATACTATTAAGTTGATCATGAATGGTATAAATATACTCAATTACAACAATATATGACCAGCAACTTATAACCCCTTAATTGCAATATAGTATCTAATACAATGTTGATAATAAAGGGCCAAGACTCTTGGCATCACAACTTATGCAATTTTTACAATGTCTGAGTACTAATGGCATCCATGATAACAATACTAGAATGCAATATCTATGTAGAAAATTACTAGAGGAACTTGATACAAAAATCATAGATGAGCTAGAGACTTGATAGCAATCCTTGTTGATGAAGAAGACACTCTAAAATGATGAAATCGACCTCCTATGTGTGCCACCCTTGTTCTAGACCAGATTGCTTGAAATAAATTATGAGTAGCTCCTTTCATCCCCCACAAGCTCCAAATATCATCACCAAGCCAAGAAGAATGGAGTGCTCCAACTATAATATGAAATCGATGCACCTTGAAGCCTCTATGTATAAATTTGTGGCTCTTTTATCTAGCTACTATGAAGTCTAAGATTAATATTAGAATATTATATGCTGCAAAATTGTCCCAAATGAAGATGAAGTTGAAGTATCTCAATTTTCCAATAGCTTCAAATAGAATCTACACAATTTGGTACTAATTATATCTCTTCCTCAAATGGAAAACCATAATACATCAGTTGTAGTTCACCAAGAAGAATATGGTTGCAACACTAAACCAGTTGTTGCAACTATCAAATCCTTACTCAAAAATTGTACAATAGTACATCAACTATTGTACTCAAATAAATTCCACAATAAAGCACAAATTGAACTTCTGAAGTGAAGCCCACTCAATTAGCAATAATTCAAATGATATTTCACACCCTCAAAATTGCATACTAATGAGAGTTTTCATTCCCAATGGCTGGAAATGGCAGAAACACTAGATGGCTCCTTCACCAAACAAGTTCTTCAAATCAAATAACAATTCCTGGATAATAAAAAATGAGCCCTTAATATCCTTTTATACTTTTCCTGGAGATCTCACACACTTTTCTTACTAATGTGGGATAAAAGATATATTTTCCTCTCCACATACTTTAATTTTTTATTTATTTTTATTTACACTTTATTATAATATTAAAATATAACTTCATAAAGTGCAAATAATTGGTTTCCCAACATCTGGATAACACATAATGCTTTCCAACACATTATGTTTTCCAACAATATGTTTTCCAACACATTATGTTTTCCAATAATAGGTTTTCCAACATGTTATGTTTTCCAACATTCAACATAACATAGGAAACCCCCTTATAACTACTGAATATTAGAGAAGAAGCCAACCACTGGCTAGGAAACTGCCCGAAGAAGACCCTCTAACCAAGCTCCTTAGCCTGTGAGAGTCGGGAATAGGCTAAACCCTCTGAAAATTGATGCTCACGAAATTGGAGACATTACACCTTATGTTGGGATTCAAGTAAGGGTAAGGAGTTATTTTAGAAAATATGTCTAAGTTTTGATTTACTCCATGTGGTTGATTCTAGGGTTTCTTTTGAATCTAGTTTTGTTGGTTAGAAGTTGTTGTGTGGTCTCACAACATGCCGCAAGAATACAAGGCTTGGGGACCCAAGTTGAAAAATCATTACTTTCGGAAGTTGCTGATTGGCTAATTACATTAAGAAGTAAGCATAGGGGAAGTTGGAGATCCTAAAATGGTTCGCATCTAAGTACAAGGTTATCAAGAATCTGCATAGTAGGTTTTTTGAGAAGTTTGGACCAAGATGTATAACCAAGATAATTTTGTTGAGAAAGCTATGCAGGATGTTGCAATCGTGAGTTAAAAGCCCACGGGTATGAAAAGGCTGACGAAGGCCGCAATGAGGTTTTACAGTTTGTTCCAGGAAAACGTAGAAGGATCCTTGAGTGTTTCAAAGGGAGTTGGGTGATCGAGTGCCAAGTACATGGGTAAATGGTGCATCCGAGCAAAGGTTTAAACATGCCACCAATTTTTCCCGGATGCATCAAGTATCCAAAAACCCACTTTAAGTCAGTGATTTTGTGAAAATGTTAAAGCATGTTATTTCTAGATTGGTGTTTTGAAGGAGCCAACATTAAGGAATGTTTCATTTTAATAATATTCTTATTAATGGTTAAAAGGGAAATGGCATGTGGAATTTTATGTGTAGGAAGAATGGGTTGTTGGACAAGGTTCAGGTATGGATGGTCAGACAAACTAATGTTGTGAGTAGATCAAACAATGTTTCCAAGGCTGGGATACATATTTTGAGAACCCATATGTAAGAGAGGGATATAGTGAGGGAGCATGGGTAACCAGGGAATCGTGGATTCGAGTATTTCTTGATGGATGAGTGCAATGGCAAGTTTTGGAGTGTTATGTTGGCTTGCATATTTCCCAAACCAACAACTTTGAGGTGGGAGCACAAGGCTAATAGATCAAAATTTCTATATCCGCCTAATCACTCTGAATATCTAGCTAGTTCCTACATTTTGTTTGAAGGTTCAGTTGATGACCTATTCAATCTAGTTTGATACCTTGATTATGTCTCGGGACCTGAGTCTAGAAAGGTTTCAGCTATTGAAGAAAGTCAAAATATCTTTTGACTTATTCTAGAAGATTCCTCTGCCAACTATCATATGCCACGTGCTTCTCTATGATTCATTCCTTTTATTCTCTTTCATGTGCTCTGTTGGAACTCTTTGGTTGCCTTGTTCTTATAAAAGGTCGAGAGTTGTTTCATTTTGTTAAGTTAAAAATTTGTGGAATTATGAAGACTTAAAATTGGAACTCTTGCCAGTTTTATTTCTTTTTCATGTTTTCTATACCATTCCAATATAAAAACTTGTATGCTCCATTTGAAGTTTACTATTATCAAATCCAATTTGAAGCTATCTCTTGATACGAAATATTACATAGTTGATTGTTCCTATTGCAAAATCCTATGTGTTGTGCCAAACATGGCTGCGCATTGACACTATTGGGTGGCAAATGATCTCATGTTTCTTTAAAATTATTGCATCATTTCATGCCTAGCTATGAATCAATCTAGTGAATTATAGGGTGGTTTGCTTTGATTTGGTTTATTTCATGGTGTATGTGTGGATAATAACTGTGAGAACCTTAAATTTTAGGATCTTTAATGCTTTTCTTTAGAATTAGATGTTAAATATTTTTAGAAAAAAATTTAAAAGTGATAAATTCATGAAGAATTCCTGTAAATATTTAGTATTCATGAAGTTACAGAGCAATTTATGTTAAATCTGTTGAAGTATTTGCAAATAATTTGAGTTCATGAAGTATTTCATGCAACTCTTTTGTTTTCATGAAGTTGTGAAGTGATAAATGTTTGATTCGATCATGAAGCTATGAAGTGATAAATGTTTGATTCAACCAATCCTTTGTTATGATCCTTTGGACAACAGTAAGCCTAAGAAACCATAGACCTAGATCGTGATTAACAACAATTTTACACAATGAACCCTGAGTGAATGTAGTGCATCAAAACCTAACATTCCCGAGCCTTGGGATCACAAAGATTGTCTTTATATTTAGGTATTCTCAGTGGATCTTTCAAGAAAGGTAGGTTTCTGCATTCTTTGAGTGAGAATTTATCTGCCTGTTGGTGTGCGTGTTCAACACTTGCGTCAATAGAATTGGCGCTAGAGGAAGGTTTAGCTCTTTGTCCCTTTCTTTTTAGAAGGTGTTGGTGTCTTGGTCATAAGGTTGAGTTATGACTGTGAGTTAGAGGTTAGGGTAAGCCTAGTATAGAGAGTGAGAGAGATATAGAAGTCCTTTGGAAAATACTTAACAAAAATCTCTTATCATTGAATTTGTTTGCTTTTGGTCGAGTTACAAAATGTAGAATCCACGACGTGATTGATCATAGTGAAATCAACTGTAAAGCTTTCTTAACTAGGGTAAGCTTGGCTATTCATAAGGCAATCCCACTAACTGAACCTTCTTTAAGTGCGAAAAGGAGGGAGAAGTTATTGGATTTTTGTTTAGATTATGGAAGAACGTGTAGTTCTTGTAAAAGTGGAGACCTTATCAGTTCAAAAGATAGATTAGGTATATTTGTTAACTTTGAGCATTGTGTGGAAATTTTGAAAGTCTTGCAAGAAAAGAAGCAGAGTCATGAAGGTTTGGAAACATCACACCTAAAGAATGAATTTCAAAGAAGTAAATTGTCACGCTTTGCACATGTGGATAGTTGTAGAGAGAAGGAAATGGTGAAACAAGCAGACAATGATGTTATTTTTCCATGAATTGCAAATTCACAATTTAAAAGGGAAGTGGCATTTGATCTTATGTAAATGGCAGAGTATCATACTTTTACTTTCTCTTTCTCTGATAATGATGTAAATCAGGCTGAGATCTTGTCTAATGAGTTAAATATTGGCACTAGGATTTCAGCCAGAGAAAGCAATGGGTGTAGCTATGAAGGAAGAAGTGACCTCGTAATGAACATACCTATTCTCGAAACAAATCAAAGGATGACTAAGCTTCGTAAGTAAAGGTTGGGTAAAGGTATGGATTCAAAATGGCAGAAAAGGTGTGTGTAGTGAATCATAGTTTAGGTCATTTCCATACATGTCAGTGAAATAGTGGGTAAGTATACTTTTGAATCCTCATTCACTAAGTACACAAAATTTGGAACAATGCATAATTATGGTAGGCTATCTGACGAATACTTGAGAAAATTTAAAGATAAACCTACTAAAATTCGAACTAAATGATGGGTTCCTTTATTAGCCTCTTTTTTGTTGTTTTTATGCATACTTTCAGATACTATTAGACAATATTTTCAAACCATACTCCTATACTATGCTATCTTTTCATACCTATTATACAACCTTGGACCTAAATTCTAGCAATGGAAATATGATTATGATATAATAGTATTGCATGGTTTGTATGTAAGTGTGTATGGATTGTGGATGGAATTATGTGTTTAATTATGGTATTTATCTTTGTGCACATGTTTTGTGGATTAACCTTTTTGTAGCTAAAGAGAAATTGTAGCCCATAGTAACTGAAGCTGTAATCCGTAACAAAAGGAAGACTGGGACAACGAAATAGGAGAAGTGCTAGATTAAGCTAAATGCAATAACTATTGTATGAAGACACCTAATGGAGTCGAACGTGCATCATTATGACAAGTTAATAAAACACTGGAGGAGAATAATTCTTTTGATAATAGGATTTTGTGTAACTGTTTGTGTGTTTTACATGCAAATCTATTTCACAGAGTTTCAGTTCTATTAGAACTCTTCTTTCTTTTCAATTATGATTTGAACAATTCAATCTTAACTATATACTCTAATATCTAGGAGTTGCAGTTAATGATTGCAGTTAGTTGTTGCTTAGAATAAGACTCCCTTGTGCTTGTATATAGCCGGTGATTGAGTCCTTAAATTAGTTAGTTGATTTTAGTATTTTGTTATCAGTTGCTTTTCAGTTTCGATTATCAATTATAGACATGTTGAGTATTTAGAATGATTTCATTGAATATAATCTGTGAAGAAGATTTTGTGTAATTCAATTTCACATGGATGTGTAGAATTTGATAGTTATATTTGGTTCTAGTTAAGTGAGGATAGCCCCTTGAGCAAGCCACTCAAGGTAATTGTTCTTCACTTCATTTATAGTTGTTTATTTATGTTTAGTAGTTGTTTTTGTTCATCATTACTTTATGAATTAAATGCAAGCTAAATGAGAATCTCATACTTTGATTATTAGTAATGAATGTTCATGAGCATGGATGTATTTGGTTAATCAGTAGTACTCATGAAGTTAGAATAAGTTTAGTTGTTAGTTTTGATCAGTTTTAAGTTAATACAGTAATACTATATTAGCAACAGTTCAATTATAGGTTAAACTGTAGGTGCCTATAGTCATTAGCTCTAGTTTGTTTCTTTTACTGTTTTGCAATTTTGTGAATTTCCAACAAGTATAGCACCTTGAATAGGATAACTTAGGCAGCCTCAAGTCTCTGAAAGCACATACAGTGCAGCACAATCACAAGTTTACAAGCCTTGGGTTGACACTTTAATGTAGTATTTGCAATGTTGAGTGGGTTGTTCAGCTAGATATACCTCTGAATTGTGTAGGTTCTACCAAGTTTACAATACATTAGTTTAGACTCTACGTCTTTGGCACCATTGTCGGGGATGGTGCTATCTTCATAGACTTGTTTTCTGAGCTTTCATAGTTTTTACATTTTATTTACAACATTAGGACTGTTAGACTTAATTTTTTTCACAACACTAGAAAGATACACTAACACTGTGTAGGACCGCTACTATATAAAGCCATATTTCATGCATGCGGAGGCAGAGAGATTCTTTGTGTAGATTCCTTCCCTCTATATGCCAAGAAGCCATAGTAGAAATTGGTGAATCTAGTACTAAGAGTGAGGGTAGTACTAAAGAAATTTCCCCATCACCAACATCTACTACACTTACAAAGGGGAAATACCACACCATGGGTGATGCAATGGATGATCACGAACGTGGAACTGTTGAGTTCCCAATTACCAACCAAGAAAGGACTATTGTGTTGAAGAATATCCCTCCTTCAACCTTACTAGTCTTTTATGGGTTAATGACTGAGAACTTGGATACATATCTATTTGAATTTAATGTCCTATGCAAAAGTTATGACTATACTTCTGATGCTCATAGGATCAAACTCTTCCCTGCCACTCTAAAAGATGCAACCCTAAGATGGTTTATGGGATTAGGAAAGGATGTTGTTCCTGATTGGGATACCATGAAGACATTGTTCTTGGAGAAGTACCAAGACTATTGTAGGGGACTTGATAAAAGGAGAGATGAAATTTTTATAATTTCATAGAAGGAGGTTGAGCCATTAGAAGATTATGTGGAGAGATTTCAGTTTTCCTTGAAGAAAAACCCCAAAAACAAGTTTTTTGAAGAATCCCTCAAGTTAGTATTTTTGAGGGGAGTCAACAAGGACTGTATGGATGCCCTCAACCTCATTGGACAAGGAGATACCTCTCAAATAATATTTGAAGGCATCTGCAAGGTTTGTAGGAATTACTCTAGGACCTTCACTAAGAGACCAAGAGGAGATAGGACATCCACTATTGGTAAATCATCCACAGGGGTTTCAAAGATAGAATTAAGCAGTCTATTTTCCAACATGAAGGAGGACATTATCAGTCATTTGGAAACTCATTTGGACACTCTCCACATCAAGAAGAAGCAAGAGGAAGCTAAAGCAATGCTCACTAAATATTGCCCAAGCTGTAGGTAAAGGAAAGCAAACTATAAATGCAAGAGGGTGGCTAGTATTCAACAAGACAAAGTCAAGAAACTTGATTTTCAACCACTTGAAGGAGAGGATGGATAACTCTTTTATATAGCTCAAAGAATTCCATGAAAAAAAAGACAAGGTATGACCCTCTTAACTTCAATTCATCTTTTCCCATTAGAAATCAAAATTTCTCTGCTTGGAACTCTCAACCCTGGCCAACAAAACAAAATCAATGGCAAAACCTTCAACAATGGCCACAACCTCAGCAAAATTGGAACCAACAACAATCAAGTCCTTGATCATAACAAAAAAATTAGGGTTCCAATTACAAGCCCCAATGGCCAACATACCAGAACCAGTGGTAGCCTTAGTGGAAAATAGGCCACCAATGGGAGCAACAAAACATGAACTGTCAACAACTTATGCTTCCTCCTCAGCCACAACAACAAACCATTATGCCTCCATCAAATCCTACATCTCAACCACCCAAACCACCAAAACTACCTATCCAACCTACACCTAACCCTAACAATAAGCCTATCCAACAGGCCTATATTGACGAGGCTATGCAATCCCCCACTTATGGGGTAAAGGTGAGTGATGTCCACCTCAGGTTAGGGAAAAAACTGGTTGGACCTTCATCTCCTCAAGTCAATAAAATGGAGGGTAAAGAACCTGCAGTTGAAGCTTCAAACAAATCACCTTTAGAACCTGAATCAAATCAGGTACACCAAACTAGTACAAGTCAAAAGCCTCCTTTCCCTGAATGCTTATCCATTCAAAAACATCACATAGCGGCTGGCACATACCTCCTAGGTCAATTAAAGGACGTGAGCATCAAGATTCCACTCATCCAATCTATAAAAGACATCCCTATTTATACTAAAACTGTGAGGGACCTATGTCTTAAGAAACCAGGGAGGAAAAGGAAGGATCCTTAGACAATACATGTCTTAGGAAACCTTGCAGATATCATGTTAGGAAACATAATTGTCCCTAAATACACAAACCCTGGTACTCCAATATGTTGGATATGACAACTAAGAGGGGGGTGAATCAATTATCATAGATTATAACCTTGAATTCAAATCAGAACTAACACATAAACTGATTAAGTGATTAACCATCAAATGCAAATGCACAAACACAATAACACCAGATTTACCTGGAAAACCCAATGAGGGAAAAACCATGGTGAGGATTAACTCACACAATAGAGAATATCAAAACCAATTACAAAAAGACTCACTGCCTGAGATAAGGCTCATTGCTTGAAATAACGACTCGCTATCGGACTTATTGTCCACAAGGCTACAACTCGGAGGGCTCACTACCACAGAGATACAAAGAAGAAAAAGAAGACTTGTTATAGAGAGAGAACAACCCCAATGCAACAAAGATTCCACCGCAATCACTGATCAACTTGCATGAATGATAGAGTTCACCTTCTGCTCACTGCATCTGGAAACTCGACATTAAGCTTCGCACTGAACAACCACACACCTAACTCACATACTTTAAGAATAACATCAAAGTCACGTCTACTCTTTCACTTATCTTCCTTCTTTTCTTATATACAATTTTCATCGCTAGCACATTCTATATTTATACTATCTCCAACCTTAAAAAGATATAAAGTCAGCCATCCAACTTGAAATTCAAATTAGGTCGGCACTAAACATCCTAGGGTGGAATTAGAATGAGGGCGACCCAAACACACGCTTCACCGAGACCCATAATAGATTAAACACGCTTCATCAACTTCGAAAATAGTGCTTGACACATAGTCACCCTAACCAATGTAAAACACATAGATCAATTAAGCTTGATACTTCCAAATGCCAAAACCATCTTCAATAAAACCAGGGAAACATAATTCTAAAACCACAAGCCATATGACTTCAACAAAGAGAAATCCAAACCAATAACAATTCTCCCATACCTCAATCAAAACATAGAGAAACATAGTTCACAAGCACCAGAACAACATCCTCAACAACTGAACACCTGCAACCTTCTTTTAATACAATTTTCTTAATATCCTCAACATATACAATCAACAACAACTAGTAGATAACCAGCTGACCAGTTGACATCAATGACAACACTTCGTTCCTCTTTCCATTCTTGCAACAATCTCCCCCTTTGTCATTGATGGCAACACATGATGTGAAAAACCATCAAAGACACCATACCGATTATGAAAATACTTCTCATGATTTTTCATTTTGCTTCTCCCCTTTAGAATATCATCTTCCTCATTACCTACTTTCTCTTATTAACTTCATTTTCCTTTTCACATGCTCTCTCTCTCTTTCTTTCTTTTTTGCATGCTTTCTCTCTCCCCCTTTGACATCAATGGAAAAGGCAAAATATATGTCCATTGAAACTTCCTTTGACATGAAAATAGAATACTCATAATGATAACACTTAAAAAAAATCTGTTTGCTCCCCTTGAGGGGTAGCCACCTAGAAACATCAGTCCAAAAAGGTAGAATCATGAATCTATTGGACTAAAGCATCTCCAAATGCATCTTAGTTTGTAAAAGGAGGGGCAATAACCCCTAGCTTATCTCAGAGATACTCAAACATATCTTATTTCGTTGCTTCGTTCCAATGTATGATCCTTATAGGCTTCACTTACTGACTTCAGCTCAATTACAAAAAATAAGCACAAATTTACTTCAGCAACAACATTGCTTCTAGTTAACATGCCTTTTGTCTTATCTCCAATAATCTGACTTTCTGAATGATTCCTCAATACATATTTCGATGTTCTAGGGGACATTGCCAAAGCATCTTTTTCTCTTTCATTATGCTCTTTCTGCTCATCTCTATCCCGTTCTTCCATAATTTCTTCTATTCTTGCATAGTCATGTTCATCAAACACATATCCATCAATATCAATAGAATTATTCATTGTTTCATCAACCTTCACATTCGAGCTTTCTACAATCTTCCTCAATCTTTTGTTGAAACATCTGTATGCCTTGCTTTTAGTAGAGTATCCAAGAAATATTCCTTCATCACTTCTTGAATCAAACTTTTCCAATGTTTCCTCATCTCTTTTGATATAACATTTGCTTCTGAATACCTTGAAATATTTAATTGTAGGAATTCTTCCATGCCATAGCTCATAGGGAGTCTTTGCACTATTTGCTATTGCCTGAACTCGTTTGAATACATATATAGCAATGTGAATAACTTCTTTCTAATAAACTTCTAGTAATCCAACTTAAGTGATCATTGACCTATAGCAGCTTCTTGAACTGTCATGTTTTTCCTTTCAACAACTCCATTTTGCTGAGGGGTTCTCAAAGCAGATAATTGTCTCTTTATTCTATGCACTTCACAAAAAATATTGAACTCGTGGGAGGTGAATTCACCACCTCTGTCATATCTCAAGCATTTTATCTTCAAATTCACTTCATTTTCAACCAAAGCCTTGAATGCCTTGAATCTATCTAATGCTTCTGATTTTTCTCTTAAAAACTTAACCCATGTATATCTAGAATAATCATCAATTAAAAGCATAAAGTACCTTTCACCAAGTAGAATTCGTACTCTCATGGGACCGCAAAGATTTGTATGAACCAAATCCAATAAACTAGTAGTAGATTGTTCTCTTGATCTATAATGATTTCTTGTTTGCTTCCTGAACTGGCAATTTCTGTAGATAGCATTTATAGGCTTTGTAATTCTCAGTAGATCTCTCATAGCCTGAACAATACTAATCCTTGCCAAGTTATCAAAATTCACGTGACACATTCTCCTGTGCCATAACCAGTTGTCATTTATCTGAGTCATAAAACTGTTGGATCTCAGTTGTGTTTATGGTTTGTCCTTGATGACAAAATCTCTTTCAATTAGTTCTCTTTGATGATCAGTCTCAGTTTGGATCCTTGTGATTTATTATGGCACTTCTTTGATGTCTCTTGGCTATTACAGAAAGTTATTTGGCATGTTTCAATTTCATGGTGATGAGAATTCTGGTTCAAGTTATGAATGTTATTTCTTTGACTAACAGAGTTTGAAAGATGGTTTCTTTGTCAGGATGGTTCTCTTTGCATATCACAGGCTTACACATATCGGTGTGAGAATGGCAGGGTCTCCCCGATCCACTTTGAAATGTCAGTGTTGCCTATTGGCAAGACATTTATGATGTCATGTCGATTGAATTTATCATACAGGCTGCTGTCGGCAAGACTTCTCTTTTGTTTCGGTGATAGAAAGTGATCTCTATCGGCATATGTTATTCCGTCAGTATGTGGTCTCAACGAAATTGGTAAGTCACACCGATCGGAGATTAAATGGAAACACATCGGCAAGAGCTTAAGGCTTCGGCGAAGGGTCTTAGCGAATGTGCAATGTCACATCGACCGCCGTTGGAGAATTGCATATCAGCAGGACTTTCTGGAAGTCTCGGCGAACAAGTGTGTTTTCGGGGTGTTTCGGTATGACTGAAACGATCTACAAGATGTCTCCCCGATAGTTTGAAGTTACAACTTTTCGAATGACTTCTTTCAAATTGCTTGTCGGTGAGAGATGTTCTCTTCAGAATAGGTCTTCCCGAGAGCGATATGTTACGGCGACAATGTGTATCAAGTGGCTTTCGGTGAAACATTATGAAGTCTTTATGATGTATCTCCGATATCAAAAGCTATAGCGATAGTGAATGAAACTAAAGGGCATCTCGGTGAGAAACTTGCTTATGTCTCAGCGATTGGAAAGAACATAACACATGGCTCTCGGCATAACATGATGTATTCGTTATGTCTTCTCCCCGACTCTGATGTGTCATAGCGAAAGCAAAGTGAACCAAGGGGACGACTAACGATTGAATTAGGGTTGAACGTCTGGCATTAAAGTTACCTTCGGCATACCGTCACATCGATTGAAAAGAAAGTTACTTAGGGAAAAAATTGTGATTATTCTTTTTGACTGGGTATGGAACCCTAGCCTGGCCGCCATCATGAGAAAGTTTCATAATCTGTTCTTTACTATTGTTGCTGGCTGTAACGGAATTGTCAGGATGAAATTCATTTTTGGTTGAGAAATGAATGTATGGCTACTATGTTTGATGCGCCTCTCTGGCTAGAAGCTCGATAGTGGTTGTTGGAGCCATGGTAGTTGCAGTTTTGTCTGGTATTTTTATTTATGTGTTTCATGCTGCACATACTGGTTTATAATCACCATTTTCTTTAACTGCTCTCTGCATCTCTGTTACTAATATGACAAATGATGCCCTGACTGAGTATTGTCTTTCATACATTAGAGGTTATGATTTACTGTGGTGGTCAGTTGTGCTTTTTATGCAGTGAAATGATCTCATAAGTTTCAGACTTGTTGAGGACAACTCTTAGCTAGGTGAAACAACTCTTGTTTTGTTTGGTTGTTCTGTCGTTACTCCTAAAGACAGTTACCTATCTAGCAGATGTATAAATAGAAGCAGAAAACTCTTTTCTGCTACTGTTGTAATTCTGAGATTATCATTCTTTGGCTGTATGAAAATGTATGGATAAAACTCTGTAATAAAATCTGAATAACAAGATACAGAGATTGTAAATTTCTTCTCTATGTAGTATTTTAGGGATTCAATTATTGAATCTTTAAGGTATTTTGTAGACGAGAAAACAGAGAAATATATGCTTAACTGAAAATAGAGAAATCCTCTGAGTTATTATTATTGTTCAAAACATAACAAGGGGTTGGTACTCCTTGAGATAGATATCTCTAAATGAGGGGTTGGTGCTCCTTGAGTGGGTGCTCAAAAATCAGCCTATAAGGCATTGTGAACAGTTGATTAAAATATTAAGCCTGGAAGGCATTTAGGGAGTGGTTTTTATATCCTAGGAGGGTTTTCCACTTGGAAAATTTTGTGTCACTTTGTTCTTCTGTGTTCTCACTGCTTTACTGTGTTGTTGTTTCAATACACTGTTGGGATTATTTTTCTCAATTCTGTTTATGAATGATTACATTCAACTCATGAATGCATTAATCAGAATAATATTGAGATCAAATCTGAGCTATGTTTTTGAATTTTTTTTTTAAATTTGTCAAATCTACTAAGACACTGATTCACCCCCCCTCTCAGTGTCATTTTAACTCCAACAAAAACATCGTCCATCGACACCTTTAAGCTAATAAATATTCCCTTTAGATTTCTTTCATGTGGCAATCAATGTTCTGGATCCTTTATAGATCTCACACTTCTCATCCTTAAACACAAGATCATGTCCCTTTCTGCACATTTGACCAATGCTCAATAGATTATGCCTTAAACCCTTAACATAGTAGACATTGTCAGTATGATGTTTGCCATCAAAACTTACTGAACCTTTCCCACAGATTTTAGCACCAGTATCATCTCCAAACATAACCAGACCTCCATCATATTTTTCAAGTTTCACAAACTTACTCTTGTCACCAGTCATGTGATGTGAGCAACCACTATCAACTACACAAAAATTATTTTCCTGTTTAGCATGTAGGGTAGAGATAACTATACCTTCATTTTTCTCCTTCTCTTTCTCCTTCTTCTCTAGAGGACTTTCCTTTGACTTTTTTTTGAATCAGTAGAAGTAGGTTCATCTTTAATCACCAAGAAAAAGAATTCATTGTCATTTGGATCTTCATATTCTGAATCTTAATCTGAAATACTAGCATTCTCATTAACATAGTAAGCTTTGTTAATCTTCTTTCCTTTCTTTTCTTTCTAATGTCTTTGTTTATTCTTTTTAGCTCTTTCCAGACACTTTGTAGCATAGTGACCAATTTCTCCACAACTAAAACACTTAAAGGGAAATTTACCTTCATACTTACTAGAGCCTTTTCTCATTCTTCTTACAAAGTTAGTCTTGATTTCATCAAAGTTCTCTTCATCTAGATCTTCAGTTTTTGTAGCTTTAAAAGTAGTCTCTGTTTTGCCTCCACTTCTTAGATTCGGCTTCCTCATCTCATAAGATGTCAAAAATCCTAGCAACAAATCCTTAGTACAAGTCTTATAGTCTATATTCTACTCAATAACACTCACCCTTTCACTGTAAGCATCAGGAAGAGTTCTAAGAATCTTCTTTACAATTCTAGTTTCATCTATAGTAGTGCCAAGAGATTGCATTCCAGCCACTACCTCATCCAATCTTTGTACATAGGATTTAACATTCTCATCTTCAGACATATGTATAAGATCAAACTGTGTTTCAAAATTTTGTATTTTTTCCTCTTTTACCCTTTCATCACCATCATGTGCTCTTTCTAAAGCATCTCAAACTTCCTTAGCAGTCTTCAAGTTATGAACCTTAATCAACTCAAAATGTACCAAACTATTCTTCAAGATGAACTTTTCCTTGTTATTTGCTTCATGTGCTCTTATTTCTTCAGGTGTGCTCGGACCATTAATAGGAGTGTAAGGATTCTTATAAGCTTTCTCCACATCATATTCACAACACTCCAGATATTCTTCCATCAACACTTTCCAGATACCATAATTAGTTTCATCAAACCTCAGATAATCAAAGACCATTTTGCTAGCCATCCCAGACCTTCCTCAAGTGGTTAAGCTCTTCACCAAGGAACCAAGATCTAATACCAATTTTTGGATAGGACAACTGAGAGGGGGGGATGAATCAGTTGTCATAGATTATAACCTAGAATTCAATTACTAGAACTAACACATAAATCAATTAAGTGATTAACCATCAAATGCAAATGCATAAACACAATAACACCCGATTTACGTGGAAAACCCAATGAGGGAAAAACCACGGTGAGGATTAACTCACACTATAGAGAACATCAAAACCGATTACAAATAGGCTCACTACTTGAGATAAGGATTGCTGCCTGAAATAAGGACTCATTGTCCGGACTCACTTTCCACAAGGCTACAACCTAGAGGGCTCACTGCCACATAGATACAAAGGATCAACTTGCATGAATGATAGAGTTTTCCTTCTCTTCACTACATCCGAAAACTCGACATTATCGCATTGAACAACCAGACACCTAACTCACATACTTTAAGAATAACATCAAAGTCGCATCCGCTCTTTCACTTATCTTCCTTCTTTTCTTATGTATAATTTTCATTGCTAGCACATTTTGTATTTATACTATCTCTAACCTTGAAAAGATACAAATTTAGCCATCCAACTTCAAATTCAAATTAGGTCGGTGCTAAACACCCTAGGGTGGAATTAGAATGAGGGAAACCCAAACACACACTTCACTAGGACCCATAATAGATCCAACATGATTCATCAAATTCAAAAATAGTGTTTGACACACGGTCGGCCAAACTAGTGTAAAACACATAGATCAATTAAGCTTGATGCTTCCAAATGTTGAAACCATTTTTAATAGAACTAGGGAAACATAATTCTAGAACCAAAAGCCATAATACTTCAACAAAGAGAAATTTGAACCAACAAAAATTCTCCCGTACCTAAATTAGAACACAGAGAAACATAGTTCATAAGCACCATAACAACATCCTCAACAGCTGAACACCTGCAACCTTCTTTTAATACAATTTTCTCAATATCCTCAACATATACAATAAAAAAAAATTCTCGCTCTCCCCTCCTCTATCTGTGTTTGAATAGCCTACGCACATGGTGGAATTTTCCCTGTGGGTACCCCATGGTCCCCCTCTACACCCCCCTAATCTAAGCCTTGCCTTGTCTCATGCGGACCCGTGTCCCTCAGGAGACACTCCTGGAGGGTCCCGTCCTTTGGCTGCGGATCTTTTGGTGCCTCCCGTGTCTTCGGATGAAGTGTCGAGAGTCGTGTTTCTTCCAAAAACAAATGGGTGGAAGGATATTTTGACCAATGGTAAACAAAGCTCTTTACCTCCTCCTTCTCAAGAGGTTGAAGTTGTGTTTGGAAAATATTTTTTTATCTCTGATACGGTCAGCGATAGGATTCTCTCCTCCATGGAGAACATAGTTGTGGGTCATTTTCTCTCTTTTCGGCCCACTGTTGATATGGTCTGAAGATGGGCTGTTGCTAAATGGGGCCTCAAGGGTAGTGTGGACATTTGTGCCATGTCGAGTGGTCTCTTCCTTTTCAAGTTCATGGATTTAGAAGATCTGGTTTCTGTCCTTTCTTCTGGACCTTGGGTTTATGGAAAACACAGTTTGGATTTATGCCACTGGAAGTTGGGGTATGACCCTGTAGTGGATCTTAATAAGTCATCTCTGGTTTCGATTCGTTTGCCCGAATTACCTTTGGAATACTAGGATGAATCAATCTTCAAAAGCATTGGTGATTCCTTGGGACACTTCATAACTTCTGACTCCATCGCCAGATTGAAGTCTAGGTTAGTGTTTACCCACTTTTGTGTGAACATTTATGTGAATAAGTCTCTCCCTAACTCTGCTAAGCTCTGCTCAAAATTTGAGACATGGGTCCAGCCTGTGTGTTATGAAAATGTTGTGGTATATTGTCAGAAATGTGCCAAACCTGGGCACCTTATTTCCGATTATAAGTCCTCCTTTAATAAGGAGCCTAACCCAGGAGACTCTGCTGCTACTGCTAACTCTCCTCCTGAAATTGATGACCTGATTAGTGGTTCTCTGGCATCTTCACCAGACTTATCTGATCTTCCTAACTTTGGGGTTTCTTCTCCTAAGCTAGAGACCAGTGTTGTTCTTCCTAACTCTGGTGTTCCTATTCCTGAGTTAGAGACCAATGTGGATCCAACATCAGGTCTTGCTAATCTTTCCTTAGCTGAGAATTTGGTTTGTGATATGGTTGTGGAGATAGTAAATCCATCCTCTAGCCTAACTTTTGGGGGTGTTGAGCTTATTGGTGGTGGCTTCAGTGGAGACTAGTGAGAATATAGGGGAAGAGGGTGAAATCTAGGAGGATATGGGTAATGGATATGTGACAAATTTCAACTCTAAGGACTAAAAAATGGAGTGTGTTGCTGATGAGGATAACTGGATAACCCCAAAGGAAAAAGGGAGGAAGAAAAAGGCAGATGTGGGTGGTGAGTCCAAGCCTGGTAGGCCATCCCAAAGATCTACGAGATTAAGAGAAACCACAAATGAGATTGCCATGGGTAAACAAAGGACATTGGAAGTGTCCTCCAAGAAAGGTAAAAAATGAAGGTCATGTCATGGAATGTGCACGAGCTGAACAACTCCCATAAGCAACTTGCTTTAAAAAACTATGTTTTAGAACATAAGATTGATGTCTTACTGTTACAAGAAACCAAGATGAGAAAAGCTAATTTTGATAATATAACCAAGTACTTATGGCCAGGGGCCACTTACTCCTACAATGATGTCGAAGGAGCTTCAGGGGGTCTAGTTGTGCTTTGAAACCCTTCTAGATTTAATGGCCCTGAACTATTCTACTACCAGAGTAGTGTTGGTGTTTCTTTTACCTTCTCGGGCAGCTCTTGGTCACTTATCAATGTTTATGCCACCAACCAAAGGAATGTTAGATATGCTATGTGGCAGGCTCTTTCTAATTGGATTAAAAAAAATAGTGGGTATCGGTGGCTTGTGGTTGGGGATTTCAACTCCCCCTATTTCCCTTAGAGAAAAGTGGTGGTCTGATTGATTATTCTGACAGCATGGCAAACCTACCAAACTTTTTGAGTTCTACTGGCCTGATTTACAGACTTATTAGGCCAAACTTTTACCTGGACCAACAGACATTTGGGGGAAGGATTAATCCAAGTTAGATTGGATAGATTCCTTTGTTCTAGTAACTGGACTGGCTTGCTCAACGCCACTCTATGGGCTCTGCCCAGGACAGTCTCTGATCACAATCTGTTGTTATTGACCTTGTGCGCCAATCTGTTGTTGGACCTTTCCCCGTCCGATTTGAAATAATGTGGAATTCCCACCTTGATTTCAAAAATAAAAATGTTGAATGGTGGAATATTCCTGTTCGTGGTTCTCCCATGTTCAGGATCTTTTTAAAACTCAAACACATTAAATGTATGGTGAAAGGCTAGAATAAAAAGGATTTTGGGGATATTTTCCAGGAGAAAAAAATTATTGGGGAAACATTGAAATTGGTTAAGAAGAAAATGGAGGAGGGTGATATCAGTCTTCCTACTTGCAACCAGGAGAAGGAGAACCAAAGGGAGTGGGAACAAATTCTTAAGAAAGAGAATATTTTCTGGAAGCTAAAATCCAGGGTTCAATGGCTAAAAGAAGGTGATAGGAACACCTCATTCTTTCATATTTTTGCTATCAAACATAAGAAAAGGAATCAGATAACCAAGTTACACAATGCTCAAGGAGAGGTTGTCAATTTTCCTTCCCTAATTAGTTTAGTGGTTGCGGATTACTTCCAGAAGGCTTATGCGTCTCTTGATGAGGCTCCTAACCTGACTCTTGGTAGGCTACTGCTTGACCCACTCCCGACTTTAATTTCTCATAGATAATATGGGGATCCTCAGTACTATCACTTTTGAGGAGGTTAAGTTGTCCACTTTCAGTATGGGGGCATTCAAAGCTCCAGGCCCTGATGGTTTCCCTCCGGCCTTCTTTTAAACCTTCTGGGAGATTGTTGGTGAGGACCTTGTTTTAGTTGCAAGTGATTTTTTCAAATCTGGTAAGATTCTTAAGCAACTAAATCACACCTTCATAGCTTTAATTCCCAAGGTTGTTGATCCTCAACATATGGTTGACTTTTTCCCCATCATTTTGTGCAATACTTTTTATAAAATCCTCTATAAAATCTTGGTCAACCGCATCAAACCGCTACTTGATAAAATTATCAGCCCAACTCAAAAAGGGTTTGTGCTTGGTCGACATATCCTTGATGCTACCATAACCACACATGAATTACTCCACTCCATGGATAGATGCAACTATGTTGGTATGGCCCTTAAGCTTGACATCTCTAAGGCCTATGATAAGGTGATCTGGAACTTTATCCCTAAAGTCCTTGCTAAGTTTGGATTTAACCAATTGGTGATCATTATAATAATGGAATGTATTATGACGATCAAGTACTTTGTTTTGGTTAATGGGTCTCCCTTTGGGTTTTTTCAAGCTGGGAGAGTTATCAGACAAGGAGACCCCCTTTCTCCTTGAGACCCCCTTTCTCCTTATCTGTTTATCATGGTGGCAGATATTCTGAGCAGGAATTTCTCAAATATGTTGTCTGAAGGGTCCATTAAGGGGATTAGGGCAGTTTCTTCCCTAGCATCGACTGTGATCCAACAATTTGTTGATGATACCTTTCTCTTTGGAAAAGCCTCTATGATTGAAGCCAGGAAATGGAAAAATTGTCTTAACAACTATGCTGCTTGTTTTGGACAATGCATTAACTACAATAAAAACACGATTTACTTCTTTAACAACACTCCTGACTTACAAACTTAGGTGACTGTTGTTTTGGGCTGTTTGAGTGGTACGCTTCCTTCGGTTTACCTTGGGTTACCCCTTATTATCAAGGAAGTTACTCCTGATTTTTGGAATACTATATTGGAAAGGATCCAAAGAAAGCTAGCTGGGTGGAAAGGCTCCTTACTTAGCCATGCTGGTAAGTTGCAGCTTCTTTTTGTTGTTCTTCAAGGTATCCTTGTCTATTTTCTATCCATTTTCAAGATGCCTAGATATATTGCTGAAAATTTTGAGAAAATTCAAAGGAATTTCCTCTTGTTGGGGATCGAGGAAAAAAAGAATTTCACCTTGGTTAAACAGGACAAGGTTTGTCAACCTAAAAGTTGTGATGGGCTTGGGATTAGGACTATTTCTAATACCAATAAAGCTCTTTATGAAAAAAGTGGGTTGAGACCATTTGAGGGATAGGAAGGATTGGTGTAAGATCATGAATGCTAAGTACTTGCAAAACTGACCTTTGATTGACTGCCTATCAGAAGCTCACCCTGTGGGGTCCCTGGTTTGGAAGTGTATATGTAGTTTGCAGGATCTTTTGAGAAATGGGATCAAATGGAAGATTGGTAATGGTGATAAAATCATATTCTAGGAGGACACTTGGTTATTGACACTCCCCTAGAAAATTCTGAATTTAGGAATCTTATGGGATTGGCTCAACAATTGTTTGGTATTTATATTAGTGATTACCTCATTGGGCCTTATGGTGGTAGAAAATGGAATGACTTAAGCCTTTGTTGCCCTTTTTCCCCTAATTTGTGTCTCCTTTCCAAGACCTTGCAGGAAAATATCTCCCTTACTAGGCTTCCTTCTTGCAGGGGGGATGATTTTTTTTAGATTCATAATAATCAGGGCATTCTTTCTGTTAAATCGACATATAATATGTTGATTGACTAGGGTATTGTCATTGATCTATGGAAGAAGGTCTAGAATCGTCACATGATTCTAAAATTTAACTTCTTTTGGTGGATTTCCTTCCATAACAAGATTCTTACTCAGGACAATCTAAGAAAAAGGGGATTCTAGATCTGCAACAGATTCTTTTTATGTAAATGCAATGAAGAATCGGTGGATAACCTACTGTTACACTACCCGTTTGTTGTGGAGGTGTGGGAGCTGACTTTAAGAAGATTGGGGATCCAATGGATTATGTGTAAGGACATCATTTCCTTTATATTGAGTTGGTCTGGACCCTTTACCCACCCTTTAACTGGTGAAATTTGGAAACAGGTCCCTCCCATTATATGTTGGTGTTTATGGAAAGAAAGGAACAATAGGATCTTCAAGAACATTGAAATGGTTCTGAAAGAGGTGTTTGGTATTGGGTCTTGACTCATTGCGGAAAACATCTCACTTTTCAAAGGGAAAACCCCAGACAAAGGTTTGATTGAGGTTGAAATATGCATGGCAAAAGCTTGGCACCAGAACCTGGATGCCAACTCTTATGACAACTCCAGGTCCCTAGCTCAAAGTGCCACTATCTGGAAACCCCCTAAGAGGGGCTGGTATAAACTAAATTTTGATGGGGCTGCTAAGGGCAACCCAGGCAGAGCAAGTATAGGAGGAGTGATCAGGGACTACAAAGGAAATCTTGTGGCTAGTTACACTAGGGGGATTGGTGTTCATTCTTCAATGATTGCAGAAGCTAGAGTGTTGTTGAAGGGCTTACAGTTGGCTGTCTCCATGGGGATTGAGAACCTTCATATTGAAGGAGACTCTAAGTCTATTATTCATGTTGTTAACTTTGAAAGATTGCTAGGGTGGAGTACTAAAGACATTCTTCTTGACATTATACTCTTTGTGTCAAAATTAAAATTAAAAGTCACCAACCATATTTACCAGGAGGGGAACCAAGTGGCTGATGCCTTAGCCAATCTTGGCACACACTGGAAATTGGCCAAATTTTGGTGTGCTTTAGGGAACTTACCTCCTAACATCCAAGGTTTAATATTGAAGGAACAAAGCCCATACCTGACTCATGATGATAACTAAACATGCACCTAGTTGGTTTATTTGGGGGTTCCATATGCTTGTCTGTTGGGCTATGTGGAAAATTTTTACTGATGAGATGGATAACAAGTGGCATATTTCAAATTATGGGATGGAGCCTAATTTGAAAAAGGAAATCATGAAATGTTGCGTTAAGTACTTGATGATTAACTCTAAGTTGGACTGTACCTTACGTAATCTCCTTTTGGGGATCTTGTTAAGCTATCGTATTTCCAAGTTCCTTGATTTTGATTTTGATGTGACTAATAATTATGAGATAAAGCTCCTTATTGGCCTTTTTTTGTCCACTATTTTGGATTTGCGTCCTTTAGCTATCCTTTTTAGGTTAACTATTTTTGGCCCGCCTCTGATAGCTAACCCTTTAGATGTTTCTAATTCTGGCCCCACGACCACCTTGCCTAGATTTCTGTGCTTTTTCCACGTGGAAGGAAAACCTTCCTTTCCTATCACGTCCTACTTAGCCGATTATGTGCAAAGATCCTCATTTATGATTATGCTAAGATTGCTTTTTGGAAATTACTGGCTCATGCGTGCGACTTGTCCTTAGCCTTGATTATCAAAAACTAACGTTTCTGGCTTAAAATCCTTAATGTGCAGATGATTTTTCACCTTTCTATTATCTCTAACCTTGTTTTTTCTCAGAGTTCCTAGTTATCTTTTGTGCAGAGTGACATAATGGGAGGTGATAGGGTGTAGACAGGGCTAGATAAATACAACGAATTCCGCAAGGATCTGCTTGTTTGGCACATTTGTGTCAAGGGTGGTCTTGCTCCTCTTATGGATAGACTTGTGGGCCATGACCCTAATTTGTTTGCTTAGTTTGTCAACTCATGGAAAGATTGTCATGTGACTATGGGTGGAATTTCATTTACTGTGGATGAAGAAGTGATTGTGCAGGCAACGAGTCTCCAATGCACTGGTATGAAGCATATAAAGCACACTAAAACCTAGGACAATGAAAGTATGAACAAGGTTTTTGTGAGGAATGAAGTGTCGGTGCGCAACCAGTTGGGTTTTGATCGGGAGGCTCTCCTTTAGCCATGGAACCTTGTGTGCCTTGCCTTGATGAAGTAAGTGACGCTGGAAAGTAGGTACAAGACCTATTATGTCTACCATTTCCCTCTGTTGAATCACCTCAGGCATAAATTTTTGTTAAGCTTTCATTTTTTCCTGCTTATGGACCTTGAAAATTCTATTGAAAAATGTGAGGAAGTTGCTGCTATGAATCCTAATGACCCTCCTTCCCTACCACTCCACCAGGGCCTCACCTTGAGGCTCTACCACTTCCATCTTGCTTTGTGTCCACCAAAACCCATCTTGGTTATCTGCATTGAAGAGATTGAGCTTCCCTCCGTGACCAACTTATCTCTGGCTGAATCTAAAGGCCCTGTTAGGAAAAATCACCTGGTCCCTGTTGACTGGCTAAAACCCAAACCCGCTGCTAAAAAGCTTAAAGGAAATGAGGGAGCGGCCTAAACTAGCATGGCGGCTAGTCTGTGTGAACTCAAACCAACCCCCACCAAGACTACCAGCAAGCTCGCCCTAAAAAAGAAAGGCAAAGAGGAAGGTAAAAGCTTGAAGGAGCCTCCGAGCAAAGGAAAAAATGTGGTGAGAAAGGACTCTATGGGGGATACGGTGGTCGCAGAGACGGTGGTTATTGGTTGTGATGCCATCATTTGGTGGTCTGGTAGGCTGGCAAAGAATAGGAAAAAAGTGTAGGTTAAAGATTTGGATACAAAAGAGGAGCTATCGAACAACAAAGATAGTAGGGTTGAGGAGGTGTCAAAAGGTGAAGAGGAGGAGCATGCTAGAGGTCCTAGCTCCATCCCTGAATTGGGAAAAGTTCAAAAAGAGGGTTTGGCCTCTCAATCTTCGAAACCGTTGGAAGTTGAGGAGGTTGTTCCCAACAACACTATTGTTGGTGGGGAGGAGCTTTGTGTGTTGAGAAAAATATTGGAGAAATTGGACAAAAAAATTTGTGGTTTGACCCGCTTCATGGTCAAGCTAGTTCATTGTGTCACAAGTACCTTGTCGACGGTAATGAAGGATGAGATGGACATGAAAAAGGCTGAAGATTGTAAGGAATGGGTCAGAGATGATGTTGTCCATCTCTTGTCTAAGAACTAGGAAGATGCTAAGTAGTCTGCTAGTGGTCTGCTGTTTGTCCGTGTGTTGTTGATCCTTTGTGTCTATTTTTTGGCTTTGTGTTTTTTGGTGCTTTTATGGACTTGAACTCTTTTGGCCCTTGTGGATCTATGTGAAGGGTACAACACCTTGTAAATTATGTTTACTTAATCAAAAACATATACAATCAACAACTAGTAGATAACCAGCTGACCGGTTGACATCAATGACAACACTTCATTCCTCTTTCCATTCTTGCAACACAGTAGAGAACATTAAGATTAATATGACCCTCATCAAGAATACCTTGATAGACTCAGAGGCAAAAATCAATGTTATGACTAAAGAAAAAATGAAATTACTTCGATTAGCCAACCTTAGACCTACACAAACTATTTTACAGTTGGTTGATAGGTAAACAGTCAAGCCTAAAGGAATCATTGAAGATTTAATTATTGTGTTGTATTCTTGGGAATATCATGTTGATTTCATAGTTTTACAACCAAAGGTTAATCTTGCAAGATACCCACTCATCCTAGGAAAACCATGTCTAGCTACAAATGATGCATTCATAGATTGTAGATCTGGTAATATGATAATATCTAATGGGAAAATGACCAATAAATTGGTCCTCTATCCTCCAACCCAACCTTATGTTGATCTTGAACAAACTGTTTGGTCCACTTTGGATGAGGAAGATAATTATTCTCTGCAGACATTGATGACCATAGAACATAACCCTTTATTGGATGATCGAGATGAAGATGAGCTAATTGCTCAAATAATACAAAATGACTATGGTAGGAGACCGCAACAACAGGACAATCTCGCATGCCAACAAGAACCCTTGCAAAGTATTATACCTAACAATTCCTTAGAAGAAATATCTCAGATCTTTTATTCCTTACTTCCACAACAGTGTGTACCAATCATTACAAGTCTTGATCTCTCATCTGTGCAAGAATCATCCAAGGAATTATAAGTCATTCCAAAAAAAATGTTGAACATAAATAATGCCTTGAATGAAGAGCAGCAAAATTTCATGCACACAATGTTGCAGGCACACACAACAACATATGCATGGGATTACCATGATATGAAAGGCATAGATCCTAACTTATGTATGCATAGGATCTATATCAATGATGGCTATGGACCCATTAGACAACCTCAACGATGAATGAACCCTACCTTGAGAGAAGTAGTGAAAGTTGAACTTCAAAAACTCCTTGATGTAGGCTTTATTCATCATATATCTAATAGTGAATGGGTCTCACCTTTGGTCATTGTTCCCAAGAAAGGTGGAAAATGGAGAGTTTGTGTACATTACAGGGAACTGAACATGACCACTAGGAAGGACCACTTTCCATTTCCCTTTATAAATCAAGTGCTTGATTCTTTAGCTAGGAAAAAGTACTTTCATTCCTTGATGGTTTTAGTGATTACAATCAGATAAAAATTGCTCTAGAAGATTGGGATAAGACAACATTACATGTCCTTGGGGTACTTATGCCTACTATGCTCTACCCTTTGTTTATGTAATGCTCCAGCTACTTTTTAGAGGGAAATGCTCAACATCTTTTCTGATTATGCTCATGATTGTATGAAGATATATATAGATGATTTCACCACATATGGGGAAACTTATGAGGAATCCCTCAACAATCTAGAAAATATATTAAAAAGATGCAAAGAACACAACTTTTCACTCAACAATGAAAATTGCTTTATGATGATGACTCAAGGAATTTTGTTTAGGGCACTTCATATCCAATGCAGGGATTTAGGTTGATCCACATAAGATAGAAATTATTTCTACATTACCTATTCCACAAAAGCAAAGAGATATCAAAAGTTTCCTTGGCCATGCAGGCTACTACAGGAGGTTTATTAAAGACTTCAGTAAGATTGTGTTGCACCATTGTTTGTTTTACTGAGTAAAGACATTGAATTTGAGTGGACATCAGAGTGCCAACACTCCTTTGAAGATTTGAAGAAAACCTTGACTCAAGCACCTATTTCGAGGGGACCAAATTGGACCTCTCCCTTTCACATACATACTAATGCTTCCAATTTTTCTATTGGAGCAGTTTTGGGTCAAAAAGAGGGTAAGAAAGATTATGCAATCTATTACATTAGCAAGAATCTTCAAGGAGCGAAGCTAAGTTATATTGTTACTAAAAAGGAGATGCTAGAAATGATATACGCCATCAATAAATTTAGGCATTATATCACTAGTTATTAGTTTTTGTCCACACATACCATACAACTATCAAATATTTGATGAACAAGCCTAGAGTAGGGGGTAGATTAGTCAAATGGCTGCTCCTTTTATAAGAGTTTGATATTATAATAGTGGAAAAAATTGGTAAAGTTAATGTAGTTGCATATTTTTTGTCTAGATTACCAACACAATCAGTAGAAGGGGTAGTGGATGACTCATTTCCAGATGAACATTTGTTTGCTCTCAATGTACCTGTACCCTTGTATGTTGACATTGCCAATTATTTAGTGACAGGGCAGATTCCACCACACTTCTCTCCAAGGGAAAAGAGAAAATTAGTACATAAGTGTTTTCCATACTCTTGGACATTAAGTTATCTATTCTACACTGGCCCTCACAACATTATGAGAAGGTGCATAAGAGAAGATGAAATCTATGATATCATGAAGGCTTGCCATGATGAACCATATGGGGGTCATTTTGCAATAAAAAGAACAACATTCAAAATCCTCACCACTGGTTATAGTTGACCAACTCTACACAAGGACTTTGTCAAGTACTCAAGGAGCTATGATAGGTGCCAAAGAATGGGTAAACCAACAAGGAGTGATGAAATGCCATTACAACCTCAGTTAACACTAGCTCCCTTTGACAAATGGGGTTTAGACTTTATTGGACCAATCTCACCTACTTCCAACAATAAGGAATACATTCATATTTGCACTAATTATTTAACTAAGTGGGTAGAAGTAAAGGCATTACAATTTTCCATAGATGGAAATGTGGCTAAATTCTTGTATGAGGATATATTCACTAGGTATGGAGTACCTTGAGAAATTGTCACTGATCAGGGTCCACAGTTTACTTTAGACCTCATCACCAAACTGGTTGAAGAATACCAAATTAGACACAAAAAGTTAACACCTCATTACCCTTAGGACAATGGTCAGGTGGAGGTTACTAATAGAGAGATTGAAAGTATTCTTACCAAAATAGTGCAATTACATAGGAAAGATTGGGTTGCAAGGTTACCAGAAGTAGTATGGGCATATAAAATAACCTAGAAAACAACAACTGGTTTTACACCCTATGAGCTAGTCTATGGAAAAACATTAGTCCTTCCAATTGAGTTTGAATATAAGACACTAAAAACATCAGTAGAGCTAGAAATGGATTTAACAACTCAAAAGGAGAGATTACATCATTTAAATGGATTGGATGAAATTAGGATGGAGACAATCCATCACATTGATGTAGTACAACATCAAAGGATGAAGTGGCATGACTAGTACATCAAAATAAAGGAGTTTAATGTACGGGACTAAGCATTATTATATGATTCAAGGTACAAGGATTTCAAGGAGAAACTTCAATCAGGTGGTTGGGACCCTATGAAATTAGTCAAGTCTATCCTACTGGAGCAATCAAGTTGCACACCATAGATGCAGTCAAATTCTCTCTTTTGGTTAATGGCCATAGATTGAAGTTGTATAAGAAACCAGCATAGAAAGACAATTTTATTTTCTCCCTATTTCAACAGTATGGTGCTCACAATGATCCAAATACAAGTTCAGACACACAAAGTGATATCTCAGTAGCACATGATATACCAAGTACTTTCGATGACCCAGTGATTGAGCTACACAACTCAATCCTTGAGTTCACTCGGGATTGATTTCTTATTGTATCTCACAAGCACACACAATACGGTTATAATGATGTTCATATTTTCTCCAGAGGGAGTTGCTTTATATTTAACTATTAAAATTTAGAAAGGCTCTTGATGTCGTAGGGACCTGTAGCATAATAGTTTTCAACATTTAGATGGGACCTAATGCAGAAGGTACCCATAACACTGTCTAATAGAAAACCTTTCAAATCACTTGGCACCACATTAAATGCATTTCACATGCTTTCACTTCAAAATTATCACATGCAAAATCCATCTTTTCATAATAAGTACCCACAACATGCTTCTTTTATTTCTTGCTGCTAATTCAAATTTTGAATGTTTTGAACTATCACATCACTAGCTATTATTCGTCAAATCCGTTTCATTACCTTACATCTGCCACCTCACAATTCATTCACCTATAGTTATTTTCAGTAATATCAAATCATATTTCAGATACATGCTATTCAGTTTACACATGTAGCGATCAGTTAGTCCCTTTCGGCCACTTTGTAAGGTACGCTATCATAGTGTTTCATAATAAATTATGCATGCAAAATATTCGTACCATTAATTTTCATATTTTCTAATCATACCCTTACCAATCACGAGTTGAAGTGAGGTAACTTCAATAATTAAGTCGGGGGGAGGGTACAACTTAGCCAAAATAAATTTATTTCCACCACCTAAACCAAATGAAATAGATAGATATGACATGTAAAACCCTCATAAAATTGCACTACTTTTTGCTGATACTTTCAATTGCCAATTTTCTAACCATGTGAACTTTAGCTAAGTTGAACCAAGAACCTGTTTTTGAGCTCAAATTAAGGTGATACTAAGAAAGGGAGTGCAGTTACAGTATGATAGTGAAAGTGCAAGAGGAAGCAACATAATAGGAGAAGGGTTTTGAAGGTGGTGGAGTGGAATTGAGTTGAATTTACAAGGTTAAATACATTGATCAGAGTAAAGAGTCTTCATGGGAGGCGATGTTATAAGGAGAGAGTCATCAACTCACAAGCAAATATTGGAAGATGCAATGGTCTTACCTATTTTTACCAAAGTTGGATGGTTTGATTATTTCCTGAAACTAACATAATTTGATAATGATATTGCAAGAATGTTTGTATCCACATTGGAGCATGATGAAGCAATGGTGAAAGGATTATCAATGGATGCATTTGAAGTTACCATAGCACAAGTTTTTGGGTTACCTAAAACTAGGGCAGAGTTTCCAATATGCGCTAATGTAGTTGTAGCCAGAGAGGAATTATGTGAGTGAGGCAAGAATTTTAACTCATCTTCACAAGGTACAAAGAGGATCTCTCTTTCATGGTTTTGGGATAATTGCACTTTTGGTATTATCAGATACCTTACCTGTGATGGTAGGCAAAATCTTTTGTATACTGTACATTTTAAATTGCTTAGTCACCTTTGGCACAATAGGCTGGTAAATGTGCCAAATTTCCTTTATAACATGTTGAAAAGAATGGCATCAAAGTATCAAAGGAAACAAAGTGACACTGCCTTATCACACCACTATTTTATTGCCTTGTTAGTAAAGAGAAGCTTAAGAATTCAGTACCCATAGGTAGACTAGGAATATTTTAAGAAATGTGGAGATATTAACAGTTAACTAGAGGCACCTATTGCTTGAGATTTTAGAGCCACAAGATGAACTTGTAAGAGAAGGTCCTCATGCATCACCTATGGCTTCACCTTCCCATAGCCAAGGTGAGTTGTAGGAGCATAATGAGCCAAAGTCTAGGTCACTAGCAGTGGAAGAAATTCCATCTTCTTCAAAACCACCAAAACCTAAGACTAGAAGAAACAATACATCCACACCTTCTAAAATAGAAAAGAAGAAAAAGGATGTTCAAATGAAGAAGAAGGATGTTGCAAAGGAAACCCCCACACCTAGGTGTTCAAGTAGATTAAGGAAATAAGGTGTCATGAGGGGAAGTGTGGAGAAACTTGAAGAAGAGAAAGAACAACAAGAGGAAGATGTAATGTTAGTAGAGATAGACTTTGAAGGGAAGGGAGATATCCCTGGTAATGTAAATGCACTTGTGAAAAGGAAGAAATATGTGTCTACCACCTCTGATTCAAAGTCAAAAGATGTGTTTTTTTCTAAGAAAACATAAAAGAAAACCCCAAATGGTCTGACTTATGAAGACTATTATTGCCCAGGGGGTGGTGATGAGTAGTTTATAGAAACAAATGAAATGTATATAAAAGATAGAGATTTCAAGAAAGAGATTCAAGAAGCCTTGGATAGGATAATTTTTTTTGGAAGAGTTTGTACATATTTATGAAAAGAAAGACAAGGAAAGGGGGATCATAATACAAGAACTGGAAGAAAAATTGCAAACATATGGCCATGGTACAAAACTGGATTTATTGGCACAATTGGCTATTACTAAAAAGGGGGGTGGAGAACTTGCAATACAAAATCATAGACCTCCTCCCATAAGAACTCAAATTCACCATACAACCATTTCTTTGGGTTATCAACTATGGAGGGTGACTAATGCATTTGCACGAGCAAAAGAAAAGTGGAAGAAAGAAAGAGAAACATTGATTGAAGAACATACTAAATTACTGGAAGGAAAAGAGATGGAGCTCAAAAAAATAGCAGTAAGAATAGAAGAAATGGAAAACAAAGCTACACAAATCATAAGATGTAAGCCTCCAGTAAGGACATATGCACTATTTCTCTAGGAAAGATTTTTGAGTTTTCAGTTTAGTAGGCTAATTAGTAATTAGTCAGTTGGGATGAGTAGGCAGTTTGAGTTTCTTAATGTTTTTTCTAATTCTACACTAGAGGATCAGATCAACTGTGTGAATTCTATTTACAAAACTATGTAGTTCCAAAAGAAACAAAGTGGAATCCTCATATATTTGTAGGGGATCTCTAGGTAAGTGTAATGGCCCTTGTCCTGCTTTGCCCTAGATTTAGCTTGTTGCTTAGGTTTAGCATTCCCTCTTTCCCAAGTAATTATTCTCTTTAATGAAGTGAACTTGGATTGAAGTCTGCATTCATCAATTAACAATGTTTCCACATGTACATATTTCCATTAGCAATAATATCTAGATATACAAAACATAATATAATCATAAATGCAATTTGGAAAACATAAGAGGAGTGCCATGGGTTGATTCGCTCTGAAGCCCTCATGCCAAGCTCAAGAGGTTGTTCATCACAATCCTCCTTTCCTATTAGCTTAGTACTTGCATACTCCACTCATGGCAACACCTCAAAAGACAATCTCCCTATTAGAAGAAAGGAATCATAAAGTCAAAGTGGCCCAAGCCTACCACCCCTCCATGGCTACAACAGAATCTTAAGTGGGACCCCCACCCCTCAATGGCTCGACACTTGCCTCGGGATTAGTGAAACCTTAAGTGGACTTGCCACCCCTCCATGGCACATACCTGC
Organism: Sequoia sempervirens; assembly: GCA_007258455.2. Taxonomy (NCBI): domain Eukaryota; kingdom Viridiplantae; phylum Streptophyta; class Pinopsida; order Cupressales; family Cupressaceae; genus Sequoia; species Sequoia sempervirens. Next base: position 27,696,382 of record VDFB02000015.1, read on the forward strand.
CTTGGGTCCAATGGGGCAGAACCTTAAGTGGGGTTTTTAGGCACCACTCTACTCATGACTCGCCCTCCCTAATAGGGTTACAAGCACGGAGAAGACAATCTTTGTACAAGCACCTATATACATGCATTTATTATTGATTCTTCTATATTCATCCATTATGCTTTGAGAGTATTAGCATGAGCATATAACCAAATGAGATACATATTATGGAAATGTATCAAAATACACAAATAGATGTAGCCAATTAACATATTCATGTCTATTCTTATCATATTATTATAAATGATAATGTATTTTATCAAATAGAAGATTCAACATCCAACAAACCTAAATGCAACCATAAGATCAGATTCCTTATCTTATCATCAACGTCTATTCCCATAATAGTTAATACAAGAGATCAACCCTAGTTTGTTAATCCTAGAGCTCCCCTATGGTTGATCTAAGAAGATGTTTCTACATAGGTCGATGAAGCAGTACAGATTTACATATAATGCAGAATTTATAAACATGTGAAACTCAGCCACGAGGTGATGCAACATGAAGGATCGATTCAATATTTTTACTACAGTAGAGGACAAACTATATGGATCAATGGTTATGGCTAAAGAATATGCAAAGTACACATTTAGATGATGAACAAACAGAGTTTCAAAAAGTACCATCATGTTAGATTTAGAAGAACTAAATATTAAAACTATGTGAAAGGAGATTCACCAATAAGATATTTTGGAATGCTAGATTGTTATTACTAAGTGAGAATGCATCACCAGGTTGTTGTGATCCTTTGCGTATTCAAATCCTTACATGTCCTAATTTTTCACTCACCATCTTGCAATGTCCTTTGTATATTGGTTATGAGATTAGATCATTGGTATAGTAATCTAGGCTATTACTAGAGTAATTATATCCCATAATTATACTAGGTCAAATGGAAATGTATTTTTAAGGTTATTATGATAATGGAAGTAATGTTGGATGTGGGTTGATCAGATGGAATTCAAATCCAAATTTTTATTCAGATGAGTTATCAAAACTATGTAATTCTTATAGGAAGGATAACATCGAACATAAGCTATCTCTCATATAAATCTTTAAGTCTATGCATTGCTGTTTTGGTCTATTGATGATTGATGAATAGATCACTCCTTATATCTTTATTCTTTTTCATAGAATGGCTATGTCTCTTAGAATAGAGATGGTCATCCCAAAGGCATGCCTTTTAGTTAATTTCTAATTATATTTCATTGAAATACTTAATCGTTGCTTGAGACTTAATTCATCTCCTATAAGTTTTTATAACTGCAATCATAATACTGATTGCTTCTTATATTATGGTTGTTCTCTAACTTGAGTAGCTTACTTATATATATTATTTATAAAGGTCAATTTATTTCAATCTCCCATATAAGTTCCTTGAAATTGATGGCCTCAGAAAAGACTTAATGCTACGACTCTTCCACACAAGGTATTCTTTTGATGTGAATGAGACAAGGGTTGGTGGTTGACAAAGCCTGATACATAACATATGGAGACACTTCTAGTTGGAGGATATCATCCATAACGACAATGCGCATGTATGGGTGGTTTGATATTCATTGAGGAAAGCCTTATGATTTTGCTAGACAAAAGAACAGTGCATTTAAATCTTGAGTGTCGACTTGCTAGGTATGGGGTCAAGGTTATTAAAATTTGTCTTTATTTATGATCGGTGCACCATGTATATATATAGGGAGTTGAATTCTTGAATTCAAAGAATAGTCATGCAATTTATATAAGACTTCCACTTCATATAAGCTGCCGAGGATTTTCCGAACCACTTGTATTTTCCCTACATGCATCAAGTGTAGTCTTTAAGGAGCTCTCCATAAATTTGAGTAATAAACCTTGGATATTGTAGTCTCCTGTAGTGTAACGTTTTTATATCATATTCTATATTAGAATATTATGTTCCTCTATTTATCTATTGTAATGATTATAGTTATAATTGTCATTATAAATATTTATAATTTTGTATTTGATAAAAATATTATTTTATGCTTTTATTTATATTTTAATATTTACACATAGTAGTTATAATTATAATTTATATTTGATATTTATAATGTTATCTTTGATAATTATAAATATCAAATTTTTTGTTTAATATGTATTTTATTTTGTCTTATCTTTGATGGTTTATACTTTGATGCTACCATTTTGGAGGACATGACAGTCCTCCCCTCCCAATTTTTCTTGTCCTCAAGCAACTTAGAATTTGGCGGATCAAAACATCTTAGTTTCTCAAATTTGGAAATACCCTACATTTATATCGTTATTCATGAATGCATCTGTGGTGATGTTTGGGGTGGTGTTTTTCCTAGAGTTTCTTTTTTTGTGTGCTTACCTTAACTATTATTTCACAGGATGGCAAGATTATGCTCTGATACCACTATAATGTCCCTTGTCCTACTTTTCCCTAGATTTTACTTGTTGCTTAGGTTTAGGGTTCCATCTTTCCCAAGTAATTGTTCTCTTTAATGAAGTGACCTTGGATTGAAGTCTGCCTTCATCAATTAGCAATATTTCCACATGTACATATGTCCATTAGCAATAATATCTAGATATCCAAGACATAATATAATCATAAATGCAATTTGGCAAACATAAGAGGAGTGCCATGGGTGGATCCGCCATGAAGCCCTCATGCCAAGCTCAAGAGGTTGTTCATCACAATCCTCCTTTCTTAGCGGCTTAGTACTTGCATACTCCACTCACGGTAATACCTTGAAATAAATTCTCTCTATTAGAAGAAAGGAATCATAAAGTCAAAGTGGCCTAGGCCTACCACCCCTCCATGGCTATAGTAGAATTTTAAGTGGGATGCCCACCCCTCCATGGTTCAACCCTTGCCTTGGGATTAGTGGAACCTTAAGTGGACTTGACACCCCTCCATGGCACATCCCTGCCTTGGGTCCAACGGGGTGGAACCTTAAATGGGGTTTTTAGGCACCACTCTACTCATGATTCACTCTCCCTAATAGGGTTACAAGCACATAGAATATAATCTTTGTAGAGGCACATATATACATGCTTTTATTATTGATTCTTCTATATTCACCCATTCTGCTTTGAGAGTATTAGTATGAGCATATAACCAAATGAGATACATATTATGGAAACTTATTAAAATACAAAAATATATGTAGCCATTTAACATATCCATGTCTATTCTTATCATATTATTATCAATGATAATGTGTTTTATCAAATAGAAGATTCAACATTCAACAAACCTAAATGCAGCCATAAGATCAGATTCCTTATCTTATCATCAATGTCTATTCCCATAATAGTTAATGCAAGAGATCAACCCAAGTTTGTTAATCCCAAAGTTCCCCTATGGTTGATCTAAGAAGATGTTTCTACACAGGTCGATGAAGTAGTATAGATTTACATCTAGTGTAGAATTCATAAACATGTGAAACTCAGCCACGAGGTGATACAACATGAAGGATTGATTCAATATTTTTAATATAGCAGAGGAAAAACTATATGGATCAATGGTTATGATTAAATAATATGAAAATTACGCATTCAAATGATGAACAAATAGACTTTCAACAAGTACCGTCATGTCGGATTTAGAATAACTAAATATTAAAACTATGCGAAAGGAGATTCACCAATCAGATATTTTGGAGTGCCAGATTATTATTATTAAGTGAGAATGCCTCACTTGGTTGTTGTGATCCTCCACGTATTTAGTTCCTTACACATCCTACTTTTTCACTCACCATCTTGCAATGTCCTTTGTATATTGGTTATGAGATTAGATCATTGGTATAGTAATCTAGGCTATCACTAGAGTAATTCTATCCCATAATTATACTCGGTCAAATGGAAATGTATTTGTAACTTGTTATTATGATAATGGAAGTAATGTTGGATGTGGTTTGATCAGATGGAATTCAAATCCAAATTTTCATTCAGATGATTTATCAAAACTATGTAATTCTTATAGGAAGGATAGCATAGAACAGGGGCTATCTCTCATATAAATCTTTAAGTCTATGCAGTGCTATTTTGTTCCATCAATGATTGATGAACATATCATTCCTTATATCTTTATGCTTTTACACAGAATGGGTGTGTCTCTTAGAAAAGAGATGGTCATCCCAAAGGCATGCCTTTTAGTTAATTCTTGATTATGTTTCATTGAAATACTTAATTGCTGCTTGAGACTTAATTCATCTCCTATAAGTTTTTTATAAGTGTGATCATAATAGTGACTGCTGCCTATATTATGGTTGTTCGCTAACTTGAGTAGCTAACTTATATATATTCTTTATAAAGGTTAATTTATTTCAATCTCTTGTATAAGTTTCCTAAAATTGACAACCTCAGAAAAGACTTAATGCTATGGCTCTTCCACACAAGATATTCTTTTGTTGTGAATGAGACAAGGCTTGGTAGTTGAAAAAGCTCGATACATACCATATGGTGGCACTTCCAGTTAGAGGATATCGTCCATAACGACAGAGCACATGTATGAATGGTTCAATATTCATTGAGGAAAGCCTTATGATTTTGCTACACAAAAGAATGGCGCGTTTAAATCTTGAGCGTCAACTTGCTAGGTATGGGTGTCGAGGTTATTAAAAATTTTCTTTATTTATGATCAGGTGCACCATGTATATATATAGGGAGTCGAATTCTTGAATCAAAGAATAGTCATGCAATTTATGGAAGACTTCCACCTCATATAAGTTGCCGAGGATTTTCTAAACCACTTGTATTTTCTGTACACGTGTAAAGTGTAGTATTTAAGGAGCTCTCCATAAACCTGAGTAATAAACCTTGGATATTGTAGTAGAATAATCTCAGGTGGGTCCCATCCCTGTCAAGGTTACCTTTTGTCTCTTGTAGTGTAACGTTTCTATAACATATTCTATATTAGAATATTATGTGCCTCTATTTATCTATTGCAATAATTATAGTTATAGTTGTCATTATATTTATAATTTTGTATTTGATAATAATATTATTTTGTGCTTTTATATATATTTTAATATTTACACATAATAGTTATAATTATATTTATATTTGATATTTATAATGTTATCTTTGATAATTATAAATATAAAAAATGTTGTTTAATATGTATATTGTTTTGTCTTGTATTCAATGCTTTATACTTCAATGCTACCATTTTGGGGGACATGATAGTCCTCCCCTACCAAATTTGCTTGTCCTCAAGCAACTTAAAATTTGGGGGATAAAAACATCTCAGTTTCTCAAATTTGGAAATACCCTACATTTATATCATTATTCATGAATGCGTTTGTGGTGATGTTTGGGGTGGTGTTTGATGCAAGACAGGGGTGAGTTGGTGAACTTCACAAAATTGAGACCCTTTGACAGTCTCCTTACTATGCTTTCCACACTAACCTTTCACCAAGTCCTATTAGGTCTTCAAATGGGGTTTTAAGGGCATAACTTTCATACCAGACCACAAATCTCGAAACCATTGAATACACACATACCCCTCACCATCCTAAACAACATATCACAAGATAGAACAAGGTTGTTTCAGGAAATGTGGGTGAACCTTGACTATACGAAGCCCAATTAGGCCTTTTTCTCAAAGAAACCACCTTTTAAAAGGCTCACCAACGCAACTCAACACTTTGGATAGGTGTATTAGAAGTCAAAACTTAGGATTCAATAGGTTTTAGGGCCCCAAGACAAAACAAATTGATTTTATGGTGCCTACACCACTCTACTTGTCAAAACCATGTAGAATAATAATGCCACAATCACCTTGGAATAATTTAGACCCTCACAAACCAACTCCCCCTACCCTGAGCCTTTTTCACCAACAAAAAAAAGCACATTTCTTCTATTCCACCAAGAATTAGAGGGTTTCAACAGTGGAATGGAGAATTATTGCATTTTTTCTACCAAAACCCTAGATACCCTAACCAAATAGAGCACTTACAAAAAAATAGAGGAATCTCACTTCAAACCCAATGCATATGAAAGGTATTTCAATCATTATCCAACCATATATGGCACTCTTCACAATGAATCCATACAACACCATACAACTACAAAAAATAGTAAAATTGGAGAGTTTTTAACATAAAACATAAAATAATGATGATCGATTTTCTCCAAAAGATCAGGAACTTCATTATCGAGGTTTGTGAGTACATAAATATGTCTTTACTTTGAATTCCAATGGTCACAACCACCATTTGAGTTGGTTGACCGTTCACCTTCCTAAACAATGCACAAAATAGTCATTTTTGCTTATAACTTTTAACAACTTTTCAAAACATGACAAAAACTTGACACACCGACCCAAATATCATTTGATCCCTACAAATGGTCTTAAAAAAAATTATTCAAACCAAAATTGACACTCCCTAGAACCTAAGACACAACATGACTCTAAAAACTCAAAACTTCAGTTGGTGCTCTTGCACCATATACCCGGAGATGAAAGATTTCATTCTCCTAATGAAATGAGGTCTTCAACAGTCCTCCCATGTTTTGCAATGTCTTCTTCAGAAATCTAGGTTGCTTCTTCTTCAGGGAGTCCAAGCCACTTGAACAAATTCTCCTTGTATACCTTTCTCCTTATTCTCTTCACCTCCCTTGAATCTAGGATGGTTTCAAGTTGCATAGGTTGAGCAGGTGGGAGGTCCTTAATCAAGTCTTCATCAACATTCTCAGGTTCACCTGCTTCTTCTCCTTCAAAAGAAGATCCCTTGTAGGGGTATAAGTCAGTCACATTAAAGATAGGTGATATGACAACTCCTTGTGGGAGTTCAATTTCATAGGCATTATTCCCATACTTGTGGACCACCTTGCAAGGCCCTATTTTCTTCATCATCAGTTTTTTGTACTTCCCTTTAGGCAATCTCTTTCCTTAGATGTGCCAACACTAAATCACCCACCTTAAACTGCACATCCTTTCTCTTCAAGTCTTCCTTCTTCTTGTACTTATCTACATTCCTCTCAAGTGTCTCTTTGACTTGTTTATGTATATCATGCATGGCCACAACAAAATCCTCTCCTTGAGCACTCCTATTGTTCACCCCACTCAAATCTCTCAACTCATGGACACCTCTAGGGTGCATCCCATACACAACTTCAAAGGGAATTTTTCCAATAGTCCAATTGATTGAATCATTATAGGCATACTCTGCGTATGGTAATATCAGATCCCAAGATTGTTTGTGCTCCTTAGTTAGACACCTTAATAAATTCTCCAAAGATCTATTGACAAACTCAGTTTGTACATCTATCTGAGGGTGATAGGCAGAACTGTAGGTCAAAGTGGTTCCCAACTTTCTCCACAATGTCCTCCAAAAATGAACAATAAATTTTGAATCTCTGTCAAACACTATAGATAGTGGAAAACCATGAATTCTTACAATTTCTTTGAAGAATAAAGTTTCAATATGAGAAGCATCATTGGTGGTTTTGTAGGCAATAAAATGTGCCATCTTACTAAATTTGTCTACTACAACATATATGTTGTCATACCCTTTTGATGTCCTTGGAAGACCTAGGACAAAATCCATGCTTATAGCTTCCCATGGCCTGCTAGGTATTGGCAAAGGTTGGTACAAACCAACATTTGAACTTGTTCCCTTAGCCCTTTGACAAATGACACAACCTTCCAAAAACCTTTTGACATCCAAGTGCATCTTAGGCCAATAATAGAACCTTTTAACCCGATCTAAAGTCTTATCACAACCAAAATGGCCTCCTAGGCTCCCACTATGCTTCTCCCTAACCAAATTCTCCCTCACTGAGCACCTTGGTATACATAATTGAGCCCCCTTAAAGAGTAGCCAATCTTGTAACACATAATTTGCATATTCACTATGAAATGACCCTTGTGACTGTTCACAAATAGTGAAAGCATCATGAAAGTCTTCATCATCCTTATACATACCTCTTAGTGAGTCTACACCCACACTTTGGAGTTATACCTCTTGTACTAATACTGCCCTCTTGCTCAAAGCATCAACCACTCTATTGGCTTGTCCTTTCTTATTTTTTATAGTGAATGTGTAAGCCTGCAAGTACTCAGCCCACTTCATGTGTATATGATTCAATTTCTCTTAACTGTTCAAAAAACTCAAGGCATGATTGTCAATAAACACCACAAATTATTTAGGTAGCAAGTAGTGCCTCCATTTCTTAAGAGCTTGCACCATAGTATATAATTCTAAGTCATAAGATGAGTATCCTTTCTTAGCTTCATTCAACTTTTCATTAAAGAATGTAATTGGTATCCAATCTTGACTAAGCACTACCCCTATGGAAAAACCACTAGCATCACATTCAATAGTAAATACTTTATCAAAATCAAGAAAAGTAAGGATTGGTTGTTGTGCTACCTTTTGCTTGAGATACTCAAAGCTTTGATAAGCCTCCTTGGTCCATTGGAATCTACCTTTCTTCTCCCCCTTGATGGTGTCTATCATTAGTGCAACAATGTGGCTGAAATTATTTGTAAACTTCCTATAGAAGCTTGATAGCCCATGGAAACTCTTGACTTCTCCAACTCTCCTAGGTGTTGGCCAACTAAGAATAGCCTCAACCTTCTTAGGATCCATATTCAATTCACCCCCTGAGATAAAAAACCCTAAATACACTAACTCTTACTTCATCCATTCACATTTCTTAAGGTTAATCATCAATTTTTCTTCATGCAACTTTCCCAACACTCTATCCAAGTGCTCCAAGTGGTCTTCCTTTGTTTTACTGAATAAAAAGATGTCATCTAGGTACACTACTACAAACTTATTGATGAAATCCTTTACCACCTCATTCATGAGTCTCATGAATGTACTAGGAGCATTAGATAACCCAAAGGGCATCACCAACCATTCATAGAGGCCTTCATTAGTTTTAAAAGTTGTCTTCCACTCATCACCCTCTCTAATTCTTATCTAGTGATAGCCACCTTTTTAAATCTATCTTAGAAAAAGTATTTTTCCCCTGCCAAATTATCCATAAGATCTTTCATCCTAGGTACGGGAAAACTGTACCTGATAGTTATTTTATTAATGGCCCTTGAATCCATACAAATCCTCCACTCTCCATCCTTTTTAGGTGCCAAAACAGTTGGCACAACACATGGGCTAAGACTTTTCCTCACCAAACCCTTGTCTAGTAGTTCTTGCACTTGATTTTTGATCTCCTCATTTTGTTGAGGTGTCATTCTATAAGCAACTTTATTCGGAAGACTTGCACTAGGGATTAATTCAATATGATGACTGGCATCACAAATTGGAGGCAAAGTGTTTGGAAACTCATCCACCACAATGTTCTCATACTTGTCAAGCAGGGTCTACACTTCATCAGGGACTTCTTCTCTATCATCTACTGCTGCATCAAGAATTGGATTTCCCAAAATAGCATATCCACCTTCTCCCTCTTCAAGACTCTTCAAAAACTCCTTTTCTTTCACAATCATGACACTAGGTCCTTCATGGACTGTACTTCATATTCTTTTAGACGTGTGAGGGTATATGATACCCCATCTTTATCAATGACATAAATGTTCTTTTTACCATCATGTTGGGCCTTTCTATCAAACTTCCAAGGCCTACCAAAGAGGAGGTGGCATACATCCATTGGGATGATGTCACATAGTACTTTGTCCTTATATGGGCCAATTTTGAACTCCACCCATGATTGTTCACTTACAAGCACTTGTTGACCTTTATTAAGCCAAGAAATCTATATGGTGTAGATTGAGGGATCCTCTTAAGTTTTAGCTTTTCTACCATTTTTAATGAAACAAGATTATCAATAGAACTAGAGTCCACTACCACCTTGCATACCTTGCCTTGTACCTTACATGTGGTTCTGAATAAAGCTTTCCTTTGTGGTGGCTCCTTGATAGTTGGGACCTTAATTAGTGTCCTCATGAGAAAAATCTCTCACTTTTGGACCTACATGCAATGAAGGTGAATTCACAATATCTCCATCTTCTTCTTAGACAATTTGTGTCCTTATCTCTCCTCCATGTGAGCTTGTGCTTTGTTTGTCAAGGCATCTCCAAGCAGGGTGACCAAATTGGCCACATTGGTAGCATCTGTCGGAGAAGGTGTTGGATCCCCTACCTTGGTTTCCAAATCTACCTCTCGTGTTTGATCTCCTTCCCCTAAATCCTCCTCTTGGTTCATTAGCTTGCTCTTGTTGTCCACTAGATTCCCCTTGCTGCTTTTGAAACTATGATCTGCCCCCTCCAAAGTTACCTCTTCCTCTATTGTTCTTTCCTTTTCCTCTTTGCTGCTGCTCTTGCTTCCTTTTTATCTTCTCCTCAACCCTTGTGGCCAATTGGAAACAATCCTCAACACTTCTAGGAGTGGCTAGGCTCAACTCATCTTGCATACTAACCCTCAAGCCATTGATGTACCTTGCAATTTTCTCCACTTCATCCTCGTGGTGGCCTACTCTCATGCTTAATTTATGGAATTCTTCTATGTATGCCACCACACCCATCTCCTTTTGTTTCAAATTTTGCAATCTCCTAAAAATTTGGATCTCATAGTCACCTGGTATGAATTGAGCTTTCACCTTTGATGTCATTCTATCCCAAGAGTTGATCTTGGGCCTGCCTTTCTTTACCCTCTCTACTTGAAGGTAGTTCCACCAAGTCAATGCTAGTCCCTTTAGCTTTGTCTTAGCCAATTTTACTTTCATATTTTTAGGGGTCTCCTTGTAATCAAAATAGTTTTCAAGGGCATCTATCTAGTCTAATACCTCCTCACTATTCATTTTTCCACCATAGATTGGAAAATCCACCTTGATGTCCATGTTGTCTCCTCTGTTAGCCTAAAGTACCTTTATAAACTTTCTCTCATCTAGACCCAACTCTTCTTCTTGGGCTCCACCTCGAGGGGCTTCACTCTCCCCTTTGTTCTCTTCCTCTTCTTGGTCACTCTCCTCATCAATGACCCTCTTCCTTCTTTGGCTTGCTTCTAAGGCTGCTATCCTAGCCAACATGCCATCTTGATTCTCCTTTACTATCCTCACTTCCCTTGAGAGTACTGAATTTCCCTTAGGAGGCCTCTTACCCTCTTTCTTCTACAAAACCACTTCTACTAGTTTGATTCCACACACAACTCTCCCAATAAGAACCTAAGCTCTGATACCACTTTGATGCAAGACAGGAGTGAGTTGGTGAACTTCACAAAATTGAGACCCTTTGACAGTCTCCTTGCTATGCTTTCCACACTAACCTTTCACCAAGTCCTATTAGGTCTTCAAATGGGGTTTTAAGGGCATAAATTTCATACCAGACCACAAATCTCCAAACCCTTGCATACACACATACTCCTCACCATCCTAAACAACATATCACAAGATAGAATAGGGTTGTTTCAGGAAATGTGGGTGAACCTTGATTGTACCGAGCCCAATTAGGCCTTTTTCTCAAAGAAACCACCTTTTAAAAGGCTCACCAACACAATTCAACACTTTAGATAGGTGTATCAGAAGTCAAAACTTAGGATTCAACAGGTTTTAGGGCCTTAAGACAAAAAAAAATGATTTAATGGTGCCTACACCACTCTACTTGTCAAAACCATGTAGAATAATGATGCCATAGTCATCTTGGCATCATTTAGACCCTCACAAACCAACTCCCCTTGCCTTGAGCCTTTGTCAACAAAAATAAAAACACATTTCTTCCATTCCACCGAGAATTAGAGGGTTTCAATGGAAAAATGGAGAATTATTGCATTTTTTCTACCAAAACCCTAGATACCCTAACCAAATAGAGCACTTACAAAAAAAGAGAGGAATATCACTTCAAACTTCAAATTAAGGCTTCAAACCAAATGCATATGAAAGGTATTTCAGCCCTCTATCCAACCATATATTCCACTCTTCACAATGAATCCGTACAACACCGTACAACTATAGGAAATAGTAAAATTGTAGAGTTTTTAACATAAAACAGAGAACAATGATGATCAATTTTCTCCAAAAGATCAGGAACTTCATTCTCGAGGTTTGTGAATACATATATATATGTCTTTCCTTTGAGTTCCGATGGTTAAAACCACCATTTGAGTTGGTTGACTGTTCATCTTCCTAAATAATGCACAAAATAGTCCTTTTTGCTTATAACTTTTAACAACTTTTCAAAACATGACAAAAACTTGACACACCAACCCAAATATCATTTGATCCCTACAAATGGTCTTACAAGACCTTATTCAAACCAAAATTGACACCCCGTAGAACCTAAGACACAACATGACTCCAAAAACTTAAAACTTCAGTTGGTGCTCCTGCACCAGTGTTTTTCCTAGAGTTTCTTTTTTTGTGTGTTTGCATTAACTATTGTTTCACAGGATGGCAGGATTATGCTATGATACCACTATAGTGGCCCTTGTCTTTCTTTTCCCTATATTTTTCTTGTTGCTTAGGTTTAGGGTTCCCTTCTTTCCCAAGTAATTGTTCTCTTTAATGAAGTGACCTTGGATTGAAGTCTGCATTCATCAATTAACAATATTTCCACATGTACATATGTCCATTAGCAGTAATATCTAGATACCCAAAACATAATATAATCATAAAATTCAATTTGGAAAACATAAGAGGAGTACCATGGGTGGATCCACCCTAAAGCCCTCATGCCAAGCTCAAGAGGTTGTTGATCACAATCCTCCTTTCCTAGTGGCTTAGTACCTACATAATCCACTCATAGCAACACCTCAGAAGGCTCTCTCCCTATTAGAAGAAAGGAATCATAAATTCAAAGTGGCCTAGGCCTACCACCCCTCCATGGTTGTAGCGAAATCTTAAGTGGGACTCCCACCCCTCCATGGCCCAACCCTTGCCTTGGGATTAGCAAAACCTTAAGTGGACTTACCACCCCTCCATGGTACATCCCTACCTTGGATCCAATAGGATGGAACCTTAAGTGGGGTTTTTAGGCACCACTCCACTCATGATTCAGCCTCCCTAATAGGATTACAAGCACGAAGAAGACAATCTTTGAACAAGCACATATATACATGCATTTATTACTAATTCTTCTATCTTCATCCATTATGATTTGAGAGTATTAGCATGAGCATATACCCAAATGAGATACATATTATGGAAATGTATCAAAATACATAAATAGATGTAGCCATTTAACATATCCATGTCTATTCTTATCATATTATTATCAATGATAATGTATTTTATCAAATAGAAGATTCAACATCCAACAAACCTAAATGCAACCATAAGATCAAATTCCTTATCTTACCATCAATGTCTATTTCCATAATAGTTAATGCAAGAGATCAACCCCAGTTTGTTGATCCTCGAGTTCCCCTATGGATGATCTAAGAAGATGATGTTTCTACACAGGTTGATGAAGTAGTACAGATTTACATATAATGCAAAATTCATAAACATGTGAAACTCAACCATGAGGTGATGCAACATGAGGGATCAATTAAGTATTTTTATTATAGAAGGGGACGAACTATATGGATCAATGGTTATGATTGAAGAATATGCAAAGTACACATTCAAATGATGAACAAATAAACTTTCAGCAAGTACCATCATGTTGGATTTAGAAGAACTAAATATTAAAACTATGTGAAAGGAGATTCACCAATAAGATATTTTGGAGTGCCATATTATTATTACTAAGTGAGAATGCCTCACATGGTTGTTGTGATCCTCCATGTATTTAGTTCCTTACATGTCCTACTTTTTCACTCACCATCTTGCAATGTCCTTTGTATATTGGTTATGAGATTAGATCATTGGTATAGTAATCTAGGCTATCACTAGAGTAATTCTATCCCATAATTATACTCGGTCAAATGGAAACATATTTGTAAGGTTATTATGATAATGGAAGTAATGATAGATGTGGGCTAATCAGATGTAATTCAAATCCAAAGTGTTATTCAGATGAGTTGTCAAAACTATGTAATTCTTATAGGAAGGATAGCATCGAACATGGGCTATCTCTCATATAAATCTTTAAGTCTATGCAGTGTTGTTCTGGTCCGTCAATGATTGATGAACAAATCATTCCTTATATCTTTATTCTTTTTCATAGAATGGGTGTGTCTCTTAGAATAGAGATGGTCATTCCAAAGGCATGCCTTTTAGTTAATTCCTAATTATGTTTCATTGAAATACTTAATCGTTGCTTGAGACTTAATTCATCTCCTATAAGTTTTTATAACTATGATCATAATACTGAGTGCTGCCTATATTATGGTTGTTCTCTAACTTGAGTAGCTTACTTATATATATTCTTTATAAAGGTCAATTTATTTCAATCTCCCGTATAAGTTCCTTGAAATTGACAGCCTTAGAAAAGACTTAATGCTACGACTCTTCCACACAAGATATTCTTTTGCTATGAATGAGACAAGGGTTGGTGGTTGACAAATCCTGATACATAATATATGGTGGCCATTTGGAGGATATCATCCATAATGACAAAGCGCATGTAGGAGTGGTTCGATATTCATCGAGGAAAGCCTTATGATTTTGCTAGACAAAAGAACGATGCATTTAAATCTTGAGCGTTGACTTGCTGTATGGGGGTCGAGGTTATTAAAATTTGTCTTTATTTATGATCAGTGCACCATGTGTATATATATATATATAAATAAAAGGAGTCAAATTCTTGAATTCAAAGAAAAATCATGCAATTTATGGAAGATTTCCACCTCATATAAGCTGCCAAGGATTTTTTGAACCACTTGTATTTTCGCTACATGCATCAAGTGTAGTCTTTAAGGAGCTCTCCATAAATATGAGTAATAAACCTTGGATATTGTAGTAGAATAAGCTTAGGTGGTCCCATCCCTCTCAAGGTTACCTTTTGCCTCTTGTAGTGTAATGTTTCTATATCATATTATATATTAGAATATTATGTGCCTCTATTTATCTATTGTAATGATTATAGTTATAATTGTCATTATATTTATAATTTTGTATTTGATAATAATATTATTTTGTGCTTTTATTTATATTTTAATATTTACACATAATAGTTATAATTATAATTTATATTTGATATTTTTAATGTTATCTTTGATAATTATAAATACCAAAAATGTTGTTTAATATGTATTTTGTTTTGTCTTGTCTTCGATGGTTTATACTTTGATGCTACGATTTCGGGGGACATGACAGTAAGGGTACTAACATCTTATTATAGGAATGAAAAATTTGGGGGAGAAATAATGGAAGAATATGAGGAGAGGGAGAATTAGTTGCTCTCCACATAAGGAAAGAATCTAAAGATCTTGATGCAATTCTAGATGAATGGTTGAAGCTCCTAGATCATAATGGTGTAGGAAGAAAAATTATGAAACAAAGGATAGAGGATTGCAAAATGATGCAAACATTAGCTGTAGGATTGGGACAACAATGTTACAGTTATATGTAGAGCAGATGTAACAACTTGACCCTAGAGTTTCAGAGAAAGGAACCCCATTCCATGTACAATTTCACCACCATGCTTGAAAGGGTACAAAGATACATGAGAATTGGTGCTGACATAGGAATTCATTGGGTACCACTTACATTTCACCCACCTATACTACTCTATCGATTTCCACATTGGACCGAGGAAAAAGGTGAGGAATGTGAGAAAGCTGAGATTATCAGAATGAGACAACTTGCAACTTATAGGGTTTTCTACTTGAAGCAGATCAAGGGGGTTGATGTTGTTATGGACCTCAGGGAAATCGCCCTATGATATAATCTCTACCCCTAGTATTTTTCTTGGGACAAGCAAAAGTATTGTTGGGGGGAATGATGGGTTCCTTTATTATCATCTTTTTTGTTGTTTTTATGCATACTTTTAGATACTATTAGACAAAATTTTCAGATTGTACTCCTATACTATGCTATCTTTTCATACCTATTATATAGCCTGTTGATGGTCAATGTAACACAACAACATTAAAACAGAATATTGTTACTCTATTTCTCCTGAAAAAGATAAATAATTAAAAACTATCTATCTTCCAAGGTCTCTATAGTTGTTTCTTAACTATTTCATCATCATTCAATGGCCTATGTAACTGTAATATTCAAGGGGCCTGTCAGTAAAGAGTACACACTGAATAGTACAAACTAATCTAATGTTTGGGGGGGTGTAAATAAACGACAAAAGATAGGACAGGGCTTAGGACAACAATGCATGAACACAAATTTCTTTAAATTCAAACATGTAAACTTCACAATGAGCATTCTAAACCAACAAAAACCATGAAACAACATAATCTACAATATAACCTGTACCATTGCATTCATTCATAGTGTAAATTTTAAAGCATACAACCATTCATCATCACTTTTTTTTTTAATCTTCTTTTCAAATAACAGAATATCACAAGCTCATCACCAAAATTAATAGATCAACAAATATAAAGAAACATCATCCACAAATAATTCAACAAAAATGGTTTTAGATTCATAATCTTCTATTGATTTTAATCAAATAAGAGACCCTTATACACAACAAATCTCACTGGCATACGAATAACCATTGTTCATTAACATTATCACTAAACTAACAAACTTTTGAAAATAACATAAATTGCATTAAAGTTGTAAAAGAGTATTTTTGAGTATCTTTGCATAAAGCTATAAAATAGTAAACTATCTAATCTCTCGTTTAGGCAGCTAATTTGACTTCAATTAGCCAACCTTTACAATAAGGAGATAATTTTTACATATAGACAAATTTAGCACAAATTTCTCCTATCAAAATTCAAGATCCATAATCTGGGGCCCAGATCCACAATTGTAGGGATGCCTAGTTAACTCCAAAAAAATATGTCTGTGTTGAAACTACTGTAGCTGAATAGGTGTACCACCTGCTTCTTCAATCTAAAATTTGAATTGCAAGTCCTGACTCAGTTCCTTGCTTGATCACTACATGTTATTCTTGATCTGCCAACCCTGACTCACAATCTTCCATTTGTTCAAAAACTACCTAAAAGTTTTGCTATCAAAAAGATAACTGAAACACATTCTTCACTTTTCACCCTATTGAGAGGTCCCATGATACTCATCATAATTAGAGAATACTTGTTTCAGTGCATCATCATCTAGCCCATCAACCCAGTTAGTTTTGAATGTTGCTTCTTTGAATTTCTTCCTTGCTGCAGTAACAATGTCTTTCAGGTGGAAAATGTCCGTGACTGCCCACCACATGTTAGTTCTAATGTCAAGCAGTCTATCTATGAGCGTCAGATCAATAGTATCCCCTTGTTTCATTATTCCATCGAGTCTTTCCTCCTAGGCATCCTTTATATCTCCTAATGACTCAAGTCTCTGCTCAAGAGGTAAAATTTTACCAATTAGTTTTGAAATGATCTCCTCAAAGATCCCTACCTATTCCCATATTTCGTGAATGATTTTGAGCATGGAAATTCTCTATTCAAGGAGATTTTGTGTTTTGAAAATAGATATATTAATGGATTTTGAAACAAAATTAGGGCCTTCATCCCCCTAAATCTGTGATTTTTAGCAATCACCTTTAACTTCCCCAAGTACTCCCTGAGTTTTTCTTCCTCTACCCACCATTTCCTTATGGACTCTTCCATTTCCCTAACCAACTTAAGACCTGCATAATAACATTTAAATCCATCCTCCATGTTGTCATTTATATCAAACTTAAGAACATTAAATCAGTTATCAAACCACGTGGCTTTCTTTATCATTTCATTTAGGCCATCCACCTCTTTTCTACTCATCAAAACAGCTAGGGCCTCTGAGGGTCCAGGCTATTCAGGAGTAGATGAAATTAACTCCTTTAGAAAATTCTTCATTTTTCCCACCTCTTCCTTAAGCTCATCCTTGGCCTATTTATCTTTAATCAACCTAAACTTGGTTGTGGTGGCAACAATGTCTATCAAATTTATCTATTAGCTTCTAGTATGCTTTCCTAGATTAACAATACTTATCTGATAATCTTTGGGCTGCAACTCTCTATCATCCTTGTCAACAATTGGGGTAGCAATTTCTACTACCAAATCTCCTTTAACAGTTAACTTGGTGGAGTGCACGACACAAGGCTTCTTCTTTGACTTTACCTTATCTATTTCATTCCTCATTTCATCCCATGTTACGGGTTGGGTCTGTACTTGTTGCCTCTTCTCCAAATTCAATTTCAACCAATTGGGTGCAGCTGGCTAAGTGGCTACCTATTGAACATTAGGAGGTGTCATGGATGGAGTTGTAGAAGAAATAATTTCAATGGTTTGCTGAGAAGTAGTCCTTTGCAACTCCTCTTGCTCCTTCTATAATCTTTCCTGTTATTTCCTTTCATTCTCAGCTTATATTTCTTCTTTCTTATTTCTTCCTCTTGTTTAGTAGCCTTTGCTGCTTCAACTCCTTAACCCAAAGCTCTTCCTCTGCTGCCTTTTCTTGAGTAGCCTTCAATTCTCGCTCACGAGCTTCTTTTTCCACTTTCTTTAATGCTTCAGCCACTTTCTCTTCTAGAGCTAGCTCCTCAATTTTCCTCTTTTGTTGTTCTTCTTCTTGGGTAGCTTGTTCAACAACCAACTTTTGAGCACTGTCCATTAGTTCTTCTTGTTCCTTTATAGTTAACACATCATTTAATTCCATCTCTGTACTATGCAGACTGCCAACTTCAAACCCTGGTTCCTCTTACCCTGGTTCCTCTTCAACTTTCTTCAGATACTCCTCCCATTTAGGTCCTCCTTCCTGAGATGGACTTCTTTCAGAATTTGAAGAAATATTTGCTATGTCAACTATAGGAGGTCCTTCGTTTTCAATAGTTGTCATTTTTGAAGTTGATGGCATGGTAGGAGGACTTCCCTCAATTGGTGGAGGAACAACATGTCCTTCTGCAGAACTCTCCTTACCAGGGTGAACAACGGATAAGGGTACAACAACAAAACCTGAAGTAACTCCAGCAGCAGCTGCCTCATAAGTAACCTTTTCTTTACGCAAAGCATCATCAATATCTTGTAAAGAAACATCTTCTTCTGGTTGAGGAGGCTCTTTCGTGGTTGCTTCCACCATTGTAACACCTTTCTTCAATATTTCATATTGTTTAGTTTCTCTAGAGGAAGTGAATTCACTGCCAGAACCTGTTTTCCTTGACACACCAAGTTTTGGTTGTTTCAAACGGAGTTCAATCCATTTTAAACTCCTGTTTACTACTCCCTGAGACACTTTTCTAATTTTAGTCTCTTCCTTTTTTTCCCAATTGATGAGCTCCAATCTTTTTGTCGACACTTTGTCCAAATCATACTGGGGATCAAGAGTGATCCCATCATTTGTAGTGCCTTCAGGAATATCAGTTTTAACCTCAAAATCCCTCATCTGAGGAATTGTTAGCCTCTCATAGTTCTTTTTCCTTACTTCAAACTGATCTTGAAGGTTAGCCCAAAATTCCTCAAGAAGTGGAATATGCTGAGTAAAATGAGAGGGATACAATGCATGCATTTTCTTCTTAGGATCAAAATTATTCCTGCTAGTATGCTACTATAAATTCAAATCCTGGAACTCCTCTATTGCTAATTTAGCCATTACTGAAGAAGAATAAGAATAAAATCCCAATTTCAAGGGAAAAGAATGAGCAACAGTCTTATGTTGTGAGGAAAATACAACATTTACTTCCACAACTTGCCTAGCAAATTCCATAAGAATCTACCTGTCGCCACAACATCTTGGAAACTTAAAAGGGTGGCCATGAAAACCAAATAACCTAAAATAAGTAGACTTGGGGTATTGAATAAACCGATACCGCCATTCCTGAATAAACTCCATAGCTTCTCGTGACAATCTGAAACCAATGTCACCCATGAGTTGATTTATAAACACATATAGGAAATCATCATTGACTCATTTAAAGTGCTTGCAGGCCATCATCCAGGCCATCATCCATTTACCCCTGAGTGTTTAATCCAGGGAACTGTCCAATCCTTGTTGCATAATACATGACATAAGAAGACATGTAAAATGTCTTAGTCAGTGTTACCTTCAGGAGCTGGTCATGAATATTTTCTGAGATGATTTGTGCCCAATCTAAGTGTTGCTTTCCATCTAGAATCAATTAGATGAAAGGAAACATCCAATGTTCAAAAATACGAGAATTTGATTTTCCAAATGCTCTGGCTAGCAGTGTGATAATATCTCCTATGTCTTTAGAGAAGTCTGACCTCTTAGGATTGGGTGGCACCTTCTTTACTAATTTATTTTCCTTCTTCAACCACTGTTTATTGATAAGTTGTTTGTTTCCTTCCACATCCCTATTCATAGTTCAAGTTCCTGAGCCTCAGTCATCATCTTCAGATCAGGGTAAGGAGGGTGGTCAAAGACATGTTTGATCATGGCCAGGGTTAAATCAATGATAACATTACCCTGAGCATCAATACATTGTCTTTGAGCAGGATTATATTCCCATGCAGTAGTTAGGATGAATTCAAGACACTGTACAACAATAAGAAAACTAGCTACATGAGTTAGGCTTGATTTTTCAATTCTCCTTGCTCTTGGGACAACATCCTCTAAAAATGTATCCTTGTGAAACTACTCCAGATCCATATGTCCTACCAATGTGTTAGTTATGTTCATGACTTCATAGTCAAATTTAGATGGAACTGGGTTCCCTTAATACTTATACTTCATTGTGTAAGGGACTTGTTATGGTTTTAATCTCTTTGATTTGGCTCTCTTTGATGTTCCCTCGGCAGGGACTTCCTCAGTATGCACTTCCTCAGTATGTACTTCTTCTTCTTCTTTAGAGTCAGACATTTGTTAATTATCCTTCAATTTTTCGTTGCTAGGCAAAGAAGAGAGATATATGAGGAGTAACTTAAAACACGAGCATTTATATGACATCCATATTAATTCAAGTTAGAATCCAATGCAATAATTTAACTCATCATTTTTAGGCCTCGGGTTCAAAATAGAATGAATAACTTAGTCATTTTAAACCATAAACTAAATTTTGTCAGGTGTTGGGATCGGGTCATAACTAGGTACCATACTTATGTTTAAAGAAGTTCAGTGTAATTCCAAAGTTTGACCCTATAGTGTTTAGGAGTCAGGATTGGGATTGGGTCTTGGCTAGGTACCTAGACACATGATAGTCAGGTATTAGTGCGCGGTTTGATCCTGCAGTCTTACCATGAATCGGGTCGCGACTAGGAAGAGGTAGTTAACCAATGAAATCAATAAATGGGATCTTGCAGAGTTCCGATCCCGACTTTGAATTGAACTGCGGGATCAGGTTATCATTAGGTCCATGTACAAATCAATGGGTTGACAGTTCAGTGTCGAAACAACTTCTGACCTCAATGGTAATGCGAGGGTCAGAAGCGGGACTTGGAAGAACACCTTAGTCAACAATTTTAATCAAACTCATGGTATCGGTCCAACCCCCGAACCAACACCATGCAATATACAAACCTAAGTGTTGGTTTGATTCCCGACCCCAATATACATGCGGGGATCAAGAATTGAAAGGGCTATGGATAAACGAAGGTGATAAAAAATATAACAATATCCAAAAACATGCCTTTAGGACCGGGTTATGTGCAGGATCAAGAACTTTCATTTTATAATGGTTGGTATTTCAAAATTGGCAATTAAACCAATCCGACCCAAACATAGAGCAAAACCCTAGACAACTAGGGCATAACGAGATGGAAAAACCTGTGACCAAAAGACAGGACGATGACACAAGAGCACGAAAGAACGCACAACGAACCCAACACAGGATCAAGAGCGAAGGAAAACACACCAAATAGTGTGAAAGAAAACATAGAAAGGAAAAATAAAGACGAACGGGGAAAATAAAAACAAAAAGAAAAGAAAAACATATGCGAGACAAAAAGCACCCAAAACGGAAGTGAAAACAAGAAAACAAGGACAAAAATGAAAGCAAGAACACCTACCTTCGAATGCACCCAAGAATTCTGGTAGCATGTTGCCAAATTGCAGTGAACTCCTCAAACCCTAGCTCTAAGTTGCTCTCCTTAAACCCATTCACGCATGCAAGTGGTTATGGAATTAATGGCGGGTTGGTCGGGTCTTAGGATTCAAGTGGAGTCATAAATACGAGGTGCAAGAACAAAGGTAAGTGGAAGTCAAGGTCGGGGAATGGACCGAGATTGAACTTTTAAAAGGTGCAAAGTTTAGTCAATGACCCGTGGCCCGAAACTTGACGAACAAACAAAACAACATGAGAATCAAAATCGGGTTGCGAGATGAACCTAGAACTTCGAAAAGTTCAAAGCGCAAGTCATGGTCTGAAGTTCGATCCTGAAAGACAAAAGGAAATGGGAGCTAGGATCAAGACTTAAGAAGGAACAAGAACTTTCAAAAGGTGCAAAGTTCAGTCACGGTTTGAAGTCCGATCCTGAAATAAACAAGGACACGAAGAGAGTCAGACATCGGGATCGGGCCAAAAATAGGAACAAGAACTTTGAAAAGTTCTTGGTTCCACTTGTGGTTTGAAACTCGACTTCGACACAAGCAAAACACACAAGGAAAAAGTGGGGCCGGAATCGGGACATGCACATAAACTTATACTTCACAAAGCAATAAGTATGAGTGCCGGTACATGATCCAAACTCGAACGAAGAAAGAAACTGACAAGGAAAAAGATGGGGCTGAGATCGAGACATAAATAGGGACTTGAACCTTGTGAAAAGTAACAAGTGCATGTTCCTTCCTGAAACTCGAACCCAAAGAGAAAAAGAAACAAGGACTTAGGAGAAAAAGAACAAATCCTAAGACCCAAACAAGAACACTAAGGACAAAAAAACACAAGGGGGACTCATTTTGACCAAAAAAAAATGGGGTGGTTATGCAAGGCATAACATAGCCTTGGACCTAAATTCTAGCAATGGAAATATGATTATGATATAATAGTATTGCATGGATTGTATGTAAGTATGTATGAAATGTGGATGGAATTATGTGTTTAATTATGGTAGTTAGCTTTGTGCACATGTTTTATGGATTAACCTTTTTGCAGTTAAAGAGAAATTGTAGCCCATAGCAATTGAAGTTGTAACTCACAACTAAAGGAAGATTGGGACAACAAAACAAGGGAAGTGCTAGATTAAGTTGAATGCAATAACTACTGTATGAAGACACCTGATGGAGTTGAACGTGCATCATTATGACAAGTTTATAAAGCACTAGAGGAGAAGAATTCTTTTGATAATAGGATTTTGTATAACTGTTTGTGTATTTTACATGCAAATTTATTTCACCGAGTTTTAGTTCTATTAGAACTCTTATTTCTTTTTAGTTATGATTTGAACAATTAAATCTTAACTATATACTCTAATATCTAGGAGTTGTAGTTAATGATTGCAGTTAGTTGTTTCTTAGAATAAGACTCCCCTGTTCTTGTCTATAGCCAGTGGTTGAGTCTTTAGATCAATTAGTTGATTTCATTATTTTGTTATCAATTGTTTCTCAATTTCAATTATCAATTACAAACATGTTGAGTATTTAGAATGATTCATTAAATACAACTTTTGAAGAAGATTTTGTGTAATATTTTGTGCTACGTAATGAATTGAGTTCAATTTCACATGGATGTGTACAATTTGATAGTTAGATTTGGTTCTAGTTAAGTGAGGACATCCACTTGAGTAGGCCACTCAAGGTAACTATTCATCACTTCATTTATGGCTATTTATTTTTGTTTAGTAGTTGTTTTTTTTCATCATTACTTTATGAATTACATGCAAGTTAAATTAGAAACACATAATTTGATTATTAGTGATGAATGTTCATGAGTATGCATGTATTTGGTTAATTAGTATTACTTTGAAGGTTAGAATAAATTTAGTTGTTCGTTTTGATCAGTTTTAAGTTGATACGGTAATACTTTATTAGTAGTAGTTTAGTTACAGGTTAAGCTGTAGGTGCCCATAGCCATTAGCTTTAGTTTGTTTCTTTTATTGTTTTGCAATTTTGTGAATTTCCAACAAGTAGAACACTTTGAATAGGATAACTTAGGCAGCCTCAAGTCTTTGAAAGCACATACAGTGCAACACCATCACAAGTTTACAATCCTTGGGTTGACACTTTAATGTAGTATTTGCAATGTTGAGTGGACTGTTCAACTAGATATACCTCTAAATTATGTAGGTTCTACCAAGTTTACAATACATTAGTTTAGACTATACATTAAAAGCATTACAAAGTTAGTAATTGAGGGTAAAACTAGCACTAATTCTTGGGCGAGGTGAATTTTTCCTACAGTCATGTCATGGGTAATGTTAGGTTAGGGAAAATTGCTTTGGTGGTTTTCTTGTTTTTTAGGCTAGGCCTGGTAAAATTGGCAAGTCTGTCCCAATTAAGAGTGCATTATAGTTGAATCATGCAAACCATTCCATCACAAATCAGAAAGGTAAACACCATTTGAAATAAGCACATACATGCACAAACGAAACATAAAACGAAGCCATTTTAACAAAAAAGAAAATTTCCATTATATTAGATAGTAATAATCTTGTATGTACATGGAAATACAAAATTTGTTAAAAGCCGATAGTAAAAGGAAAAAAGGGTGCCAGTTGCTCATGGGGCACTTGCTGAAACAAGGAACATGGCTTCTAATAAGTTGATTTGGCATGCCTCGTCCCTGAGAAGTACGTATCCCAAGTAGGCATTGTCCCTGTGCTCGTTGAGATCGAGGGTGTGTAGTGTAGTAAGGAAAGGCAGTAGAGGAACCACAACTCCTTGGTTTAGAAATTGAGGGATATCTTCAGTAGTTGGAATTCCCACCACAAGATGGGAAACTGTCAGAGTGGAGTCCAAATTCCCCAAATAGTCCGACCACATTATCATCACAGCGATAGTGTGAACTTCAACTATAGGGAGTTTGTGGTTTAATAGTGAAGCAACGAAGCATGAATCCAGGTTGGAATTCACTTTGTAATAAGACCCTAAATATTTATAAAATCTTCACCTAGAACTAAGTGTAAGGCTGCCTTAGTGGATGGTGTCCTGAGGAAAAATACCTTTCCAAGCCGTGTGCTAGTAATTCGTCCTAGGAATCCAATTTGTCGATGGATGTTGGTAAGGAAGATGGGGTATCCATGGTGTTAGATGAGAATAAATGCAAAAAAGTGAGTTGAAACTTCGATGTATAAGTGCAAAATTTGGAGGAGAGTGTTATATTTATAGAAAGCTATGAGAATTTTATGGTGTATGGTTGCCCTGAAGTGAAAATATTGGGTACGCAAGTTGAGGTGGTAAAGGTATACTTTTTTTAGAATTAAAGGTTAAATCAAATAAATTCTAATGAAGCTGGTATGCAGTTGTTCAAGGGTTCAATGTACGAAGATCGAGAACTAGGTGGATTTAAGATTGGAGAATTAATTTGTAGTCTTTTCAACTCATCTGATTGAGCCATATTTGTCATGAGATTTCCTAGATGAGAAATTAAGAAGAAGAGATGGATTGGTGAGCTGGCAGGTGCTGGGACATTGAGAAATTAGAGGTGAATTAATGCATGTGTAATTATGCGTGCGAATTAAATAAAGCTATGATGTTGAACTAAGACATTATTATGAAATGACTAGTGCATTAATTTGAGGGTAGAGCCACCAAATTCAAAGTTTGTCAGTAAAATTTTAATTTAGAGGGTTGCTAGGAAATAAAAAATTGAATGGGTGGAAACTACTTGGTTTTTAAATTTAGAAGTAATTAGGAAATTCGATAACTCGTTGCTAAATTTTAACTTATGCCTATTTTCTATGAAATGATGAATTGCAATTATTTGACAATTGATATAAAGGTGATAAAATTTTGCGAGAGTCTCACATACAAGAATTTTTTTAAGAAAATATTTGGGGATTGATGAAAGGAGTGAAGGACATTTACATTGAGTGAAAAATCAAAAGGTAACTGTTGATGGCCAAATTGACACAACATTTAAACATAATATTTCTACTCTATTTCTCCTAAAAAAGATAATTGATCTAAAACCACCTATCTTCCAAGGTCTCTGTAGTTGGTTCTCAACTGTGCTGTTTTGATGAGCAGTCAATGAGGCTATAATATTCAAGGGGCCTATTGGTTATTGAGCCTTTTGATTGTTGTAAGATCAAATTCCTATCTAAACCTACTCTAACAAGGGGTATAAAAAAAAAGGCAAAAGATAGATCAAGGATGCAAGAGTGAAAATAATGTTGATTCATTTAGTTAACCAGACCTGTTACTCTCCAAGGAATTCCTAAACTAAACTATAGAACAAATCAACCTATAATCAATACAAAGCTAGACATTCATTCATAGTGCAAAGTTTAACAACAGATCACAAATCACCATTTCAAACAAAAGAAAAGATAAAACTTAATTCCTCAAAGAATTCCAAATGAAATGATTAACAAAAAAAACATCTTTAAATCTGGCTACTTCTACTGTTGCAAAATAGATAAACAACATTTACAAGTCTGGCAAGATTCACCAGTGCACAAAAACCAATGTCTTCAAATCGATTAAGCTAAACTAATAATTGCAGAAAATTGTATCATCTACTCTACTGCTAACTCTAATTAGCCCTAAGCAAAATGTCTAACTCTTTTTCCTAAGTGTCTAACCCTTACAAAGTGAGCAGATTTTACATTTAATAGCTCACTAATTACATAATTTCCTCTCCAAACTGAGACATAAAAAATTTGTAGCTTTCATATGCATCCAACTCTTCACCAAGACAAATTTCAGTTTCAGCTCTTGCTTGACCTCAGCTGATTTCAGTTTCAAACTCCACTCTCTAGTTTGAACTTAGTTCACAATTGCAACTTTCAGTTTCCAATTTTATAATTATGAGTTTATCCCCTTATGCATAATGTAAAGAAATATCTTTCCCAGAAATAAACTCAAGTGGGCCCACCATATGTTCAATTTACAGCAGTTCAAAGATCCTTCAGAAAATCTTCCTCCTTTGCACGTTTGTTTTACAAATCATCTCCAAAATCTTTAAGCATTGACCACTAAGAGCCACCATTTCACAATCTTTAAAGTACCTGAAAATCATCAAAATGCACCAATTAATTGATCTTTTAACATAAATCAAATATAATCAATACCAAGACTCAATTAAATGCAAACTTCAACTTTTAATTTCCAAGATTGAAATAATCAAACTCCCTTTTTAGCTAATGTCATTTTAAAATAAATAACATTTGAAAGCATTTCTTGAATATTTTCCCAATCTGGGCACATTCTGGGTTCTCACCGCCATAAAACCACCTCTCTCTGAGGCATTTTCTTCAAACATACCACACACCCTTTTCATACTTTTCACGTTTTGCACACATGTCTACCAAAACAACATCAACAATCATAATGTCTGAAAATGATTCCCTTTTCCTCATACTTTGAGGAATGCACCTATATTGTTTCAAAACCTCAATTTATACAAGGAACTTTTTATCACGTAACAAGCCCAAAACAATTGAAATAGTCTAAAAACTTCTACAAACGGACATTTAACTAGCTCTTACATTCATCATAGAAACCCTCCCCATATTTTGCATGTATGTTTAATGGGCAATTATAGCTATAATCTTTGATTCCTTGATGGATGTCCATGTACAGTAGCAAAGCTCTCATTCTTGATGTATTTGTTTGAAAGTTTCAAAAGTCCTTTCAAAATATCCACTTTTTGTATTGCTTGCAGTCAATACATTCCATGAGATGATATCTTTGTTGATGCAGTTTGTAAACCAATTCACCCACGTTTTGTAAGCTTCCATGTCCTTCTGTCGCGTAGTGCTAATCATTTCCTTGAGGGGAATTCCATGAGACCACTGCCTTTTGAGGCATTTTGTTATACGATTTGCGTGCCTTATCCATCCTTCTACATTTCACATGCATTCTACCAGAGCACATTTCATTGAGGTGACTGTTAAAAAAAAAGTTCACATTCCTTTATGCTTTCAAATTTTGTACATACCTTGCAATCATGGCTGCCTCCACCTTTATCATACATATCTACCATGGCTGTTGTCTTGGCTTTCACATTTTGTATGCATTTCTTGCGTGGGCAGTTGCGGCTATAGATTGCATTTTACTTGAAAGCTTTAAAAGCTTTTTCATCTTTAACAAAAACCATTTAATGCATATTTCTGCAATCATTACATTTCCCTAAGTTGAGACTTCTTTGAAGCATTCTTCCAAACAGTTTGTATGCCCTCTTGTGTGTGCTTCACATTTTGTAGCGGGTATTTGCACCTACCATAGATAATAAAATCTTCTTCAATTATTCTCTAATGGACTCCCAACCTTGTTCCAAGGCTTTCCATTATGTGCATGTATTTAATTGATTCATTTTGTGCATATCCTGTCATAATTTCATTCTGAAAACGTATGAGCGGCTTATCATGAATGGCGTGCCTTGTCTATTTTTTTATTTTCTTGGGAGTCTTAAAGCCTTTTCAAAAAATATAATTTCACACTTTCAGATCAAATCTTTTCTATGTTCTATCTACGATGAATGCATTCCATGTGAGGAGGCGTTCTGTCAAAATGTTCACATGCTTTATGGAGGCTGATATTCTGTTCCACTGTTTCCACACAGCCATTTGAGACCACATTTCTTGTTTTGTAAAATAGTTCACATGCCATGTCTATGCTTCCCCACCTATCATGCATGTTTACTAGGAAGCAAAGAGAACACTGGAGAAGGAAAGGGTTTCGGCCTTTATATCTACCAAAAGCATTTGCTTGAAAGTTTCTACAACATTTAAAAAATCCATTTTGTGTTCATTCTGCAACCATTCCATTTTGCACATAATTTGCAATTATTATATTCGATGAGATAACCTCTCTGTGGGGAGGGGGCTATCAAACAGCTTGTGTGCCCTTCCACTCCTTTTCTCCCATAAGATGACACCTTTTGAACAGTTCACAGATTGTATACGCTTCCATATTTTATACACATCGGAACAAGAACCATAATTGGACGAGAGCAGAACCATGACAGGGTGGAACTAGAATCAATTCAGGACGTGAACATTTCCCTTTTGTCCCAGTTCAGAGTTCTTCTCGGGTCCGCAATCCGGTACTGTTGTGGGGGAAAAACCATTTTAGAGCTAGGAACTTTTATTGCCCAGGTTCATAAATTCTCTGAGAGGAGTCTTTTATTTTTTTTATTTTAACTACTTCGGGGTGGGAATCAGAACAAGCTTTGCACCCGACCATTCTTTTGTTAACCGATTCCAATATCCAACCTAAGTCCGAAATCATAGAGTTGTGTGCGGAGGCGGAGTGGGAGTTGAACGTGAACATTGCACTTTTCCCTTTTGTTCGGTTCCATGATTTTACCTGGTTCTAGTTCTGAAGTGAACATATTTTTTTTCTTTATTCCATTGGGGAAGTGGGCTCGAGGTTTGACCATTTTCGAGACTTCATTTTATTTCTTTAATTCCCCTTTAAGCTCTCCAAGGCGGGGTCGGGTTCAGGTTTGGGTGAAAACACGAACATGAATCGTTATTTTTTTTTTGCCTCCAAAGTTTTTAACTTTCTAAATTTATAAATCTTTTGAAAGGTTAGAAAGATTGTTATTTTAATTTACAATCTTTAAAAAAAAAAACTTATTTATTTTAAAATTTAAACTTTTATAAATCTTTTTAAAATAAAATTAAAAAAAAGATTTATTTTATTTGAAATTAAAATTTATAAGTTTATTAAAAGATTATTTATTTAATCCCTATTTATTTATTTTCAAATTTAAAAGATTAAATTTATATTTTAAACTTTTTAAAAATTTAAATCTTTTAAATTTATTTACTTTATTTGTATTTTTCTGTATTTTGTAATTTTTTGATTTATTTTTTGTATTTTTTCGAGACTTTAACGATGAGATGACGACGTGAAGATCAAAATGAACGGCGCAAAACTAGAAACAAGCAACACGAGGGTGAAGATGGACAAACGACAATGAAAAGACAAGGAACAAGACAAACAAAAACACCCAAAACAAACGAACAACGCAATGACGAAAGACAAAACAAAGCAATAAAAAGGTTCAGAGAACAAGACAGTGACGAGACGAGACCACGAAATTGGGGTGGAACTATAACTTGAAACCACGAAAGGTGTTAGGTGTCGATTCCATCCCACAACTCTATCTCGACAAAACAAACTAGCAAAATGAAAGAAAAAAAAGGGGTCCCTGACTTTTCCAAGCAAAAAGTTGGGGCGTGTATGCAAGGAATAACAAATGGCAACTCTGTTGGGAAAATGCGCAAAGCATTTTAAGACACACAACCCTCTAAATACCCAAAATCTCTAGTTTACGCTCATTCAAGATAGTCCCAGAAGTGCAAACATAATCAAAACTAGGACACAACAGAGGTCTAAGATGAAACTGAAATCTGTTTGTGTGCAAATGATTCATTCCCCTCCATAAGCGTTGTTGTGATCAATGTGAAATACACTCTACCCAAGCAACATAGTTGTAAGTTACCTTTCTAACGTGTAATGATATCCTGGGCATAGATTTGCTGCCAGACATGCGTCTATAGCCCTGACAGAGATACCTCTGGTTCTCTCTAAGCATCACTCTACTGCCAACCAGGCCTCTATAGCCCCAGTAGAGATACTCAAATCACCCTTGCTGATTGAGTTCATTTTCATATTTCTTTTATTTCCTCTTTTTCTTAGGTGTTGATTCTTTTGAAGTATAATTTCTCGTTTCTCTCAATCCTTAAGTAGTGAAGCTTAAATAGCGGGTTGAGAACCACAGTGGACATCATGAAAGAAATGCAACTCTTTAGATTTTTCACTTGGAGTAGAGCTACCCCACCCAATGTAAACTAACTGATGGATTTCTTAAGGTGTGCAGATCGTGATAGATTTTCAAAAACTCCCCAAAAACTACATATTGTACCAAGTTCTAATTCAAGTAACATTCCCAGTTTGAAATGGATGAAGGTAATTCAAAGTTTTCAAAGCTACTGACTGATCAAGTGTTTAAAAATATAGATAGCAAGCTCTCAACAGATTCACCTTTTGGCATAACTTGCATACAATAACTCAGCCTCTATTGTCAACAAGAGGAACCCCCAGAAGAAAGAAAAGAAAAAGACAAGAAAAGAAAGGAGCACAACACATAAGCACACAGAAAAACACGACAAACCAACAAAACAAAAAATAGAAAACAAGAACAAAAACAACAAACAAACAACAAAATACCAAGAATAAAAAGAGAAACAGACAAACCCAGAAACAAAAATAAAAACAAGAGGACGTAGGAAAAAGAAAACAACAAAACAAAAGAAAACAAACCAAAACAAACAATAGAAACCAAAACAAAAACAAAACTAAATAAACCAAAATCTAACACTAACCAATCCTAATCCTAAACTAACTCTAAAACTGAGCTCTACAAACATAAAACTGTAAAAGCCTGTACATGAACCAAACTGATTTTTCATTATGTGCAGAAGCGTTAACTTACTAGGTAGAGTTCTAAACCTAGCAAATTTATCTTTATACTTAGAAATGTAAAGTTTATGTGCAGTAAATCCATTATGAGGGTATAAAGTTTGAAATATTAACAGTTGTGGGTTCTTAGCCTTGTCATGATTTACCCACAAACAAATTTATTCTCCCCAACGTCATAATCAAACTGAAAATCATTAAAACACGGTGGGTAATGAAAAGACACAACCTGATTTAGAAGACCTTCAGTTGTTGTGGCATGCTCATGTTGCATGATATCCTCTTCACGAGGTCTCAGCTCATGGAACACCACTCCGTTCCGCTCCAGTATATGCATGTCAACATAAAGGACATTTGTTAGCGATGTGCCATTAGCATTCAAGACATCTAAACTATGTTAAAAAATTTCATGTATATCCCTATCACAATCAACACTAGGCTCAAACAACAAACTAGTGTACTTGACTTCACAGGGATTATCAATCTCAATCATGTTTCGTAAAGTACATACATCATCAATTAAGGATCAACTTCCTCAACCTTTAAATCAATTTTTTCAACATTTTCCTTACCTGACCTAGCAATCTTTCCAGACAGCAAGAAGTCAAAACCACTTACCTCACAATGTGAACCAAGAGGAAGAGTCCTACATGAATCACCTAAAGTGAGATTTCTTATGCAACTTGAATATGGATGTACCAACATTTTTGTATTCCACTTAGATGCGGAGTCCCAGATTCCTTCAATCTCTTCAAATAGACTGAGTAGCAAACCACCCATGTCTTCAACTTGCAACGTCTGCAAACCCTTTTCCTCTGAAAATAAAGCATTATTGTCAGCACTCTCTTCAAACATGTCACCAAAAGAGTTTGAAAATCAGCATCCCACTCATCATCATTAATTCCAGAGATACTAGTACATGGTGAACAAGGATTGTCTTCAAACAACTCATTTGAATGCACAAAGTCAAATCCCGAAAAAACACTTCTTCAGTTCATGTTTTTGCATATCATCAACTAAAACGTGCCACAAGTCAGCATCAAGTTCACCATCCTCAAGGTCAAATTCATTAATGCAAGATAAATGATGGTTTTCTTCAAACAATGTATTTGAAAAAACATAATCAAAACCAAGAAAATACTCCCTCATTTCATTCTCTTCGTCATGTTGAAGGGATTCAACTTTCAAGACAACCTCTTAGTCACTTTCTTGACATTCTTCTACTTCACCTAGCCGAATCTTATCATTGTTCACTCCTTGCTGCACCCAACCACTAATTTCAACAATGTTAGTATCTTGATTAGCATTGAGATCCAATTTATTTTCCTGACAAGGGTATGTTTGATATGAATGATTATCAGGAAACCTTTGAATAACTTGAACACCCATTTGATCTTCCTCCTTTGAAGAATCAATTTGGCATTCAACTTTGTGTCCTTCACCACAAGATCCATTTGCATCCTCATTCGTGGTCATGACATCCTTAGTTTCCATGTATTCATTATTCAAATCAGCAGAGTCATTTTCTTGTGTTAACTCATCAACAAATGTTTGGTCATTATTAATGCTCATGAAAGAGTCTATGAATGTATCAATAAATTTACTTTCCATATCTGGAAAATTTGCATAAGGTAGGGGAAATTTATTAGTCATGGAATCCATCTCGATGTAAGGATCAAGGTCATTAGAAGATTGGGCAAAACTAAACATCTCCTCACAGTTACTCTCATCATTTTGGATGGACTGATTACCATTTTCATGTGTGCTAGCTGCTTCATCTCTCATTGAGGGGACAAGGATTCCAGGGATCTTCCATAAGTATTCCTTTAACAGTGATCAACTGTTTGAAATATAACTCTATCCTACCAGGAAAAACATGGCAATCCATTTGAGAATGTTGATTGGTTTGATGTATCCTACATCCATTTGGCCTAATAAGTTCTAATAGCTTTAGATCACCTAATTCTTCCAACTTCTCCCTTATTTGATTTTGCATATGTGGTATATCCAACCAACATGCAATGTGCTACTTTGTCCATCCCTCATCTTGGCTAGAAGAGTTGTTCAAAGCGTTGGAAGGTATTGTTGATTTCTCATGACAACAGTCTTGTGTTCATATTTCATCTATTTCAATATCATTGTTAGTATTATCATTTCAATGAAACTAGATTCTAACCTAATATTTCCATTATGCTCTGACTTTATATCTGTTTCATACTCTTTTTCGAACAAAACATCAAAATGATATACTTGCTCATCAAATGTTTCATTTACAACTTCATCATGATCTAATGCATTATGTGGGGGAGTATGATTGAAAAAGAGATGATATAGTTACAACTTCATTGACAAGTGGAATACTTACCTTTGTGGTTGGAATTTCTAGAGATAGGTTCTTCCATTGGTCTTGTGTGGGATTGAATTGATATGAAGCATTGGAAAACTTGGTGCTTGGAAGATTAGGAAGGTTGTAGCTGCTTGGTGAGAATGATTGCATCTGGGTAGGGATGATGGGTAAACCAGAATAAGGCTGAAAAGTATGACAAATTGCAAGCACATAGGTATTACAATCCTAATTTTGGCTACTTGAATTTCTTATGTCATGTCCAGCTTGTGCTAGTAAGAGAGCTTTGTTCAATACATCATGTAGGGAGGTAATCTCCCCACAACGTCTAATTTCTACTGCAAACAAAGGATTCAAACCCCGATATTAATGTTCCTTTAGCATATAATAATTTATAAACAAATTTAAATCTTGAACTCATTGATACATCAACAAAAATATGTGATTGAACTGGTAAATTGATTCCGATGGTGTCCTTTTTATAGCTGCAAATTCAAACGATGGGTCTTGTGTTCGTGCATAAGGGTCAAACTGATCCACAAATAAAATTTCTTACTCCATCTGTAAACAAATATAATTTGGTGGAAGATTAACATACCATTGCCTTGTTGTACCTTGTAGTGTTTTGACGAAAATTTGACAGGTTGTATCTTCATGGAGAATTTAATGAAGATTCATCAAATCCTTGCAAATCCTAACATGATCTTTAGCAATTTGTCCACTGTTAGCGAAAAATAATGGAATCCTATTATGCATATGATAAGGGATTTCGTTAAGAATCCCAGGAATACACAAAGGGCTGCTCATTGGAGCTGGATTTTCCAAGATCCAACCCACTCCAACTCACAACAATCCAAAATTGCTCATGGGCCCTCCTTCTAGCGCTAGTCCTGTTGATGGCCAAATTGACACAATGACATTTAAACAAAATATTTCTACTCTATTTCTTCTAAAAAAGGTAATTGATTTAAAACCACCTATCTTCCAAGGTCTCTGTAGTTGGTTCTCAACTATGCTATTTTGTTGAGCGGTCAATGAGGTTGTAATATTCAAGGGGCCTGCTGGTTATTGAGCCTTTTGATTGTGGTAAGATCAAACTCCTATCTAAACCTACTCTAATAGGGGGTATTAAAAAAAGGAAAAAGATAGATCAAGGATGCAAGAGTGAAAAGAATGCCGATTCATTTAGTTAACCAGACCTGTTACTCTCCAAGGAATTCCTAAACTGAACTGCAGAACAAATCAACCTGTAATCAATACAAAGTAGGACATTCATTCATAGTGCAAAGTTTAACAACAGATCACAAATCACTATTTCGAACAAATAAAAGATAAAACTTCATTCCTCAAAGAATTCCAAATGAAATGATTAACAAAACAAACATCATTCCAAAATACAACTTAAAGCAGGTTTAAATCTGGCTGCTTCTATTGTTGCAAAACAAATAAACAACATTTACAAGTCTGGCAAGATTCACCAGTGCACAAAAACCAATGTCTTCAAATTGATTCAACTAAACTAAGAATTGCATAAAACTGTATCATCTACTCTACTGCTAACTCTAATCAGCCCTAAGCAAAATGTCTAACTCTTTTTCCTAAGTGTCTAACCCTTACAAAGTGAGCAAATTTTACATTTAATAGCTCACTAATTACATAATTTCCTCTCCAAATTGAGACATCAAAAAGTTGTAGCTTTCATATACATCCAACTCTTCACCAAGACAACTTTCAGTTTCAGCTCTTGCTTGACCTCAGTTGATTTCAGTTTCAAACTCCACTCTCCAATTTGATCTTAGTTCACAATTGCAACTTTCAGTTTCAAATTTTATAACTCTGAGTTTATCCCCTTTTTCATAATGTAAAGAAATATCTTTCCCAAAAATAATCTCAAGTGGGCCCACCATATGTTTAGTTTACAGTAGTTCAAAGATATTTCAGAAAATATTCCTCCTTTGCACGTTTGTTTTACAAATCATCTCCAAAATCTTTAAGCATTGACCACTAAGAGCCACCATTTCACAATCTTTAAAGTACCTAAAAATCATCAAAATGCACCAATTAATTGATCTATTAACATAAATCAAATAATAATCAATACCAAGACTCAATTAAATGCAAACTTCAACTTTTAATTTCCAAGATTGAAATAATCAAACCCCCTTTTTAACTAATGTCATTTTAAAATAAATAACATTTGAAAACATTTCTTGAATATTTTCCCAATCTGGGCACATTCTAAGTTCTCACTGCCATAAAATCACCTCTCTTTGAGGTATTTTCTTCAAACATACCACACAACCTTTTCATACTTTTCACGTTTTGCACGCATGTCTACCAAAACAACATCAACAATCATAATGTCTGAAAATGCTTCCCTTTTCCTCATACTTCAAGGAATGCACCTATATTGTTTCAAAACCTCCATTTATACATGGAATTTTTTTTATCATGTAACAACCCTAAAACAATTGAAATAGTTTGAAAACTTCTACAAATAGACATTTAACTAGCTCTTACATTCATCATAGAAACCTTTCCCATATTTTGCATGTATGTTTAATGGGAAATTACAACTATAATCTTTGATGCCTTGATGGATGTCCATGTATAGTAGCAAAGCTCTCATTCTCGATGTATTTGTTTGAAAGTTTCAAAAGTCTTTTCAACATATCCACTTTCCATATTGCCTGCAACCAATACATTCCATGAGATGATATCTCTGTTGAGGCAGTTTGTAAACCAGTTCACCCGCATTTTGTAAGCTTCCATGTCCTTCTGCTGCAAAGTGCTAATCATTTCCTCGAGGGGCATTCCGTGAGACCACTGCCTTTTGAGGCATTTTTTTATACGATTTGCGTGCCTCGTCCATCCTTCTGCATTTCACATGCATTCTACTAGAACACATTTCGTTGAGGTGATTGTTCAAAAAAAAGTTCATATGCCTTTATGCTTTTGAATTTTGTACATACCCTGCAATCATGGCCGCCTCCACCTTTATCATACATATCTACCATGGTTGTTGTCTTGGATTTCACATTTTGCATGCATTTCTTGCGCTGGTAGTTGTGGCTATAGATTGCATTTTACTTGAAGGCTTTAAAAGCTTTTTCATCTTTAACAAAAACCATTTAATGTATATTTATGCAATCATTACATTTCCTTGAGTTGAGACTTCTTTGAAGCATTCTTCCAAATAGTTCGTATGCCCTCCTGTGTGTGCTTCACATTTTGTGGCGGGTATTTTCACCTACCACAGATAATAAAATATTCTTCAATTATGCTCTAATGGACGCCCAACCTCGTTCCAAGGCTTTCCATTATGTGCATGTATTTAATCGATTCATTTTGTGCATATCCTATCATAATTTCATTCCTGAAACGTATGAGTAGCCTATCATGAATGGCGTGCCTTGTCTATACTTGTATTTTCCTGGGAGCCTTAAAGCCTTTTCAACAAATATAATTTCATACTTCTAGATCAAATCTTTTCTATGTTCTATCTACGATGAATGCATTCCATGTGAGGAGGCATTCTGTCAAAACGTTCACATGCTTTATGGAGGTTGATATTTTGTTCCACTATTTCCACGCAGCCATTTGAGACCACATTTCTTGTTTTGTAAAATAGTTCACATGCCATGTCTATGCTTCCCCACCTATCATGCATGTTTACCAGGCAACAAAGAGAATGTTGGCGAAGGCAAGGGTTTCGACCTTTATATCTGCCAAAAGCATTTGCTTGAAAGTTTTTACGACATTTATAAAATCCATTTTGTGTTCATTCTGCAGCCATTCCATTTTTTGCATAGTTTACAATTATTGTATTCGATGAGATAACATCTTTGTGGGGAGGGGGACTATCAAATAGACCACGCCTTCCACTCTTTTTCTCCCATAAGATGACGCCTTTGAGGTATTTTGTTGAACAGTTCATGGCTTGTATACGCTTCCATATTTTATACAAAGCGGAACAAGAACCATAACTAGACACGAGCGGAACCACGACAAGGCGGAACCAGAATCAATTCAGGATGTGAACATTTCCCTTTAGTCTCGGTTCAAAGTTCTTCCCAAGTCCACAATCCGATACTGTTGCGGGGACAAAACCATTTTAGAGCCAAGAACTTTTATTGCCCAGGTTCAAATATTCTCTGAGGATTTTTTTTTTTTTTAATTTTAACTGCTTTGGGGTGGGAATAAGACTAAGATTTGGACCCGACCATTATTTTGTTAACTGATTCCAATATCCAACCCGAGTTCAAAATCATAGAGTTGTGTGCGGGGGCGGAACGAGAGCTGAACGTGAACATTGCACTTTTCCCTTTTGTTCGGTTCCGTGATTTTACCCAGTTTCGGTTTTGAAGTGAACATAATTTTTTTTTTTATTCCATTGGGGAAGCGGGCTCAGGGTTTTACCATTTCCAGGACTTCATTTTATTTCTTTAATTCTCCTTTAAGCTCTCCAAGGCGAGGTTGGGTTCGGGTTTGGGTGAAAACTTGAACATGAACCGTTATTTTTTTTTTGCCTCCAAAGTTTTTAACTTTCTAAATTTATAAATCTTTTCAAACGTCAAAAATATTTTTATTTTAATTTACAATCTTTAAAAAAAAATTATTTATTTTAAAATTTAAACTTTTATAAATCTTTTAAAATAAAATTAAAAATATTTATTTTATTTAAAATTTAAAATTTATAAGTTTATTAAAGTTTATGTTTTTAAACCCTATTTATTTTTTTAAATTTAAAATATTAAATTTATATTTTAAACTTTTTAAATTTTGAAATCTTTTAAATTTATTTATTTTATTTGTATTTTTATGTATTTTTTTGTATTTTGTAAATTTTTTTTGTATTTTTTTGAGACTCTAACGACGAGAAGATCAAAATGAACGACGTGAAACTAGAAACAAGCGACACGAGGGCGAAGAAGGACAAACGGAAATGAAAAGATGAGGAACAAGATGAATGAAAATGCCCAAAACAAATGAACAATGCAATAGCGAAAGACAAAAAAAAGCAAAAAAAAATGGTCCATAGAACAAGATGGGGAGGAGACGAGACCAAAAAAGGAATGTGAACCCGAACAACACCCGAAGGCGAAGCGGGGATCAGAGTTGGGGTGGATCCAAAACTTGAAACCCCGAGAGGTGTCAGGTGCTGATTCCATCCTACAACTCGATCCTGACAAAACAAACCAGCGAAACGAAAGAAAACAAAAGGGGGTCCTCAAGTTTTCCAAGTGAAAATTTGGGGCGTGTATGCAAGGGATAACAGTAACCTTTGTTACCACTGTAATTCCCAACCTAATAGTAGGATTCATTGCTCGCAAGTTTAAGCAAAAGAGCTTACAAAGGAATATCAAATAAAAAATGAATATCAAAGAGATATCAAAAGAGAAAATTCAACTCTTTAGGCTATCCGAATATCTCTACCAGGTGCATCAAGTATCCAAAAACTTGCTTAAAGTAGGTGATTCATGATAATGTTAAAGCATGCTAATTCTAGATTAGTGTTATGAAGGAACCAATGTTAAGGAATGTTTCATTTTAATAATGTTCTTATTAATGGTTAAAAAGGAAATGACATGGAATTATATGTGCAGGAAGAATGACTTGTTGGAAAAGGTTCATGTATGGACGGTTAGGAAAACTAATGTTGTGAGTAGATCAAACAACGTTGCCAGAGCTGAGGATATATATTTTGGGAACCTATATGTAGGAGAGGCGTATAGTGAGGGAGCACAGGTAACTGGGGAACTGGGTATCTAGGCTTTCTTGATGGATGAGTGCAATGCCAAGTTTTGGAGTGTTACGCTCGCTTGCATATTTCTTGAACCAACAACTCTGAGGTGGAAGCACAAAGCTAATAGATCAAAATTTATATATCAAATTGATCACTTTGAATATCTAGCTAGTTCCTATATTTTGTTTGAAGGCTTGACTGATTAGCCGTTCAATATAATTTGATACCTTGATTGTGTCTTGGGACTTGAGTCCAAAAAGGTTTCAACTATTGAAGGAAGTCAAAATATCTTTTGTCTTATTCTAGAAGATTTTTGTGCCAACTATCATATGCCACGTGCTACTCTATGATTCATTCCTTTGATTCTCTTTCATGTGCAATGTTGGAACTCTTTGGTTTCCTTGTTCTTATAAAAGGTCGAGAGTTGTTTTATTTTGTTAAGTTTAGAATTTGTGGAATTACGGAGAATAGAATTGGAACTCTTGCCAGTTTTATTTCTTTTTCCTATTTCTATACCATTCCAATATAAAAAATTGTATGCTCCATTTAAAGTTACTAATATGAAAGCGAATTTGAAGCCATATCTTGATACGAAACCTTACGTAGTTGATTGTTTGTTCGCATAAAAAAAGCCCATGTGTTGTGTTGGATTTGGGTGCACATTGACACTATTCGGTGGAAAATGATCTCATGTTTCTTTAAAATTCTTGCATCATTCTATGCCTAGTTATGAAACAATTTGGTAAAGTATAGGGTGGTTTTCTTTGATTTAGTTTATTTCATGGTGTATGTGTGGATAATAACTGGGAGAACCTTAAGTTTTAGGATCTTTAATGCTTTTCTTTAGAAGTAGATGTTAAATATTTTGAGAAAATATTTTAAAAGTGGTAAATTCATGAAGTATTCCTATAAATATTTAGTATTCATGAAGTTAAAAAGCAATTTATGTTAAATTTTCTGAATTCTACAAATAATTTGAGTTCATGAAGTATTTCATGCAAATATTTTGTTTTCATGAAGTTGTGAAGCGGTACATGTTTGATTTGACTGAATGTTTGTTATAATCCTTTGGAAATTGGTAAGCCTAAGGAACCACAGACCCCTCGTGATTAACAAGTTTACACAATGAACCTTGAGTTAACCTAGTGCGTCAAGACCTGACATTCTCAAGCCTTGGGATCAATTGAGATTGCCTTTAGATTTAAGTATTCCCGATGAATCTTTCAAGAAAGGTAGGTTCCCACGTTCTTTGAGTGAGAATTTATCCAATTGTTGGTGTGCATGTGCAAAAATTGCATCAACAAAAACCCACTCTAGATAATCAATAGGTCGTATGAACCCTAGATCCAACAACTTTTATAGCTCTACTTTGACCAATAATGTGATCTAAAGATACATCTTTCTTAATTTTTGTTTTACCGATTTTGCATCTAGGAAAACTGTGAGACGATGGACCACTAATGATGTGTCAAGACTTGACATATCCTCATAAGACCATGCAAAGTAAATCTTTCTTTCCCTAAGGAAAGTTGTTAAATTATTTTATTCATCATCTAATGAAGAAGCATAGGAAGTGACTTGGGGTGATTCTTCTTGTTGTGCCCAAAATGTTTGCACTAAATTATAGCTAAGGGAAAAACACAAATTTCAAATTTTGATTACAACACAAGACTCACCCACACAAGTTTTCTTCCAACCACACAATTCATGAAATATTGAGATAGACACCTAAATTGCTTACGCCAGTTTAGTAGGGTTTCAGGTGGAGGCATGAAGTTCACATCATCAAGGTGGACTTAAATAGTTCAACCAACACCTTCATAAGCTGAAGGTACATTCAAGTTAATAGATATGCAAACAAAATATATCAAAAGTAACTCAAGTAATTAAAAGAAAGAAAACCCTAGGGGATAGACCTAATTCCTCGGGGACTCATCTTTGACGACCTTGCCTACATATATATTTTACAGAGGAATCATAGTTCAACAACTTGAGTTCACCTAACCCATATTTGATTGACCAATAATCATACATAACACCCAAGTTTAAAACACCACTAACTTACAATGGTAGTAAATAGTGAGAATAAATAGCAATTGTGAATCTATAATGGCTCCTTCTACTATAAGGAGTGGTTAACAATCCCAATTACAACGCCCCTCAAGGGCCACTTGCCAACATAGATAATAAAGAATCGGTCTAGGATGAGGGTAACCAAAAGATATCTTGATTAAATAGTTTTAATTGAAGTCATGGTTTTAATCCAACCATACAAAGGTCGCCATATGACATTCATAAGGCCACAAAGTGAAAGGTTAACAAGGAAATCCACATTATATATTTGGACAAATCATCCATCACATACTTGGTTGACTAACACAAGGGGTATAATCCATAAGATCAAGAGGAATCTTCCTTAGTCACACTCAACCCAAAATACTGAAATACACTAAACTCAATTCTCTACTCAAATTTATCTTATGCCTCTATTCCATTAATTAAAAACTATAAGAGTGGGTAAGAAACCCTTTCTAGGGTCCTCTTACCCTGGATAGTTTCATCATCGGTTTCCACCCACTTAGGTGAAGCCGGGGGATTGGAAAACGTGATACAAATATGCATAATTTTAAAAGATAGTTTATACCCAAACAATGCACAACACATTTAGATGAAAATTTAATGTCAGGACTTAATATCTATTTCACTTCAACGAAACAATCCAAGTGAAGTGAGGTGTCCAATGAACTTCTCTAACCACAAGATAAATAACGACAATGATATAACTCAAAGAATCAAGTCTGCTCTCCACCCTACCATATTGGCATTGTGAAGCTTCATGAGCTCTAGCCAAACCACCGAGCAAGAAATATTTTAACCCCCATGATGATGAAATGGTTCCTTCCATTTAAATAATATAACGTGGTATTTTAGAACAATATTAATCTAAATGACTTTCAAATAGTTCCTTGAGTGTGATACTCAAACTTCTTACTAAACCGAGTATTTCAACACCCACAATTCTTGCCAGTTAACATGTATCAAACATATATATAAATTAATGTTATTGGCATTTAAAGAATAAGAGGCATGTAGAAGTATGAATTATATTAACTAAGGGATATCATTAAAATCACCACATGATGGCTTATGAACAAGGGTTTCACTTGATACCAATGGAATGGTCCATGTAGGCTAAATTTAATCACATAGTCCCAAAAAACTCATAGATATGATTCAGGTATACATAAACTCCTAGATATTATCCCTGCTAAAACAATAGATGAAAAACACGGCCAATGCCCTCAATACACATGATAGGGTCCACTATACAAATGCATCTACATGCACAAAAACACCAGGTGGGTATGCTTAAAACCAGCTAGGGATAAACACCCATACCTATGTAAATATTATCCAAGGCCTGAGATGATGTCTTGAGCCTTTGTTTTGGCTCCACCATTCTTTTTCCTTCATGAAAACCAAATGAGGAACTTTCGACATATGATCCTATCTGAACAACAGTGAGACTCTAACCTTTTCAACCTCTACCACCCTGAAGACCAGTCACATGCCACTCATTTCTCTTTTCTTCATTGAAAACTTCTACCCCTACAAGTCATGTCCCTCAAACCAATTTCCTTCCCCTACCTCTCTTTTAACCACACCTTTGCTGGTTTCTGCTAGCATAAATCTAAACCCTATTATAGGGGTCAATTGAATGGTCTTTTTTTCAACAATTTCCAGCTCTTACCATCCATCTAAGTCTTCCTTCTTTCCACCATTTTCACTATTGTCTTCCTCTGTAATTTTTTGGCAAAACATAATCTAGGGTTTATTTTGCATTCCATGTCCTCCTTTATTGCTCGATCTCCTTCTGACTTACTTAGTCATCCTTTGCATTAATGGTGGCATCTAATTTCTTTCATCGCTTGCAAGAATGTCACCTTCAGTTGACATATCATTTTTTGTGCCAATATTCCATTTGCTTATCCACTGACAAAAAATCTAATCTTCAAATGCAAGCCATCGATTTGGAAATTTGTGCCATGATCTCACGTGTCTCATTTACCCGCCTTGATTTTAAATCACAACCATCTAATTTGACTTGCATTAAATGCAGTCGTAGCTCTTTAAGTGATTCACAAGAATAATGTGAATCAATTGAGACAATCATTTTCTTCCATGTGTCTTATTCCAACAAAACTACACCGGTAAACTTTGGTTAACGCAAGTGTCCTACGAAACTACTCCATTTTCAGTGATCTTAATATTTCTTTCCATTGGGGTCGAGAGTCATTAATCTCTCCTACCTCATACTTGAGTTGCATAGCAGAGCCTAACAAGCAAGCCTGAACACCAATTTCTGAAGCTCTTTTACACCTATCGGGGTTTGGCCATCGACCTTACCCTTTACCTTTTACCTTCCTTTACACCATCGCAACTCAACACACTAATCTCTAAACACCAAAGTGTGAAATACAAAACACGCTTTAAGTCGTCGAAGGTCAGAGTTCAGGGTTACCCCATACTCCTTCCTTGGCTTCATGTTAAGGCATAAGCCTTAACACCAACCTGCGGACACCATGAACCTTTCAAGTGTCAGGGTTCAGAGTTTCATTATACCCATTCATCTATTTCATGTTAAGGCAAAGGCCTTAATACCGATGTGCAAACTCTGACACCATTTCAGGTGTTGAGGTTTGGGTCTCCCTCACACCT
This sequence comes from Sequoia sempervirens, assembly GCA_007258455.2. Taxonomy (NCBI): domain Eukaryota; kingdom Viridiplantae; phylum Streptophyta; class Pinopsida; order Cupressales; family Cupressaceae; genus Sequoia; species Sequoia sempervirens. The sequence continues at coordinate 27,740,652 of VDFB02000015.1, forward strand.
CTTTCATCACTTTATTGATATTTAGTTAAGGCGTAAGCCTTGACACTGATGCACGATTATCAACATGTTTTTGGACTTAGCACATGAGAACTTCCCTTTCCTTTTTGCAATTAGTATGAGGCATGGCTGAAGTCCAATGTCTAGCTCATAAGTAGACTTTTCCTTTTCAATCTTCTTCTCCTCAAGGAATTCAACAAGGAGTATTGCCGATGCCCAATGTTTGACATCATTTTAGGCTTTACTCCAACTTACTTCATACTTATCATCATCTTAAGGTGTAAGCCTTAGGGCTAATATCCGACACTCGACAAGTAAGACTTAAGCCTTAACGTCGATGTCTCACACTATCTCGGACCTAACATGTTCCTTCTTCATTTCTTTGAGGTATTTGGTATGCAGTACAATTGAAGCCCGAAACCTGATACCTTTTGAAATTTAACTCAAAATTCTTTGTTTCCTTAAGGAATTCAGTATACAAAGTCCGATTAGACTTAACTAAAAAACAACTAACTCTTTTCTCTTTAGCAAGGGATGCAAGGTAAGCTTGAGGCTTGATTCCCAAACTTTTGCAACTCTCCAAGACTTGTTGTAACAACACCCTAAGGCCTATGAAACCTTTTTCCTAGCATCCTTAGGAAATGATCTTGACCTCACAAAAAAAATCTTCATATGATATCACTTAGATATCTTACTAACCTTAAAGAGGTGCCCTTGTTAACATCAATCAAACTCAATGCCACAACCTCTAGTTTGGCATCCGCAAGATGCCCTTCACCTCAATGAAAATCAAATTTCCACATGCTATTTCTCTAATCAAAGGTAGGTTTAGACATCCCTATCATATTAAATCACTATTAACATCTCCCAGCTATTAGTATGGGTATGATGTTCTAGTTTAAGTGCATATCATAATTCAATGGTATGCCTCAACCCCAATAGCAGTATGGACTCTAAAACTCTTCACCTTTCATTAATCACTTACTAGCTTATTTTCTCTAAGCTAAGAAATATTATAGGGATCCAAACTACACCTGCTATTTTTACTAAAACCTCTAAGGCTCCTTTAGTGACTTTAGTCATAATACTTGATATGAGGAACCTCAAATGAATACTACATGGGAGACCTTCTAAATCAATATGAGTCAAACAATAAGAAACGACTTCTATAACAAGTGGGCCTTAGAAACATATTATGTATGACCCATCATCATATCTATCAATGTATATTTAGTCATATACCTTAATTGAAGAATTCACATAAGAATTTAACAAATCTTCTCTTAGAATCAAATGACTAACAACACAGTGGCACTCAAACACAGTTGGGTCCTATATCATCTAAATGATGCACCCTTAATCCACACAACAACGTAGTATAAGTTTAGAATAAAAGGCTATGCCACTGATATAAAGGGAGGGGCCTTACACTTATGTTCCCACATTGATGATTTGCGATTTATCTACCAGGACTGCTGTTTTTTCTTTCTCTATGTTGTGGAGATTGAATCCTTCATCCGCAGGTACCTCATAGAGGTTTTCACTATTGGATGCATCCTTTATTTTTTTTGTTTTAGAATAAAAAAGTGTTACATGGTGGTTTTCACTTGGTGATTTTTTCATGATAATAAAAGATTCAATTGTATCCTCAAAATATCTAACTCTATGTCAAAACCAACTTTATGATCTCCAAACGAAATATGATCTCTAATGCCCATGAACTCAAAAATTGCCTCATCATTTTCAAATGAATCCAAAATTGGTGTGTGTTGTTGGTCCCATTCGATAAACTAGGGATATATAAGTGTAAGCTCATTGTATTGGGTTGGGGAGGAGAAGGATGCGGTGATCATGAATATATAGGCATGCTCAAAGAGGTCTATCATGCAAAAGGGTAAGTCATCAATGTTCTTGTATTGGGAGGTGCTGAACTAGGAAGAAGCTTTATCCTCCTCAATAAAGGTATTTGTGATGAGAGGGACCATATTTTTTCCCGAGGTATAGCCAAGGCCAAGATTCTTTGCTCTTTCTTAGGGACTATTGGTTCTTGTATTTCTTATTGTTTCAAGCCAAGGCCTCCAGTGCCTATATAGCCCATGCTCTTCATTAATTGAAATCCTTTTCTACTTGTATCCACTATAAGTGGAGGTTCTTCTTTCTTTTCTTTTTCATCTTGATAAATCCATTCAAATATGTTTTCTTCCTATATGATCTCTTTGTGTAAATCTCCCCACTTTTTAAATGTGGTGTTCTTAAACTTTTTGGATAATTTTTCAATGTGTTGCGGTTAACCATATGTTTTGGGATTTAATGGTAGTTGTCCCATAAAGAAAGAATCCTTCAAGTCATATTCAACACAACCTAGTTCTATGATCTTTTCCTTGATTTTAGGAAGAGTCTGCTTTGTATGAGATGTAGAGGCCAATATTGAAGGATCACTATAGGAGGAAGGTATTGATATTTAATCATTTTTAGGAACTTGGAGCCCCTTATAATACTTATCCTCCATGCTTTTGCAATAGTAAAATAGTTCTTTATCATCATAGGAAATTTGATACATTGATGGTACGTTGAAGCCACGACCTTCATAGCATGGATCTGGGGATGACCAAGGAGAATGTTATAAGGTAATTCAAGATCTAGGACTTGACATGTGGTCTCTGTAGTTGTCAATCCCACTTGTATAGGTATCTTGATTGTTCCTCATGAACTTCGTTCATTATCATCATAAGCAAAAATTATGACCCCTTTTTTCTTTTCAATCACATCCTTTGAATAGCCCAACTATTTGATCAACTGGAGGGTACAAATATTCAAGCCTGAACCTCCATTTATCAATACTCTCTTAACCTTGTTTTTATGGACATATACTTCGAGGTGAAGTGCATGGTTATGAAATGTTTGGGATGGAAGATCATCTTGTGTGAAGAGTAAATGATGTGTAGATGAAATGTGGCCTACTATGGATTGAAATTTGTTAGTATCAATGTTAGTAGGAACTATCGATGATAAAAGGGATTTCTCTAGAACATCCTTATGGGTAGGTGAAATCTTCAATAGTTCCAAAATATAAATTTGGGTTGGGGTATTTTTGAGGTGATCAAGTAAGCTATAATCATTGGAATTATCTCTTGTTGGTCCTCTAGACGGTAGAGGGACTCCTTGTATGGAAACTTTCCTTTGTCGTGTGGTGACTCCACACTCAGGATTTTGACCTTGAATTGTGATAACAGAAACATATTGGTCAAAAGAATGTATGCTACCTATGATATTATCGTGGGAATGGTTAACTTGATTGTACACTTTTCCTTTTCTTCCATTGTTTCCTTTCCCACGGTCGGGCATTGGATTCTTATATATACCTAGATCCTTGTTTCTAGAACTTCCATATTGCTGATCAACATTCACCCCCTCGTTGTTTATGAGGTCTTGTATGACATTTTTTAATTTCATACAATTGAATGTTTTATGTCCCTTTGTATGATGATAGTTACAATAGTCTTCATCCTTATACCATGAGAGTTTAACCTGTGGCTCCCCATATTTTTTGTATTCTAGAAGTTTTAAGGTGTTTTCTTGGACCAACTTGTTCAAGACTATTTCAATAGGCTCCCCTAAGGGAGTGCATTTTCGTCTTGGTGGGTAGTTGTTTTGTATCAGTTGTTGTCCTTGTTGGTTGTTAACATTGTTGATATTATTGACATGTTGTGTACCTCCTTGTTGTGTGTTTAGTTTAGAAGGTGCATTGATGAAAACCTTCGTATCTACAACCCCATCATTAGTAACATTCTTATTCTTGGCCCATATACAGGGTTTGTCACTAAAACTAGATGATGGGTGTTTTTCCTTATAGATATGTATAGCTCATTTTGCAATGAGGGTGATTTTAATGTTGAGTCCTTTATATATGAGCTCCTTAAAAGTTGATACACATTGGATCCTTAATTGGAAAGCAAGATATGTATTTAAGTTTCCTACGAGGATCTCAACTTGTTGTTTCTTAGGAATAGGCCACTTGCATTCACTAGCCTTATGTCTCCATCATTACAAGAAAGGTGCAAAGGCTTCTCCCTAATTTTGTTTTAAGGTATAGAGTTCTTCCAAGGTGACCTCAACATCAATATTGTATGAAAAATATGCTACAAATTGATCAATTTTTTCTTAGAAGGTTCTAATCCTTGAATGTAAGTAAGAAAACCACTCTATTGCTTGTCCACCTAAGCTTCGTGGGAATAGTATCATGAGGTATGTGTCATTGTAAGATACTTCCATGCATGCTACATATAACTATCTTATATGTTCCTCTAGATTACCACGTCCCTTGTATTTATCAAACTTTGGGATTTCAAAGTTTGAAGGGAATGGAACCATCATGATACTTCTATTAAACGGGTAGGGACATAGATTTTGTATTGTGTATGATTTTTTGTCTTTCCTGCTTGAAAATTTTGGATATTTTGTGCTAAAGTTTGTATTTGAGTTGATATGTCTAGGGGACCAATGCTTGGTGATGAATCATATGTATTGTATTGTGGAATGGTGGATGAGTTCAATAGTGGATCATGGTAAGGTGGTATGTTTGTGTTGTATCGATCATATGGAGGATTTTCAAATTGGTGAGTGGTGGTGTGAAAGCATTGTATTGGCCATATTTATTTTTATTCACAACATTTTGAGAGTTTTGTTGCAAATTTTGTTGTACAAATATTTGTTGTTATGATTGTAGTTGTCTTTACATTTGTAACTGTTGTAATTATTGTTGTGTTTGTTGATATGTGATACCTTGTTGTGGTGATGGCATAAGTTGTTGATGGTGTGGAGGAATATTTTGTCGGTGATTTTGTGAAATGAATGTCATACGACCTTGTTGTTGATTAAATAACACTGAAATGAAGCAATTAAATAAGCAATTGATCAACTAAAATTAATACCTCAATGAAATTTGATTAGCAACACTAAATTATTAAAATTGAAAGAATGAAACATGATGCAAAGCATTCAAACTAAAACTAGTGTTCAAACCTCCCCATTCCATTACGAATTTGAAGTAAATTTGGTGTGATGTGATGTAGATTGCTCAAACTTTCCTAATCCATTGTTATTGCAAAGAAAAATGATGCGATTTGGAGTGAATGATCCACAAAAATCTCTCAAATTGAGTAATCAATCTAAGAGAGTAATTTTGCATAATATTTGTGAATGATTATTATGTGGAATGGTCTGCTATTTATAGAATTTGGAAATCATGATCAATGGTCAAGATGAAAAATGATGATCAAGGGATGAAATCGAATGAGATGAAGGCATGGATCATGAATTGATCAAATAGTTGATAATTCATGAGACATGGATCAAGGATTAGATCAAGGGATCATAATCCAATAAATTCCCTAAATTTTAGGAACTATGTTGGAGATATTTCCATGTGGAGGGAAATATTTGAATTCAAATTGGAGGAATATTCCATGAGAATATTCTTTCAATTATTGGAGGAATTAGAAGAAATTAGTCAATTAAATAATTAAGAAATTACTTAATTGTGCAAGTGGAGGGAATTTAGAGATTTAATTAAACAATTAGAAATCATCTAATCAAAGTAGGATTTAGGACATTTAATTAAAAAATTTGGATTATTTAATCAAATGAGATGAAAATTAGTGTGAAAGGGGGAATTAATCAAATAATATTAATTATTTAAGTAAGGAGGGAAATAGTTAATTAATTAAACAATTGACATTATTTAATTAAATAGATGAAAATGAGTGAATCAGGATAGAAGTGGTATTAGTAAGCAAAATCAAGTGTACGATATACTCAAGACATTTTTAGATGTCTACAAATACAAGTTGACTTTGTACCTTCTAATATTATGTCGGGGAATGATGCCAGTACCAATACAATACATAAAGGAGTTTCATCTATCTAATGGCTATTTTTTAGCGGTGAATCTTCACCATTTGGCGAATAGTCCATATCCACTCATTCAATTTTTATGAATATAAAGCTAACCTTTGAGGGCCCAAATTGTCAAGATTTTCTAATTTATTGATTAAGTGCATGTTAATCACCATTAACTTATTTATGAAGAATTTATAATTAATATTTTTTTTGCCATAAATGATGTGTTTATAAAGGAGATCTCACCTAAAATTTTGAAGGCATGTTTAAAATTACTAACATATTTTCCAATAACATTAAAATTTCACTATTTATCAATACCATTATAAATCCATCATAAGTGTAGATCCATAAAGGTCTTGAAAATCACAATATGTATTTTGGATTGTAGACTTAATCACCCAACATTTATACAAACCATTTTACAATCACACAGGATTCACTAAAAACAAATTCATACAAATACAAGATTCAAAAGTGTAAATTTTAATTTACACTTTGTTATCCTTGAATTCAGTTGTGCTCAATTCGTGAGATAACCCCTACAAAACTTATTTGTTTCGTAGCCTATGTTCTTTAATCACACAAAACAAGGCAAATATTACTTTCCCTTGTGCGTGGTCCAAAGCCTCAAAAAGTCATTTCGAGCAATTACCTCTTTTCACCTTTCAAAAATTTGCAAAAGGTTAAAAATTAGAAAATTTATGTTTTTGAAGTTAGTCATTTTTCTGCATACGTAGGAGCACTGAAATTCAACACCCTTGCATATTTTAGCACTTCATATTACATGTAGTGTGAGGAAAATTTTGAGACACTGCATATCTTACATGCAGTGTCAAGATAATTTTGAGACACTGCATACCTTACATGTAGTGTTGGGAAAATTTTGAGACACTGCATATCTTACATGCAATGTTAGGAAAATTCTAAGACACTACATATCTTACATGCAGTATCGGGAAAATTCTAAGACTCTGCATATATTACATGCATTGTCGGGAAAATTCTGAGACACTGCATATCTTTCATGCAGTTTCAAGAAAATTCCACCCTTATGCATATCTTATATTTTTCCCACTTATGCATAAAGTTTTTCTACCCCATGTAGGGGCGGGAAAAAACTCCACCCTTGCATCCAACATGTTACATCCACTCTTTCACAATTTTCTCAATATCCTCAAAGTTGACATCAATGACAACACCAACTTGTTGACATCAATGACAACATCTTCATCATTGCAACAATCTCCCCCTTTGTCATTGATGGCAACGCATGATGTGAAAAACCATCAAAGACAACACCAACTATGAACATACTTATTTCCTCTTCTCTTTAGTCACCTTACATGATTCTCATCCATTTTTCTCTACCCCTATGTAGATAATTTTTTTCTTTTCACATGCTTTTCTCCCCCCCCTTTGACATCAATGGAAAAGGATAAAATATTTTGCATTGTTCTCCCCCTTTGAAATTGAACCAAGATACTTTCTACTGCTTCACCTTTAAAATGGTTCTGCAACATGCTTTTCTTGCTTTGAATACTCCCCCTTAGGAGTACACCCAATGAAATCAACAACTTTGCAAAATGACAACACATATTCCTTACTGCAATAATGACACTACCTACTCCCCCCGAGAGGTAGCCACCAATCATCATTCTAGATAAAGAATGAATCCATTCATCCATTGGACTGATGCATCTCCACATGCATATAGTTGAAGAAAGGAGGGGAAATAACCCCCAAATTCTCCTAGAAAGATAATCAAAAGTATCCTTTGGAAGAGCCTTAGTCAATATGTCAAAAATTTGATCATTTGTACGTACATATTCAAGCTTCACCTCATTCTCCATAACCTTCTCTCTCAGAATATTCTTTGACCTTGAATGTATCACCAAATTATTTGAAATGTTATTTGCACTTCTATTATCACAAAAGATAGAAATAGGATCGTCACACACTACTTGTATATCCTTCAATTTCTGTCTCATCAACAATACCTATGTGCAGAAAGATGATGCAACAATATACTTAGCCTCTACAATGGATAAAGAAACTAAATCTTGCTTCTTACTCAACCATGCCACCAATGTATATCCAAGAAAGAATGCGCAACCACTTGTACTTTTCATGTCATCAACACAACTAACCCAATCTGCATCTATGTATGCACCTAATGTGAATCAATATCCTTAGGATACCATAAGCCCTAATCTAGAGTGCTTTTAAATATCTAAATATTCTCTTCATAGCTACAACATGTGTCTCTTTAGGATCTTCTTGAAATATAGCCACAAGACAAATTGCATGCATGGTATTCGGTCTAGTAGCAGTTAGATATAACATTCCACCAATCATAGATTTGTACTTGCTCTAATCAGCCTTCGGTGAATCATCATCCTTGCTCAATTTTCAACTAGTCACCATAGGAGTACATACCAGTTTGGAGACTTCCATTCCAAACTTCTTCACCATCTCTTCAATATACTTTGATTGTGAAATGAAAACTCCTTTATTTGTCTGATTGTTTTGTATCCCAAGGAAGAAATTCATCTCCCCGAACATTGACATCTCAAACTCTTTCTACATCTCTTCTACAAATTTCTTACACATAGCTTCATTTCCTCCAAAGATAATCTCATCCACATACACAACTACTATCACTATCTTGTCTTCCTCAAATTTGAAGTAAAGATTACTATCTGTGGTGCCTTTACTGAATCCTTGTTGTATCAAATATCTATCCAATCTTGCATACCAAGCTCTGGGAGCTTGCTTTGATCCATATAGAGCCTTCTTCAATCTACAAACCATATCCATTTGATTTGATAACTGAAATCCTTCTGGTTGTTCCATGTAAACCTCTTCTTCTAGCTCACCATTCAAGAAAGTAGACTTCACATCCATATGATAAAATTTAAAATATTTATGTGTTGCAAATTCCAAAAACATCCTTACTACTTCCATCCTAGCCACCAGAGCAAATGTTTCCTCAAAATCTATTCCTTCCACTTGTGATTAACCTTTACACACAAGTCTTTCCTTGTTTCTTACCACTTCTCCATTCTCATTTAGTTTGTTTTTGAATACCCACATAGTTCCAATTATGTTCTAGTTTTCCGGTCTAGGAACCAATTCCCAAGTTTGATTCTTCTCAATCTACATAAGTTCTTCTTCCATTTCCTTAATCCAATGTTCATCTTTGCATGCCTCACTCACTATTTTAGGTCAAAACTTGGAAAGTAAACATAGATTTACCTCAACTTCAATAGCTCTTTTCCTTGTCAATACTCCTTTCTTGTTGTCTCCAATGATCTGATCTTTAAAATAATTTCTTTGTACATATTTAGGGGTCTTAGGGGTCTTTTTCTAGAGCTTCTTCCTCTTCATTCTATTCTTCTTTTTCTTCAACTTTTTTTTCTTCTTCTTCTCCACAAGCACATTCATTTAATACATATCCATATATAGCAATTAAATTTTATAGATCTTCATAAACCTTCACATTTGAACTTTCAACAATCTTTCTTAGCCTCTTGTTGTAACATCTGTAAGCTTTGCTCTTAGTAGAATATCTAAGGAAGATACCTTCATTAGACCTTGTATCAAACTTTCCCAAGTTTTCTTCATCTCTTTTGATATAAAATTTTCTCCCAAACACTCTAAAGTATTTGATAGTAGGAATCCTTCCATACCATAAATCATAAGGAGTCTTTGTGATGTTAGCTTTGGATTGAACTCTGTTAAGTATGTAAACAACATTATGAATTACTTCTCTCCAGTATACTTTTGATAGATTTGCTTCTTTCATCATAGTCCTAGTAGCTTCTTGAACAGTTTGGTTTTTCCTTTCAACAACTCCATTCTACTTAGGAGTTCTAGGGGCAGACAAGTGTCTCTTTATTTCACGAACTTCACAAAACATGTTAAACTCATTGGCGGTGAATTCTCCACCTTTTTCAGACCTCAAACATTTTATTTTCAAATCTATTTCATTCTCAACCATAACTTTAAATGCTTTAAATCTATCTAGTACATCAAATTTCTCTCTAAGAAATGTAACCCATGTCATTCTAGAGTAATCATCAATTAAAAGCATGAAATACATGTAACCTTGAAGACTTCTCACCCTTGTAGGACCACATAGATCTGTATGTATTAATTCCAGTAGTTCGGTAGCAGATTGTTCCTTTTCCTTGAAGTTACTCCTTGTTTTCTTTCCAAATTGACATTTTTTGCAAATGGCATTGATAAGATTTTTGATTCTTGGTAGGTCTCTTATTGCATGAATTGAACTAATTCTAACTAAGTTATCAAAGTTCATGTGTCACATCCTTCGGTGCCATAACCAACTATCATTAATCTGAGTCATAAAATAATGACCATCAGTACCCTTTAGCTGATAGATATTTCCATTTGTCCTTTTACCAGCAAAAATCACAGTTTTGGACCCTTTTCTGATCTCACATCTTTCATCTTCAAATACAAAATTATATCTTTTGGTACACATTTTTCCAACACCAAAGATTATTCCTTAAACATTTAACATAGTCAACATCTTTAATATTATGCTTGCCATCAAAACTGATTGAACCTATTCCACAAATCTTATCTCCTGAATCATCTCCAAATTTAACTAATCCTCCATCATACTTTTTAAGTTTAAAAAACTTACTTTTATCTCCAGTCGTGTGATTTGAGCAACCACTTCCAACAACACAATAATTTTTATCCTGTTTAGCATGAAAGGCAGAAACCAAAGTACGTTCACCCTTATCCTTTTTCTTTGGAGTACTTTCCTTCACATACATTTTAGAGTTAGCAGAAGTAGGTTCATCTGTTATAGCTAAAAAAACATTCATCATCATCTCCATAATCAAATTCATCATTAGAAATACCAACATCTTATTAGACATATAAATTTTCTTAATCATCTTTCCTTTGTTCTCCTTACTTTTATTGTTCACAACTCGGTTTGGACATCTTGAAGTATACTGACCAATATTTCCACAACTAAAACATTTGAAAGGTAATTTACCTTTGTACTTATCGGTGCCCTCCTTCATTCTTCTTACAAAGTTAGCTTACACATCATCGAGATCTTCCTTATTTGAATCTTCAACCTTTTATGATATTCTAGCCTTGAAAGTAGTCTCTACTTTTGTACCATTTTTAAAACCCTTTTTCTCATTTCAAATGAAGTTAGTGTACCAATCATTTGATCTCTAGAATAAGTATCAAGATTTGCATTTTCCTCAATAGTAGATACCTTTTCACTATAAGAATTAGGAAGAGATTTGAGAACTTTCTTTACCACTTTAGTTTCTTTGACTTGTGCACCAAAACCTCTCATTACCAGCTCATCAACTCTTTGCATGTAGATTTTGATTGTTTCATCCTCATTCATATGCAGGGTCTCAAATTTTGTCTTGAAATTCTGCAGCTTTTTTTTTTTAACATTTTCATCTCCTTCATAAATGCTTTCTAGCTTGTTCCAAACATCTTTAGCAGTCTTAAATCTCATAACTTTTACTAATTCATCATTTGAAAGACTATTCAAAATAATAAATCTTGCCTTAGCATTTATCTCATGTGCCTTGATCTCCACACTTGTACTTGGACCATTTTGAGGTGGAACATATTGAGTCTTTATTTCCTTTTCAATTTGAAATCCATGTGATGCCAAATATCCTTCTATCTTTAACTTCCAAAATGCATAGTCTGTGCCATCAAATCTAGGGCAGCCTATAGAGATCTTGTTCACCATCCTGGATCTCCCAACCTTGCTTTGATACCAATTTTTGAATGAACAAGACAACTGAGAGGGGGGTTGAATCAGTTGTATCTAATCAAAACACCAAAATCTTCAACAGTAATCAAATCCACATGCATTCATTAAACCCTTATTCTGTTATAATGTTTAAACATGAAAAATAGATAACATAGAATTTAAATAACAACACCATACACAAGAGAACACAAGATTTATGTGGAAAAACCAATGTGGGAAAAACCACATTGAGGATTAGCTCACAATATAAGTAATTGCAAAATCGGTACAAAGGGCTCACTACCAAAATAGGAAACATTGTCCAAAAAGATCACAACCAAAGCTTACTACTTATAAATGAAAAGAAGATAGAAGAGAAATGTTACATGGAGAACACTATCTCAATGCAATAGAGATTCCACCACAATTGCTCTCACACTCTTGCAGTCTTGCTTGAAAGATTGACGACACCTTCATATCACTGCCTTAGGAAATCCTACACTTGAAATTCGCACTGCTCTGCTCAATTTCACATCACTCACATCATCCACACCAATATTGCATCTATCTTGACCTCCTTCATCAACTTGACTCATACTTATACCATCTTTAACCTTGAAACCCTTCCAAGGTCGGCTACACACACTTTACATTTACAATTTCAAATTAGGTCGGCACCTAAAAATTCTAATAGTGGATAGGAATGAAGGCGACCTATAAATATCCTTAGCTAGGATCCAAATATGTCCTAACACACTCCAACATGCTTCCACAAGCTTCCTATGTAGTGTTAACACTAGGTCAATCGTTACCCATCCAAACACAATGAACCTTTAAGTACATGCTTCCTTAATTCAATCCAAAACTTATAGACAAAAAAATTCACTTGAACAAGATCTAAAATAATCCACGAACACTCTAAAATCCATCCTAAACTTTGCAACAAGTTCTACCTGAAGAATATGATGATCATGTTCACCTAGATAACTCTTCCAAACACTGCAACACACTATAACTGGGAAACTCATCTTCTAAAGCATAAAACCTCAAATCCTCTTGACATAGGAAAGAGAACAAAACCATCAAATCCCCTTCAGAACCACAAGTTTTGAAACCTAGTGGTAGAGAAATGCAGGACAATTATATTTCTCCCAGTCCATTGAAAACCTAGTTCACACACTCTTGAACACATCTTGCTCTGCACATCGATCTAGAAACCCAAAATCTGGATATAACAACTATTGATAATATTGAACATCACATAAATTCCAAAAAATCATGGCATCAATCACAGAAGAAATGTGGAGCACAACTCGAAGCACGTCCTGAACATTTCACAACACTGTTTTCTCTATTTATCAAATTTTCTCAAAAGCACTTGGAAACCAAGTACCAGAGACATCATTTCAGCACTTTACATCATTCCAACACATCTTCAGACTCTCCAACATAAATATAGCTCCATGCACTCACAAAAATTCCTCAATATCTCAACTATACATGCACATATTGCATCAACCTCTCTCTTTCATAATTTTCTCAATATCCTCATAGTTGACATCAATGAAAACACCATCTTGTTGACATCAATGACAAAAAAATCATACATGCAACATTTAGTGCTTGAATATGTGCTTGTAAGGTGAAAATTTGTACTTAATATGGATCTAGCACAACCCCCCTCATTCCCTCAACATCCCCCTCCTAAATAGGCACATCCTATAGTGCATCTTTGGTAGGTATATCTAGAAATCCCTCCTCTACAATGGGAACCGCCTGTACTGGTGGAATCAATATGATGCCTCTATCCTTTCCTCTTCCATTGCAAAATCCATCATCTCCATTATCTCCATCCATACCTCTACCTCTCCCCCATCCCCTTAGCCTCCACCTCATTCCTTGACCCCATTTATCCTAAGGAATGGGAACATCAAGATATATTAGAGGTGTCAACCTATGTTTAGGAAACCAAGAATCATACTCTGGTGTCATCCTTGCATCTGCTACCCCTGGAATTGCTCCCCACTGTCTTGACTAGAGCTCATAAAAATCCTAATATGACACCTCTAGGCAAATCATTGCATGCCAATGAAAAATCTCCTGAGAGTATCTCACAAATATAGTATCTCCAATGGAAACATCTTGTCGCTCCCCAAACTACCTCAGTACCCTCTCTGAAAGCTACCTATCAATGATGTGTTGAGGTTGAACTATGCATCCAATCAGGTACCTAGTCTATCAATAGTAGGGGAGATGATGATGATCATCCTCCTATGGATGAAAATATCTATATGGTCTCCAAGTGAACTCTACCATCAGATCCAACTCATGTCTCCAATACATAACATCCCCTAGGTGTGTTTGTGTGACCACTCCTACATATCGATACACATAGGGAAGTCCAATTGCAAGTTGTCTATTGAAAATTGATTGACACACAATAATGTGTTCCCAAGCCTAAATTTGTAATAATGTCACAATGCATCCAGTAGAGCACACTCTTATGTATGCTACATCATGCAAAGTTGAAAATACAACATTGCCAACACACAAGGCCCCATGCATACATTGTCCCATGTGTTAACATGCCCTTCAAAACCTATCCCCAACCAACTAGGAATCCATGCCCTTGCCTATCTGGAACTAGTACATTAGATAGAACTATGCATATGATGACTATTAGGTGCTCATACTAGTCCATTAAAGTGTCCATCGGATCTCGTAGTCCTCAATCTCAAGATCCTCAGTATTGAATACTCTAACTAGTGGTACAATCCCTAAATCTGGCTCATATACAACTCTCTATCCATGAATCAAAATTCAAAGGATGCACCGGACATCCTCTAGTGGGTAGATGAAATGAGTTGGTCTTTGAGCACCACCTCTTCGCCAATGCAATAATAAGACCCCAATTAGCCCTAAGCTTAGGCATGCTTGTGATGTAATACAATCCTAGCATACAAAACCACTCACCCACTCTCATCTAGATGGTGTCGCAACACCAATGAAGTTGGATGGCTCTCTCATGTGTAAAATGGAAAAAAGGGAACCTATATTTGATTAACACACTAGGTCAATGACAATCCTTGCCTAAACCTAATTGACCAAATTCAACCACTAAATTTTTGGCATATAATTTTTCTAAATTGATAGAAAATTGCATCACATAACTTATCATTTGTGTCATTTCACATAAATTCATCACTCAAACCCTCACTTGTGGTGCATAATCAGTTGCAACACCACATTCTACAATTGCATTGATAAAATCCTCATTTGTAGTGTGCAATAAGTTGTGACACTGAATTCTATCAAAGACATTGCTAAATTACAAATGTGTCACTAAATCACAATTGTGTAACTAAATGCAAATTCATTGCACCATCAAATACATCACCAAAAAATAGTTGCATCACCAAATTACATAATTGTGTCACAAAATTTTCAATTGTGACACACCATTGATGATGGCGCTGATAACAATTGTAGTTGTAGTGTAGAATATTGCACTACAATTGTGGCCCTATTTTTGGGCCCTAAAATGTATGAAAAAATGATAAAATTACAAATCAAGGATGGGGTACATACTGAGGGACTTGCTCTTGTAGGCTATCCATAGGTTCACACTTACGCCACTTGATGATCACCCTCTGAAACTCTGGACATAGCTCCCTTGCAGATTTGCTTCACCTCATTCCTCTCCTCTAAAATTTCTAAAAGAAAATGAGAAAAAATGAGGAAATTTGCCACAAATATCTTATATATAGGGCTTGGGTGCCCTAATGGACCCCCTTGTTGCACAATTTGTATTAGTTATGTTATCCTATCACCACCAAAGTTGACCTAATTGCCCTATAAAAGTAAATTTTCACCTTATATGCACCTAAACACATTAAATGGGATTGTTTGTAAATTTGGCTCATTTTATCAAACTTTCACCTATTTTATTGAGGGGAATGCATGCTATCCTGCTACTGTTGGGGAAGGTCCTAAACAATTTTTTTAATTTTCCTTTGAAACAACACTAAAAAATACATTGTCTCAAAAAGGGAAAAAATGTAGATTCTAAAAATAGTCCTAGGCCTGCAGAGACATTTTTCCACTTTTGTTCATCTAAACTAATTGTGAACCCCAATCCTAGACTTGCACAAACGTAGCAAACAAACATAATATTAGATCCATATGCAAGTTAGAACTAAGATTCCCCATGAAATTCATCTACAATGCTCAAAATAGGAAAGAAATGAAGAACAAAACAAGAAAAAAATTAAATCCTCTTAGAGCATGCAAACTCTCAATCCCATGGGGGAATTGGTGCCATTTTGATGTGGAAAATGGCCCTTTCCCAATCCCTTGTAAGCTTTGTGATGGCTTGATGAAGATTAGATGCTTCCTTGGAGAAAATCCTACATAACCTAGCTATGATGGATGAAGAATGGATGAACTTGATATGAAGATGATAACTTTGGCTCCAATCCTCCTCCTCAAATGAGCATAATGATTTTACATTGATTGTGGCTCTCCCCCAAAACAAATAGAGAAGGCCTCTATTTATAAGTGATAAGGATTGAAGAATGAAAGATATGGAGGATGTGTGACTAAAGATGATCCAATGATAAAGCGCCACTTGTCAACATGCTATTGAAGAGAGATGGATCACATTTTGGAGAATGTGCAAAGAGGGGGAAATTTGAAATTCAAAAGATGGTTTGAAAGATGAGATGAAAGATGAAGTTAATATCACTTGGCTCAAGAAAAGGACATGTAAGAGGCTTTAATGCTTTGTTGGAAGGACAAATCCACTTGGGGGGAGATTTCAAATTTGAAGAATATTCCAACCGTTGATGCCTTTTTGAATGAAAAAGGAGTTTTAATAAATCAATTAAAATAGTTTTCATGAGCAAGTGGCAAAAGCTAGAGGATTTGAGTGATTAAGATTAAGATTAATCAGGATTTGATTAATTTAAAGAAAGATTAGTTGATTTGACTATTTTGATAGACTTTTGGATTGATTTAAATCAAAATGAGAGGAAAATGATTAAGAATTAAATAAATAAAGATTTTGATTTATTTAATTAAAGAAGATGGTGTTAGATTAGATTAATTTATTTAATTTAATAGAATGACTTTAGAGATTTAATTAAATAAAATGAATTATTTAATTAAATAGAGACTATAGGAGCTAATTAAATAAAATTGATTTATTTAATTAGAGGGAGATGATGACTTAATCAGATAAAATTGTTTTATTTAATTAAGAGATGAAATGTGATGAATTTAATTAAATAAAGATTATTTAATTAAATGACTAGCAAAGGAGATGATTCAGGTTCAAGTGTGCGAGACCAATCGGTATATTTTCCGTGTCTACACTAATCAAATAATCTTATTATTTAATTAGATTAACTTCTTTCTTCTAAATTCATATTTCTTCTTATCTATATAATTAAATAATTTTAATTATTTAATTATTCTAACTTTTTTCTAAGGTTAATTAAATAATTTTAATTGTTTAATTAATTGACCTTTTTTATTAAATAATTATCTTTAATTATTTAATCTCTAATATTCTTAACAATTAAATAAATGTTTTTATTTATTTAATTAACTAATTTCTAAATTCTTTTAGTTAAATAAATATTTTTATTTAATTAATTATTCATATGAGTGCAAATAAATAAATATTATTTATTTATTCCACTTAGGGATTAAATTTGACGGTCGACCTTGCTTGTCAACAAATTTTTTAATGACAATTATCTATTCAAAGGTGCCCTTAAAATGTTATGATATACCTTAGTGTAAGTAAAATTATATATAAATCAAATATATATATCATTATAATTCTATATAAATTTTGACAGTCTATCCAAAATCTTTCCTTTCATCTGATACAATCTTCTTTAAATTTTAATTGTATTTTACAACAAAAATCTCTAAATACGGTTATACAGCCATCAAATTTAAGCCCTGATTCCACTTACCTCATTTCTTCAATCTTCCCTTTTTTTTCTCATCAGTCAACTTTCCTCCATTTTAGAATCTAAATCTTTTCTAAATCAACTTTCCTCCATTTTAAAAACATCTTGAGTTAATTAAGCTTGAAATTAGAAACTTCACGTGCACCATTATCCACCATTTTAATTAGATAATTCAATTTTATTTTATTTTTGAATTAAAATGACAACTTTCCCATTCTTTCCCATAATCCCAATGCTGATGCAAGAAGTTGGGTCCACAAAAAGCTCAAAAAGTGGAAGTTTTTTCCTCATTTTCAAAATTTGTCATAGTTGGACTAAAAATTTGAAGCACTTACACATTGAATCTTAAAAAAAATCATTAATGTGAAATTTAGTATTTGGAGTCTAGTTTCCAAATATGTAATTTATTTTAATACCTAGCATACACAAATTAATTTTTAATATGCATGTATAAAAACCACTTTTTAAAAGTCACCTTTTTAGGACCACATCATGCACATGTACAAACACCATAATTTGACCTAAACAAAAGTATTTTTCTAATTACTGTTGGGGAAAGATGTGTAACAAACTAAACATTGATGAGTATATTTTTTATAATTTTTTTGAATATTTTTTATTGGCCCTAATTGCTATTTTTGAAAACCAAAGTGTACAGACACCATAATTTGACCAAAACTAATCTTTTTTTTGAATTTTGTTTCATTGCATAGAGAATTGTTTATAGATTGATGACATAATTTTTTAAAAAATTAATAGATTAAAAATTATTAAAAACTAAAAATGCCTAACATTTCAAGTTTATGAACCAGTTTGATTAGAAAATAATTAAAAAATAGAAAACATAATCCAATCATAAAAAAATATATATTTAGAAACTAGAAATCATGATGTATAATGGGTTTTAATTTTATAAACGAATTCTGAAAAAAATCCATCAACTATATTGCGAAAGTCAAATATTTCTCTTGACATTGCCTTAGATTTTTAGTTGTAGGTCAAAGGCTAAGGGTTGGATTACCAAACCTTTCCTGAGCCTAAAACCAAATAAAAAAGTGGGTTGGGATTTCAATTTTTTTAGAATGAGTATCCGCTTTAAAACGAGAACTTGTTCTAAAAATAAAACAGGTACCCATTTAGGAACAAAATCCCAATCTAAGGCTCCTATTCCTAAATGGGTACCCATTTCTGTCAACATTTTTTTGGGTCAAAATTTCCCCTCTTCATGGACCAAAATTCTTGCACTTACCCCTCATACATTGATTTTTCTCTCCTAACTTGACTATCGATCAAGCTTGCATCTTCTGTAAATTTTACCTTCATCCTCTTTCTAGTCTAACCACTAACTTCAAAATCTTGCAACCATCATCTTGAGCTTATTCCAATTTGTGCACAAATTTTTTTGAGAGCAACAACAACTAGGGTATGTTATTTGATTGATTTTTATATTTCTTGCATCTTGTTTATCATACTTCATTGGTAGATTAGAATCCATTTTCTTTAAATCTTATGGTTTTCATGGTTGTTGCTTAGGATTTATGTTCTAATTCTAGTTTTTGATCTAACATCACCACAATAGCACATAGGCACAAATTTATGAATTTAATTACCAATACTTATCAAAATATAGGGGAAATCCCATGTGACATCCACCAACTCCTTTATATTCTCTAGAAACTCAAATCTTAAGTGGGTATGTGCATAAAAATGGTGTACAAAATAGTGGCCAAAGTGCCAAAAATAAACAAAACACAAGTGCATTATTGGGAAAATCACAAAATGTACTCGCGTTAGGGCTTGGTAAGACCAATCCATAACATGAGCACATTTTGTGACTTCTAAAACATGTTCACATTTACAATTTTAAAAATTCACTCATTTTTTTAACTCAACAAAATATAGTCGCATTATGTTGAGCTAAAAATGTGCTCACATTTTAAGCTTAATATAACAAAAGTGTATTTTTTTAGTTAAAAACAAAAATCCCAAAAAACTTTACACTCATTTTGCAACCCACAACCATGACTTCCAACTCACATTTTCCTCTTTGTGCTCTCCAAAATGTGTTCATAATTTGCAAATTTCACAAGCAACTCCATAATTCTACACTGTAGAAGAGGTAACCATTAAAATTTAGTGTGTTAGAATCAATTTCTTTTTGCAATAAAAAATTGAATTGCTTTTGTTAAATTTCATGTTTTTTTTAAAAATTTTATGGAATATCCTATAAATCTTGATCTAGAGCCAAAATTGGATGAAGACATGCTTGGAGACAACCCTTCAATACCTAACTCTCCTCCAACCCTTATTAAAAACCCCAAACAAGGCCGAGAGGACTTAGTAGGGCATTCAAAATAAAACAAACTTCAAGTTAGTTTCCAAATTGAAGGCTTCAACATCAAACCCCCATCACAAATCACTTCATCATTAGAAGCAATCATGATTAATATTGACATGGTGATAAGTCAAATAAGTTGATCTCAAAGTTATAAAGATTCATGTCATGAATTTTATGCCACCAAATTATCCTATGATGAAGTGAAAAAGGACATAATGAAAGAACAAATATATGTTTTTTTATGGAAGCTTGAACCAAAGGAACTGTTGCTCTAAATTTGAGGAGATTTCCAATACATTGATGCAATCTTGATGAGATATTTTTTTTGGGATATGTGGTAGATGATGTTTGACTAACCTCCAAGTAATAATCATGAGCTGCCCTTATATTTTATGAAAAACTATATTGTGAGTTTACTCTTCATGAAATTTTCAATTATTTTGATATGAAGGAGTTTTAGGGTAGAGATGGAGGCTCTGCCCAAGATGGACCGAGAGCTTGTCAGGTAGGAAACCATCAAAAAAAAATACCAATAGCTAAAAATTTATTCATCATGTGATAGTTCTATTGGTCATCAAGGGGATTATGTAGACTCTCCATACAATTACTAACCCCACTTACACACTTATAGAGCATGGTACACAAATGTCCCAACCTCTTGCTTTGGTAGATGATCTCGTAGCTCAAACATATAGTTATGTTGGTATGTGTAGACTAATCATCCTCTAGGTTAATATTTTGGCCACTTTTCTTGGCGTGATTTCCCCCAAATTACTTTTATTTAATAAATATTTTTTTGGAAATTCGAATAATTTTGGTTGAAATTCAATTTAAATTTTCCTATAACTATTAACCTTTTTTTTTTGCTATAGGTGAGTGAGTTAGTTGAATATTCACGTGGTTGGAATGTTGATAGTCACAACTTTGTGTTTGAAGCATGCAACAACACATGAAGAAATTGGAGAGTACTTTGAAGTGTTTGCAATATATTACTTTAGGTTAATGCAACTAATTTTTTCTAGAAGATTTAATAAAATTAGATCGTTGTTTTATGGATGTAGCCTAAAAGGGTGAACAACATTAAATTTTTGTTTGTGACTGTGTAATTTATTCTCTATTTTGTCATTTATTTCTACATTATAATTGTTTAAGTTCATTTATTTTATTGCTATAATCCTACTTGAGATCCCCAACAAGTTCTAGTGCTCCTAGCTCTCTCACCTATTGTGGACAAAGATTTTGGTACCCACAAGTTCTCTTGCACTTCTAGGGTTTTTCACCTAAAAAAATGCAATCAATTGATAAAAGATGTTGATTATTAATGCAAAACTAATGAAATGCACTTTGTTTGAAAACACATTGTGATATGCAAAAGGATAAATTAAATGCAATATAGAACAAGATACATAAGCTAAACAAAAAGAGTGCACCTGGAAACTGATGAGGAAAAAATGAAGACTGTAAATGTCTCTGAAATTCTAGAAAATCTAATTTTTTGGCCAACTGGGACACTTATGCCAAGCTGGGCAACTTAGTCCCAAATTAGGGAAATTGTTCAAGAACCTGTTTATGCTAAATGGGTATCCAGATCTACAAAAATTTCTAAAAAATAGGTATAGTGGGACTAAGTCACCACTATTGGTGACTTAGTCCACTTTGGATTTTTTGAAAATCCAAAAGTGGAAACAGAAGCCCTTAGTCTGCACTTTGTTTTCCTACAGGTGTCTGGTTCTGAAATTGCCAAATTTGGGCCTGAAAGTGACTTTTTGTGGGTATTTTGACCTTTCCAAAATGGAAATGATTCCAACAAGTTTGAAACCTATTCTTCAATCATGTCCAAGCCATCCAAGCACCTAAATCTGCAATCACACAAAGGAAGAGAGAGAAAATTTTGATTGTTAGGGATTGGGGGTTTTCCTTGGTCAACCCCCGTTTAGGTAATTAAACCAAAATGATGAAATAAGATAATGAAACATGAAACAATGCAATTAGAAACTTTCCATGATGATAGATCTTGAGTTGCTGCAATTATGGATGAAGAATCTTGCTCTTGAATTCCTTAGAAAGCTATCTTGATGACTTAGAATGCTAAAACCCTAGCTTGCTTGACTTGACAACATGTTTGAACGATGAAAAATAATTATGAATTAGGGTTAAAGGTCCCCTTTTATAGAGGAGAGTTAAGTAAATGGCTAGAATAAGGATCATGATCAAGGGCCAAGATTAAATTAGAAAATAATTTAATCAAGGGTGGAGGTTAATTGAGAGAAGAAAGACATGGATAGATAAAGACTTGAGGTCGAAGATAAGATTGGCATATACAAAGAGGTGATTTAAATAATAAAGATTATTTAATTTGGGTGGCCAACATAGGAGAAATAAATAAAATATTAATTTTATTTATTTAAAAAGAAAGGTGAGAACAAATAATGAGATAATTAAAAAATTAAAAGTAATTCTTTAATTATAGAGGAAAGGTGGAGTGTTAAACATTAAAAACATTAATTATGAAGCCTATAAATATTAGACCTGTTTGGGTTCATCTGCCGAATCTCCCACTCTAGTTTTGGGAGAACTCTTGCTTTGACGCTATTGGCAACGCTGTTGGTAGCTTTTTGAAGGTGGATTTTGCATCTCGGCATCTTGGGCATACTACGATGGCTCATATTTTAGTAGATTTGGACATCTCCAAACCTCTCTATGGTGATGTGGTTTTGATGGTAGAGGACAAACCTTGGTCGTAGCCTCTAGACTATGAGGGGCTCCCTTTTCGGTGCAGGAGATCTTTTGTTGTTGGTCACTTAGCCTCTGGCTACCCTCTTGCTCACTGCAAGGGTGTTGCTACTTGGTGGAAGAATGCTCCCCTGGACCATCTCACGGTTGGTTCTCCCTCTTCAGATGATTCCTCTAAGGAGGGTGACCCTCCTCTTTCTACTCCTCTTGAGTCAGAGCCTCCCCTGGCTCCTCTTTCGGCCATCCCTTCTGTGGTTCCTTCTACTGTCGCTGTGCCGTCAGTGCCTACCCGTCCCTCATCGATTGACTCTACTGGTCCTTTGTTAGCTCCTATCTCCTCTTCATTGCCAACTCCCTCGCTACGTGGTGGTTCCTCGCTTGAGGTGGATGTTGTGGATCCCCTCCCCTCATCTCGCTTGGTGGATTTTGATTATGGGCCTTCCTAGTCATTGGTGTTGAGGAAGAAGAAAAGACTCCCCAAATCTGTTGACTCTTCGTGGCCTCAGGTTTAGGGAGTCAGGTTGGTCCCCTCTGGTTCTAGGGTTGTTTAATTTTTCTGTTGTTCGTCAGCTATTGGTCAACTGTCTCTATGTGTTTCTAGTTCAATTGGTTTGAACTATTGTCCTTTGGCCTTTTTGGCCCTCTGTGTAAAGGGTACGACACCCTATAAATGCTGCTTATATTATCAAAACTATTAAAAACAATTATTTAATGGAGAGGGAAGGGATAATTAAATAATTGTTTAATTGGGGAAATAAAGAAGGGATAAATAATTAAATAAATATAACATTTATTTAATTATAGAGAGAAAAGGCTAATGAATAATTAAATAATTGAAATAATTATTTAATTATAGAACAAGAGGGAAAAGCTAATAATATTAGACTTAAATACTTAATAAAAGTCAAGAAAAGAGTGAAAGTCATTTACAATTATTTACAACACCTTTACAAGACATCAATAAATGCATTTTATTTAGTTTGCAAGGGCCCAAGACCTAATGTGGATGTGTAAAACACCTCACAACACTAGACCAAGGCGATATTAAGTCCAATTTACCATCAATTAATCCCAAATCAAGCAAGCAAAAAGGGATACTTTTTCCATGTCCATAGTTAGCCCCCACTTTAGGAGAGGATGAACTTGCTTCAAACTCACACTAAAGCAGACATTCAAAAGAGGTCAAATTGTACCAATGTGGGCAACAAAGGATGAAAAAGATCAAAGGAGGTTGCACAAGCTCCCAAGATCCAATATCCTAAGTCAAGCTGACATAAGCACAAAAGAACATGCAAAAGGTGAATGATTTGCAACAAAACAAGATACACAATCATGCAATGACATGAACTAGCGAATGATGAGTAGAATCAAAGATGACCTCACTTTAAATAAAACATTAGGGTTGTCCACAAGGCAGCTGTTTAAAGAAGTGGTTGAGTGAGAAAGTCATGCCAAAAGGTGTCTCGCTTCCACCCATATAATGAGAGTCATGCCAGCAGGTTTGCCCATTTTCTCTTATACTAATTCATACCAAAAGTTATCCTCCCGATAACTTTGATAAGGCACCCACAATGAAATGATTTTTTGCAAATGTTTTTGAATGTAATGTAAATTTTAGTTAAAGGGGATTTTTCCTTGTTCATGTAAGGTCTTCTTCTTAGAGAGCATTGTGCCTAATTTCTCCAAGAGAGGGCAAGTCAAGGTGTTAGATCATTTCCCATGGGATGCCTCATTCGCATCATGCCATGCCAGTTGATTGTACACTCTTGGATGACATCAAACCCAATGAAACCACCAAGAAGAGGACACATCAAAAGAAAAGAAAAATCATGCCATGAAATTTGAAAAAGGATGTCGTCTATCTATGCCCCCACTTTAAAGCGGTTGCTACACCATCACTGTGAGAAATTTCTTTAAAGTACCCAATGGTAAATGCTTAATATGAAAGAAGACATGGGAGCCAATCTTGGAAAGCCCTATGCCAAGTCATATGTTTCCGAAATGAGCTACATCATGAATGAGTATGTCACATGTGAGCCAACTTAAGGCATATTGTCCACATCCCAAGCTTGCTCTTATATGTTCATGAAAGTTTAACAACTAGTCAAAAGAGATAATGACAAGTGACATACAAGGATAAGGCTTCCTAACCCCTTTCCCCCACTTAGTGTAGGACAAAGGTGAGTCTGGAATGGATGATGATATGCTGCTCCTTGTAATAGTGAGTATGCTATGATCCTACAACTATTACATGGCAAGGAGCAATAACCAATGTTATTTATTTTGATAAGTAAACAAATTTTCTGCTTGATACATATTTAATGAGATGTCTATCAGTTTAGGATGTACCAAGGTTAAAGTTTTCTTGGAAGAATTGTTTGTGACGGTGTTGAAATTGATTGAAGGTTTTTGTTGGGAGGGACAATAACCAAAATCATGAGTTATTTCTTGTGTTTTATGCTTTATAGGTACAGGGATACCTTGTTCTATAGCATCACATCATTTCCCAAGTTGTCTTTCGAAAAGGTTTGTCACGTGTTTTGGATTTGGGTGTTCAAGTGTCTCAAAGTTTGGCTTGGATGTTGTCTTTTTTTTTAATGTGGTTGAAGTGGATGTTTTTGTTATTATCATGTATTGCCCCACAAATATAGAAATTAAATCAAAGGTTTTCAAAGCCTCTTCCAATAAATTTGTGGCTTCTTCAATTTTATTTTGTCCTTCTATATCCTTTTTATTTGCTACTAATCATAACACATGTAACCTTTTTGTTTTGAGGAGTAGAAGGTGACTTGTAATAATCTCCTAACATTTTCTTCAAGGTTTCATGATTATCAAAGCATTCCAATGATGGTGTTAAATCCATATCAAGCAATTTAGGATGCTTCAGAGTGAGGTTGATTTTTGGTTTGCATATGATAGTGTTGATTTTTGCTTGCACCATGATATTCTGCATAGCAAGAGAGTTTTTAGGAGAGAAGCAAACAAGATGTTGATTGCATTACATTAATAGGTTTTTTAGAGTAACTTCGTCACAAGGAGAGGAGGCATCAAGAGAAGAAAAAGAATCACATTCATGTTTTTCAATGATTGGATACTTTTTCTCAATGATGTGTTCTTGGATGGGGGAAAAATTAAGAAAGGGAGCAAGAATATTCTCATGACTTTCAATGAATAGTTCATCTAATCCCAAAATATCTTCTTCACTAGTAGAAGAGACATTATGAGAAGAACACATATGATTATCATGATTATCTGTGATTACATCCCATTTTCCAATAATGTCTTCTAGAATAGGGGAAGAAAAATAGAGGGAATTTTTATAGGATTTAAAGGTTTGATCATCTAATGCCAACATATCCTCCTCACAAATAATGTGATTGTCATGATTGCTCACAAAAACATTCTCACAAATAGGGGAGGAGTTAGAAGATGAATATAGACTAGGTAGAGGGATGTTAAGAGATGTGTTTATGATCTCATTCTCTTGTGCCATAATAGCTTCCAAAGTAGGAGAAGTTATAGAAGAGGAGCTTTCAACATTGTCATGATTCTCAATGGGTGTATCTTCTAGCTACAAAATACCTTCATCACATGTAGGAGAAATATTGGGAGAAGAGGAACCATGATTATCATGATTGTATATGCTTTCACATTCTTCTATCACTTCATTCCTACAAATAGAAGAGATATTAGAAGGTGTGGAACTATGGAGTGTGTCAACATTGTTATTCACATGCACTAAGAAACTCTCATAGCTAGGAAAGAGATTGGAAGTATGACTATCAGGCTTGCTAATAAGCTCATAGAAAATTGAATGCATGATGTTTTCCCCAAGATTCACGTGATCTTCTGCACCAATAAGAGAGATGTTAGGAGAGGGAGAAATTTGATTGTTGTCCATAATGTCATCCTTTGTTTCTAAGGTATCATTATCTTGTGCCATAGTATCTATCCTAGTAGAAGAGCTTTTAGAAAAGTGACAAACAATAGGTTCATCACATTTCATGATTGGATTTGATAAAGTATCTTCATTGCTTATAGGAGAGGCATTAAGAGAAGGATAACAAGGAGTTTCATGGTTACCAATGATTAGAATTTTTTGTTCAAATAGGTCTTCCCAAATGGTAGGGGCATCAGGAAAGGGATGATTAAGATTCTCATGAGTCTCAATAGGGATATCTTCTAACACTAAACTATCTTCTACATGTTTAGAGAAGATATTAGGAGAAGAAAAGGTTTGATTGCCATGATTATCTATATTTACATTCCCATGTCCTATAATGTCTTATTGAGTAGGAGAGGTAGGATTTTCATATCTCTCAACTATCGACATATCCTCCACACCAATTTGTTTGTCATGATCGTTCACAATTGTATCCTTATTCACTAAAGCATTTTCACAAGGGAGGTTTTTGGAGATGAATGGAGACTAGGTAAAGTGTTGGCCATGATTTCAGCTTTATGTGTCATAATGTCTTTGCAAGGGGGAGGAGGAGGAGGACAAGAAATACTTTCATGATCTTCAATGATTATGTCTTCTTTCATCAAGATACCTTCATCACCAATGAGAGAGATACCAGGAGAAGAACAATTATGATTATCAAGATTATCGATGTTTGCATCCTTTTGTGTCAAACCTTTAGTGGATGATCCTAGGGAGAGGAAGTCCTTAAGGGCTTCATCTAACATGTCTAAGTCATCACTACTAAAGGGGTTGGATGTTATACTTTTTCTAAATTGAATAATTTTTGGAATTGTTTCTTGTGATGTTTGTAGTTTTTTTTTTCGTTTTCTAATGGAGCTGATCTAAATGAACTAGGAACTAATGTTGAAAATGAAAGTTGCAACAATCTAATGCTATCCACAATTGTCATGAATGTAAAAAATGCTTATTTCTAATGATTAAATGTAATAGAAGCTATGAAAACTTAAAATGCAATGTAAAGACATAGGATGAAATGCAACTTTTCAGATTTCACACAAGGTAATGTACTGATTATATTAGGAATGAACTCAAAATGAAATGTTGTGAATGCAAAATTGAAATTAAGCAATGCATGAAATGAGTCAAATTAAGCTAGATTTAGTGAAATGCATGTTATAGGAACTCAACCAATTGATACAGATAGGTAATGGTAGCAAATAGAAGCTTAAAAATAGGGTTTTCATTGCTGTGAAAGGTAATTTTAGGGGTGAAAAGGGACTAAGTCGCCCAAGGTGGAAAATTAGTCCCAGTAGGGATTTTTTTTTAGAATTTTCAGATTTTTTTGGTTGATTTTTATGTTTTCTGTGCTATATGATGCAAACCTAAGATGCTAATGTGGAATTTCAGAATTTTTTAATGATTTAAGATGCAAAAAATGCAACCTATATACACTTTCACTAATGAAAAATGCAATGCAAGATAATTCTAGGATGATAAAGGACTCCAAAATCATAAAAGAAAGTATTCTAAAGGCAGGTTCACCAAAATGTGGACAATGATTTTGGCTCCCTAATGCTCTCTTGCACTTCTAGGGTTTTTCACCTAAAAGGAGAGAGGTAGGCCAAAACAGACAATGCCCCCACTTAAAACTAATGCAAATATGGATGATATATGCCTAAATATGATATCCTAAATGTGATAAACTGATAAAATATGTTGATTATTAATGGAAAACTAATGAAATGCACTTTGTTTGAAAACACATTGTGATATGCAGAAGGATAAATTAAATGCAATATAGAACAAGATAAAGAAGCTAAACAAAAAGAGTGCACTTGGAAACTGATAAAGGATAGAATGAAGACTGTAAATGTCTCTAAAATTCTAGAAATTTTGATTTTCTTGCCAATTGGGACACTTACGTCAAGCTAGGCGACTTAGTCCCAGATCAGGGAAACTACTCAGGAACCTGTTTATGTGAAATTGGTATCCAGATCTTCAAAAATTTCTAAAAAATAGGTACAGTGGGACTAAGTCACCACTATTGGTGACTTAGTCCACTTTGGCTTTTCTAGAAATCCGAAAGTGGAAATGGAATCCCTCAGTCTACACTTTGTTTTCCTACAGGTGTCTGGTTTTGAAACTGCCAAATTTGGGCCTGAAAGTGACTTTTTTGTGGATATTTTGACCTTGCCAAAAGGGAAATGATTCCAACAAGTTTGAAACCTATTCTTCAATCATGTCCAAGCCATCCAAGCACCTAAATTTGCAATCACACAAAGGAAGAGAGAAAAATTTGATTGTTAGGGATTGGGGGTTTGCCTTGGTCAAAACCCATTTAGGTAATTAAACCAAAATGATGAAATAAGATAATGAAACATGAAACAATGCAATTAGAAACTTTCCATGATGATAGATCTTGAGTTTCTGCAACAATGGATGGAGAATCTTTCTCTTGAATGCCTTAGAAAGCTATCTTGATGACTTAGAATGCTAAAACCCTAGCTTGCTTGACTTGACAACATGTTTGAATGATGAATGATGGATGCATGATCAAAATTAATTATGAATTAGGGTTAAAGGTCTCCTTTTATAGAGGAGAGTTAAGTGAATGGCTAGAATAAGGATCATGATCAAGGGCCAAGATTAAATTAGAAAATAATTTAATCAAGGGTGGAGGTTAATTGAGAGAAGAAAGACATGGATAGATAAAGACTTGAGGTCGAAGATAAGATTGGCACAGACAAAGATGTGATTTAAATAATAAAGATTATTTAATTTGGGTGGCCAACATAGGAGAAATAAATAAAATATTAATTTTATTTATTTAAAAAGAAAGGTGAGAACAAATAATGAGATAATTAAATAATTAAAAATAATTATTTAATTATAGAGGAAAGGTGGAGTGTTAAACATTAAAAAAAATTATTTAATGGAGAGGGAAGGGATAATTAAATAATTATTTAATTGGGGAAATAAAGAAGGGATAAATAATTAAATAAATATAACATTTATTTAATTATAGAGAGAAAAGGCTAATAAATAATTAAATAATTTAAATAATTATTTAATTATAGAACAAGAGGGAAAAGCTAATAATATTAGACTTAAATACTTAATAAAAGTCAAGAAAAGTGTGAAAGTCATTTACAATTATTTACAACACCTTTACAAGACATCAATATGCATTTTATTCAGTTTGCAAGGGCCCAAGACCTAATGTGGATGTGTAGAACACCTCACAACACTAGACCAAGGCGATATTAAGTCCAATTTATCATCAATTAATCCCAAATCAAGCAAGAAAAAAGGGATACTTTTTTCGTGTCCACACCTATGCTTGATTTTTTTAATCTATAATTTGGAAGAGACAATGATATGGAGGGTGTAGAGGATTCCACCTCCCATGGGTGTACTCTGTCATTTTAAATGTTTTGGGAGTACATGGGGTGATTGAGGTGGTGCATCAAATACTATGGTGATGAATGATGAGCTATTGAATGATGTGTATCTTTGTGACACACATGTATTATGATAAGAATTTATAACATTTATTATATTATACTTAAAATTTGTAAAAGGAAATTGATTTTTAATTATAGAATTGAATTAAACTAATACAAACATTATGTATTTTATGGTGTAATGTTATAGGGTGATATGAGATTGACCTTCCCTCCAACAAGTTGTATAGCTGCATTTGTATCAGAGCTAAAAAATTATAATATATCAAAATAAAATAATACTTTATATTCAGAATAATGTTTAATATTTCAAAATAGAACTTTTTGTTGAATAGGTGGGAATTACATCACCATATAGCATGCATATTGATATGGATGGTTGTGACATTTGATTTACTCAAGTACTAACACATTTAATTTAATTTTTTTACAAATTTCAA